>CP125978.1:122830727-123430727 GCA_030063025.1 Avena longiglumis
TAGATTAGATCTTAGTTTTCCTCCGCTCGCCGTAGAAAATTTTGATTTACTATGCCGCCAAACCCTTCACTTTATCACAACCTGCCCACAAGTAGGCACGGAGAAGGGAGATGATTCTCTTGATGACCTCCTGCAATAGGTCAATAGAGGTCATGTGGTAGATGGCTTGTGACGTAAGAACAGCCTGCACCAAAACTCTTCTACCGGACATGTTGATGTTTTTCCAATTCTGGGGAAAACTTTCCGCGATTTTATCCTCAAGGTGTTGCAAGTCCGCTTTGGAATACTTAGGTTACACAAAAAATTATACTCCACGTCTCAAAAATAAATGTCTAGATTTGTTAAAATTAGATGAATCTATTGAAGGGAATATGCCCCGAGAGGTAATAATAAAGTGTTTATTATGTGTATTCCAAGTATATGATAGATGTTTATTTTGCATGCTATAATTGTATTAATAAGGAAACGTTAATGCATGTGTGTTTAAATAAACAAACAGAAATTTCCTAGTTATGCCTCTCTCATAAACTAGTTCGTTGATTAATAAGATGATCAAGGTTTCCTGATCATGGATATTGGATGTTGTTAATAACGAGATCACAATATTAGTGTAATGGTGTGATGAGCATTCATCCGAAGTATAGCATTATGATCAAAGTCATTAAGTTTATATTGTTATAACAACTACTAAGTAATCCTACTCCTTAGACCTTGAGATTATGTCAATCACTAACACCTAAAGAGTTTCTTGATAACATCAAACGTCACACCGTAATGTGGTGATTATAAAGATGGGTTCGTAACTAATAAAGTGTTATGTTGAGGCCCATGGATCGAGAGTGGAATTTGTTCATCTCGATGACGGATAGATATACTGGGCCCTCTCGGTGATATCACATTGTTTAGCTTGCAAGCAAGTGATTTGATCACTAGAATGTTATATCACGGGAACGAGAAAAAGAGTGCATGTCGAACGAGATCAAACTAGGTATGGAGATACCGATGATCAATCTCGGACATGTAATATATCATGAAATAAAGGGATTAAGATACCGCATAAAGGTTCCGACGATCACAAGAAAGTCATCATTGAATGTGTGGAGTCAAGTATGGGTCTCCGAGACCCAACCGATTATTGATCGAGAGGTATCGATCATGTCGCATTATTCACGAACCATAGGATGACACACTTAAGAGGCACTTCGACATCCAATTGGATCAAAAGTTTCATGCCGGAAAGAATAACAAGCGTTGTAATTTATTTCACTAGATACTGAAACAGGTTTTCGGGTGAAATTGCAGAAAGTGTTTTTGCATGTGAAATGAAATACTAGCAAGGGGTTATATGTGAATGTTTGTCATTAAAGTAATTGACAAAATTCTGAATAAATAAAAGGAGTTTTATTTAATGAGAGTTTGCATTAAATTTGGTGGAAATTTAGTAGCAATTTTGAGTGGAGGGAATTGAAAAGATTTTTGTGAGTGGAGTGTCCACTCACATGAATGAAGGAGGGGATGGGGAAGCCCCCATGGCCGGTGGCCAAACCCTTGGGTGCCCCCTCCTCCTATAAAAGACACCCCCTCTCCTCTCTCTCACTCACACCTCCTCGTGAAGAATCTCTCTCCCCCTCTACAATTTATCCCCTACGGTCTTGGACTAGCGAGATACATGTTCTCGGTGGCTATTCGGCAAGAAAGAGTTGTGCTTCCGCTGCATCGCTGGAGCGAGGAGACGGGGGTTGCTCGGTGCCTCAGACGTGTGTGCGAGCACGAATGCGCTGCTGATTTGCGGCGCTAGGACTTCCTCTCGATCTTGAGATCGGCAAAAGATCGTCTACATCAACCACGAGTTTAACTCGTTAAGCTTTGTCGGTCTTCAAGAGTATGTTCTCTACGGATATACATCCGCCCGTTGTTTGTATCTAGTAGACAGATCTTGGTACGTAGTTGTTCTCATCGTAGGAAATTTTTTGTTTTCTATGCTGTGAACCCTACATCTATATACTAAACAGTGGCTAGATTCATCTAAATTTTGAAAAAGCTGAGACATCTATTTTAAGACGGAGGAGTATACTATTTTGGTCATTTTGGTGCAGATTGCAACTAAAAAATGTTGATAAAACTTTGTACGCATACTATATTTAAATGTAACTTTTCTCAGAATTTAAGGTTTCAAAATATTGTTTTGATTTTTTTAACAAGCTCCACGTAGCTCTATTTCCATTTCTAGCCTCCTCATATGGATTGTAAGAAATGTTTTATAATTTTCACAAGAACTTTCGAGGATTGTTTGTTACAAATGGAAATAAAAAAAGCATTCCTATTTCACGATGTCGCACTTCATTTTACTTTTATTTGCAATAGTACAATGTGCTCTCTTTCTCTCTATACATATTTATGTTCTTTATTTATTTATATAGATTTCATAGAGTATTTATGTTCCTTGAACTATAAAAAATTATCAACTGCAAAATTCTTGTGATCCAAATAGACCTTTGCTGCAATAAATCCCTCCCCCAATAACCATATTTATATCCTCATTTCTCCTATCTTAATCTAATTGTTTTTTATTTATTGGCAAACAAAATCTAATATTCATCGTTCCAAATTAATTGACACTAGACAGATTTAGACAATATTTTTCTTAAATCTCCGTCAATTAATTTGAAACTAATGGAGTATTTAATTCAATAGTTCAGCTTGTTCATACAATTGTTCTTCTACTCAACCAAAAGTTAACCGGTTTGATCATTTTACCCATCTGCAAAAGAATGAAGTATACTTTTATCATTTTATCGATCTTCAGAACAGTAGTAAGCTTTTGTATTAGCATTGATGAAGAAAATTCACATCTAAATCTGATCTCATATGTTCTGGCTCCAATTTTTTATTTTAAAAAATAGCAAACACAATCACATTTTCTTTACAATGAACATGAGAATGCTTTCTAACCGAATGCAAAATTTTGCATGTTTGGTGGTCTAGGCAATAAAGCAAAATTGGTGCTCTTTTGCAGATTTCGGATTTACTTTTGCAGCACTCGGATGTCTTTATTGCACGGACCACTACAGATAGTTGGTGCGCATTTGGAACCCATGTTCATGTTCATTGAACAAAGTTTTCAAACAAAAATTTTATTGGTTTCCTATTTTATATTATACTACTATTTAGACATGAGTTGGGAGCAGAAACACCGTGTCCCATATTTTTTTGGCACGGGAAAGAGAGTTATTATTAAATTGGAATAAAGTTAAAATCGGAGTTTATGATTGGAAATTTCCAAGGGAAAGTTCCTAAGGCTGGTCATAGTGGTAGTATCATACTACTAGTATGATGCATATGATACTAGTATATGATACTATCTTCATAGTGCATGGTATCATATGATAGTATCATATTAGTACTATATTTAATGATTTGTAGAATCTCAATACAAAATTGTGTATAAGATTTATTTGTATGAGGTTTTTCTAGTTTTACGTGCTATGATACGGTATCTACCTATGATACCCTATCCATCTCTTTCTTCATTAATTGTTGTGTCACATCAGATTTTTGCCAACATGGCATGCATGATACTAGCTATGATACTCCCACTAGGACCAGCCTAAGTCACGTCGCAGTTCTACCTTGTAGGCTACCCATCTTGGTCAGCTCATGACTCACGAGAAAATTACAGGAAACTATCTGCGGTGACCCAAAGATACCATCGCATCCGTAGTACACTATAGTCGTTGACATGACATCCACGTAACACCGCTCCGTTAAATATCACATCCTCGAGTGGTACAACAAAACATTGCGTCTATATTACAAAAGTACACACATTATTATTGTTGCAATACTTAAGTTCAAGGCTTCCAAAAGATTCAACTTACAAACCAAAATATAAAGTGTTTCGATGATTTAAAAGTAGCAACTCCGACTAGGAGTTGAGCTCAACAGCTTATTCTATAGAGTTCATGCTGCTCGGATCCGTTGGTTACTACTAACTAGGGATACTTAGTTGGAATCGTTGTCATCGACACCATAGCGGATTTCGTAATCCACTCCTTCGACACCTCCTGGATAGATCGGGTTCCTCGTGAGAATACATCTTCTTGACATTCTGCCACATACATTGGCACGCCGGGATCATCGAGTCTAAGCAAGGGATCAAAGGAAAGAATGAGTAATGTTACCCAACAAGTTCATTATATGCAAGGTGGGAAGTTTGATGTTTAACTACCACCGGATTATAAATCCTTGGCACTATGCAATTTTTGTAAATCTTTCTTCAAAGATTGATTTTATTTTAAAAGACAATCACCTTCACAGTTGACAAAACTTTCATGGAGTTCCTTTCCTGCGTTTCAGCTCCTTCCCGAATGTGGAGTAACAAGTTACAATTCTTACACTCTGGAGGTGCGCATTTTACCCATGGGAGATCAACTCCTTGTTGCACAAAGGGCATTTTCCGCCCACAATTCCATGATGTGGGGCCTAGTAGTTGGTCCAAGCCAATCACGCCCTTCACGACCTCACATGCCTCCTTGGTGTACACCATGCCCACACAATGAATTACGGCAATGGTTTGTACAAACCTTTAGATGCCGTAACTATCGCGGGACGATGAGGTTCCCACCCATATGTCTGCATATCCTCTATGAATTACCAATTAATATGCACGCTACAAGGATAATGTAAACGACCGCACATCCGCTTCATGCGAGAGGAAGAAGATATACCGACTTCTCTGTCCCATTCCAAATCTCATGTCTAACGTAATATACTAAGGCTAGAATCACAAATGTCGGGTTATTAAGTCCCTACTTGATCATCATTGTTGCAAATAGAACCCTAAGTTCTATTGCTCCATTATATCACCACTTAGGATGATATCTATGATTTCTTTATTTGTGAAAATAATATTTTTTATAACATATATGATAACACACAATTTGCAAATACTTTGATAAAGACTCTTCAAAGGACATGAGCAAGTGATGAACTTGCCTTGTGATGGAAAGGTAGTGAAGTCTGATGCTTGCACTGGACCTTGAGCTTCTATGTCTAGAAAAACATCATTATTGCCGTAAGGACAATATTTAAAGAAGCAAAATGATTATGCAATAATGTAATGCATCATTTAAATTGATATGTATTCACCCCAATATTATAAAAAATTCTTTTAATAATAAAGGATTTATAAATATTACCTTTTAATATTTATAACATATATTAAATTAATTTATTTTATTTCCATTTTATTTGACTTTTATTGATTTAATAATTTTTAGGAATTATCACTTAAACATCAAAAAAATTAGTATTTTTCAAAATACTAAAATATTAATACATAATGAAAGTGATTTTTATTTATTTTTGTCATCTTTCAATAATTTTGTAAAATTCCTATAGGAATATGAATATAAATTACAAAAACCTTAATAAAATTTAAATGTCTAAAATTTTATATCTTATTTTATTTGGATAGTGTGGATTATTGTGAATCCAAAAATATTTTATTTATACTTTTTGGATTTTTATTTTATTTTCTAGAATTTAATTAAGTTTAGGGGTATTTTGGTCTTTTCCTATTTATTAGAACATGCCTTAAAAGATTCCTGGGCTGGCTTAATCTTATTGGGCCCTAGTGACCCATTAGACATAGTAAAAAATAACCACCCCGAAGGGTCTGGCCCAACTCAGCGCACTACCCTGCCTCTCTCTCCCTCGAGCTCATCCTCTCCTCCTCTGACCTCGACCCCGTGATCAGTGATATTGCCGCCGGTGATTCCCGCCGCTGTGGGACGTTCTGGTCGTCGCCGTGGTGCAACAGGAGGTTGTCGACGACGCCCATCCTTCCTATCCAACTGGATTTGAGCATGGGGCTCTCCTGCGACGGATCGATGTCGTCCCAAACCCTAGGGTTTGGGGTCATGGATCTTGGTGTTGCCAGCCGCTGTCGGCGCCGTGGCGATCGCCTTGCCTCTAGGCGTGGTCAGGGTCGCTGCCGTGGCGCCGTATGGGTTACAGCGCCCCCTCTGGGGTGCTCCCCGTGCCGCCATGGTCGTCGGCCCCTCTGCTTCCTCTTCTAGTCTCCAGCGAGGACCTTTGGTGAGTTCTTTTCCTATCCCCTTGTGCTCTCTGTGCTCGCTCATCCCATTCTGGATGTTGGCCATAATCTCTCTGGTGACTGTCTTGTCCTGAGTAGGATGGTTTATTTCATTTAGGGTTCTTATCCTGTGGTTGATCATATACTGGATGATTTAGATCATGTTTGGATGGTCTGTAAGCATGTTAAATGGTTATTAGCCTGAGGCTTGTTGCTTGAGATGAAGTATGATGGTTCTAATGGCTTATTATATGCTTTTATTCTTGGATTGCATATGATACAGATGGTATAGTTTGGTAAAGTCAGTGACTTGATAACATTCCACTATCATTTCATGGTTTAGGATCATGGTTATAGTGTGATGAAATCACTGTCTTAGTGCTATTGGCTTAGAAATTAATATGTGGTTTGAGATCACAATGATCTCAAATAAAGACATGTATAAACATTGGAATGTTTTAATTATGATTCCTGATAGGAAAATGATTAGTAGATTGATTTGTTAAACCTGTGATGATTAGATGTTTATCCTGATTCAAATAGAATTGTTCTTGTGACACCATCTTGGTATGACACACAAGATTGATTCTAATCCATTGATTGGGTTGGTCTAAGCTTAAGACAAGCTTAGCTTTAAAAGATAAATGGAAATGTTATTTTCTGAAATCTCTAAGATCAATGATGTTGGTCTGAGGCTTAGGGGTTTTAGGCCTTACCTAATTGATTCATATAGATAGTCCTGGTAGTGGTACGAGATATTGTTTTTGAATCAAAGCTTGGTAAAAATGATAGTAAGCTTGATCATTGTCTAGATCCAAAGGATTAGTTTCTAAGGTGCTACCCTTACTCTAGGGATGTGCCTAGAAATTAGATCTAGCTATATTTATGCTTGAATTGTAATATATAGCTTGACAACCAAAGCAATGATGTTGTTCTGAGCTCTGGTTGGATCCTTATACTTTGCTGTTTGCTTTTAGAGTTTAAAATCTCTATGATGGATTCACCCCACTTGGGTGAATTCTACGCTTTCTTTCATAAAACAACACATGCTTCTCGCAGATAATATGATTAGATCATGTACATTGGAATAGTATTGGCAAGTGATACCTTAGTAGAATATTGGTGGACTAGATACTATATGCATTTTGGCTAAGTGTAGCTTAGGCTTGCTTTGCTCAAAATAAGTTTTGCCTATCAGTTGTAAATACTAAGTTTTTCCTTTGTCAAAATCTTTCCCAAGGCACCTCCAATAGACATTGGGGTCCTTCACCCTTGTTCAACCACAAGTTTTACTTAGAAATTGGGATGAGGAGATTCTTGATAGCTTCCATGTCTTGATGCTCAAATTGTCCAATACTGTGACATGGCTAAGTACTTAGATTCTTCCATCTAGAGGTTGTGCACTTTCCCCACAAGACTTGATTTTCACCAAGACAGGACCTTTCGAAGCCTTCCTTAGACCAAATGGACGTTGCCCAACCTATCCTCCCACTACCACCAACTGTCCAAATGGCTAAGTTATTGCAACCTATGTGATCCGTGCAGAGCCCATATTGCCAAGTGGTCGCACTAGAAGCTTCTTAACATTTGGCCTCTCAAATCCCTTTGTTCTGGTGGTTTTCCACAAGTGATATACACAAGGTAAAACCATAGAAATGGGCCTTGTGTAACCACTCAACATAAACCATTCCTTCCATTCCACCCGTGTGTTTCATACACTTAGTTGTTTTATTAAGCAAAACATAGTCCAAAGACTTATAAATATTTATTCATAGCATGAATATATATCCACCCTTGGTTTCTACTAGCTAGGCTAAGCATGGCATAGATAAGCATCTTAACTTAGAAATTTCTAGCAATTCTACAACTACTAGGATTTCCCAAGCATAGCATATAAAGACCAAAATTATCCATGCAAGTCTAGCAAAAATATTTCTAATGCATATTTGAAAAACATAGGAATAAAATCATGAAGCACCACTTGCCTTGGTAGTTTGGAGAGTAGCTATAATCCTCACAATCATAATCACTATTTGCACCAAAATCTACACATAAAATGATAGCACCAAATCACATACAAAATAAAATACAAGCAAAAATATATGGATGCATGCAACATGATATGTGATGATTTTCTATACTCAACAAGACAAGTGCACAAGATCGATTCATAAACAAGTTCTAAACTTGCCAAACAAACTTTATTTGAACATTAAACCATTTCTCAAACAATTAATATACACAAAATAGTTTCATACATGTTTCTGTAAAAATAACCATTTTAACAGAAACAAAACTTTAAACACATTGCATATATGGAAAGGGCTTTCTCTCCTGATTCCATTGATATAAAATTTGTCAAATTTGGACGTGGCATTCAAAAGTTATGAATTAAACAAAATCAAACATCTAATAGATAGAAAATCTGATTTTAAATCAAAGAATCGCCACGCCAGAAGGCCCGATTGACGATACCGTTTCGACCGATCACACTCGGCACCGTTGATCTAACTAATCAGACGGCTCAGATTCGCCCGCACTCTTCGCCTAGCTTCTAATCTCACCCATCGATCTAGATCTAACGGTCCTAAACAATGACCATCAAGTGGCGCTAGCGGCGGCGATAGGATGTGACATGGTTATACCCTCACTGCACGTAACTTTAGCATACCGTCCATCCCAAGGAAGGCCCACAGAGATATACGCTGGCCCATGAAGATTTTCTGCCAAGGCCCATGACGCTTTCGGATCCTTGGAGAGCAAGACTAGCATAGATAGGAAATTCAAAGGGGTAAAACCCTAGAACAAGTAACCGACTAGGACTATGCCCGGGACCTGCCTAAGTCAATATAAAGGCCAGGGCACGCCCTAGATCTCTCGACTCATACTTTCAAGACACACCTCCACGCGATCGAATCACGACCAGAACCTTCGGTTCCGCCGTAATCAAGAGCAAACAAGCAGAGTAGGGTTTTCCCGGCCTCAACTCGGTAAATCGTGTCCCCGTTACTTGTCCGTTAATCGTGCCATGATCTCCAAAGATCCCCATCTTCTCCAAATCCCAAGTCCATAACAATGGGCATTGACGAGATTAAACTCGCCAATTGGCGCCGTCTGGGAAACGGGTCATTGACAGCGATCGTGACGGTTCACCCAATCGGTCTACAAATCCGGCGACGGAGAATCACCTCCTATTCGCACTTTCGACTTCACCGCCCACTGGCCGCCACCATGAATATTTCGAGCCCGTAGGCGCCGGACTCGAAATTTTGTTCGGAGCTTCGCCTGTGTGGGACAACCGGCACCCTCCGCCTTCCCGAAGGGTGCCCGTGCCATCAATCAGGCCCGCCTGTGGGCTCCACACCGTATCGCGGCGCGCACGCCACCATCGGCTGATGAGTTCTACAACAACAGTGTTGTAACTCCAGGCGAGCCACCTTCGGATGAAGGGACCTACTTCCGGATCCGAAAGCGTAGCAAACCGATCCACGAAGGCCACCTATGCGCGCGGTCATCCAGAGCAACAAACGCCAACCCGCCCCAACACGAACCCCAACCCGCAGGACGGAAACGGGCGAAACGGCAGAAATGAAGAAGCCTCCCCCACCCGAAGGGGAAAACAACGCCACGCTATCCAACTTAGCAAAGAAGGATGGGTCCAGCACGCCGTTCGCCGCAGCGACATAGTCCTACCCGTGGACTCCCCACGTGACCTCGATGGCGACCACTACCTCCTCATCGAGGAGCACAAGAAGCAAGTCAAGATGCGGAGACGCCGACAAACGCAAGCAAGCAGCCTCCGATTCCACATGACGAGCGGCGCCTCGCCATGGCACCGCTCTAGCGAACGGAAATCGAAACAAGCACCGCTCGGGTGGATAACATGGATCCCAAGCCCCGATGTAACCCGAACTCTCCACACGTCGTTATGGATATGGATGCCGACGCAACATCATCCCAAAGACACCGCAAGCTGCGATCCGGCAGCATCACAGATCTCGCGCCCACCAACCTCCGGAAGGGACCGAAAGAGCCATGCATAAGTCCGCACTCACCGACTCGACTCGTCAGCTGCGCTCCGAAGGCGCTCTGCGAGCCAAAGAAGAAAGCTCGGCCAGCGCGACTGAGCCCCACCCCTTCATCCGAAGAGGAGGAGGAGCACAACCTTCCTCGAAAGAAGAAGAGCTCGCATCGCCATAAACGCGACTACGACGCTAGAGACGCGCTTACATAGTGCAAAATCGACAAAGCACGAGCCAAACGCGCATGCTCGTCCGAGTCCGAGATGGATGAAGATGAAGGAGAACTCGAGCTCGATGCTTCAGCGGATCTGATTGAACACGGATGCCACGCAATTTCAAGCTTCCTTCTGATACTCGAAGTTCAAGCACGCAAGATCCAAAATCTTGGCTCGTCACGATCATCTCATCTATCCAAAATGCTACCGCGGTAACAAGGAAACCGCCATGCAATGCCTCCACCGGTGACAGCGTATACGCGTCCGCTCAAATAGTGATCATCGATCCATCCGTTGGGAGGAGCTAATAGCTTCATCCGAAATTTCAAGGCACCGACAAGAGGCCCGCCTCAATCAAGAGTTGCGACTTGCACTCGAGCACGGAGAATCTATTCGTCGTACATATTACGCCGGTCTACCACCAAAAACTCCGGAGACATATCTCCGAGGAGAGGCCATCGGCGCTTCAGAGACGCGGCGTAAACGCCAAGATTTCAAGGAGGAACTTGGTGTCAAACCCAAGACACTCGACCACCTCATGGAAATTGCCATGATTGGGCGACGGAGAAGATTGCATCCAACAGCCGTCAATCGATGAAGAGGACGACTATGGCAAGGCGGAACGCTAGCAAGAGGAGATCGTGTGTCTATGAAGACCATGACGGACCCGACATGGTCGCTGGCCCTACGCCGACACTTGTGCGCCAAACAACGGCCGCAGCGGAGGGTACCACGGAGGAAATCTCCGTGACAACGGACGACCAGCACAGTCATGGCAACGCGGCGACCGCGACAACGGACCCTCAGCATTCGACAACCTTTCGGGTCCATGCACCATCCACTTCTACATCGACAAACAAGATGGCAAAAAGAAAGCCAGTCACATGCTCAAGGACTGCGCGAGTTCCGAAACTCAAAGCATGGTGCGAGATGAGGCAACAAGCCCCAATCCTGCGTTGGAAACGCACCCGCGCCAGAGAAATAGCACACGAAGCTCCTCCGCCACCTATTGAGGCCCAAACCAACCAACCGCATTCGGTAAGAAACAACGCCTGGATACCCCCACCAAAGGAGCACTAAATATGATCCGTAAGGACGCCCACAAACAGTGCGTAAGAAAATCACCCGACAAATCAACTTGGCGTAGCAACTCGTCAGAATCCTGAGTACCTCGGCGGATCGAGTCCTGCATCACATTCACTGCGCGGATCACCCTTGCCAGATCCTCGCCCAGTCATCTGCCCTGGTCTTTGAGGCGCAGATCGAGGCTTGAGATGAGTCGCGTCTTCATGGACGCGGCGGCATAAATCTAATGTTCGCAAGCACTCTAGCAGCTATGCGGATCCGCAATGCAACTGGAACAATCGAACCTGACGTTCCATGGCATTGTCGGAAAGGGCATATTCCCCTGGGCAAAATAGGGCTCGACGTTATCTTCGAAGCCGGAAAACTTCAGAGCGCCTAGAATTCAAGTGGTAGACCGTCGCAATACCACGCCATCCAGGCGTGTAGCATTCGCAAGGTTCTGGCCGTCCGCACGCATACCTACTACTCAAGATGCGGGACCAAGGAGTCATCACGGTCCACGGAGCTTCACCGACGGACCAATGTGACAGAGTTCAACAAAATCTCCCAAGTATTTCGCATGCAAGACGAGCTTGTAAGGCTCCGTGAAGTAATGAACAATGGGGCACCCCGGTCACAAGGCGTAACGCACCGACATGTCCTTCGACTCCACCACAACACCAAGAAAGTACAGTCCATCCAACGGATGCCTCCAAGACGGCCTTGATCGCCAATGACCTCAACATCAAGATAGGAAGGCGCGGCGTCAATTCCTTCGTGGCGCTGAAATCTTCGCTGGTGTCCTGCGGACATGCCGAGTTCCTGTGAATTCACCGAGCATGCACTCAATGTCTTTCCGGACACCAAGCCGGTCAAGCGGCCCATCCAAGACTGCTTGAGCCGAGCTGAAGCTATCGGCAAGGAAATCAATAGACTACTCGTTGCAGACTTCATCAGGGAAATCAAAGAAAGCGAGTGGCTTGCAAACACGGTGATGGTCCCGAAGAAGGACACGGACATCCTGCGGATGTGTGTAGACTTCACGTCACTAAATAATCATTGCCCAAAGGACCACTTCCCTCTTCCACGGATCGATCAGATCATCGATTCGACTGCAGGTTGCGAGAAACTGTCCTTCCTCGACGCCTACTCAGGCTATAACCAGATTCGGCTCAAGGTCGAAGATCAGAGAAAAGCGGCGTTTATCACACCGCTCGGAGTATTTTGTTACAACACAATGCCCTTCGGCTAAAGAACACGGGTGCCACGTACCGGCGATGCGTGCGAGCCTAAGGACCGGATCGGTCGCAGCGCCCAAGTTTATGTCGACGACATAGTAATAAAAACCAGGAGGCAAGGACACTTATCGACGATCTCCGCGAGACGTTCGACAACCTTGATCGCCACAGATCAAGCTCAATCCCGAAAAGTGCGCCTTTGGCCCCATCGTCACCGCCGGTACTTCATCTATCAACGAGGATCGAGGCGAACCCAAAGAAAATCAAAGCCATCATGACGATGGATATGTCGAAAAACCTCAAGGCGTCCGGCCAGTCAAGCAGACGAGTAGCGCTTAAGCAGTTCATCACCGTATACAGAAGGCCCTACCATTCTACCACCGCTCAAGCGGCATAAGTTCGAGTGGACACCGAAGCCAACGACGATTCGAAAGCCTCGAAGCTCCTCTCCACCTCGCCCGCTTTGGTCACGCCAAAGGAGCGCGAGCCCTGGCGATGTACATAGCAGCCACACATCGTGGTCAAAGACTGCGGGTCGAACGACCCGAAGAAGGCAAGACCCACGGGTCTAGTGCCCAATTTACTACCTCATCAATCGACACCAACAAAGCAGCAGGTACCCTCACTGCGAAGCCAGCCTACAGTGTTCATGACGGCTCGGCGGTGAGCCATTACTTCCGTATACCAAGTGATGGTCGTCAACGGCACCAACAAAGATCTGAATAATCCAGAGGACACAGGACGGGTGGCCTGTAGGGCATCGAACTATTTCCCTTGGACATCGCTCACGAAGCGACACGCAATCAAATCTCAAGTCCTTCCGGACTTCACGGTACCTGATGGAGCTACAGCCGCGGACACCCTGACATGTCGCAGTCCTGGACAATGCATTTCGACGGCTCCAAGCGCGAAGCCGGAGCAGGGGCAGGGGTCATACTAACCTCCCCGCAAGGTGACAAGATGAAATACGTTCTTCGGATGAAATTCAGAGCCTCCAACAACGAGGCCGAATACGAAGCCCTCATCCATGGCATGAGGATGGCAAGATATGGCGCGAACGCTGGTCATCTACGGTGACTCCAACCTTGTCGCTCAGCCAGACGATGAATGAGTGCGACGCACGCCGAAACATGATCGCATACCGCGCTCTACAACACACTCAAGGCGAATTCGATCACGAGAACTTCGGCCACGTTGGAAGGAGCAACGAGAAGCCGATAGACTCGCCAACGCCGGCTCCACTTGCGAAAAGTGCCACCAGAGTGTTCCTCGACAGATGCGTACCATCTATCAGCGAAAATTCCAAGGGATCACCGAAGAAGCAGAACACTCGGGAGCTCGCTGCCAAGGACACGAAGAACCCGGTGCTGGACACGGTAGCCATGGTCAACCTAATGCAGGTCATGGCGTCGAAGAAGCTTGGACCGACCATACCTCCGATTCTTGATAACGGAGAATTGCGACAGCCCAACGGACGGGTGCATATCTCGCCGGTCAAAAGCCTTCACCATCATCAACGGCGAAATGTACAAGCGCGCATCACGGGTGTACTTAAATGGTGCGTCACCATCGACGGCAAGGCCATACTCCAAGACATCCATGAAGGCATCTGCGGCCACGCAGGCAGCCGCCTCCTTGTCGCTAAAGCTTTGAGCAGGATTCTCTGGCCAACGCCATGAGCGACGAAGGACATCGTCCAAGATGCAACGAATGCCAACGGTTCGCCGACAAACCGTGACGCGAATTCGAGCTCAGACCCATACCTATAGCTTGGCCTTTCTCTCAATGGGGCCTCGACATGATCGGCAAACTGCCAAAATCCTCGAAAGGAGGACACGTCTTCCTCCTGGTTGCAGTCGAAAAATTCACCAAGTGGATTGAGGCCATGCCGGTCACCAACCAGAAAGGCAAAACTGCCGTCAAGTTCTTCGAGTCCATTGTCTGAGTTCGGGCGTACCACACAGCATCATCACCGACAACGGATCGAAATTCATCTCCGAAGAATTCCAGGACTTCTGCGAAGGGCTTGGGATCAACATCACGTACGCCTCAGTGGCACACCCGCAAACGAACGGGCAAGTGGAAAAGGCCAATGGCCTAATCGGCGCCGGCATCAAGAAGCTCCTCATGAGCTCACTCGAACAAAAAGCTGGAAACTGGACGAAGGAGCTACCCTACGTCCTATGGAGCTTACGAACTACGCCAAACAGCTCCACCGGCTACACACCGTTCTTCATGGTACACGGAGCCAAAGCTGTGCTACCAGCCGAAGTACGCCACCAGGCCCCACGGGTCGTCGCCTACAGTGAAGCCGAATCCACGGCTGCACTCGAAGACGCCGTCGATACACTCGACAAAGCACGGGATATAGCAGTAGCTCGATCAGCGGTGTACCAGCAGAGTCTCCGCAACTACCACAGCCGCCGGCTGCGCCCAAGGTCCTTCGTCGAAGGAGACCTCGTCTTGTGACTCAAGCAAAAGCGACCGAACAAATTTGAGTCACCATGGGAAGGACCCTACGTCATCACCGAAGTCATCCCAGGTGGCGCCTATCGCCTCAAGCACGTGGAGTCTGGAGTCACATACTCCAACCCATGGAATATCTCGCACCTGCGACGATTCTATCCGTAGCACTCTACCCCCTTTTACTTTCAATAAGGCTTTCAGCCAAGGATACTCAGCCGAACAATGTACCTCCTCCATTACGATATAAATAAAGCTAAGTGTCTTGCCCCAAATCTTCAGTCCACTACTTTTGCAACTTCACTACATGCTACAAACGCACTCGGGGGCTCCCCCCACCTCACGATTTCATCGACTGAGGACCAAACGCGTACACCTGAGTAGCTGACAACGTCAGGCAAACGAAAAGGACACGCACCCAATCAAAGCACTGCGTGCTCACAAACAAACAAACCTTTACAACAAAGGGCACAACACGCCCATCCGAAATATACAAATTTTACATCTCTCTCTTTTTACAGGTACTACCTATGTTGAAGAATAACCTAGGCACGCTGCTCAAACAAATCTACAATCTGTTCGGCATACTGCCTTCTGCCAGTAATGCGGACATGTCCCACTCGCCACCATCGGGCGAAGAGGTGGCCCAAGCCACATCAAAATCCACGCCGGTAGGTGCATCCTCACAAGAGACAACACAGCCTTCACTCTGCGACAAATTTGCTCCGCACCAACTCCTTGACATTGCTCACGTTAAAACTTCGACGTAAGACCCGCAAGGCTTGTCGACGTCATCCAAAGGAACATGACGCAAGACCGAGGCAAGCGATGTGCACTTGGCGGAGCACCGAAACTTGATGAACCCGATCTGCGCGTCGCCAGAGCTATGGCGCGATCGCGATCCATCCAGAAGAAGCCGCCGGCCTCCATGTCTAGGAGAGTCAAGCCATTGACCCCAACAGCGACACACTCCTTTTGTTCCCTCGCAGCAAGATTCGCACCTGCGGCAATCGCACAAAACAAGAGTAAGGCCAGCGGGCTCATCCAAGAACCGAAAGCTACTCGAACCAAAGAACAACTTACATTGCAACTGCTCGGACGGTAACCAGCTCCGCCATCAAGTACTCCTCTGCTGCACCACGATCCGCCTTGGACTTCCAAACGCCGGCATGACCGTAACCCGAAAGCAACTCCCTCTCCGGACTACGCGATCCCGAAGGAAAGTGAGTGAGAATCATCCAAGGATGGACGAACGGCATTGCAGATGGGCGTCAATGTCAAGACCAAGGAACCTAGAGCAGCAGCAAAAGAAAGGAACACAGACATTCAGCCAAGGATAGAGCACAACTCAGAGGAATTCATTAAATATATAAGGCCACTACATGGCACAAGGATGGTGTTCTTCAATATATTTACAACAAAAACAGACTACAAACTATCCTACGTCTACTACGCCTAAGATGCAGGGACCTGAGTCGCCTCGGAGCCAGACTGCCTAGCTTTGGCCCCGCCCTGCTGCCACAGTGCATACTCAGACAACAAATCAATGAGCTTGGGCCCGCGCTTGCGGCGAATAGGCAAGAAAGTCTACCTCGGATCCATCGCAAATCGGCATCCGAGAAGTGATCCGGGGCGATCCAGCTCGCCCGGCCGCCATGGACATCGCCAGCCCGGCGGGACGCGCCCGATGCCCTTCGCTTGCGTTTATACGCAGCGCTTCTACAGAGCCTCGCCAGAAAGCATCCACATCGTCAAGGGCCGCCCGGACAAGCTCCTTGTAGAAACGACCAAGGACTTCTTTCGCCTTGGCGAGGAGTTGACGGCGTCTGCAGCGGTCTTGACGCCACGGTGGCATCATCTAGAGCACTCCGTGCTCGAGAAGAAAGAAGAAAGAAGAAAAGCATGAAGAAAGGCCGCATAGAAGACCCAAGAAAAGAAACAAGTAAAAACTAGCACTCACCGAAATAGCCTTGGCGGCAGCCATGAGCTTTGCGCCACCTCTTTTCTGGCAGCCGCAACTGCGGTGGCAGTGCTCCTCACGATCTGCGGCTCTGCTGCAGACGCTCGCTTCGCTTTTGCCTTAGTCACTCTAGCTCGAGGCGTTCTTCGCAACCCGGCTCCGCTTACCGCTCCGATTGACCAAGGCTCTTCTTGAGAGCGTCAACCTCACGGAGAGACTTGTTATGCTCCTCTGCATTCAAAACAAACAAATGTCAAAGAACAGAACCAGGATAAATAAGAGAAGCGCTAAAAGGCAGATAGATACCTTGAAGCTGCCGAAGGTTTGCCTCCAGCGCGAGGCGCTCCTGCACCAGCCGCTTGGCCTCCTGCACAAAAGGCTGAAGAAAAAGATAGCGGTAAGAAAAGGACTTGGGGGT
This sequence comes from Avena longiglumis, assembly GCA_030063025.1. Classification (NCBI taxonomy): domain Eukaryota; kingdom Viridiplantae; phylum Streptophyta; class Magnoliopsida; order Poales; family Poaceae; genus Avena; species Avena longiglumis. Next base: position 122,848,206 of record CP125978.1, read on the forward strand.
TGCGCCCAACAAAAAGGAGAAAAAACAAAATTAGCACACGAAGATACTCGGGGGCTCCCCCCGTGATATGAAGCAGAAAAACTTACATGCTCTGATGGTGAATCCGAAGGACCGCCTGCGAAATTCTGAGGCGCAGCCACCTACACCTCCTGCAACGGAGGATCCGGAGGCGCGCCACCCGAAGTCGCCACCGTGTGAGGAGGAGGAGACGCAATTTTCGACTCCCCCATCATCTCCCGCGCACCACCACTGGAGGAATCATGGGAGGAATGCCTGCACACTAACCAATCAGCACAAGCACAACAATCATGAAGGAAAAAGGACAATAGCACAACAAGAAACTTACGAGCCCAGTGAGCTCAGGTCAAAGACAGGAGGAGACCTTCGGGCTCTCTTCTTCTTTTTCTTCTCTTCCTTCTTATCCTCCTTCTTTTCTTCCTTCTTTCCCATTTGGCGCGGGCCTACAGCCCGCAGGAATGGCGGAAGGAGAGGAAGAACCTCCATGACCATCACTATGACGCTCAAGGCCCGGAGGGTTTCGGGAGTCGGAGTCGAGGCATCCAAGACTCGCTGAGCTCCGTGACTGTTTCAGATGGTCCTCCCTCGACTCGTCGGCATCCTCCGCTGGAGATCGCGCCGACGGTAGCTCGGACACGGAATCAACCACTTCATTATCCGGGGCATTAGGATACCTTTCGGGCAACGGCGGTACCATGCCCGACACTTTGAAGCTCTGCAAGATCAGAAGGAACTTTGTTAGCGAACAAAGGAAACAAATACACAGCCGACAAAAAAGCACTACGTGCACAAATCTACACCTGTGGTACGACCAACGTCGAAGAAAATGGAGGAGTTAGAGACTTCCCCGGGATTTCTTCTCCGGCCTTGAACTTCAGCAGCGCGCGAAGGGCCCTGTCAAGATCCCCCTCGGAGATTTTCTCACTCGAAACCCTCGTCGGATCACGGCGCCCAGAATAAAGAAACATCGGGTGCGCCCTGGAGAGAGGCTGCACCGGCGCCAAGAAACGTCCGGATGATGTCCATGCCGTTCCCCTCCTTCTCCGGAATCAGTTGGAGATCCTCCACCCGACGGTAAAGGGTCTCTATCTCCGCCACCTCACCGTCCAAGATTTGGTTTTTCCAAGACCTTTTCTTCTCAATCATTTGGGAGGGGTCAAAGGGAACAAGACCAAAATCTTGCCCGGGCACTATGGAGTCGCGGATATAAAACCATCGCCTCCGCCAGTAATGGACAGATTCGGACATGGAAAAAGAAAAGAAGAGAAGATTGGGACTAAGGGAGATGATGCAACCCCCAATGGGATACACACCATCCGAACCAGACTGCCTCTTCATGGAATAGAGCTTCCGGAAGAGGCCAAATTGCGGCTCAATGCCAAGCCAGCACTCGCAAAAAGTGATAAAACACGCAATGTGGAGAAGAGAATTGGGAGACAGATGATGAAGCTGAATCCCATAGAAGAAGAGCAGTCCACGGAGGAATTCGTGGGCGAAAAAAACCACGCAAATCGAAGGCGAAACATAACCCGATACCCGGATGGGGCGGGATTACCTCATTGCCGGGGAGTTTGACGGCCTCCCTATCTTGCGGGATCAGGCCCCGCTCGTGAAGCTTGCGGAGATCGCTCTCCCGCGTCTCTGATCGCCGCCAGCCACCATCGGTGACGCGAGTAGCGGCGGTGCCCTTCTTTCCTCCGGCGGCGCTGGTCCCAACCGCAGATGAAGATTTCTTTGGTTTCCCCATTGCGCTACGGCGGCGCCGACGGTGAAAACACAGAAAGAACGACGGAAATGTGGAAGGAAATCCCAGCACGAAGCAAGAATCGCTCGAGCACAAGGAGGCAGTGAACACAACTGTGCGGTGAAAACAAACGCTTTCCCCAATGATTATAACAGCGAAGACGGCGCAGCCGTCCATCCGAAGACCTAACGCCAACGACAGATCCGACCGCACACGTGTCATCATCACAACAAAACGTCGTTACCACCGTCCACTACGCTGCTGAAATCGAGGAGACGCCAGAATATCTCTCACGCTGCGTGACGGTCAATTCAAAGTCGCAAGTGGGACCCACGTTCATCCATCAAGTCATCTCTGGCGCGTGAGACGCTTGAGGTCATCGATCGTCGACGATGTCATCAAAAGGCTATACTAGCACCAACTACAATTCTTGGCTCCACTAAGAGTACTCACTCGAATCTTCGATACGACTAAATACTGGGGCTACTCCTCGAGGCGCCGCACCCGGAAGATGAATAACGACAACATATTTCTTGAGTCCACGTCAGTCGACTCCACTACGGACTGGGGCTACTCCATAGGAGGATGGATTTAATCATCCGAAATTTTTGAGTCCTACGGACTTAACAACAACCCAACAAATGCTTGAACTAAAGTATCCGCCGAGTCTACGACTCGAACAGCACTTTGAGGCTACTCCCATAGGATACCGGTCGCCAAGACCCTATGAATCCTTCAACTGTGATCTTTTGGATCAACACGCAAAACTTTTGGCATCTTACCCCAACAAACGATGAGTGAACGACAATCTCCTTGACCACCCGAAACACCTCGCGGTGACAAATGTTCGGATGTCTGCGTCGCGGCGTAAAGATAAGACTGCAGATATCATCCGACGGCCTAGCAACGCGTACATGATCAAGGCTCGCTAGTACAAATCCATGTCAACAGCATGATGAAAAATCCCGACGGACGTTGGTACGTTAATTAAAATCACTGAATTCCACTCCGTAAGTCCTTCGCGCCTGAGTCGAATTACCCCAAAGATATGTTCGTGTTCGAGTTGAGGGACTCGAACTTGAAGAAGATCGTGTTGTTTGTCCTAAGAGTTAATGACCCTAATCCGTCGGGTGAGTCGTGCACACGTCAACAATCCTACACATATATTATTAATACAAAGTTGCACCCGAAAGATGGAAGAGTCCTTAGCCGAATCTACGATTCGACTGATCACTCGGGGGCTACTGACATGGTTATACCCTACGGGTAAGTAACTTCAGCATACTTGGTCCAGCCCAAGGAAGGCCCACAGCAGATATACGCTGGCCCATGAAGATTTTCGGGTGGCCAAGGCCCATGACGCCTTCGGATCCTTGGAGAGCAAGACTAGCATAAATAGGAAATTCAAAGGGGTAAAACCCTAGAACCTGTAACCGACTAGGACTATGCCCGGGACCTGCCTAAGTCAATATAAAGGCCAGGAGGGCACGTCCTAGATCTCTCGACTCATACTTTCGCACACACCTCCACGCCAGATCGAATCTGCGCACCCTGTAACCTTCGGTTCCGCCGTAATCAAGAGAAGGCAAGCAGGAGTAGGGTTTTCCCTCCAGGGGCCTGAAACTGGGTAAATCTCATGTCCCCTGGTTTCTTGTCTGTTAACCGTGCCACGATCTCCAGCATCCCCATCTTCTCCAAAACCCAAGTCCATAACAATGGGCATTGGAGATTAAACCTCGTCGGCGACTCTCTCATCGGTGAGCCGGTGAACTAGGTCGCCCGGGGAGGTGGGAGGATGCTCACCAGATTCGCCGCGACGAGCAGATGCTCAACGCGTGCTCGGTTGGCGAAGGGGTGTGCTGCTGTGGCCGTGGGAGCTCGTCGAAGTAGAGGACCGCGTCGGGCTTGGGTGGAAGGCGACGTTAGCGATGTTCTGATCTGCCCTAACACAAACGGAGGGCATCAGCGGGTGCGCATCGATCAGGCGAACAAGATAGTGTCAAAGAGAAAGCATGGGGCGGTCGAATCTCACCGAATTTTCTTGCCGGAGTTGGAGACGGCATCGGGAGTTTGCGGTGCTCATTGGATTCGACGACCTGGGGCAGTACAGGACGAACTAAGGATGTCAGAAGGAGCGCAAGAAGGTTGCGAAGCAGTTCGCGTGAACCAGAGAGGGAGGCGCGCACGGAGCTCACCGGGATTGGTCGCCGGAGGTCGTCGGTGCTGCGGCGATGTGAGGGCAAATTCTAGAAGCCTGGTGGCGTGGAGTCTGTGCTAAGTAAGGGGAAATGAGCAGCGAGGGAAGAGGTTTAAGTAGGCAGCAGCGCGACAGGAAACGTTCGCGGAATCATGGCTAATTACGCCGCGCCATTATCGGCATCAACGGCGACGTGGTCTGCGGGCGGAAATTTGGGGACGACGGAGTGACGTGGTTGCAGGGTCCACTTGTCAGCGAGAGAAATGGAGTGGGGATGGGTCCAGGCGGTCTCGATGGGTGCGTGCGAGTAGAAAACGGTTCACGGGTGATCTTTGCTTTGGGCTAGCTGGGTCGAGTTAAGCTGGGTTGGGCCAAAATGGTGTCTGCTTATTTTTTCCACTTTAATCCTTTTCTTTTTCTGTTTGGTTTTCTAGAATTGGTTTTCAAACTTCATTTCAATTCAGTTTGAATTCAAACCTTCTCAAGATTCTTGTACAGTGAAACTTGTACTCAAATATGAGTCAAACACTACTGTAAACACAAACACCCTTGGGTTATTTGAAAATAAAGATAAAACCAAGCCTTTATGAGATGTGATAAAAGGCATAGATTTGGTTTTATTTCATATTTTGTTTTGAAACTTTGCTTAAGATTTTGAAATCACTTAAGTTAGGATTCTAAACAATACTGAGTGAATATTAGTACCTTTCTCAATAGAAAGTATCACAAAGGCTAGAGCATTCATACATAAAATAATGAGCACATATGCTCCTGTTTTGAAATGATTTTGAAATGAAATCCTACATGATCATGGATGCATCGATGATATGCATGAGTTTTTGAAACATGATTTTAGGGATGTTACAAATCTAACCCCCTTAAGGTGAATCTCTCCCTCTAGATTCGGATTGGCTAGCAAATAGGTGAGGGTGGTATTTCCGAAGATCATCTTCTCTTTCCCATGTTGCTTCTTCTTCAGAATGATGGTTCCATTGGACTTTGCAGAACTTGATGGTCTTAGTCCGAGTAACTCTTTCTGCAGTCTCACGAATCTTGATTGGTTTCTCCTCATATGTGAGATCACTTTCTAATTGGACCTCTTCCAAAGGTATAGTATCCTTCAAAGAAGTCGCTTCCATTTCTGGATGGCATTTCTTAAGCTGACTCACATGAAACACATTGTGAACAGCTGACAAAGACTCTGGAAATTCAATCTCATAAGCTATTTCCCCTTTACGACTTAGAATCTTGAATGGTCCAACATATCTTGGGGCCAACTTCCCTTTGACTCCAAACCTCTTCACTCCACGAAGTGGTGACACTCTAAGATAAGCCCTATCACCCACTTCATAGGTGACTTCTCTACGTTTAGGATCTGCGTAGCTTTTCTGTCGGGATTGTGCTATATTCAATCTGTCCTTAACCAGCTTGACTTTCTCTTCATCCTCTTTGATGAGTTCAGGTCCGAATAAACTTCTTTCTCCCACACCATTCCATAGCAATGGGGTGGTACACTTCCTCCCATAGAGAAACTCAAATGGTGCCATCTCAATACTGGCTTGATAGCTGTTATTGTAGGAAAATTTTGCGTAAGGCAGACTTTCATCCCAACTGGCTCCATAGTCTAGAGATTTCTCTCAACATATCTTCAAGAATCCGATTAGTCCTTTATGTCCATCAGTTTGAGGATGAAATGCAGTGCTGAATTCCAACCTCGTTCCCAATGACTCATGTAGTTGCCTCCAAAAATGAGAAGTGAATTCAGTTCCCCTATCAGAAACGATACTCTTGGGTACTCCATGTAGACATACAAATCTTTTCATATAGATCTTGGCTAACTTAGCACTTGTATAAGTTGTTTTTACGGGAATGAAATGAGCCACTTTAGTTAGGCGATCCACTACTACCCAAATAGAATCATATCCTGACCTGGTCCTTGGTAATCCAGTAATGAAATCCATATCAATCTTGTCCCACTTCCAATCAGGAATAGGTAGTGGTTGTAACAATCCTGCTGGTTTCTGATGTTCCGCTTTCACTCTACTACATACATCACACAAAGCAATATGTTCGGCGATGTCTTTCTTGAGATTATTCAACCAAAATCTTTCATTCATATCCATGTACATTTTGGTGTTACCCGGATGAATGGAATACGGTGAGTTGTGTGCTTCTTGTAAAATCAGTTTCCGAAGCTCCGGATCTTGTGGAACACAGATACGTTTTCCATGCCATAAAGTACCCTGTTCGTCTTCATAGAATCCTTTGGCATTTCCTTTGCCAATTTTTTCCTTAATCTCTTCAATTTCCTTATCTGTCTTCTGGGCTTCTTTGATCTTGTCCAACAAAGTGGGTTGAACATCCAAAGACATGAGATGTCGTTTAGGCACAATCTCCAATCTGAGATATCTAAATTGGGCACACAGATCATCTGGTAATTCTCCCTTAGTAAGGCCATTCACAAAAACCTTACGGCTTAGAGCATCCGCTACAACATTTGCTTTACCGGGGTGGTATTGCAAACTCAAATCATAGTCCTTGATGAGTTCTAGCCATCTTCTTTGTCTCATGTTAATTTATTTCTGGGTGAAGATATACTTCTGTGAACACTTCACATCGCTTTCCCAAAAGATAATGTCTCCATGTTTTGAGTGCATGGACAACAGAGGCTAACTCTAAATCATGAGTGGGGTAGTTTACTTCATGAGTTTTGAGTTGTCTCGAGGCATAGGCCACAACTTTCCCTTCTTGCATAAGTACGGCACCTAATCCATGATGAGATGCATCACAATACACTTGGAAATCTTTCTCCAAATCTGGCAAACACAAGACGGTCTTGTCACCTCTTCTTCAATTCTTGGAAGCCGAGTTCACATCCTTGAACAAGCAAATTTCTTGTCTTTCTTTAGCAATTCTCATAGGTTTTGCTACCTTGGAGAAATTCTCAATCAACCTTCAGTAACCTGCTAAGCCAAGGAAACTACGAACCTCTTTCACTGACTTGGGAGATTCCCATTCAGTTACAGCTGATACTTTAGCAGGATCAACTGCTACACCATCTCCTGACACAATGTGTCCAAGAAATCCAACTTCATTTAACCAAAATTCACACTTGCTGAATTTGGCATACAAACTATGCTCTCTAAGCTTCTCAAGTATCAAACGTAGGTGTCCTTCATGCTCTTCTTTGTTCTTGGAATAGATCAAAATGTCATCGATGAAAACGACAACAAACTTATCAAGGAATTCCATGAACACCTTGTTCATCATATTCATGAAGTATGCTGGTGCATTGGTCAAACCAAATGGCATCACGGTATACTCATACAATCCATACCTGGTGGTAAAAGCTGTCTTAGGTATGTCTTGTTCTCTTATTTTGAGTTGGAAATAACCTGACCGGAGATCAATCTTTGAGAACACACAGGCTCCTTCTAACTGATCAAACAAGTCATTGATTCTAGGCAAAGGGTATTTGTTCTTGATAGTCACCTCATTGAGTGAACGGTAATATATGCATAGCCTTTGACTTCTATCTTTCTTTTCCACAAACAAACCGGTGATCCCCAAGATGAATAACTTGGTTGGATAAATCCTTTCTCGAATCGCTCTCCAAGTTGTTTATTGAGTTCTTTCAACTCATCAACCGACATCTTGTACGGTCTCTGTGCTATTGGTCCGCATCCCGTAGCAAATCAATAAGAAACTCCACATCTCTATCTCGTGGCATTCCCAATTCCACCGTAAACACATCCGATACTCACTCACAATAGGTACACCGCCTATGCTAACCCCTTAAGAGAATTTAGCTTACTCCTTTTGCTTCAAAGTTGGTCTTGAATCGATCCTTTTGTTTCGGAGTTGTGAGAGACAAGATGGTTTGCAATCTATCACTCTCTTGTGCTTAGTCATCCAGTCCATTCCCAAAATAACATACAATCGTTGGGAATTTAGGAGTATCAGGTTAACAGGAAACTTATACTTCCCAAATTCTATGACTAGATCATGACATCCTGAATTCACTATCATTTCTCCGCCAGAGAACTTACTTTATAGGACACCCAATAGTTTCTACCGTAGTTCGCTTCTTTCAACAAATGCTCTTGATATGAATGAATGAGATGCACCAAGATCAAAGAGAACAAATCTTTGGAACAGAATTGAGTTTGAACTTACCAGAACAAGATCGTTCCTCATAGATTTCTTCCACATTGATGTGGTTCACTTGTCCCTTTGAAAAGGGTTGGGCTTGTTGGGTCCTTCAACTTTATTTTCTGGCATTCATTTGCATAATGCCCCATCTTCTTGCACTTGAAACACTCAACCGACTAATATACTTCTTGACAGTCGGCTTCCATGCCACTTCCACTATGGTGGCTCTTATATCCACCCTTGTGATTTTGTACTTGTCATTGTCATGACTACGGTGACTCTTGTTGTCATGATGACGGTTGGTTGTGGTGCTTGTGGAATTTCCCATGCTTGTGGGATCCGAACTCCCACTATCATCATAATGGGAACGCTTGTGAGACGATCCCGAGTGCTTGTCAGAGTGCTTTCTCTTCCTACTTTCAACTTGCTTCATCTTGTTCTCCAAAATAGCAGCCTTGTCACAAAGAGATTGGTATGTGGGAACATAGGCCACAACTAACTTCAGTTTCAGTTCATCATTCAACCCTTCAAGGAACTTTTCCTTCCTCTTAGCATCAGTGTCAACTTCATCCGGTGCATAACGCGCCAAATTGTTGAACTCTTCAATATATTCAGCCATGCCGCGGTGGCGTTGTTTCTTCAGGTTATGGAACTCTTTCTTCTTCAAACTCATCACTTTGGATGAGATGAGCAGACGGAAACCATCTTCAAAGATAGCCCATGTCACATCCTCAATGGGAGTGGTGATCCGGAAGTTATCCCACCAAGTAGTTGTTGGTCCTTCCAACAAGTGAGTCAAACTGACTTTTCTTCATCAAGACAGCCAACCACCAAGTCCTTGTTCACAGCGTAGCCAATCATTGGCCACCATAGGATCAGTAGTTCGAGAACTTTGCCGGCCTCAATCTCAAGAATCTGTAAGCATGTCAAAACCCGTGGGTTATTCCGATTGTTATTGTTATTGTTGTTCGGTTCGATGAACGTAGTCATCATTTGCATCACCGAGTCTGAGTTGTCATCATTTGATGCATCTCGTGGGTGATGTTGTTGTTAGTTGGGATTGGCATGTCGGGAGGCATCTGGTTTCTTCAATAGAGATAAGAATGAGATACCCATAGATGCTAACATGCACAATACATCACATAAACATTCACCAAACATGCATCACAATAATAAAAGTTCAACAACATAGATAACAAGTTTGAAGTAAACACTCCAATAGCAAGCCATCCACATGTTGAATGGTCATTGTGACTCAATAATCAAAGACATGATAAATAAAGGTAAATGAGTCATCACTACTCCTCGCATCAACCTCCTCCTCAACAAATGTAAGACCTGCATTCTCCATAGCGGTCTTGTATTCCTCGACATTGGTGGTCAAGGTCTCTACTTTGGCTTTGAGAGCCCTCTTCCGAGAACGAAGCCTCTCAATCACGGATGCCGATTCTCGAGCTCAAGTCCTTGGCCTCAGCTATGCAATCATGTCTCGAATCCTCTTGTTCCTATCTTGGACTCGCTTCTCTTGACTCTTGAATTTTCCATTCCGACTCTTGAACTTGGCCTCCATCTCCTTGACTATCTCATCTTGCTCCGAAGAGCTTGTCCTTCTCACGGTTGCACTGGAGTTCTTCATTGCTGAGCATGACGCTTGGTCCCATCGGTGTCTATGTGCCTAAGAAGAACCTCTAAGTCCCGGAGGTATAGACGAATCGGCTCATTGCCTCCTCAAGTATCCTCGAAGTCAATGGCCTCACCATCCTCATCATGTCTACCGAAGGCGTGGAAGTGAGTACCTCTAACCTGTCGAGAGTGTCTCCCTAACAGACGTCCAATCAAGTCCTGCATGACTACTTCTAGGCCTCTCTCCTTGTCATCATGCATGAGCTTGAAGATGATTGCCTCCGTGGTAGGCTCAGTCTGGCGTCCAGGCTGATTGACCTTGAAGCCCCAAAGGTCTTTCCTCTCAAACTTGGTGAGGAGAAGTACCATGATGGTAGGAAGAGGGAGATTGAGCAAACTAGTGAGCTCAATAATACGAGGGCCAAAACGATTTCCCTTGAACTCTTCAGCCGTGCTGATAGTAACATTAGGCATCTATTTAATAGGATAGAAAAAGTTAGAATCAACACAATTTAAGACAAATCACAAGACAAGGCAACACATGCATAACTTTGGAAATCAAAACACACAAGTCATGGCATACATGGATCTATTACAAACAACCAAGGTTCAACTTATTTTAAACAACATTTGGAAAATAAAATGATAAGTGTGGTGGTCCAACTAATGTGGTACATTACAATCCCATCTCACTTGCCAAGTTGGCTAACAGGGCATCCCTAGAGGCAATCTGTTTGTCTAGATCACAAGACTCCATTGCTAAGTCTATGATGTCCTTCCTTAGGCTTTGGTTGGTAGCCTCTAACTCTTGGGTATGCTTCTTTTCTTCCTTAAAATCATTCTGAGTGTTAAGCATTCTGCACTTGATTCTATCACCAAGTTCTTTGATGGACCTCCAAGCTGCATCCCTTGCTGAATCAAAGAATGTGGTGTGCATCATTGTGTTGGTGACCATGTAGAATCCTGAGTCCTTGTGGTTGTCTTCCTTGTTTTTATACAAGTGAAGTTGCACCCACCAGTACTCAACTCCTTCATCCATTACAGGGAAACCTTTGTACACATTGCACCATGTATTCCCATGGCAACCATGAGGTCCTTGAGAGCCTTGGGGAACTCTGTCTCACATTCCAAAGTCATAGTCATGAGGGGTCCCTTCTTCACGGCTTCGTTGATGGACTTCATCTATAAATAGAGATGAGAAACAAGATTAGAAAAGTTTACGAGAAGAAAAGACAAGTGTTGAAGTTGTTGAAAAAAATTCCTTAGTGGTTTCCAATCCTAGGGTCATAATCCTACAGGCAACACAGTGCTCTGATACCATCTGCAAGATACCTCCTTTGGAAAGGAAAGGATCCATGTGATTGCAATGCTAGTCCCTGGATCAATGCTAGCATCCACAGTTTAAGATGAAGTACACAGAAACAAAGGTCATTATTACATATCATTCCAGAGACAAACATAGTCTTTTACAACTCCATGCCACAGGCCTAATACAAGAGTTCAAATATATAATAAGATAAATAAATCTTCATCTTCATGTGCCACAGGCAAGCATGTTGAGTGTAGACTCATGACTCCTAATCATCATCAGAATATCCTTCAACATCACAAGTTATAGCCACAGTGGGTCAATACATTAGAATAGTATTGGCAAGTGATACCTTAGTAGAATATTTGTGGACTAGATACTATATGTATTTTGGCTAAGTGTAGCTTAGGCTTGCTTTGCTCAAAATAGGTTTTGCCTATCAGTTGTAAATAATAAGTTTTTCCTTTGTCAAAATCTTTCCCAAGGCACCTCCAATAGACATTGGGGTCCTTCACCCTTGTTCAACCACAAGTTTTACTTAGAAATTGGGATGAGGAGATTCTTGATAGCTTCCATGTCTTGATGCTCAAATTGTTCAATACCAGGGACATGGATAAGTACTTAGATTATTCCATCTGCAGAGGTTGTGCACTTTCCCCACAAGACTTGATTTTCACCAAGACAGGACCTTTCAGAAGCCTTCCCTTAGACCAAATGGACGCGTTCCAACCCATCGTCCCACTACCACCAACTGTCCAAATGGCTAAGTTATTGCAACCTATGTGATCCAGGCAGAGCCCATATTGCCAAGTGGCTGCACTAGAAGCTTCTTAACATTTGGCCTCTCAAATCCCTTTGTTCCTGGGTGGCTTTCCACAAGTGAGATACACAAGGTAAACCATAGAAATGGGCCTTGTGTAACCACTCAACATAAACCATTCCTTCCATTCCACCCAGGTGTTTCATTCACTTAGTTGTTTTATTAAGCAAAAACATAGTCCAATGACTTAGAAATATTTATTCATAGCATGAATATATAGCCACCCTTGGTTGCTAATAGCTAGGCTAAGCATGGCATAGATAAGCATCTTAACTTAGAAATTTCTAGCAATTCTACAACTACTAGGATTTCCCAAGCATAGCATATAAAGACCAAAAATTATCCATGCAAGTCTAGCAAAAATATTTCTAATGCATATTTGAAAAACATAGGAATAAAATCATGAAGCACCACTTGCCTTGGTAGTTTGGAGAGTAGCTACAATCCTCACAATCACAATCACTATTTGCACCAAAATCTACACATAAAATGATAGCACCAAATCACATACAAAATAAAATACAAGCAAAAATATATGGAGGCATGCAACATGATATGTGATGATTTTCTATACTCAATAAGACAAGTGCATAGTACTGATTCATAAACAAGTTCTAAACTTGCCAAACAAACTTTATTTTAACATTAAACCATTTCTCAAACAATTAATATACACAAAATAGGCCTACACATGTTTCTGTAAAAATAACCATTTTAACAGAAACAAAAATTTAAACACATTGCATATATGGAAAGGGCTTTCTCTCCTGATTCCATTGATATAAAATTTGTCAAATTTGGACGTGGCATTCAAAAGTTATGAATTAAACAAAATCAAACATCTAATAGATAAAAAATCTGATTTTAAATCAAAGAACTGTCCACGCGGCAACGTCTGATTGGACGATACCATTTCGCACCGGATCACGCTCGGGCACCGTTGGATCTAACTAATCCTGCACGGCTCAGATCTGCCCGTACCTCTTCGTCTAGCTTCTAATCTCACCCACTGGATCTAGATATAACGGACCTAAACAATGACCATCAAGGCGGCGCTTAGCGGGCGATAAGCGGCGCGCTGGCCAAGTGAGCGTGAACTAGGTCGCCCGGGGAGGTGGGAGGATGCTCACCAGATTCGCCGCGACGAGGATATGCTCAACACGTGCTCGGTTGGCAAAGGGGTGTGCTGCTGTGGCCGTGGGAGCTCGTCGGAGTAGAGGACCGCGTCGGGCTTGGGTGGACGGCGATGTTGGCGACGTTCTGATCTGCCCTAACACAAACGGAGGGCATCAGCGGGTGCGCATCGATCAGGCGAACAAGGTAGTATCAAAGAGAAAACACGGGGCGGTCGAATCTCACCGAATTTTCTTGCCGGAGTTGGAGACGGCGTCGGGAGTTTGCGGTGCTCGTTGGATTCGACGACTTGGGGCAGTACAAGACGAACTAAGGATGTCAGAAGGAGCGCAAGAAGGTTGCGAAGAAGTTCGCGTGAACCAGAGAGGGAGGCGCGCACGGAGCTCACCGGGATTGGTCGCCGGAGGTCATCGGTACTGCGGCGATGTGAGGGCAAATTCTAGCAGCCTGGTGGCGTGGAGTCTGTGTTAAGTGAGGGGAAATGAGCGGCAAGGGGAGAGGTTTAAGTAGGCAGCAGCGCGACAGGAAATGTTCGCGGAATCATGGCTAATTACGCCGCGCCATTATCGGCACCAACGGCAGCGGCGACGTGGTCTGCGGGCGGAAATTTGGGGACGACGGAGTGACGTGGTCGCAGGGTCCACTTGCCAGCGAGAGAAATGGAGTGGGGATGGGTCCAGGCGGTCAGCGACTCAGTGGGTGCGGGTGCGAGTAAAGAAAAACGGTTCACGGGGTGATGCCGCTGGGCTAGCTGGGTCGAGTTGGGCTGGGTTGGGCGAGCTTATTTTTTCCACTTTAATTCTTTTCTTTTTCTGTTTGGTTTTCTAGAATTGGTTTTAAAACTTCATTTCAATTCAGTTTGAATTCAAACCTTCTCAAGATTCTTGTACAGTGAAACTTGTACTCAAATATGAGTCAAACACTACTGTAAACACAAACACCCTTGGGTTATTTGAAAATAATGATAAAACCAAGCCTTTATGAGATGTGATAAAAGGCATAGATTTGGTTTTATTTCATATTTTGTTTTGAAACTTTGCTTAAGCTTTTGAAATCACTTAAGTTAGGATTCTAAACAATACTGAGTGAATATTAGTACCTTTCTCAATAGAAAGTATCACAAAGGCTAGAGCATTCATACATAAAATAATGAGCACATATGCTCCTGTTTTGAAATGATTTTGAAATGAAATCCTACATGATCATGGATGCATGGATGATATGCATGAGTTTTTGAAACATGATTTTAGGGATGTTACAATGTGAGGGTTTAATGATGCTCACCACAAAATCTGATGATTGTGGAGTAAGGTGGTGATGTTGATCTTGTTTTGTTGAGCTCCTGAGCTTGACCTTGAGCTATCCTGCTCCTCCTAGCCCATGGACTTGATCTTGTTGTACACCTGATACTTCCCCCTCCTTATGTTACCATCTTGGTGATGACATCTGGGGCTTTGGTTGGTTTGGTTGCTGGCTGTTGTGCTTGGTTAGCTGCTGGCTAAGCTGGTTGTTCTTGTGTGTGTGAAGTGAAGAGTTGAACTAGTGTCTCTCCACGGTTGTGCTGCTGGTTTTGTGAGTTTGTAGCTGTGTTGTGAGGCTGGCAGCACATCACATGCATTTAGTTGTGTGTCCTGCTTGTGTGCTTGCTGTGCAGTTGTGGATATGTTCAGAATTTTGAGATTGATTGTTATCTGGTTACATTTACCAGGCTAGTGAAACTTGCCCCTCTTGGCTGTCATTTGACTTCTGGCTTAAAAATTATGGAAGATTTATCTTTTCATATTGGTGAAACTTGCCCCTTCTATAATTTCTCAATGATGAACTTGTTCAGTGCACTTCACTGACATGTCTGAGAGAAAAACAATACTAACCCTAACTTTCCTTTTTCTATTGGAAGATTTAAAGTGAAGATTTTAGTTTAGGTTTAGTTATAGAACAATCCAATGTAATCTTCTTTATACTTTTGTAATTTTCATTTTATTATTCTGTAATCTTCATTTTATTATTTTGTAATAAAGATTATACTATTATCAATAAAGAATATTCTTATTCTTATTTATTTGCTTTGGTGAAGTGTGTGGATGCTTTCAATAAGTTACAATTTTGTAACTTATTCATAAAATAAAAATATGAAATAAGTTTTCATATCCTTAATTGTTTTCTTTAAATAAAGTTTTGAGTTATAATAATTAACTCTTAATTAAATCAAGATTCAAACATTATTCCTAATTCATCTGAATTATAATTCAAATACTCAAGTTAAAATTCAAATTCATTTCCCAAACACATAATTCCTCAAAGATCATATCAAAGTCTATAGCAATCATCCTTTAAGACTAAACCTAATCTCAAAGTATGAAAGAAACCTTGATCACTTTAGGTTTTTTATTTGGCGAAAATTTTACCCACATTTTCACAGATAAATGCATGCAACATTCCAAATTCCTAAATCTACCCTTCGTTAGTTCCTAAATGCTAGGATGTTACAGTCTTCCCCCCTTAAATTAAACTTCGTCCCGAAGTTTGTGGAGATGTACCTGAATAGTTATGGATAGGCTTTTCTTAAATCCTCTTCTTTCTCCCATGTGGCTTCCCTTTCAGGGTGATGTTCCCACTGTACCTTGCAATATTTGATTGCTCTGTTCCTTAATCTTTTCCAGTTTTCTTCCAGAATCTTACATGGCTTTTCAATATAGGTCAGGTCTGCTTGTAATTCTATCTCTTAGTGTGTGATTGCATCATCTAGAACTTTCAAACATTTACGAAGTTGTGACACATGGAAAACATTATGCACCTGAGCCAATCTTGATGGTAACTCTAAAGCATAAGCTATAGTTCTGTTTTGACTCAGTATCTTGAATGGTCCGATGTATCTTGGACTCAATTTTCCTTTAAATCCGAACCTTTTCACCCTTTCATTGGACTTACTTTCAAATAGACCATATCTCCCACTTCTGGATGCCATGATCTTCAACTTTGATGAGCATAACTTTTTTTCCTGCTCTGGGCTATTTTTAGTCTATCCCTGATCTTATCAATGATATCTTGTCTTCCCTTGATATAATCTGGCGTAAATTCTTTGCTGCTTCCAGGCTCATACCAACATATTGGCGATCGACACTTCCTTCCATACAGAACCTGATATGGAGCTGCCTTTAGACTACTCTGATAGCTATTATTATAAGAAAATTCTACCAATGGTAGATGATCTTCCCATGTTCCTCCAAAATCTAGTGCACAAGCTCTTAACATGTCTTCTAGTATTTGATTTGTTTTTTCAGTTTGACCTCCTGTCTCAGGATGATATGTTGTGCTGAAATCTAACTTTGAACCAAGTTATTCATGCAATTGCTTCCAAAATGCTGAAGTAAACACTGTTCCCCTATCAGTTACGATCTTTTTGGGTACTCCGTGCTTACTTACTATCTCTTTGACATATACTTCAACTAACTTCTCGGCATTATATTTTTGATTCACTGGAATAAAATGTGCACTCTTAGTGAGACTGTCCACAATTACCCATATCATATCCTTCCTTTTTTGTGTCATGGGAAATCCCGTGATGAAGTCCATACCTATTTCCTCCCACTTCCATTCAGGAATTTCCAAGGGTTGTAATGGTCCTGCTGGACTTTGATGTTCAGCTTTCACCCTTTGGAAAGTATGGCATTCAGATACATATTTTGCAATGTCCCTTTTCATGTTATTCCACCAGAATAGTTCTTTCAAATCCATATACATCTTAGTACTCCCTGTATGTATAGAATATGGTGTTTTATGTGCTTCTCTGAGTATGACATCTCTAATCTCAGTCACATCTGTAATACAATGACGGTCTTGAAACCATAAAGACCCATAATCCCCAAGGCGAAAAACTGATTTTTGGCCTTGAGATATTCTCCGAATTTCCTCAGCAATAAAAGGATCTTCTGCTTGATGTCTAAAAATTTCTTGCTTAAGATCACATCCCGCTCAAGAATCTCGCATAGTAGCTAATCCTCCAAGAACCTCTTTTCTAATGAATTGAAGTTCTAATCTTTTCAAGTCCATTTGTAACTCTTTTGGTAACTCCCGATTATTAGGCTGAATATCTGCACTCTTTTTGCTTAAAGCATCAGCTACAACATTAGCTCTTTCTGGAGTATAGTTGATTGTTAAATCATAATCCTTGATTAGTTCCAACCAACGCTTCTGTCTCATATTCAATTCCTTTTGAGTGAAGAAATATTTGAGACTTTTATGGTCGGTATAACTCACATCCGCTCCATAAAGAAAATGCCTCCATCCTTTCAGCGCAAAAAATACTACTGCTAACTCTAAATCATGAGTTGGATAGTTGACTTCATGTGGTTTCAGTTGTCTTGAACCATAAGCAACCACTTTCCGATATTGCATTAATACACAACCCAAACCTTCTTTAGATGCATCACAGTATACTGTGAAGTCCTTCCCTGTTTTAGGAACTGCTAAGATTGGAGCTATGGTTAATCTAGTCTTTAACTCTTAAAAACTTGCTTCACATTTCTCATCCCACTTGAATGGTGTATTCTTCCTTAATAATTTGGTCATTGGTCTGGCTTTTTTGGAGAAACCTTCAATGAATCTCCGATAATAACCAGCCATTCCTAAGAAACCTCGGATTTGCTTCACATTGGTCGGTGCAGTCCACTCTAGTACTGACTGAACTTTAGATGGATTCACAGCAATTCCACCTTTACTGATCACATGACCGAGGAATTCTACCTCATCAAGCCAAAATTCACACTTACTGAACTTAGCATAAAGTTTGTGTTCTCTTAAAGTCTGCAATGCTATTCTCAAATGATCAGCATGTCCTTCCTTATCCTTGGAGTATATCAGAATATCATCAATAAAGACTATGACGAACTTGTCCAAATATGGCATGAAGATCTTGTTCATCAGATTCATGAATACTGCTGGTGCATTGGTCAAACCAAATGGTACTACCAGATACTCATGGTGTCCATATCTTGAGACAAATGCTGTTTTTGGAACATCTTCCAGTTTGATTTTTATTTGATAGTATCCAGATCTTAAATTGATCTTTGAAAATACACCAGATCCTTTCACTTGATCAAACAAATCTTGGATTCTTGGTAAAGGATACTTATTTTTGATAGTAACGTTGTTTAGGTTTCTATAATCACCACACATCCGTCTTCCACCATCTCTCTTATCCACAAAGATTACTGGTGTTCCCCATGGAGATACACTTTCCCGAATAAATCCTTTTCTGGCTAACTCATCAATTTGCTCCTTGAGTTCTTTCAACTCTTTGGGTCCCATTTTATATGGTGCTTGAGCTATTGGTGTTGTACCAGGAATTAGGTCAATAGTAAACTCTATCTCCCGGTCTGGTGGCATTCCTGGTAGCTCTATTGGAAAAACATCTTGAAATTCATTTACTATGGGAATCTCTTCCAATTTGACCTCTTTCATTGAGTTCAACTGCAGATCCACCATGATATGACTGTGCTTATTTGCTTGGTAAACTATCCTTGCTCCACTTGGAGTTTTGATTGAGACAGTTTTCTCCTCACAATTTATCCGAGTTCGTTCCATCATCCAATCCATCCCCAACACTACAAATCCTTCAAAGGAATCACATAAAGGTCTGCGAAATATGTACAACCATAGATCGAGATAACTGATCTTGTTTTATGTATGCATAATCACATTCCCTCCTGCCATAACTACGGTCATAGGACTTTCTAACGTTGCCCTTCTAATCCCGAACTTATCACAAAATTCTTCAGAAATGAATGAAGTAGTTGCACCAGTATCAAATATAACTTTGCCGGGATTGGTAAGGATATTGAGCGTACTTATCACTGCATGCTCCGAATTATCCACCTCCTCGAGGGTTGCACAGTTCAGTTTCCCGGTAGGTCGGTTCCTCTTGCCATTGTTGTTCTTGCCATTATTTCCTCCTTTATTGGGCTGTCCATTTCCTCCACTGGCTTGTCCTCCTCCCTTGGTAGGCCAACCTCCTGGTGGTTTGCTCGGACAATCTGGCTTGATATGCTCCTTCTGACCACGACCATAACAAATCACTACAGGTTTTTTGCATTCCCTCTGGAAATGCCCTGGAATTCCACAATTGTTACAAATAACATTCCTTCTCGGATTGGATTGATTTCCACCACTGCCCTTGTTATTGTTATTGTTATTGTTGCCATAATTCCTATTCATAGGTTTGAACTCCAGGTTGGATTTAGGTTTGCTTGCCTGAATTCTCTTGGTTTCCTTCTTGGTTCTCTTCCTCCGGTCCTCTTGGACATTCTTATAATCATCTTCAAAAGTAATGGCTGCATCCAACAACTGCTGATAAGTTTGCTTGTTGGCTAACCTTAACTGCATCTTAACAAATGGATTTAATACATGCATGAAACGTTTCTTTCGCTTCTCTTCAGTGTTGACATCCTCCTCAGCATAGCGAGACAGTTGACTAAAGTCCCGGATGTACTTCATAACACTATTGTATCCTTGCTGAAGCTCCTCAAATTCTCTCCACTTCAACTCCATAACACTCTCCGGAACATTCATGGAATCTCTGCTTGAACTCTTCCCAGGTAAACTCCCTTCTTGGTTGTTGCATGGCCAACTGATTCTCCCACCATGATGCTGCAGGTCCAGTCAGAAGATGAGTTGCATACCTCAATTTCTCCTCATCATTGCAACCTACAGCTATTCCTTCCTTCAAGATTCTAGCCAATCTTCTGCATCCATTGGTTCAGGAGCTGATGCAAAAGGTAACAGTCTTGCATTCAGGAAATCAGATAGACTCACTCCTCCACCTTCAGGTTCCCTCTGATTTGCTCGCCCCCAGCAACTCTTCCATAAACTTGTTCTGGGTCTCTTGCATCATTTGCATGCATTGCATAAAGTTCTGCTCCATTAACGGCCACATTGGTGGTGGTGGTGGTAATGCTCCTTGATTTGCTGCATCTGCATCGGCCTTCTCCTTGGCCTCTTGCTCCATCTGTTGCTGCTCAGTTTCCATTTCTACACCCGTATCCATGACCCTCTAGTCCTGCAACATAAAGCGAATACTCATAATTACATCATGCACATGTGTTCTGAGCTCGACTTTACGCACAGAACTAGTCACACAACGAAGATCCAAAGAAAATCCAAATGTGGATTTCACATATGATACATACTATCATAATAATACAAAGTCATTACAACATATACCATATAGGTATAATCACAAAACTACCTTATTCATCTCACTATCTTATTTCTTGAAGTACAATACACAGTACTTGATATCACTAACTAATTGCCTCCTTCTAGTAGTAACTACGCTCATCGTACATGCCTGATGTCCAACCGTGATGACGTGTTGTTCGTCGCACAGTTTGTGGAACATATGGCCTTCCAGAAGGAACATACTATGTATCTTAAGTGTCAGGACTTGAGTCATTACTCAACCTGAGCGCATTGACTCCCTTCAGCTTAGCTGAAAAGTATTCAGAAACATATTCAACATTATCTCCAGCCTGCATCTCCCGAGCTTCATTTCTTGAGTTGTCAACAGGATACACAGATCCTTCTGCTTCCAGGTTCTCTCTTGGGCAAGAAAATTAAACACTGGATAATGTATATTCCCTAGGTTTTGAGAAGATGTTGATGATTCAAACACTCTCTCCTCAGGATCTTCTTCTTCATCCTGATTATCTATTGACATGGTATTTCTACTACTATTATTAGGGTTCATCCTTGCACCCATCCAACTAGATTGTCCAACATTTCTGCCAGAACCATTTGTGGACATCTGGTGTTCATGAGATCCATTATATGATCCCATTCTCCAACCATCCGAATTCTCAATAGGAAGCTCTGAGTTAGAACCATCCTTTGAGCCCTGTGGTACTACATACCTCATATCCATAGTAGGATCATGTATAGGTTCAGGTCTTGGTGAATAAGGATATGGTATAAAAGATTCAGGATCTATAGGTATATCCTTAAAGATAGGTGTTGCACTACTACTTGCTTCCTTCTCTAACTGGAATGCTAACTGCTTCCTCCTTTTCGGAACAGTTAGATCCTCTAACATATCATTTTTGTCTTCAACAATCACTTGATGGGTCTTATAAAAAGACGCAACCAAAGTAAGATGATCCGATATAGGATCCGAGTCTATAGAATCATGAGGTATCACAGAGAATGTGCTACCTTCTAGCTCCTTGGTTTTCTGCTCCCGGATATTAGCTATCGCCTCCACAACAGCAACATGATATGCTGCTAAATGACTCCTACCTTCTCCTATAGGTAGATCGTGATATAATCCAAGCTTCTCTGGAAGTTGGATACTCACACGATACTTGGATAACATCCGGCCATCAAGGTAAGTGATAGTGGTCACTGGAATTCTAGTTGGACAACTGAAGAGCTTTAAAAGTTGACGAAGTTGGTCCGTGAATGATCCTTGATAATCATCAAGAGTCTCCTCTTTCCTTACCAAAGTCTGTTTTGGAAACTTTGGTGCCATATCTCTGTATATGAGAAAAATAATTTTGATTAGTATCCAATGATATATTGCATCATAATAAAGAATTATCGCACTAAAATATATAACGGAATATTCTCATTTGAATACCCATTATATTACTTTTAGAGAATTCTTTATCATTGCTAATTTTCCTACAGGTAATACCCTTTACTAGGTTTACAACCTAAGGTCAAAGCAATTTGCTCTGATACCAACTGCGGTGACCCAGCATACCACTGCATGTCTAGTACACTATAGTCGTTAACATGACATCCACAGAACACCGTTCCGTAAATATCACATCCCTCATAGTGGTACAAAAGAAACATTGCGGGTCCATATTACAAAAGTACATACATCATTATTATTATTACAATATCGGAAGTTCAAGGCTTCCAAAAGATTCAACTTACAAACCAAAATGTAAAGTGTTTCAGCAGAATTTAAAAGTAGCAACTCCGACTAGGATTTGAGCTCAATAGCTTATTCTATAGAGTTCATGCTGCTCGGCTCCGTTGGTTACTACTAACTAGGGATACTTAGTTGGACTCGTTGTCATCGACACCGTAGCGGATTTCGTAATCCACTCCTTCGACACCTCCGGACAGATCGGGTTCCTCGTAGAATACATCTTCTTGACATTCGGCTGCATACATTGGCACATCTTCGGGATCATTAGAGTCTAAGCAAGGGATCAAAGGAAAGAATGAGTAACAGCATTACCCAACAAGTTCATTATATGCAAGGTGGGAAGTTTGATGCTCTAACTACCACCTCGGATTATAAATCCTTGGCACTATGCAATTTTTGTAAATCTTTCTTCAAATATTGATTTTATTCTGAAAAACTATGACAATCAGCCTTCACAGGTTGACCAGAACTTTCATGGAGTTCCTTTCCTGCCGCGTTCGCACCTCCTTCCCGGAATAGGGAGTAACAAGTTAGAATTCTTACACTCTGCAGAGGTGCGTTACTTTACCCATGAGAGATCAACTCCTTGTTGCACAATCGGGCGTACTTTCCTGTCCACAATTCCATGATGTGGGGACCAGTAGTTGGTCCAAGCCAATCACTGCCCCCTTCGCTACCTCACATGCCTCCTTGGTGTACACCATACCCACATAATGAATTAAAGCAATGGTTTGTACAAACCGTTAGATGCCAGAACTATCGTGGGACGATGAGGGTTCCCACCCATATGCTACATATGCTTTATGAATTACCAATTAATATGCATGCTACGAGGATAACAGCCACGACCTGCACATCCGGCTTCATGCGAGAGGAAGAAGATACAGCTGACTTCTCTGTCCCATTCCAAATCTCATGGATAACGCGTAATATACGGCGCTAGAATCACTGATGTCAGGGGTTATTAAGTCCCTACTTGATCATAATTGTTGCAAATAGAACCCTAAGTTCTATTGCTCCATTATATCACCACTTAGGATGATATATATGATTTCTTTATTTGTGAAAATAATATTTTTATAGCATATATGATTACACACAATTTGCAAATACTTTGATAAAGACTCTTCAAAGGACATGAGCAAGTGATGAACTTGCCTTGTGATGGAAAGGTAGTGAAGTCTGATGCTTGCACAGGACCTTGAGCTTCTATGTCTACAAAAACATCATTATTGCCGGGTAAGGACAATATTTAAAGAAGCAAAATGATTATGCAATAATGTAATGCATCATTTAACTTGATATATATTCACCCCATTATTATAAAAAGTTCTTTTTAATAATAAAGGATTTATAAATATTACTTTTTAATATTTATAACATATATTGAATTATTTTATTTTATTTCCCTTTTATTTGACTTTTATTGATTTAATAATTCTTAGGAATTATCACTTAAACATAAAAAAATCTTGTTAAATATTTATTTAGTATTTTTCAAAAATACTACAATATTAATATATAATGAAAGTGATTTTTATTTATTTTTACCATCTTTCAATAATTTTGTAAAATTCCATAAGGAATATATAAATTACAAAATCCTTAATAAAATTTAAATGTCTAAAATTTTATATCTTATTTTATTTGTATAGTGTGGATCATTGTGAATCCAAAAATATTTTATTTATAATTTTTGGATTTTTATTTTATTTTCTAGAATTTAATTAAGTTCAGGGGTATTTTGGTCTTTTCCTATTTATTAGAACAGGCCTTAAAAGATTCCTGGGCTGGCTTAATCTTATTGGGCCCTAGTGGCCCATTAGACATAGTCAAAAATAACCACCCCGAAGGGTCTGGCCCAACTCAGCCCACTCCCGTGCCTCTCTCTCCTTCGAGCTCATCCTCTCCTCCTCTGACCTCGACCCTGTGGTCGGTGAGCATGGTGCTCTCCTGCGAATGGATTTGAGCATGGTGCTCTCCTGCGATGGATCGATGTCGTCCCGAACCCTAGGGTTTAGGGGTTGGCGTGGATCTTGGTGTTGTCGCTGCTGTCGGCATCATGGTGATTCGCCTTGCCTCTCGATGTGGTCAGGGTCGCTGCCGTGGTGCCGTATGGGTTGCAGCGCCCCTCTGGGGTGCTCCCCATGCTGGCATGGTCGTCGGCCCCTCTGCTTCCTCTTCTAGTCTCCAGCGAGGACCTTTGGTGAGTTCTTTTCCTATCCCATTGTGCTCTCCGTGCTCGCTCATCCCATGCTGGATGTTGGCAATGATCTCTCTAGTGACTGTCCTGTCCTGAGTAGGATCGTTTATTTCATTTAGGGTTCTTATCCTGTGGTTGATCATATACTGGATGCTTTAGATCATGTGTGGATGGTCTATAAGCATGTTAAATGGTTATTAGCCTGAGGCTTGTTGCTTGAGATGAACTACGATGGTTCTGATGGCTTATTAGATGCTTTTATTCTTGGATTGCATATGATTCGAATGGTATAGTTGCTTTCGAACCGTTGCTTCATAAAGTCAGTGACTTGATAACATTCCACTGTCATTTCATGGTTTAGGATCATGGTTATGGTGTGATGAAATCACTGTCTTAGTGTTGTTGGCTTAGAAATTAATATGTGGTTTGAGATCACAATGATCTCAAACAGTACAGATAAACATTGGAATGTTTTAATTATGATTCCTGATAGGAAAATGATTAGTAGATTGATTTGTTGAACCTATGATGATTAGATGTTTATTCCGATTCAAATAGAATTATTCTTGTGACACCATCTTGGTATGGCACACAAGATTGATTCTAATCCATTGATTGGGTTGGTTTAAGCTTAAGACAAGCTTAGCTTTAAAAGATAAATGGAAATGTTCTTTTTTGAAATCCCTAAGATCAATGATGTTGGTCTAAGGCTTAGGGGTTTTAGGCCTTATCTAATTGATTCATATAGATAGTCTTGGTAGTGGCACCAGCTATTGTTTTTGAATCAAAGCTTGGTAAAAATGATAGTAAGCTTGATAATTATCTGGATCCAAAGGATTAGTTTCTAAGGTGCTACCCTTACTCTAAGGATGTGCCTAGAAATTAGATCTAGCTATATTTATGCTTGAATTGTAATATATAGCTTGACAACCAAAGCAATGATGTTGTTCTGAGCTCTGGTTGGATCCTTGTATTTTGCTGTTTGCTTTTAGAGTTTAAAATCTCTATGATGGATTCACCCCACTTGGGTGATTTCTGAGAGTTTGTTTCATAAAACAACACATGCTTCTGTCTAGATAATATGATTAGATCATGTGAGGGTTTTATGATGCTCACCACAAAATCTGATGATTGTGGAGTAAGGTGGTGATGTTGATCTTGTTTTGTTGAGCTCCTGAGCTTGACCTTGAGATAGCCTGCTCCTCCTAGCTCCTGGACTTGATCTTGTTGTCCACCTGATCCTTCCCCCTCCTTATGTTACCATCCTGGTGATGAGATCTGGGCCTTTGGTTGGTTTGGTTGCTGGCTGTTGTGCTTGGTTAGTTGCTGGCTAAGTTGGTTGTTCTTGTGTGTGTGCGGTGAAGAGATGAACTAGTGTCTCTCCACGGCTGTGATGCTGGTTTGGTGAGTTTGGAGCTGTGTTGTGAGGCTGACAACATATCGCATGCATTTAGTTGTGTGTCCTACTTGTGTGCTTGCTGTGCACTTGTGGATATGTTCAGAATTTTGAAATTGATTGTTATCTGGTTACTTTTACCAGGCTGGTGAAACTTGCCCCTCTTGGCTGTCATTTGACTTCTGGCAAAATTATGGAAGATTTATCTTTTCATATTGGTGAAACTTGCCCCTTCTATAATTTCTCAATGATGAACTTGTTCAGTGCACTTCACTGACATGTCTGAGAGAAAAACAATACTAACCCTAACTTTCCTTTTTCTATTTAGTTTCTGTTTGTTTTGCAGATACAGATTTAAAGTGAAGATTTTAGTTATAGAACAATCCAATGTAATCTTCTTTATACTTTTGTAATTTTCATTTTATTATTCTGTAATCTTCATTTTATTATTTTGTAATAAAGGTTATACTATTATCAATAAAGAATATTCTTATTCTTATTTATTTGCTTTGGTGAAGTGTGTGGATGCTTTCAATAAGTTACAATTTTGTAACTTATTCATAAAATAAAAATATGAAATAAGTTTTCATATCCTTAATTGTTTTCTTTAAATAAAGTTTTGAGTTATAATAATTACCTCTTAATTAAATCAAGATTCAAACCTTATTCCTAATTCATCTGAATTATAATTCAAACACTCAAGTTAAAATTCAAATTCATTTCCCAAACACATAATTCCTCAAAGATCATATCAAAGTCTATAGCAATCATCCTTTAAGACTAAACATAATCTCAAAGTATGAAAGAAACCTTGATCACTTTAGGTTTTTTATTTGACGAAAATTTTACCCACATTTTTACAGATAAATGCATGCAACATTCCAAATTCTAAATCTATCCTTCGTTAGTTCCTAAATGCTGGGATGTTACACTATCACAATTGGTGTTGTGTTTATGCACCGGTACCAGTTTTGCTAATTTTAACGCATCAGTACCAAACCGATTGTGCCAATTGTAAATTGAGCACGAATTAGGGGTCGCGGCCCCACCGTCATGGGTGACATGGACAAATGGCGTTTGCTCACTGTCTAGACCAGTTCAGGTCAAGACCGAGCGGTCGGGACCCGCTCGTCGTTGCTGTTGGCAGTTTTGAAAATTAAAAATAGATATACATCATATTGTTTGTAAAAAATAAAAATTGATATACAAATACAGTTTTGAAAAAATAGATATACACATACTATTTCTAAAAAATAAAAATTGATATATACATACAGTTTCAAAAATAAAAATAGATATAGACATATTGTTTCTAAAAAATAAAAATTGATATACACATACAGTTTCTAAAAATAAAAGTAGATATACATGTACGGTTTCTAAAAAAGAAAATTGATATATACATTCAGTTTCAAAATTAAAAATATATATAGACTTATGTTTCTAAAAAAAGTTGATATATACGTACAGTTTGAAAAATAAAAATAGATATACACGTACTCTTTTGAAAAAATAAAAATTGATATATACAGTTTCAAAAATAAAAATAGATATACACGTATTGACAAAATCGGTACTATTACTATAAACTCTACTCATAGAGGGTTCCCCACCCCTCCTGACGCCCGGAGGAGGGGGAACCGTTCTACAGAGGCGAAGGCAAGAGGCGGTGACTTTTTCTTCCAACGGCGGCTGTTTCCGTAAATAGGTTTCTGTTTTCAACACCATGTCCCTTTTTTTTGCACGGAAAAGAGAGTTTTTATTAACTTGGAATATAGTTATAATCGGAATTTTATGATTATGACAATTTTTCAGGGGAAAGTTCCTAAGCCACAGTTCTGCCTTGTACTCTACCCATCTTGGCCAGCTCGTGACTAGCACAATGTGCTTTCCGATGAATCTTGACAGTAGTGTTTTTTTTCTCTCTCTCTCCTTAACATCGCTCGGATGACTTGAACTCTAGAGGCATGAATCATGAATGGATGGGCGTGGGGTGGGGGCGTGCTTCCCTTGATCAAATACGTACATGGCTTCAGCGCTGTCCGTCTCGACTATGAAGTTCAGCTGCGTCCACTTCAGCGCCAAAGCCACACCTTCCTCAATTGCCGCCAGTTCTGTTTCAGTGGCATCGGTACAGTTTTTTTAGTTTCCTCGTCGCTGCACAAATCACCTTTCCATTGTGGTCATCAATATTTTGCTTGGCCTGGGACGTGTCTGACCAAGGGACTATCCAAATCCGTACTTGTTAATTTCCCAACAACAAGCTCACAGTCCGTCTCCAAATCAATTCTCAAAACCCCCGTTTCCTTTGCTAACCAGCACCGCGCGTCGATAGGCAAGGAGCTCAGCCCTCTCCATCTCTCTGTCACACGAGGGAAAAAATGGCAAACTCCTCCTAGAACTCCACCATGGTGGTCTCCTACGATAGCACCCCCAACTCCATGACGTTCACCATAACAGTGCTCTGTCAACATTTGCTTTGTTGACACGGTTTAGGACAGCAGGCCCCACCCGTCGGGCTAACGTGGCACTAGTGATAAGGACAGCCACGGCGTTGGTTTGGCCAAATTTGACAGAACGAACAATTGGCAACGAGGCAAAATTTGGCAAATACTCCACGGTGTTGGCAATAGCTAAATCTCTATATCGTGGGTCCCAACACCACGTAAAACAATTCAAGAAAAGGCATTCTTTCTCCTCACCCCACGTCTTCGTGCGAGTTCGCCACTGTGGGAAATTCCCCATTCCCCGTATACTTTTTCTCCATGGATCTTGCTCTACTTTTCTCGCTTGTTCTCTGATCCATGGTGCCGGCCATCCTCCTCTATTGAATCCCGACGCAGTAGGCCACCACCGCTTCGCTGTTGACATCGGGCTTTCTCGGCCTGCCGAAGTACGCCTCGCAGTCGGCTATTTCTAGAGCAGAACCGTCGAGCGGTCGGCCTGGCGCCGCGGCGCTGGTGCGACATGGTAGGCATTAGCAGATCGATCCGGACTCCAGCAGAAGATGTGGTACGGTTAACCTCTGCAAGAGGAAGCACCCGGAGGTAGGCAGGGTAGGTGACAACACAACATCGGAGGCGCCGGTCAATTCGAACTGGGCATGGCCGCGGTCAATCTCGAGAGGAATCCAGCGAGGAGTAACCTAGGAGAGGTCGCGGACGACTCGAGCGGCGACTCTGCGGTGGAGGGCGACACGAGCGGCGGCTCTGTGGTGGATGGCGAATCGAGCGGCGGCTCTGCGGTGGCGGGCGACACGAGCGGCGGCTCTGTGGTTGATGGCGAATCGAGCGGCGGCTCTACGGTGGCGGGCGTGTCTACTGGCACCGAGCGACAGGAGCGGCGCACGGCTGAGTTCGTCCTCCAGCGGCAGTACTCGGCAAACTCCGGCAGCGGCTTCGACAGAATCTTCCAAGCGGAGGCGCGAGAGATCAAAGGCACAGCGAGATAATGTTTTTTTAATCCCGTTTTATAGATTTGGCAATGGAGCAGGGGTTTGCGTCGGTTTCCTCTTTTCTCTAACTAACACAATGCCCGCGGCGTTGCTGCGAAACAACTTAAGTGCACTCTGTTAATGGAAATAGCATGTTGTAATGTGGTTACATTATGCAGCTAACACGCTATCGCATGGCAATGCCTCTTTTATTTAGAAAAATTCAAAATACTAACATAACCAGATAATATCATCGTATTTTTTGACCATACAAATTATATGGTTTCTCCCTGTTTAGAATGAAAAGCCGACTAACACATCTATTCATTTGTCCATAAAAATTGTTCTAGGAGACCCTTCATAGTCACAGGCAATGAGACACCTAACTCTAGATAGGTCCATGGTTCATTAGGTTGTGACATTTATTGAATTCGTGAACATTTTTCAAATTCATTAACACTTTATAATTTTATGAACATTTTTTAAAAAATTGTAATTTTCTGAAACTCTGGATATTTCTTATTTCACATTTTTTTTAAATTGGCAAGAAATATTATTTGTAACTGACACCGAGATGATGAGGAGCGGTGAAAACAAAAAATCAGGGAGTGATGAACACGCAAACCTGCAAGGAAATATATGCTGAAGACGTCGAGGGAAAAAGATGGATAGAAGACAAAGTTAATAGGCCGAGGGGCGAGGTGTACGCACACCACGACCACACACGCACCCAGACATAGACACAGCACACACCACACACGACCACTATCTAGATTATCCCCACCTACCTTGGCTTCATCCCTAACCCCGACTGAACCCCCACTTACCAGCCGCCGCCGTCGGCGCCCTTCCTCTCTCCGGCCGCCATGGCCGCCAGCCGCCAGCGCCCTTCCTCTCTCCGGCCGCCATGGCCGCCACTCCGGGAGCTCCTCCTCTCGCTCTCTCAGGCGCCATCCTTCCCTGCACACCTCTACTCTCTGAGACGTTGTAGCGCACCTCCTCGTTCCTGAGCGCCGGCAGGGACCCGTCTCCCATCGCCAACCTCTGCCGCCACGGCGTCGTCGCCACGGGTATCTCCCCTGGCTTGCCTTGAGTCCATCGTTGTTTCGTTCTGTATCTGTCCACATGTATCTCTCTCTGTATCGCGCTTGCCTTGAGTCCATCGTTGTTTCGTTCGGTATCTGGTCGTGTGCATATCTCTTTGTATCGCGTTTGCCCTTGCATCATTGAATTTTAGATCGGCTTGTTGATTCTAGGCAATCTGCATAAGTATATAAAGTGGTGGATCTCGATTTAAGAAAGCAATGTGGGACTATATTCGATAGACGCGACAGGTCTCCTATCGGCAACCGGGAGCTCGGGAGGAAGCACAAGCTTGGTTGGGCCATACAGAGAAAACATAGAGAGCAGGGGCCTGCCTCGCGAGCGACCAAATATAACGGGAGGCTCGCGGGAATAACTGGTTAGGCCGTACCAAGAAAACGTAGAGAGCAGGGCCTGCCTCGCGAGCGCACGTGGGTAAATTTTGATTGAACTATAGGCGTAAAACAGTCTAAAAAAGTGTTGGACCGAGAGAAACACTTCATGCTTTATTATTAGGTATAGATTTGGAACTATCCCTACAACGTTGAAAACTAGTTTCAAATGCCAAAAAATCAATTTGGAACTATTTATAGCTACACATTGTGGATGCCATAACATTTAAAATTAAAAATTCTCACTTTGACGACAGGCCTACCTGTCAGGAACCACATGGTCGTATTCTTTCTAACCACGCACGGGAGGGACACAGGTCTAGCTCTCCGTCCACACCACTCCTCGTTAGACTGACTCCCGTCGCTGTCCACCCCACCTCTCCCAATCATGCTAAAGTCATGATCACCGGCGGTGCGCCCCTTCTCGAGGCCAAGCGCCGCCGCGCCCTTGCTCAATGGGACATTCCGACCTTCAGATCAGCCTATGTCTGCATCGGTGGTGGGGCGCGATGCGGATGGCGGAGGCTGGGAGGACGCCCGACGGTGCCATGCCCCTGCTCTCGGGTAGGTTCCCCACACCGACGAACCTGAATGGAACGCATCGGCTGCAGCGGCGGGTGTTGGAATTTGCCCACAGATCGACTACATCAAACTAGACAAACAAACGCTTAAAAGATCTTATGGCCAAAGGCACGTGTCGTGCCCGTTTTTTTCTTTATTTTCTTCTCAACTCACTCAATGTTACAAGACTCACGGTATACCCTTGCTTATATATGCAAGCTACACCTGACTAATACTAAACCTAAACCATCACGTACACAAGTACGGTTACTACTAGTACTAGGATTCACACATACACTTGTCTAACTAGAAAATCTCCCTAGACTAAGACACGTACACACCACACATACCACGGACACACATATTCCTAATGCTACTCGGACATAGACTAGTACCACTCGGACTCTCTTACCAAGATTAAGCTAACAATCTCTCCCTAATCTTGATTGACTACTCTTCGTCTTCCATGCTTCTCTGATCTTGAATCCTTGTAGATCTGCGTCTTGTCTAGGTCTCGCACCACGACAAATATAATTGGATCTCCCCAATTTTGACTTGGCGAATTTCACGGAACAACTCAAATATGATCTAGACTACCCAGCCACGCTAGCAAACTTGTGGAATCGCACCACCCGTGGAACACACCGTCCACCCTAGCGCAATACATGCCGACCTCCTGGCGTGGACTAGACCATTCACTTCGGCCTCACGTAGAGACATGGCCTCATTGAAGAGACTCACCTTCACTGGTTTACCGCCCTCCTTCACACTTAAACTTGATCCTCTCGTCGAGACACATAGACCTGATTGAGGCACGCAAATTGCGTCTTCGTCCATACAATGAACAGTCCCTCAACCTTCATTCTCTTCAACTGCAATGGTTTCTCACAGAGATGAGCACTTGGACACAACGGCGACTAACAGACACGACGCTGACTCAACGTGCCAACCCGCACGCCCATGACTCCTTGACTCTTCTAACTCCCCGATTGACGATCTTAACGAGACTCCAGGCACCGCACCTCAGCACCTCCTCTCCCATCAACGATCATCCACCTCCATCGATTTTCCGATGACAGCGCCCTGCCGCCTCCCTCGTGTCGCTCCGCCGAACCACCACCGCCTGGCATCTTCCTCCTCGCCGCTCTGCCGAGCGACAATATCGCCCGCCCCGAGGCGCTAGTCGGGTAGCGTGGCTTCAAATCTTCGACCTCGCTCTGATACCAATTGTTGGAATTTGCCCACATATCAACTACATCAAACTAGACAAACAAACACACTTAAAAGATCTTATGGCCAAGGACACGTGTTGTGCCCGTTCTTTTTCTTTATTTTCTTCTCAACTCACTCAATGTTATAAGACTCACGGTATACCCTTGCTTATATATGCAAGCTACACCTGACTAATACTAAACCTAAACCATCACGTACACACGTACGGATACTACTAGTACTAGGACTCACACATACACTTGCCTAACTAGGAAATCTCCCTATACTAAGACACGTACACACCACACATACCACGGACACACATAGTCTTAATGTTACTCGGACATAGACTAGTACCACTCGGACTCTCTTACCAAGATTAAGCTAACAGCGGGTGCTAGCATGCGCTGGGGCGGTGCCGCCATTTCTAGGAAGCGGAAGGAGGGGAACGCAGGCGGGGCGGCCATTGCTAGGAACGCCGAGTAGGGGCGAGCAGGAGGGCGCGACAGCTTCCACGACCTATCCGTGAGCAGGGGTGCCATAGTGCCGGCCATGACCTCAGCCACATGTCAACAAGGGGACGTGGCAGCGCTTGGCCTCGAGCAGGGGGCATGACGACAACAGTGGGGTGGGTTAATGGAGGCGATGGTAGTGGTCGGTTGGAGTCTTGGAGAAGATGGGATTGGGGAATCTTTTTGGACGTTGCTATGTAGCAACTGGTCTTATGAAGTCAAAAACTAGCGGACCTTTGGACAAGAATTGATCCTGTAATTATATGTACCGTATCTTGCTAGACACTAAAAGACAAGGTTTTTAATTAGCCGGCTCAATTCAAATATGAAAATTTAAAATGTTTTCTAGGTCAAACCATGTTCAAATTAAGATCCGTTTTCACCGTTAGACTAGTCGTGACGAGATCTTCGAAACTAGATCCCATGTTGGTATATTCTGACAACATTTTTTTTCGACGAAAAGTTATCCAACTGTAGCACGCGAGTTATCCGAACTTCAGCATATAAGTTATCCACCCAATAACATATAAGTTATCCACTACTACAAAATTTACCTATAGATCATGTGTTAGAGATGGGTAACTTTTTTGTTTACCAATAATTACCGATCAGTAACACGAGAGTTATCCAGGCTTTAACATATAAGTTATCCATCACTATAAAAAATTATTCACGGATAGAATATAAATTTTTTTCTAACGACACGGCCTCGTCATCGGTCGCTCTCTCGCAGCGTATGGACTACTCAACCTTGAAAGACTATCATGTCAAACATCAAACATAATTTCCTAAAAGAAACTAAATCTAAGTTTTTTTACATACTATATAAATTAATAGGGTCTTACCTACCAAGTGCAACCACTAATCTAGCTACTCGACTTTGTCGACATCCGTCGCTACTACCGTAGTGAACGGGTGACGAAGCCTCGAAGGGTTTTAAGATACCGAGTCTTAATCGCTTGTCGAAGCTAACAAGTTGATAGCAATAAAGTCTTAGTACCCTAACAAATAGCCTATCGCATTCCAATTAAACTTGCTCAACACATATGCAAAAAAGTCTCTACCCAATATGTTTATATGGTGGATAACTTATGTGTTATTGGGTGGATAACTTATATATTATGACATGGATAACTCACGTGTTTGGGATGGATAACCTTTTGGTCCGATTTTTTTATTGAAACATATCAACATGAGATATAGTTTTGAAGATCTCGTCGCGACTAGTCCAACGGTAAAAACGGATCTTAAATCGAATAAACGGTTTGATCTATTGAATATTTCAAATTTTCGATATAATTCTAAGCTGACTGATAGCACACGTTCACATCTCCTGCCAAGTTTTGCAAACCAACGACCAGTTTGAGAATAGAATTCCCCATCTTTTTTTTCTTTTTAGGGCATGTACAGTAATATACAATCAGCCGTCTGTAAGATGAGTCACGTAGGAACAAGGATGATGTAAAAGAAAGAGAAAGAGCGAAACTGCCGGATCCGTCTGTAGAAATAAAGACGGCCTGTTAGTATAAATATTGCTGCATTTAGACATACTATTTCCGGTTGTACTGGTATCATCGTCTGTCGTGGATCTGGGATAGGTTCCCGTTCCGCAAAAACTGAGTTGGTTTACAAGCCGTTCGGTGGTTATAGACAGCCAAATCAACCCCCTAGTGTATACGTTGTCTCCTGCGCCGTCTATACGTGACGTGGAGAGCTGGTATAGACACCGGACGTTGGAACTATTGTACATGCCCTTAAATTTGGGGCGTGCTTCGCGTACCACTTTATATCCGGGTCCCAGTCATCCAATCGAACCAGATCAACGGTCCATCTTTTTTTCTTTCATCTCGTATGTGCTATATTTGTCCCGCTTTTGCTATAAATACTTCTGTTTTTGCTATATGTAGCAGAAAAGGGTTTGGTTCGGAAAAGAATAGGCAGACTAGACCTTGCCAAGTCCTTGTAGCAAAACGTTATGTTAATATAGCAGATTCAACCTCACTGGAGACTTTCATTGGTAGACCTCGGTGGAGCCCGTGTAGCAAAACTTTACTCTATTGTAGCAAAACCACAAAAGTATGTAGCAAATAAAATATCCTATTATAGCAAATTCGATCTCGTCAGACACCTCGTCCGAGATCTCGCCGGAGACCTTATAGCAAAACCCAAGACACGCTTGTAGCACCACTATCGGCCGCAACCAAACCCATGTAGCAAACCTCGACGCCGTAGGTAGCAGCGGTGGTAGCAGTAGGCAGCAGCACCGCTAACCCCATGGAGGAAATCTCGACGCCCTAGGTAGCAGCATCACAGTGGCGGTAGGTAGCAATGTGGCCTTCTTATAGCTAGGATGGTGGCGACAACAACACCAAGGCAACAACACCAAGTTGGCGGTGTTCCGGCGCGTGTAGGCAGGCGGCGCTCCGCGGGAGGTGTAGAAAGGTGGCGCTGCGCGCGAGGTGTACAGAGGTGCGGCTACAATGAGGTACAGAGAGGCGCTGCGGGGCTTGGGGGCGCTTGCTGCAGGGTCCCAGTGGCCGCCGAAGTGGGCACTTGGTGGCGCTTGCTGCAGGGTCTCGGCAACCGCCGGAGCTGGCGCGACGGCGCGGGGCTTGGGGCGCGATGGAGCGGGACGACGGCGTGGCGCTCCGGTGAGGTAGGCGCCCAAGGCCGCTGCGGCAGCAGTGTGAAGGGCTGCTTGCACCAAAAGCGAGTGGAGCGACCCGGTCGATCGATTCGTGTGATCCCCGGGAAAGATGTATCGTTTTCCTTTAAATTTTAGATATCTTTAGGAGGTCTGACGGGTAATTTTCATATCAATAGTGCCACATCAGCCCGATAGGGGCCTACCGTCCTCTACCGTGTCAATTCTCTCTCGGCACGTTGTTTGCGAAATTGCGAAGAGTCAAAGTATGTCGTACAGGGGTAGATTTTTGGTGTTCAAATTGTGATTTTAGAAATTTGTGCTATTAAGAGCATCTCCAACAAACGTTGTAAACTTGTACACCACGCTAAAAAACCGTCGACTTATAGCACCAGCGCCCACACAGGAAGCTCCAGCAGGCGGCATTTTTTCCCGTGCCCGTGTACGCTTTCTTTGCAGCACCGCTGAGCGCGCGCGGGATAAAACACGTGCCCCGTATATCCCACCAACCGTCAACACTTGCTACGCGCGCACGATATTTTTCCTCTTCCCTACCACGCTAGCACCGCTTTGCCGCCGCCGCGCAACACCCCGGCTCTCCCCCGCCCGTGCCACCGCCATGTCGTGGCACCGGTCGAGTTTGGGCAAACGCAGTGTCTGCGTCTGAACGACATCTACTATGCGGATATTAGGACCGGCGACGAGCGCATCGGCCTTGGCACATTCGAGACCGCGCATGAGGTGGCGTGCACGTACGACGCTGTCGCGTGGTGGCTCGGACGCCCGCGCCGGTCCATGAACTGGACGCGCTCGCGCCGCCACCACGCCTCGCACGGTGGAGGATCGTCGCCTGCTCATTGCCGAGCGGGACGAGCGCGTGCGGCTCGAGTGGGCAGCCCGCTTTCCCGCAATCGTCGCTGTCAAGCGCAAGCACTACGCCGAGCGCAGGGCCGAGAAGGCGGCGCAGAAGGAGGCTGTAACATCCCAAAACTTAAATCCAAGTTAATCAAGATCCAAATCATCAAAATTAGGGTTAACAAAAACTTTTCCATCTAAAAAATATGAAAACATTCATGTGTGTGTATTAAATTAGGAGTTCATTTGAATTGCCATGGTTCTGTGATTCTTTGCTTGTAAAATGATTCTTAGGTGAAATAAACATCATCTATATCATTCCCAAACTTCTCCCAAAGAAAAACAACTCAAAATAAATAAATAAAGTGAATGGTCATTTTTTCCAAATTAACTATCATGCCTACTTTGGCTATTCCTAGCACTCAAAACTTAACAGAAACAATTGTGGATCTTTGCAACCCTTGATAGTACACATAGTGAGGTACCAAGGCCCACTTTGTGATCTGCCAAAAACATTCAAATGCTAAGATTAAATGACAGTTCAAACTTAATCTATCTCATATGGGAAGATCCCACTATTTCAAAAACCACTCAAACAAGCTCAATTTTCAAAACTCAAGCAACCACAGAGTCTCCAGCTTATGCCTAGAACACCCACCAAATTTTTTTTCAAAATTTAAAAAGAAGTTTCTTGCGGCCATTTCATAAAACACTTGGCAGACAGAATTTAAACCAAATCAATTTCACTTTTTTGAATAGTGTGCTGGCCAAACTTGTCTCCCATTTAAACCCCATTTGATCACTTTGTCCCCTTTTGATCAAACCAGTGCTTAACTAACCCATCCCCTACCCCCTAGCAGCACGGCCATGCCAAGCCGAGCCCACCTCGCCGGCCAACTTGGTCGCCGCCGCAGCAGACCGCCTCCCCCTCTCTCTCTCTCCATGTCTGGGAGCTAGCCAGCACCTCACAGCCGCCCACTGTCCCCTCCCCGAGCCAAGCCTAGCCGTGGACCACCGAGAAAACCTCGCGCCCAGTGCCACAACGCCATGCTGAGCACGCGCCAGAGCGCCGCACCCGGCACGCGTGCACAAGCCGCCACTCGACCACATCCCATGCCCACCGCGTCGCCACAACCCAGGGAGCACGCCAGACACCCCCATTCGTCGTCCAACGCCACGCCCACCGCCGTCGAAGACGCCGCCAGAGCGCCAAATCGCCGACCGATTACCACCGCCCCTAAGCCCGCATTCAAGTCCTAGAGCACCGCCAGGAGACCGCGCGTCGATCGTCACCGTCATCCATGCCGCTAGCAGCCCGTAGCCATGTCGCCAGCGTTGCCTGCCCATCCCTCTCGGTCTCGCCGTCGAGCCTATAAAAGGAGGCCACCCCCAGCCGTTTGCAGCACACCACGCCACTCCCCTCACCTCACTGATCGTCCCACACCTCTAGCCGGAGCATGGGGAGCAGCAGCTCGCCGGAATTGTACCGGAGCAACCCGCCTCTGGAGGAAAAGGGCGTCGCTGATTGCGACCACCCCCGGAGCTGCCTCGACCGTCCCTGAGCTCGCCGCCGACCACCAGTTCGTTTGCCCGCCTCGCCGTCGTAGCCCCGGTACGCCCCCTATGCACCCCCACCGAGCCGCTAGGGTTAGAGCTCGTCGGCGACAGGTCCGTCACCGACGACGATCCCCAGCCGTTGATCCCCACTCTAATCCAACGTCCCACGTCGCCCCGTACCGCTTAGTGCGTTATGAGCCGCTGACTGGTAGATACCCCAGTCAGCTGAGCCCCGTGCTACGGAGTGACACTGGGCCGGCCCATTAGCGTCTCCCGCACGCCCCAGCAGTTTAAATTTAGATTTTTCCATTTAAATTCAAACACAGTTCTTTACATAGATTCAAAAATCAACCCAGCTTGACTCAATGAACCAAAATGCATGAAATCAATTTTGTTAGAAAGGTACTGAAATGCTTAATCCAAGACCGTTGGATTCAAATCATTTGGATCTGTAGATCAACCTTGGTAAAAATAACAAGGCAGAAGCTTTTCTACATTCAAACATTTTTCAAAATTCAACCATAAAATATTTTGAGTTGATTCCAACTCTCAAAAATCACATCTGATCATACCTTTTAGAATATATAAAAAACATATGGGTTTACTTACAG
Organism: Avena longiglumis; assembly: GCA_030063025.1. Lineage (NCBI taxonomy): Eukaryota > Viridiplantae > Streptophyta > Magnoliopsida > Poales > Poaceae > Avena > Avena longiglumis. The sequence goes on from CP125978.1 coordinate 122,886,594, forward strand.
AAATAATGTCCAAGTAATAAAAGAGTGCCACATAGGCATTTCTAGTCACTTTATTTATTTAAAATAAAAGGTGTAACCTTATTAAATTGTGACACCACTTTAAATCACATTCCCATGGACTGAAATATGTGGTGATGACATGTGTCAACATGATCCCATGTTTGAGTTGGAGAATATTAAATCTTAAGTAGTTTTTCAATGAGTAGAAATTACTTGTCTCAAATTAAAATAAACAAGACAAATGCTTTAATCTTGTAATGTTAAGTGATGATGCTAGATCATCTATAGTGCACCTTTGTGTGATGATTGAAAATAGTCAAGTATTATTTGGTGATTGTGTACCTCGTATTTATTTATAGTCGCTAGTACCGACCAAGGATACGAGGAGAAAGGAGGATACTACGAGGAAGAAGCCGAGGAGAACTTCAACCACTGCTCTGCACAAGGCAAGCTAACACTTGCAAGTTACCTTACCTATGTAAGCCAATAGTTGAAACCTTGCAAGCTAACCCTTACAACTATGAAAGTTAGATGACCTATGCAATGCATTAAGCATGCTTGGTTGGACACATTTGATGATACTCAATCCTAGCTTTACTTACAAGCTTCGTACTTTATTTCTTTATCAAAACTTTCTCTTAGAGTTTACATAGTGAATTGTAAATACTAGAAAGATATTAGAAGGTAGCATAAAGCGCATTAAATTTGGCCTAAGTTAGATAATCTTGATGTCATCCTAAGGCATGAGATTGAACTTAGCAAATCTCCACTTGTTTACCACCCCTCGTTAGTAGTTACCACCACTTGTAGATGCTAGTGCTAAGCATAAAACTTGATTAACTTTAGATGAGAATACTCGGTGAAAATGGTTATGAAAACCCTAGAATGATGAGTCATTCTACTGAAATGTTTTGACATGTGTTCTCGAACACCAGATGATTTCGATGATGAAAGATGTTGAGGCAGGAGCCTTAGCCCTTGATGAAACTGATGGTTTAGGGTTTAGGGTTTGAAATGAATTGAGACTTTGACTTGACCAAAAGAGGGTTGTGATATGAAATTCAAGTTTCCACTTAGGTGTTATAAAACTTTCAACTAGTTTTCTTTGCTTCTGAACTTAGTAGAGATAAATCTGACTTTTTGCAAAACAACCCTAGAGCTTAGTGTCCTACTACAAAACCCCCCCTTAACTTGTTAGTATTAGTTTGCGAATACTTAAAGAGTACTCATGGCTTTATCCCTGGCTATTCCCGTGGCCAGACTATGAAGAGGAGTACCAGGATGATGGACCACAGGAAGGTTACGACAACTAGGATCATCTCCCATCGTCGGCATTGCCTGTGACCCTGAAGATGGAGCTTCGCCTACGCTATCGTTACTATTACGTTATTCCGCTGCTTGAGTTGTATTCAGAACTGGATCATGAGATCCTTATTTGTGTAAGACCTTATGTATGATTTGTAATGGATGATGTACTGTGATCCAAATCTGTTATGTCTCGCAAAAATGGTAATCCTGGGATTGCGATGTATGGCATAACAGGCATCTGGGATTAAAAATCCGGGTGTTGACAGCGGCGAAGGAGAGCAGCCTTTGGTGGAGGGCCAACAAAGCGGAGAGGCAGGCATTCATCGAGGCGCAGATGGCTGGCCCGACGACCATCCCCGGCGATGACCCCCGTTGGGCAAACCTTTGGTCAGTGACGCCGGTGTCTGACACGACACCTGACTCATCTAACATCGAGTTTTTGGATTAGGGTGTATTTTCTGCTCTATCTAAATATATATTTTTAGTATTTTTTAGATCTATTCTTGTAAAATATGCTTGCAAAATTGTATTTATGATGCTGCATTTTAGAGGTCCTGCCGAGGGGGATTTTTCTATATTTAGCGCATCGCGGTTAGCGTGTCCGGTGGCGGAAAAAGACGCGGCGCGTGCTAAGAGCATCTCTAGAAGACACCGTAAAAGGGCGGAACCAAAAAAACAATCGCCACTATTCGGTTTCGCGTGCTAAAAATAACCAAAACAGACGTCCCAAAACCGCCTGAACCGAAAAAAAAATTAGGGCCCCCGAAAAAACACCCCCACGGAACCCTAAATCCCCAGGTTTCAAGCCCGACCCTGAGCCGATCTAGGAACCACGGGATGCTTGGCGGGACAGAAGTTTTAGCGTGTTCCCCTCCCTTCCGCGTCCACCCGTCGTCGACGTCGCCGGGCGCTGACGTCGACTCAGGCCCCGACAGACAAATTACGCCTGTCGACAAGGCCTCCGCCACTCGACGGTCACGTTCCCAACCCTCGCTATGACATAAATTGATCCGGGACGGAGATCTAAATCGAGGCGGAAACATAGTTGTAGTTCATTGATTCAACCATGAGTTCTTCCTAAACAAAGATACGATTTCACATCCTACATTAATTGATTCAACCACTAGTCAACAATTTCACTTCCGCTCCCGCTATCCTCCGCGTCGTCGTCCTCCTCCTTCGAGCCGCCGACTTCCTCCGCGTCGTCGGACGGAGCCTCCACGATTTCCGCATTGTTTGCGAGACGGAGGACCTCTTCGCGGCGAGCGGCGGCGATGACGATGTACTTGAAGAACCTCTCCCACCCTTCTCGGTTGCGGAGATCCGGGTGCACCACGCGCCCGTAAACGATGCGGTTGCCTATCTTCGCCTTCCACTCCCTCTTGAATAGCGCCGGCCAGTACGGGCTGGCCGCCGCGTACCGGAGCAGCGCCCTCTTCCACGCGGGCATCTAGCGGCGGCGCGCCGCGATGTTGCTCTCCATCTCGGCTTGGCCCGGGAGCGGAGCCACCGACAGCCCCGCATAGCTGATGCACCGTCCGTGGGGCATCGTCGCGTCGGCGCGACGATGTCGAAGTGCACGAACATCACCACCTCATAGAAGTTCAGCATGGGCACCTCCATGGCGGCGCGATGGAGATTGGAGAGGGAGGGGATCGATGGGGATGTACGCGTCGGCGCCTTCTATTTGTACACGAAGGCGACGAAGCGACATGCGGAATCTAAATCGAATATTCCTTTTTCCGTTTCTAGTTTCTGTTTCGTCCCGCCCGTTCGCGACCTAAAGAGAACCGCGAAACACGAATTAAACAGTGTCTGCTAGAGATGCTCTGAACAGAGAATCGGTGCGAATGCAAAACGGATATAATGTTCCAAGTTTTAGAGCGCCGGTTAGATATGCTCTAAATATTCCAGTTCTATTGTGCTCTCCCTATTTCAGATCATTGGGTGGTCCCTATTTCAGATCATTGGGTGGAACTTGCAATCTCCCACATTCATGAGCCCACGTGTCGGGCATTCACTAGTCGCAACTAGTACAGCATTTCCGGCTCCGGAGCTTACTGCATGATGTACTTCTGAACCACCTTTGCCCACCACCTTTGCCCAAAACGACCAAAGAGGCAAAGAAGGCAACAGGGTGGTGGTGGTCTCTCTGTCTCTCCACGGCGAAGCAGGAGCTCCGGACAGGCCATCGGCGCGGCGGCGAAGAATGGACGGGCTTACTCCAGGTAACCACAACCAATCTCTCCATGGTTCTTGATTCCTGGCCAAGGGAGCGGTATCATCTTGGTTTGCTACGGGCTGGATATGTTATGGGGAGAAAAAATGTTTCCTTTTGTGGAAAAAAATCCACTCTTTCGAAGATGCCCTTTCTTGATCCGATTCGTGGTCCGTTCACCAGGCGGGAGCGCCGCCGCCGGCGGCCGCTGCTGCGAGATGGGTGGCGGCGCTTGTGAGAGCTGCGCGCTGTGGTGGGATCACTACTACTCGAACCACATGAGCGACGACCAGAAGCAGTTCCTCGTCGTGGCTTCCGGTGATTTCAGACACAGTATGGTGAGTGAGACCTGTTAACGAATTGGCAATTTTTGAACCGCATTGTTTGATTCAGGTTCTCTGAACCCCCGCCGTTGCTCCTAGAGAAACTGTTAATGAATTTGCCATTTTAAACTGTACTGTTTGATTCATGCTGCTTCCGAAAAATACTGTTAATTTAACTGAAGAAAACAGACAGATGCTTCTTCAGATGATACAACACCAAGATAGTTAGCAAACCCTTCTTGACTTGGTTAAAGGGTTGTGCACAGTTTTTGTCCGCAATGTTAGTTTCAGTCTTAGTTATGTCGCGCGATATAGTACTTATATGTCTATATTTGTCTATGATAGTTGCCATAATATTGAAGATAGTATATTTGTTTCAGGATATCTTTTTGTAGACAGAATTGCTTCAGAGCATACAGATGTAGCAGGAAAATACTTTGTTTTAGGAAAAAATGCGTATGAAACTCTAAGCAGATGATTGGAACACTGCTTGTGTACTAGCATGAGTGTGCTATTAATATTCACCAAAATGATAATTGATTACTCGTGTCATTTAAGCCTAAAATTTCCTTGTTCAGCCAATAATGTGTGTTCTGAGGCTTTTCGGGTAATCGAATTTCACTGATAAAGATGCCGCTAGCCGCTTCATATGCTACGACACGAAGTTGTTAGCCAAGCCTTCTTGGTTAGATTAAAGGGTAGGCTTAGTTTCTTATTGCAATGTTACTTTCATTCTTAGCAGTGTTGCATGATATAGTACATACTTAGATTGCTAATTTTGTGTCAATTAGCGATAAACGTAAGCTGGGTGGTTGGCCATAAGCCCGGGCAGCAGGGATGCTGCGTCCGCCACTGCTTCAGGATATTTTTCTTATAAAGAATTTGCTTCAGAACATACAAAGAGGTAGCAGGAAAACACTTTGTTGGAGGGAAAATACGTATGAGATTATGTAATGAATACACTGCTCGTGTACTATCATGAGTGTGCTATTAATGCTCGCCAAAATGATAATTTGGTTTATTTCAAGATAATTTTCTTGGAAAGAATTGATTCAGAACATACAAGGGGGTGATAATTTGGCGGCATGCTACCATGTGTGTACTATTAATTTTCACCCAAGTGATAATCGGGTAGCTATCACTCAAGCCTAAAATTGCTCTGTTTAGTCCATAATGTGCGTTCTCAAGGTTTTGGGGTGACCAAAATTTTACTGGAAATAAGAGAGAGATAGAGATGGTTCTTCAGATGGTAGGGCACCAACCTTAAGCCCAGAATTCTCCTGTTCAGACCATAATGTGTTTTGTGGACATATGATTTTTTGTTCTTTTGTTTTCCATGTCCTTTGGTAGTCATCCAATATGAATTATGTCCGCATTTCCTGCATAGCATGAAGCTTAATGCATAGAAACAGTGAAACTCATGGCTCTAACCAATGTGTATCTTCTTCCTTGACCTTCAACAGCACATACCACCAGAGGTTGGAAACCATTTGAGGAACATGATCCCTAAATCCGAGCTTGTTAAACTAGAAGCTCCCAATGGCCGTGTATACCCCGTTGAAGTTAGTTGGGAGCTTGGCATTGTAGTTCTTAGGTCAGGATGGAATGAGTTTGTGAATGCACATCACATAGAAGAAAATAACTCCATTCTGTTTGTGTATCGTGGTAACTCCTGCTTTAAGGTTCGTGTATTCAATTCAGCCGGCCATGAGAAGTCTTTGTCCTGGTCTCCACTACCTTCTGGGATATCTGGACCCATTCCTCCCTTCGCTCCTGTGAAGACTGGTAAAGTGAATCATAATCTTAAATTCTAGTTGATGCTTTTGATATGATTTTGTGATCATTCTACAAAGTACTTGATTTGCAGAACAAGTGGCACCTAATCCTGTACATGTGAACTGGACTGACTCTGGCTATACCATGTTACCTGGTTGCTGCCTAACCAAAGCACAAGATGAGAAAGTACTCGAGATAGCGCATACCACGAGGTCTAAAATTCCTCTGTATGTGGCAGCAATGAGCAAGAGCAATGTCAGCTTGAAGAACTGCTATGTTGTAAGTTGCATCTTTTCTCAGATTACTTCTTGGTTATGTTAGCTACTCGAGTTCATTGGACCTACTCCTGTTAGTCAAGATTCCATATTTACAGTTTTATATATTTTTTCGTTCCTGCAGTACATACCATTGGGACTTGTGGACAATTTCAAAGAGGAGATAACTAAAGATATTGTTCAGCTTCAAGGTCCTGGGAGAATTGTATGTGTGGGAGCAATCAAGCACAGTTATGATCAAATAGTCCTAGAATCTGGGTGGAATACTTTTGTAGCTTCTCACCACATACAAGAGAATGACCTCCTCATTTTCAGAAGGATGGAGACAGCTCGCCTGGAAGTTCGCATCCTTGACCCAAGTGGTAGTGAGAAAACATCTTCATGTTCTGCCATGGAAAATCGGTCTTGCAGTGCACAGGAAATGTGTGATGATTCAGTTCAATTTGTTGATCCACCTCCACCTCAGATTATTGACTTGAGCAGTTCTGATGACGATGACATCATGAGAGAAGGCACGAGGGAGTCGTGCAGGGCGCAAAAGCGGGTGACACGTAGTTGTGCGAAAGCTCAAAAGATGGCTTCAGCATCCTCCCCTTCTACTAAACCAGGTCATAGCATTCTTGTTACCTATGCATTCTTTTTGCCATATTTCAAATAAACTCTGGTCATTCTATCCTCACACACTAAGAGATTATGGATGTTTTTCAGGATACGAAGCTCACAAGGCGCATGATCGAGCATCTGCAAAGCTCGGAGTCGTTTCAGAATATGATTCCAACAATCTTGCGGGGCCTTCCCAGCGGCAATACATTTTAGCCCGGCGGGCAACTCTGCCTCTGCAAATGCTCAGGAAAGTTGAGGAGAAAGTCCATACAATTCGATCTGAGCTTCCTATTTATGTTAAAGTGATGACCGCGGCAACTATTTATCGCATTGGCATGAAATCATGTGAAATGGTGAGTTTGCACTATTTTATCTACAATTACAAGTACCCGAAATGTTTCCTCGATCTGAATTTCATGAATCTGACCCTCGTGCACCTTTTGAATAGGATTTCTGCACGGAATATGTTTTGGCGGCGTGTCTCCCGGACAAGAAACAAGCACTCCTCCTTCAGATGGATGGGAAGAGGAAACTGTGGAACACCACGTTGGGCGTTCGGGGCAACAAAGTGAGGGGGATTCACACGGGTTGGAAGGAATTCACCCAGCAGAACGACCTGGAGGCGGGCGACATCTGCCTCTTCAAACTGGCAGACCGCGACACGAAGATTCTCAAGATGATGGTCTATCTGATCCGCAAGTCGGAGACAGAGCCATAGCTCACCAGCGTGTAGCGTTCGGTCTATCTATGCTCTGTGTGGTTTTAGTTAAATTCTCTTATACCCTGCCATGACAAGAGAGCTGATCGAGTAGCTGACTGATGAACAATTTGTGTTGTTAGACAACTTTCTGTTGGAGCACTATCTAATTGGGGGAAATACTGGACCATATTTTCCTCCTAGACCATTTCTGATTATTTCTTGTTGAGGCAAACTTTATCTTGTTGCTGATTTGGACTACCTTATTTCTTGTTCATGAACTTTTCTCCATGGGAGACATGCATGAATGGTCCATGTGCCGCTTCAGCTCGGACTGGGAAACTCATTTTTATGTTTTTTTTATTGCCGATCGGGATGTCTCCAGGTGACAATTTTTTTCTTCTATAGTGAGACATGCATGCATGCTGGGTTGTGTTTCATCCTTCCATGTTTAGCTTCGGTAACGTTACAAACAGCTGGACTAGAAGGTGGAGCATATAAATAACCATGAGAATGTGATAGTGACAAATTCCGTCGACTCAGCTCTGTATCTATCAAGGTTCTCCGCGACAAGTATACCAAACAGAGCAACTAAAAATAGGGCACAAGATGTCAGGAATATGCAACATATATTCCTCTGGGGCCAAAGGCCACAATATATTACAGGTACAGGGCAAATATGCAGAAAGCCTCTAACATATGCAAGAAGCAATCATCATAGCACGAGTGGTCTTAAGAAGATGGCGATGCTTACGCTCAGCAACGCCATTCTGGTCATGTGCGCCAGGACAGGAGAACTGAGCAAGGGTGCCCTGCTCAGCAAGAACACCTCGCAACATCTGGGAGATATACTCACCAGCAGAATCAGCATGAAAAACACGGATGGGGGTAGAATACTGAGTACGGACCATGGCCGAAAAACGCCGATATATGGAAAGCACTTCACTGCGAGAGCGCATAAAGTACAACCAAGTGTACCGAGAAAAATCATCGATAAATAAAATATAGTAGCGATTTGCCCCCTTTCGAAGCAAAAGGAGACGGACTCCAAACATCTGAATGAACTAAATCAAAAGGTCGCTGAGATACAGACGCGCTAGTAGGATAGGGAAGCTGAATCTGTTTACCCAACCTACAACCCTGACAATGCAAAGACCCATCTCCTGAGACAGACCCCAGAAGACCACGATGAACTAATGACGACAGGCGAGAGTCACAGAGGTGACCAAGACGATGATGCCACTGCTGAAAGGAGCTGGTAGTAGAGGCGATGACTGGAAAAGAACTGGCAGATGAAGTGGCAGCGGAAGGAACACGAAGCCAGTCCAACTCCCAAAGTCCCAAAGAGTCACGGCTGCGAGGGCCATCTCCAACCAGGGCCTGTGTGCGACGGTCCTGGACAACACAAGAATCAGCATCAAGAATGACGCGATAACCAGAGTCAGTAAGCTGGCTAGCAGAGAACAGATTCATCTTAAGAAGAGGGACATGAGAAATATCAGGAACAAAAAAAGAAGAAGTAAAAAGGGTGCCCCGACTAGAAACAGGAAGAGAGGTACCATCGGCCGTAAAAACACGGACATGAGAAGGGAGAGAACGAAGGGCGGACAGAAAAGAAGACTCAGAGGTCATATGAAAAGAAGCTCCAGAATCCAGATACCATGGGAACGTACCTGACTGTGTAGAAGGTGGTGGTCGCACAGGGCCTGAAGAATCAGTCACAGAACCAGCAGTGCATGTCGAAGAAGAGCCTGTAGCAGCAAGCAGACCGCGAAGACTCCTGATAATGTCCTGATCGGAGAGAGCAACTGCTGAAGATCCAGAAGGAGCCGACTGCCCATGAGCCTGGTGTCACGAAACTGGGATCCGGTATAACAGTGGCCCAAGTGTGGCCATCCTTGTTACAAGAAGAGCAAGGATTTAAGAGAACCACGGCGACCGACCACGAAGCCTCTTGGCCGACTCCACCGCAATCACTGGCGGACTCGACCTGACTGGAGGAGTGGGTAGTATCGGCGGCATGAGGGACCGCGGCGAGTCGATGTAGCGACGACAAAGGAGCACCACGAGTAGCAAGCAGACGGAACCGCAAGGAGACCAGCACCACGGAGACGGGTCTCCTCACCAAGCTCGAACAACACCTCAGAGAGCGGAACACGACCACGAGCATTCAGCTGAGCACGCCGGGGCTCAAACTCCTGGCGAAGCCGAGACAAAAACTCATAGATACGGTGAAACTCCAAATCCGAGCGCACAATCTGGCAACACGAGCATGTGCCACAAACAGCAGTACAAAGAGAATCAAGCTGACGCCAGATGGCAGCACTCTGAGTATAGAACTCGTCAATAGTGGAATCACCCTGCTGAAGAGCATGCTCCTGGCGAACCACGGACAGGTAAAGAGCATCCCCAGATGGCTGATAGCGCTGACGAAGATGTGCCCACTGAGCGGCAACAGTAGAGAGACTCATGAACTCAGCAGCATACTGGGGTAGAACACTGGAGGTGAGAACAACAACATCACGAGCATCCTCATCAACCCACTGAGTGTAAGCAGTCAGAGCATGGCGATAGGCTTTGAGATCAGAAGAGTACTGCTTGAACTTCAGGTCATAAGCAGCAACAGCGGTATCATCAGCACTCTGAGCAGCATCCTTGGCCTCCTGAGAAGCATCGGCACCAAGAACAATCGGCGTCGGCGGAAGGGGAGCCACAGGAGCAGGGGGCACGGCTGACAGGAGACCTCGCCGGAGAGCACACCCCAAAGACGGAGACCGCGCATGTGAACGCGCATAAAAGCAGCGAAGTTAGGATAATTCGTGCCATCGAAGAGTACCGGGCATCGAGGAATCGCAACATAACCCGATGAAGAAGACATATCTCTCTCTCTCTCTCTCTCTCTCTCTCTCTCTCTCTCTTTAGACACAGATCAGGACAGATCTGGATCTAACCGATCCAGATGCAAACTGACGAAAATCGACGAGCCGGCGGCTGGGCAGGGCCAGATCGGCTAGACGGGAGGCGGCGGGAGGCAGGGCGTGGAGGCCCGCGCTCGGCAGGAGGTGTTGTCGGGTCCCGTGCGGTCCCACGCAAGGAGAGCAGTAGGACGCGGGCGGCAGGAGAGCAGCAGGACGCGTCAGGTGGCGGGGCGACGTGGAGGCTGGAGGCAGTTGGCGCGACGTGGATGCAGAGTAGCAGGGTGGACGGGCTGACATCGGGAGCTGCAGGACGCGTCAGTGGTCGCGTGCAAGCCACCAGAGAATCAATCCAGGCGGTGTGGGTAGACCAGGCGGTGTGGAGGGGCCCGGTCGGCAGCTGGAGGTGTGTAGATCCAATCGGTAGCAGAAGTTGAAGCACAGCAGGACAGCAGATGCAGGGACGGCGCGCGCTCGCGCGTGCGTACGGCGGTGCAGGAGGGCCAGGCGGTGCAGAATCGGGAGAACGGGCGACGATGACCGAGACCAGATCTCGCCCAGATCCGATCGGAATAAGACCAGCGGACGGAGCGGCCGGTCAGATGACGGGGAGGAGGCGGCCAGAGAGATGGCCGAAGACAACGACAACCAGCGGCGGCTTGACGATGTTGCAAAAAAAAAGGTCTAACCTAGCTCTGATACCATGTCAGGAATATGCAACATGTATTTCTCTGGGGGCCAAAGGCCACAATATATAGTACAGATAAAGGGCAAATATACAGGAAGCCCCCTAACATATGGGGGAAATACAATATACATATATACATCTAACACAAGAATCATTCCCTATAGTCTCTAGGACATGAAAGATACTACATCTGTTTCAAATATAAGCCTTTTTAGCAGTTCAATTTGAACCGCTACAAAGGCTTACGTTATGAAATAGAGATAGTATCACAGGCGGACCATCACGGGGGCAAACCTGGGTTGTCGTCCCCCCACCCCCCAAAGCTAAAACATTTTTTGTTGACTATCTCTTAATATATGGAAAATGATATGCTCTCGGGATCGAACAAACGATCCCCTGTCGTCTGCTCAAGACAAATGCTGCGTGGTAGGCCCAGAAAACTGCACGCCTCACGCCTCTATCCTTATCCCTCTCGCAAACAAGCCATGTGAGTCGCCCAAGCTTCCTTTGCCATGCGCCGTGTCCAAACTTCGCCTGCCAGCTGCAGCCCCACGCCAACGCCTCTCCGCTGCGCCGCTGCAGTCCCGCATCGTCCTCACCGCAGAGCCCCACGTTGATGCCCTCTCCGCTGCTGGGCCAAGGCCCGTTGTACTCGCCGGCCTAAGGCTGCACCTCGCCGGAGCGAGCTCGGCTCCCTCGCGCTAAGTCACCGCCGACCTCTCCTTCCACGAGAGGCGCCTCCCTCTGCGTCCTGGCGTTGCCCTGGACCTCCACCTCGCTCCCTTTGCTCTCTCTGCTACGTGTGGTCGACGCCGACGTGGTCGATGATGTTTGTAGTGGAGCCACGACATGATGCTACACGTATAGGACAACGATGCTACAAGAAGTGATTGTCGTTGCTACAAATGAAGGATCGTGATGCTACCGATCAATGGATGTGTTTTTGAAATTTTGCTACAGAACGATGCTATAATAGTAGTTTTATTTTTCTATTTCTGTTCTATGTGTTTGCTACAATGGCACTAAGTATTTGCTACGATATTTTTGACGAAAGTCTTCAACAAAGTCGATTTTGCTATGGCAACCACCGACGATATCTCCGGCGAGGTCGTTTTTTGCTACATTAACACATGTTTTTTGCTACCATCTTTTTGCGATTTTGCTACAATAGCATAACGTTTTTGTTACACGGTCTCCGTTGAGGTCTACCGGCGGAATTCTCCGGCGAGTCTCCGATGAGGTCGTGTTTTGCTACATTAGCACAACTTTCTTGCTACATGATCGCCGACGAGGTCTCCTGCGAGGTCCAGTCTATTTTATATTTTCTGGGTCGAACCGTTTTTTGCTACATGTAGCAAAAGAGGGATTATTTGTAGAAAAAAGGGTATGTTTATAGCAAAATTAGGATTTTAGGGATTTTTGAAGAACACGTGTACGGCCCTTAATATATTCAGTCCGTAAGACCCATCGGTCCCTTCTCACCCTACCTGGAAGCACGACCTGCAAGAATCGACTGTTTCTTCTCGTCACCTGTCTCTCTCTCTCGTCTCTGACAGCAGCAGTTAGGCGGCAACCGGAAGACTCGCAAGTGACGCTGGGTGATGGAAACGGCCTGTCGTAGACTAACTGTCTCGTCCTGGTCACGTGCCCACACATCGAGAAGCTAAGTAGCAACAGCAGCAGACTCGCAAGTCAGGGAGCTCGATCTGAATCCACCGATCGTCCCGCGCAAGCCGAAGCTAGCTAGCTCTCCGGCCGGCCAGCCACCGGCGACCAGCTGGTAATTTTCCCCTTACCTCTTACGTATACATTCCTAAACTCTCAATTCTAGTTTTTTTTGTTACGATTTCTTGCATTATACAATTGGGAAAATTGCCAGTTAGTCATAGATTTTACCATAAATTAAAATTATTGGTTAAAGATCGTTGTTTCACCATTAGGCAGGAGGTGGCGATGGGCAAAGACAAAACCATTTATTCATTTTTCAAAAAAAAAAAAGATGACTCTGAACAAGCATACCCTGAACCAATAATAATAGAACCCATTCATGTGCAACTCCGGGTCTTGTTACTCGAATTTGGACAGCAAAGTAATACAGAGCTAGTAATATATGGTTATGTAGTAGATGGTTTCTTTTATTTTAGACTATCTTATGCATATATTAATCTTATAACTGTATTTTGTGAACAAGATCAATCTTAGTACATATGGTTCAGAAAATGCTACACATTCTATCTTGTTGCTATCATTTGATTTGCCTTCCAAATACAAAATTTCATGTCATTTTATAGGTTCGTGCCCCCTAAATTTTCTGCAAGGTCCGCCACTGGATAGTATTACACTGTCGACACGTCATCGACAAGTATGTGCAGCAATAACCGTCACTTGCGCGTTCCACACTTCCACCGTCTCTCTTTCTTCCATCAGTCCATGGCCAAAGTGTCTCAGGCCTGCCTGCTCTCTTTCCCGTTGTCCTGGGCATTCCCATCATCACCCATCTCTGAATTCTTCTCTGAACCTGCACCGCACCCTTCCGCACCGTCGTCCTTGCCGCTCTTCTCTGGCTCCACATAGCCACTCCTCATGTCAATTGAGTTTGGGGAGTACTAGAAGTGTTTGCGCGCTTTGCTGCGCCCGCTGACCACTTTTTTTTTTCTAAGAGCATACTTATGCAATGCAATGTCAAATTTCGGATTTTCTTCCTGTCTTGAACCGGAATGCAATAACAGAACACCTAAGGGCACTTAAAGTAAATGCCAAACTTTAGGAAAATGACTTCAGTAGACGGACAAAATTTTGACAAAATCGAATGCTGCGGCATTATTGTTGTATATGTTTAATCACTGCATAAGAATACTGTCGGTTATGGATAAGAGAAAAAATCATGCTTAATAAACTGACATAGCTGCTAACCAACAGAGTTATCCTTCAACTGTAGGAAATAAGGCCTCCGCAAAGAAAAGGAATAGAAATAAACAAAACGCAAACATCTCCCAAATCAGAACAAAGAAAATGCAGAGGCACTAAACTGAAAACTGAAGGATACAATCCTATGTGTGGATTGTGATATACCTTTCAGTACTTCAGTCTCCGCAAACAGAACAAAAAGGGCAAGAACAGCTAAACGGAACAATACTTTTAGAATGTAAAGATTTTAAGAAATCACATACAGAGAAAACAAGAAAGAAAAGGAGGCTGCGTTGATCTGGACTTCAGATTGGCACTCCTGATTGTGCTTTCCTTTTGTTTCTCCGCTGATTTCCCCCGTTGTAATCTTCTCTTGTAAAACCCTGAGCTGCCTTAGCTCTCTTTTTAATAAAATTTGAGGTAGGAGCTGCCCCTTCCGACGTTCTCAAAAAAAAAAAGAAATCACATACAGATCATAGAACTTAAAGAAACCATGGACAGTTATATTAAACTGAAGGTAACGATTTCTACATATATGATAGGACCTACTCAATTCACCATAAGTCACTACATGCACAAGTGCTAGCATGCAGCAATAAGGGAGTGTATGCTGGTGCTTGAATCCTGCTGTGAACAAACATCAGAATGCATGCAGCAGGAGCAAAGTTGCACACCACAATTTTTTGTTGAGTCTCCAACTTCTCTTTATGTATACAATTATAGTAAGAACATCTGCAATCTCAGAAAAAAACACATCATAGTTTGCTCCAAAAACAGAAATACGATAAGATGGCTGGTTCTTTCTAGAAATAACATTATAGTTAGTTGAACTGAAAGTAGCAGATTTAGTTGGAGCCTCGATCTACCAATCACATGGAAAATAAAAATACTGACTTTATAATGTAGTGATATTAGGAAGCTTGATATATCATAGCTTAATCAAGTTTCTCAAGTTATGTCTAGAGCACCGTTATAAACATAGATAGCTAGTGACCACATACTCTTGTTTCTCAAAAAACACCTCTTTAGTAGTAGCAGGAATACTTATAGTCTAGGACCTTAGGGTTTAGAAGACTATTTTTTCAATGATTTTGTGATATATCAGCACGAAAGGAATCTATTAAGTAGTAAATATTCACTGACTTCTAGTTAAAAGTACTCATTAATACATGTATATATATATAGGGTGGCACTATTTGACACCCAGGGTGTAGAATTGTTATTCTACACCCACCCTCTATCTTTAGAACCGTATATTATTTTTACATCACGTAAATTTTGTATTACTTCATAAGTCGAGAAGAACATAATAAAATTTAGAAATGATATAATTTTTTTTGTTTACATGCCATAAAAAATTCAACGTAAAAGATATATTTTTGGTGTTTTTTACACTATAATGACTCGTTAACTTTATTTTTGTGTCAATTTTTTTGGTTGTGGTGAATATATGAATATAATTATTCATATACAAAACATAATTTTTTAAATCTAACAACGTAAAAATATGTTGGGTGCAAAATAACTATTCTGCACCCTGGATGCTGAATAGGGTTTCTATTAATGAGCATGGAAAATAGTGGAATACTCACCCAGCTAGCTGCGCATGCCCATCCTACCGTAGGATAAATAATAAGCATACAAATGGATTAACGGAATGTAATCTACACCAAAAAAAAGAATTAACAGATGTTGTATCAAGAGCATGTTGATGATTAAAGGTGCAAATGACAACAACCATCCACATGGAGGAGTCTTTCTCACAGCTTTGTCATTTATCATGCCATATGTCCTTTCCTTTTCACACGTTGAGATGATAATGCAATATAACACACCTCTACACAAACGTTTTTGCCTATGTGTTCTTGTTCATCCAGCACAAATCCATCTCGGCGGCAGGAAGCTCGTGAGTTCTTGTGTTTCTTGTGTTGTATATAACAAATCTTTTCTTACACGTAGGATATATGATCTTCTACCACCATCCATCTATCTAAAGTCAGGTTTTCACTGTTCAGCTTGTGCCGATCGGCCGAAGCATGATGAGCAGCTGGAACGATGCATGAGTCTTCAGGAAAGAGCGAACGCCGAAGGCAAATGCGCCTAGAGCATCCGAAGAGAGAGCGTTTCGTGTTTTTGTCGATAGTTCTAGAAAACGATTATAAATTTTGGACATGTTCCCCCACCCCATCGCAAGCATGCGCATACGGCATGACACGAAGTTCCTACAAGATCTAGAATAAGTTACTGCATTTTAAAAGTTGGTGTGACATCTAATTAAATTTTTCCCTTTCTAAAAAAGTGACAAACCTTTTTTTGCCACACCACATAAACTAAAAATGGTGTCCAATGTTGTCTAGTTCAATAATATTTTTGCACACCCCTGACGAATTCGAACATGTTCCCCTCCTCTACCCTATTGCAAGCATGCGCTTACCACGTGGCATAGACCAAACTCGCTCCATGACGGGAGGAGGGTAGCAGAGCATCATAGTGAAATGTGACACGCGAGATCAAGCATGCACATAAGGAGCCGACGTAGAACACTTGCGCTCCGCCCATAATGACATAACACACGGCCGTTCCCCTGCCACCTCCATAACTATAATTTTGTTGAACTCATCACACTACTATATTTTTTTTCCAAAAAAAACTTTTTCACCAAGCTAGCTTTCTGAATTTTTTTCCACTACAACTTCAAAACAAAACAAGAAAATTAGGATTTGTTGATAAACAATATACTGTTGTTACACATTTTAGAATGCTGCGAATGCTACCTTGCAAATGATAAGACCAATAAAATATGTTATCGCTTGTCAAACTCAACAACGGGAATATACTATCATGATTGGGGATATTATTGATGTTGGCCTTTCCACCGCGTGCTAAGTTGTGCATCGCAAGCCGGTCGACGTGCATGTAGTTGTGAACCAGCCCGACGATGCCGTATAGTCGTAGTACATATCAAAGTGCGATCCCGAATAAAAACATAGATTGTGCATATTGATTTTTATCGATCTTCCAAGAACTCATCGAGCCAAGACAATAGGTGAATAATAATGTATTTTCTAGATGATTTGATCGATCCATTCTCATGAGGTAGGAGCAGTTAACTTCTCTCCATGCTTTTGGTATTCCGAAATGAGACTTCCCGTCTATTTACTTTAGCAGATCTGAATTTTTGGAGCTATTCCTAATCAGTGCATACATTTATTTTGGCGCTCACGGGGATAGGAAAATAGCACGGTCAAAAAATTCAAGTTGCATAAAGATAGATTTAGAAACCCACAAACAAATGTTCCAGGTATCAAATATACAAAATAAACAACAAAAAACAAATACCATAGACTACGTCGAGGAAGTAGAGTTGCGTGTTAGCAGTAGTGTAGGGGTTCGTAGCATGGAAAACAAAAAAATTCTAACGCATGCACACAAACAAGCCAAGATCTATCTACTAGATTGTAGCAACGAGTCGATAAAGGAACTCACCCTCGAAGATTTCAAAGCGGTTAACGAGAGCAGATTCTCGTGGGTGATGTAGTCGTACTCTTGTCGATCTCAAGATCACGTAGACGATCCTTCCGGCGTTGCGTTCCGGCAGCACTTCCGCAGTCGGTCACACGTTCGGTACTCGATGAAGACCTTCATCTCCCTTGTTCTATCAGGCAGCGGAGGTTGTAGCACTCTCCTCGTGATTCCGGCAGCACGACGGCGTGGTGTCGGAAGTAGAGGGGAGATCTCGCAGGGCTTCGCCTTAAGCCGGAGCGAGTATGGTGGAGTATGAGAGAGGCCTTGGCGATCTAGGGATTAGAGGAACCAAGGGGAGGTGGCTTGGCCGGCGGCTAGGGTTTAGGGAAACCCTAGTTGGCGACTTGGGAGATCCCTAGGCGGTGGCAGCACTTGTGGTGGAGGCGCCGGGAGCTAGGGTTTTAGTCTGAGGGGTAGGGGGTGCCCTACCCCTCCTTATATAGGTGGAAGGGGGCGGTTTGGGAGGAGGGAGTCCTCCTCCAACTCCTCCTCATGTCCGGCGGGTGGAGGGAGTGGGACTTCCTCCCCAAGTAGGTTTCCTACCCTCCCTCCACCAAGCAAACTTCGGATTTGACTTTTCAAATTGGCGTTTGACTTTTAAACTTGGATTTGATTTATCTCTCCATATTGCCCAGCCAAGTGACCTAGTACATGATGCAACCATTCCACATTGTCATGACACATCCATGTACCCTTCACCTCCGCAGTGTCGGACCTTCGCACCCTTCTAGAACATTCTGGTGAAAACACCTAATCATTTCCGAACTCCAAAATAGGACTTTCCTTATATGAATCTTATTCTCTGAACCATTTCGGATCTCCTTGTGATATCCTGGATCCCATCCGAGACTCCGAACAACATTTGGTCTCTTACTCATCATTCCATAACTACTCAACAACATCGAATCCTTAAGTGTGTCTCCCTACGGTTTGTGAATTATGCAGACATGATCGAGACACTTCTTCAATCAATAACCAATAGAGGAATCTGGAAATTCATATGGCTCCCACATATTTCTACTATTACTTTGCGATCGAATGAACCACTTACATACAATACCAATTTCCCTTTGTCTCACGATAGTTTACTTATCCGAGGTTTTGATCGTCGGTATCTCTGCATACCTAGTTCAACCTCATTACTCATAAGTACTCTTTTCTTGTTTCCGTGATATGTGATCCCTTGTGAGCCAGTCACATGCTTGCAAGCTAATTGGGTGACATTCCACTGAGAGGGCCCAGAGTATATCTATCTGTCACATGGATGGACAAATCCCACTCTTGATCCATGTGCCTCAACCCATACTTTCCGAACACTCAATGCCATGTGACACCCCGGTTCTGAAAAGACCGTGGCCTCTATGTGACATGCCAATCCCTGGATCGGTTCATTGGCCCACAATAGAGTAAGATAGATAATCATAGCAAATAACCGTGTATCATGATCTACAAAGATCCAGAGTACCATTATTACAATATAAAATCTTAGCATAGAGCTAGCTCAATTATTCAGGTAGCAACAAAAGCGAGTAAAACCTCCAATCTTCAAATTGCCCATAAGTGAACAAGTGCCGAGTGGAGTACCGTGGCCTATAACGATCAATCAGAATCGGAATAACCTGCATCATAAAACGCAACAGCCCCGAAGGGTCAATACATGGAATGTATGGCAAGTAGAGCTAGTAAAGGAGACAATAGTACTAACAACTACATGCATATTTGGCAAGTGGAGCTGTGTCTGGCTTGCATTTGCAAATACATTTGTCCTACTTTCATAAACAGTTTTGAATTTTCTTTGAAAAGATCCCAATTAAGTTAACCCAACAATATTAAAACAATTATGAAATTAGAATGAGCGAGAAACATGTCATGGAATCAATATCTAGCAACTCAGTTGTCCACAACCGGGGACACGGCTAATGGATTAGATTATACACTCTGCAGAGGTTAGTACACTTTACCCATGTGACTTGGGCCAGCTCGTACCATCACTCTCATTTTGGGTGATGATAGGAGAAGTCCAAGAAGAGACTGTTCGAAGTAGCTCCTCAATCCCGACGCCGCACCGTCCAACCTACCAAAATTCTACATCTCTCGGATACGCGGGTTCGAGTTACCACAACCTATAAAGTCCAACCAACCGCTCATTTCATTATTGGCACATGGTTGTACACGTAAGCTACACAATAAAGAAGCCAATCATTCTCTCTCTTGATACCGGTGCCTTTCGCAATGAAACCACCAAAATTTATCAATACCATCACACCTGTGGATTCATTGATTAAGTTGTTTTAGTTTTCACAAACTAATACTTTGAGAAAACAAGTATCAATGATGTAACCCAGCCCTCGTTCAACATAGCATGGCTAAGCACATCTACCAACGGTGGTTCATCTACAAAGAGGGTCCTACCACATAATAGGACATAGCATAGCGATAGTATCATCCTACACATGCATCTACAAAATACACGACAATGCATTGAAAATAGTAGGACGATATCATGAACAAAGTAGCATCTACTTGCCTTGGTTGTAGCGGTCGGAGGAACAATCCACACACGAGCAAGGGTTGCACTCCACACAATCTACACGACACAATTGCATTCATAAACAAACAATTCACAAACATATGCAACAAAGATGATGCATGAATGCAAGAACGGCAAGCGAATTGGTGCTACAGCTGCACCACATAATGCTAATTCATATTACTACCGAATACATGCATAGAAAATAGATTTGGCGCAAGGGAAACTATTAACCAAAAGTAGTGATCACTACTAGAGCTGGAACTTAAATAATTCACTACCGGTAGTAAACAGTTCGTAAAATCCTGGAAAAATTCTACCGCATAGGCATCGCTGATAAGAAACGGTACCAATTAGAATTACTCAAAAAGGAGTTATAAAACATCCCGAGTAATTAAAACACTGCAGAAAGCCATTAGACAAATACTGCAGAAGTTTTTACTGTAAGCCTATCTTTTTATTTCACTATGAGATTCCCCTCGTTCATACGAGTTCAGGGACATATCACACGCGATTTTAGACTACGAAACTTTTACTACGAATTTATTACTCCGAAAAGGCCACTAACTAGTTTGATTAAACTGTACTAAACCTGACGGTAAAAGTCTGAACCAAAGGTACAACGAGATTCTACACGACTCACTGAACTCGAGCATATTTTATTTGCAATTTTTGGCCAAGCGGTTTAATTTCTACGCAATTTACAAGATTCTACCGAAATCTGCCAACTAATTGGATTAACGAAATTGACCCAGCAACCTGTCGATGACTGATAGGCGTCTGACCAGTCAACGCGTCTGAAGCGTCGACTAGTCAACGTCTGAGTGCTGACCAGTCAACGACCGATCTAAGCCGCTGATCTGAGATCGGTGCGGTGCTGTCTTACCGAAGCGGGTCGAAACGAACCCGGACGCGGCGAACTCCGGACGGCGACGGCGATCGGTTCCGCGTCGAGACTTTTCCTGCACGTATGCATACACGTCAACTACGGTTTCAGAATAATAAGCGGCAGCGCGTGCGCAGTATGCGGGCATGAAATAACGCGCTACATGCAACAACGCCGCTTGCGTACATGCGATAGCGCCAGCGCTGCGCACGTAGTACGTGGCGGCGGCAGCGCTGCGGCGGCGACAGCGCTTCAGCGGCTTGGCGGCGGCGCTGCGGCAGCGGTGGCGGCGATAACGCGGCGCGGCGGGCGGGCGGCGGCGGCGGCGCGGTGGCGCTTGAGCGCGTGATGGCGGCGCGAATGGGATCGGGCGGCGGCGGATGGCGCGCGCACGACGGAACGGAGAGAGGACGGCGAGACGAACCCCAGTGGTGGCGGCGACGGCGGCGGCGGAAAGTGGCGGCGAGCGAGCTCGGGGCGGGCGATGGCGGCGTCTCGGAGGCGCGCCAGGAGCGAGGCGTCTTGAGAGAAGGCGGGGTCGGGCTGGGCACGGAAATCGAGGCAGCGGGGCCTCTTTTATTTGGTCCCTCTCGCGAAAAAAAAACAATCCTAAATTGAAACGGTCCGCGGTTGGACTCCGATTCGGAAATCGGTCCGAAATTTAGGACCGTTTTCCGGCGGTTTACTAAAACGTCTGAGTCTTTTGCATACGAACCCGATTGGGCGATTCTCGCCCTACGGGTTCAGATCGTCGAGGAACAACCTTCAGTCAAGTTTGCGAAACTTCGAACCTACAGGGGCGGTTGTGGCAAGACACTCCAAAGCTCCCGCGAACCTCAACCTCGGGTTAAACGAAAAGGGTTTTGAAGTTGGCGTTTCGCCGAACCTTTCTAATTGATGGTTTTGCATGAAAAGATATGATGCAATGACATAAATGATATGCAAGACCAAATCTAAAATTTGGGATGTGACAAGACTAACCCCCTTAAGATGAATCTCGTCCTCGAGATTCGGCGCGGCTAGCAAATAGGTGTGGATAGTCCTCTCAGATGTCATCCTCACGCTCCCAAGTGGCTTCCTCTTCGGTGTGGTGGCTCCACTATACTTTGCAAAACTTGATTGTCTTGGTACGGGTAGTCCTTTCTGCTGTCTCCAGAATTTTGACCGGTTTCTCCTCATAGGTCAAATCATTCTCAAGCTGAACCTCCTCTAGCGGTACAGTGTCTCTCATCCACCATCTCCGGATGGCACTTCTTCAGCTGGGACACGTGGAACACATTGTGAACAGCAGACAGAGCCTCTGGCAACTCCAACTGATAAGCAACTTCTCCTTTGCGTGCTAAGACCCGATATGGTCCAATGAATCGAGGTGCCAGTTACCCTTAATTCCAAATCTCTTGATTCCACTAAGCGGCGATACTCTGAGGTATGCTCTATCACCTATCTCATACACCACTTCCTTGCGCTTGGCGTCAGCGTAGCTCTTCTGCCTTGATTGTGCTACCTTTAGCCTATCTCTAATCAAGGCGACCTTCTCCTCAGCATCCTTGATCAAATCAGGTCCAAACAACTGACGTTCTCCTACTCCATCCCATAGCAATGGTGTTCGGCACCGTTTCCCATACAGTACATCGAACGGTGACGTCTTGATGCTGGTTTGGTAGCTGTTGTTGTAGGAAAACTCCGCATACGGCAAATTCTCATCCCAACTGGATCCATGAGCCAAGGCGCAAGCTCTCAGCATGTCTTCTAAAATCTGATTCACCCTCTCGGTGCATCCATCGATGCATGGGTGAAAAGTCGCTAAACTGCAATCTAGTACCAAGTGACTAAATGCGTTGGCGCCCAGTGTGAGGTAAATTGGGTGCCTCTTTCAGACACAATACTCTTGGGAACTCCGTGTAGGCACACAATCCTGTCCATGTAAATCTTGGCCAACTTTGCACTCGTATAGGTCGTCTTTACCGGTATAAAGTGGGCTACCTTGGTCAAATGGTCGACCACTACCCAAATAGAGTCATATCGACCTGGTCACAAATCATGATAAAGTCCATTCCCTCTATCCCATTTCCAATCCGCACAGCAATGGCTGTAGCAGATCCTGCGTTTACGTGTTCTGCCTTTACTCGACTACATACATCACATAGGGCGATATGCTCTGCGATGTCTCCCTTCATGTTGTTCCACCAGAATCTATCCTTTAGGTCCATATACATCTTCGTATTGCCCGGATGTATGGAATACGGCGAGTCATGAGCTTCCTGTAGAATCAACTTCCTTATCTCGGGATCGCTGGGGACGCACAAGCGATCTCCGTACCACAAGGTTCCTTGCTCATCCTCGCGGAATTCCCTTTCTCGACCTTCCTTCATCTTTTCCTTAACTTCATCTATCTCTTTGTCTCCCACTTGAGCCTTCTTGATTCTGTCTTGAAGCATTGGTTGGACTTCCATTGTAGCCAAGTATCCTTCAGATACTACCTCCAGTCTAAGGTCCTTGAACTGCTTGCACAAATCCTCAGGCAATTCACCAATTGTCAATCCATTGGCATAAACCTTCCTCGAGCATCGGCTACTACATTGGCCTTTCACGGTGGTATTGTAGATTCATATCATAATCCTTGATAAGTTCCAACCATCTCCTTTGTCTCATGTTCGGTTCATACGTGTAAATATGTACTTGCTCTTGTGGTCGGTGTACACATCACAGTGTTTTCCCATTAAGTAATGCCTCCATACCTTGAGCGCATGAACCACCGACGCTAACTCCAAGTCGTGTGTGGGGTAATTCCGCTCATGGTGCTTGAGTTGTCGCGAGGCATATGACACTACTCTCCCATCTTGCATCAGCACACTCCCAAGTCCCTGTCGTGAAGCATCACAGTACAATTGGAAATCCTTCTGAAGATCTGGTAAACATAGAACAGGCGCGGTTACTAGTCGACGCTTCAGTTCCTAAAAGCTGAATTCACATACATCTGACCATTCAAACTTCCTCTCCTTCTTCAGAAGTTCAGTCATCGGCTTAGCAATCTTGGAAAAGTTTTCTATGAACCTCCGGTAATATCCAGCAAGTCCCAAAAAGCTTCGAATCTCTCCAGCATTCTTGGGCGCTTCCCACTCTGTTACTACAGTCACTTTGTTTGGATCAACAGCAATTCCTTCTCCTGACACTACGTGTCCAAGAAACCCAATGAGTGTTAAGCCGAATTCACACTTAAATTTGGCATACAGTGTGTTCCTCGCTTCTCCATAATCAGTCTCAGATGCTTCTCATGCTCAGCATCATCCTTGGAATATATCAGTATGTCATCAATAAACACCACCACGAACTTGTCCAAATACTCCATAAATACCTTGTTCATCATGGTCATGAAGTATGCCGGGGGCATTCGTTAGTCCAAAAGACATAACTGTATACTCATATAAACCATACCTAGTGGTGAAGACGGTTTTCGGTACATCCTCTACCCAGATCTTCAATTGGAAATAGCCTGATCGCAGATCAATCTTGCTAAACACCTTTGCTCCTTCCAGTTGATCAAACAAATCATTTATGTTCGGTAGAGGGTACTTGTTCTTGATGGTTACTTCATTCAGCGAACGATAGTCCACCACTAATCTCTTGGTGCTGTCTTTCTTCTCCACAAATAGAACAGGTGCTCCCCATGACGACGCACTAGGCTGAATGAATCCCTTTTCCAGTTGTTCCTTCAACTGTTTCTTCAATTCCTTCAGCTCATCGACATCCATCTTATATGGTTTCTTTGCTATAGGTCATGTTCCCAGCATCAGGTCGATAAGAAACTCTACATCTCTCGGTGGCATCCTGGCAGCTCTTCCGAAACACGTCGGGGTAATCCCTAATCAGCAGCACAAGATCCATGCTAACCCCTTAAGAGAATTCAGCTTACACCTTCCCGGTCGTGCGATCGACTTGAATCTAATCCTCTTACCATCCGGGTTTTGAGTGAAACATTTCTGTGCATAATCTATGTGTCTCCCATGCATAGACATCCAATCCATACCGAATGACATCTAATCCTGAATCCAACACTACTAGATGTGCGATGAAGTTGTGTGTTCCAATCCTCACAGTCCAAGTCGCGGCATCCCGCACTAGCTATCATATCTCCTCCGGTGAACTCACTCTAATAGACCTTTTCATAAACTCAAGAGGTAACTTATACTTATCCACAAATGCCCTTGATATGAATGAATGTGATGCACCAAGATCAAAAAGTATAAGTGCGGGGTAAGTGTTGATTGGGAACTTACCAATCACAAGGTCAGCTCATCTGGAATCTCCTCCACATTCATGTGGTTCATTTGGCCTTCTCACCGTTGGTTGGCTTGATCCTTTCCTCCGGACAGTTGTCGAGATAGTGTCCCTTCTTGCACTTGAAGCACGTCACCTCACTCAGATCCTTCTTCACGAAGTTGCGATCACGGTTGCGGTCATGTCCACCGTGTCCTCCAGAGTGGTGAGAGTGTCCTCCCTTGTGGTTGTGGTGGCTGCTCCTATGGTTGTCATGGCGATGTCCATCACGGCGGTCATGGCTCCCAGGGTCACTTCCTCCGTGCTTGGAGTATCCATCATATGAAGTGCGAGTCTTGTGGTGTGAACCAGAGTGGTGATTGTTGTTCTTTCTCTTGCGGTTCTCCACTTGCTTGTGCTTCCCTTCCAAGATCCTGGCCTTGTCCATAAGCTCCTGGAAAGTGGGGCAGTAAACCACAAGTAGTTGTACTGAAAGCTCATCACTGAGGCCATCCAGGAATCTCTCCCTCCTTTTGGCATCGTGTCAACATCCTCGTGCATAACGGACAAGTTGTTGAACTCCTCAATGTACTGCCACGGCGATTGGTTTGGCGCAAGTTATGAACTCCTTACTCTTCAGGCTCAAACTCCCGAAGACACGTGGTTGGTCCTGAAACCTTCCTCAAACATTGCCCAAGTCACGGTATCCAGCCGGGTGATCTGAAATGTGTCCCACCAAGAAGCGGGCCGGTCCCTCCAGAGGTGAGCGAACCTCACCTTCTCAGCATCGCGGCATCCGACTACTAAATCCTTGTTGACTGAACGCAACCAGTCTAGAGCAACCATTGGTTCCGTTGCAGTAGAGAACTTAGCTGGCCTTAACCTCAGAAATCTGGTGAGAGCATCTCCCTGAGGCTGATTGTTTCCATTGTTGTTGTTCTGATTCGCCATGAACTGAGTCATCACTTGGGTCAGCTGTGCCTGAGATGCCATGAGATGCTCCATCTCAGTGGGTTGGAGGCGGGGAGGCATCTGCGGTTCAGCATAGGTAAGTTTAGAAAGAATCAACTACGATAATAGGATTCTACCCATGCATATGGTCAAACAACAACAAACAATAGCAGACAATCACAAGCAAGCAACACATCAACAAACAAGCGATCCAGCAACATCTCAGGTGTTATCCTAGCAGCATATAACTACTGAAATAGTTTTGCAAGGGTTGGCAATGGTTAACTAAACAATAGATCATCTAATCAACCAAAACAGCAATCTGCCAGAACAGTCCAGCAGCGTTCACGAATTTTTCCGCCTAACTTAAACTCGTCAGAAAATTTAGCCAATTTTTGTGCGTATGGCACAGAGAGTTTCGCATCAGCCCAATTTTTTTCAGATTTTTCCGAGTTACCAGAAAAATATGAAAAATCGCGCAGTACTGCTGTATCAGCAGAAAAACTGCAGTGAAAAACACACAGATAGTAACCAAATTGCCATAACTCTTTCATTAAAATTCGCACAAATAAATCCTGGGATATTGGAGTACACAAATAATCAACTAAACACTTTTAATCTAACACGAACTAAACTTCACAACGATCGAGACTAATCCTAACGAATTCGCCTAACGTGGACTAACTAGTGGACTTCTATCTACTTCTTGAAGAGATTGAGGTAGGTCCTTGCGGTCATGCATTGGCGCTTCGGCTCACGGTAAAATCATGGCGGCGGAGTGTACACCTCTCCTGAACCATCACTTGAGACTTCAAACTCCACCTCTTCTGGATCCTCCTCTTCTTCTTCATCCTCACCGCCACAAAGACTTCATCTCCTCCACCATCATCGTCATCCTCGTCCTCATCATCATCACCGTATCCACTGTCATCATCATCCCCATTGTTGCCATTATCTCCATTGTCATCATCAGAGGGTGGATTCAGCTGTGCTTGGAGAGTGGCAATCTGGGCTGTCATAACTTCAATGGTTTGGTCCCTTTCCTGGACGGTCCCTTGCAATTGTTGTATGTTCTGGGTATTCTCTTGCACAGTTCCATGAAGATGGGCTATGGTATCATCTCTGGCTATCAGGGCAGTCTCCAGAACTCCCACAGCTTCGTGCAGAGTGTCTATCTCCTGTCATTGGACCACCATTCCATTGCTAGTAAAGTCTGCAATCTCCTTCAACATCCTCACCTTCTCTGCTAGAGCTCCATTCTCCTTTTCCATGTCCTATATGTGCCTCCGACGGCATGTTGTTCTGTCGCTGGGTAATCACAATGTTCCCTTCTTCATCACGCCTTCCATAATCACGGTAGGGTGAATCTGTGGCAGAGGTGTCGGACATAGTGGCACTGGCGAGACAGGCTTCATGTATGCCAAGTTGATTCCAAGTCCCTCAGCCAGTATATCTTGGTGTAGACCAAGTGCACGGGGTTTGGCAAGACGGCATCTCTGAATATGAAGGTAGTGATCTCCCATGCATCCTCTCCATATCCATAGGTGTACAACCTTCTTCCCTTGAACATAGGCAGTGGCAATCCCAATGACTGAGAAAGCTGAGCTAACTGCCTTGCAAAGGGCCTTGGTGACTCCATGGTGACATACTCAGTCCTGACGTCTCCCATCTATCAAGTAAAAGAGGAAAGTGTTAGAATTAGGATTTGTTGATAAACAATATACTGTTGTTACACATTTTAGAATGCTGCGAATGCTACCTTGCAAATGATAAGACCAATAAAATATGTTATCGCTTGTCAAACTCAACAACGGGAATATACTATCATGATTGGGGATATTATTGATGTTGGCCTTTCCACCGCGTGCTAAGTTGTGCATCGCAAGCCGATCGACGTGCATGTAGTTGTGAACCAGCCCGACGATGTCGTATAGTCGTAGTACATATCAAAGTGCGATCCCGAATAAAAACATAGATTGTGCATATTGATTTTTATCGATCTTCCAAGAACTCATCGAGCCAAGACAATAGGTGAATAATAATGTATTTTATAGATGATTTGATCGATCCATTCTCATGAGGTAGGAGCAGTTAACTTCTCTCCATGCTTTTGGTATTCCGAAATGAGACTTCCCGTCTATTTACTTTAGCAGATCTGAATTTTTGGAGCTATTCCTAATCAGTGCATACATTTATTTTGGCGCTCACGGGGATGGGAAAATAACACGGTCAAAAAATTCAAGTTGCATAAAGATAGATTTAGAAACCCACAAACAAATGTTCCAGGTATCAAATATACAAAATAAACAACGAAAAACAAATGCCATAGACTACGTCGAGGAAGTAGAGTTGCGTGTTAGCAGTAGTGTAGGGGTTCGTAGCATGGAAAACAAAAAAATTCTAACGCATGCACACAAACAAGCAAAGATCTATCTACTAGATTGTACCAATGAGTCGATAAAGGAACTCACCCTCGAAGATTTCAAAGCGGTTAACGAGAGCAGATTCTCGTGGGTGATGTAGTCGTACTCTTGTCGATCTCAAGATCGCGTAGACGATCCTTCCACAACGTTCCGGCAGCGCTTCAATGGTCACACGCTTGGTACTCGATGAAGACCTTCATCTCCCTTGATCCAAAGCAATGGAGGTTGTAGCACTCTTCTCGTGATTCCGCAAAGACGACGGCGTGGTGTCGAAGTAGAGGGAGATCTCGCAGGCCTTTGCCGAGCAGTATGGTGGAGTATGAGAGAGGCCTTGGCGATCTAGGGATTAGAGGAACCAAGGGGAGGTGGCTTGGCCGGTGGCTAGGGTTTAGGGAAACCCTAGTTGGCGACTTGGGAGATCCCTAGGCGGTGGCAGCACTTGTGGTGGAGGCGCCGGGAGCTAGGGTTTTGGTCTGAGGGGTAGGGGCGCCCTACCCCTCCTTATATAGGTGGAAGGGGGCGGTTTGGGAGGAGGAAGTCCTCCTCCAACTCCTCCTCATGTCCGGCGGGTGGCGGGAGTGGGACTTCCTCCCCAAGTAGGTTTCCTACCCTCCCTCCACCAATCAAACTTCGGATTTGACTTTTCAAATTGGCGTTTGACTTTTAAACTTGGATTTGATTTATCTCTCCATATTGCCCAGCCAAGTGACCTAGTACATGATGCAACCATTCCACATTGTCATGACACATCCATGTACCCTTCACCTCCGGAGTGTCGGACCTTCCAGACCCTTCTAGAACATTCCTGGTGAAAACACCGGAATCATTTCCGAACTCCAAAATAGGACTTTCCTTATATGAATCTTATTCTCTGAACCATTTCGGATCTCCTTGTGATATCCTGGATCCCATCCGAGACTCCGAACAACATTTGGTCTCTTACTCATCATTCCATAACTACTCAACAACATCGAATCCTTAAGTGTGTCTCCCTACGGTTTGTGAATTATGTAGACATGATCGAGACACTTCTTCAATCAATAACCAATAGAGGAATCTGGAAATTCATATGGCTCCCACATATTTCTACTATTACTTTGCGATCGAATGAACCACTTACATACAATACCAATTTCCCTTTGTCTCACGATAGTTTACTTATCCGAGGTTTTGATCGTCGGTATCTCTGCATACCTAGTTCAACCTCATTACTCATAAGTACTCTTTTCTTGTTTCCGTGATATGTGATCCCTTGTGAGACAGTCACATGCTTGCAAGCTAATTGGATGACATTCCATCGAGAGGGCCCAGAGTATATCTATCTGTCATATGGATGGACAAATTCCACTCTTGATCCATGTGCCTCAACCCATACTTTCCGAACACTCAATGCCATGTGACACCCCGGTTCTGAAAAGACCGTGGCCTCTATGTGACATGCCAATCCCTGGATCGGTTCATTGGCCCACAATAGAGTAAGATAGATAATCATAGCAAATAACCGTGTATCATGATCTACAAAGATCCAGAGTACCATTATTACAATATAAAAGCTTAGCATAGAGCTAGCTCAATTTTTCAGGTAGCAACAAAAGCGAGTAAAACCTCCAATCTTCAAATTGCCCACAAGTGAACAAGTGCCGAGTGGAGTACCGTGGCCTATAACGATCAATCGATCGGAATAAGTCAAAGATAAAACGCAACAGCCCCGAAGGGTCAATACATGGAATGTATGGCAAGTAGAGCTAGTAAAGGAGACAATAGTACTAACAACTACATGCATATTTGGCAAGTGGAGCTGTGTCTGGCTTGCATTTGCAAATACATTTGTCCTACTTTCATAAACAGTTTTGAATTTTCTTTGAAAAGATCCCAATTAAGTTAACCCAACAATATTAAAACAATTATGAAATTAGAATGAGAGAAACATGTCATGGAATCAATATCTAGCAACTCGTTGTCCATAACCGGGGACACTAATCGATTAGATTATACACTGCAGAGGTTAGTACACTTTACCCATGTGACTTGGCCAGCCCAGCTCGTACCATCACTCTCATTTTGGGTGATGATAGGAGAAGTCCAAGAAGAGACTGCTCGGAAGTAGCTCCTCAATCCGACGCACCGTCCAACCTACCAAAATTCTACATCTCTGGATACGCTGGTTCGAGTTACCACAACCTACTAAGTCCAACCAACCGCCCATTTTATTATTGGCACATGGTTGTACACGTAAGCTACACAATAAAGAAGCCAATCATTCTCTCTTGATACCAGGTGCCTTCAAGAATGAAACCACCAAAATTTATTAATACCATCACACCCAGGGGGTTCATTGATTAAGTTGTTTTAGTTTTCACAAACCAATACTTTGAGAAAACAAGTATCAATGATGTAACCCAACCCTCGTTCAACATAGCATGGCTAAGCACATCTACCAACGGTGGTTCATCTACAAAGAGGGTCCTACCACATAATAGGACATAGCATAGCGATAGTATCATCCTACACATGCATCTATAAAATACACGACAATGCATTAAAAATAGTAGGACGATATCATGAACAAAGTAGCATCTACTTGCCTTGGTTGTAGCAGTCGGAGGAACAATCCACACACGAGCAAGGGTTGCACTCCACACAATCTACACGACACAATTGCATTCATAAACAAACAATTCACAAACATATGCAACAAAGATGATGCATGAATGCAAGAACGGCAAGCGAATTGGTGCTACAGCTGCACCACATAATGCTAATTCATATTACTACCGAATACATGCATAGAAAATAGATTTGGCGCAAGGGAAACTATTAACCAAAAGTAGTGATCACTACTAGAGCTGGAACTTAAATAATTCACTACCGGTAGTAAACAGTTCGTAAAATCCTGTAAAAATTCTACCGCATAGGCATCGCTGATAAGAAACAGTACCAATTGGAATTACTCAAAAAGGAGTTATAAAACATCCCGAGTAATTAAAACACTGCAGAAAGCCATTAGACAAATACTGCAGAAGTTTTTACTGTGAGCCTATCTTTTTATTTCACGATGAGATTCCCCTCGTTATACGAGTTCTGGGACATATCACACGCGATTTTTGGAGCTACGAAACTTTTACTACGAATTTATTACTCTGAAAAGGCCACTAACTAGTTTGATTAAACTGTACTAAACCTGACGGTAAAAGTCTGAACCAAAGGTACAGCGAGATTCTACACGACTCACTGAACTCGAGCATATTTTATTTGCAATTTTTGGCCAAGCGGTTTAATTTCTATGCAATTTACAAGATTCTACCGAAATCTGCCAACTAATAGGATTAACGAAATTGACCCACCAACCGGTTCGACGAATGGTATCCGACGGCGTCGACCAGTCAACGTCTGGGCGTCTGACTAGTCAACGTCTGGAGTCTTGACCAGTCAACGAACGATCTAAGCCGCTGATCTGAGATCCGACGGTGGCTGCTGTCTTACCGGAACGGGTCATAAACGAACCGACGGCGGGCGAGCTCGGACGGCGACGACGATCGGTTCCGGCGCCGACTTTCCCTGCGACGTGCGTGCACGTCAACTACGGTTCCGAATAATAAACGCGCGCGCGAGGCGACACGCGTACGTGCGTGTATGCGGGCATGAAATAACACGCGCGCATACATGCAACAGCGCACGCTTGCGTACATGCGATGACGCGCTGCAGCGTCGGCGAAATGTGGCGGCGGCGCAGCGCTGGCGACGAGGCAATGGCGCTGCTTGGCGGCGGTGCTTGGCGGCGGCGGCGATGGCGATGGCGCGATGTGGCAGCGGCAGCGGGCGAGCGGCAAGCGGCAGCGGCGCATGGCCACGGGCGGCGGGCGGCAGCCAGCGGCGGCGCGCGGATGGCGGCGGGCGACGCAGATGGGATCGGAGGCGGCGGCGGATGGCGGCGCGACGGCGGAACGGAGAGAGGCGGCGAGACGAACCGGCGGCGGTGGCGGCGGCGGCGGAGTGGCGGCGAGCTCGGGAGGCGGCGGCGATGGCGCGTCTCGGGAGGCGCGCCAGGGAGCGAGGCGCGTGCGGGAGAAGGAGGCGGCGGGGTCGGGCTGGGCACGGAAATCAAGGCAGCGGGGCCTCTTTTATTTGGTCCCTCTCGCGAAAAAAAAAACAATCCTAAATTGAAAAGGTCCGTGGTTGGACTCCGATTCAGAAATCGGTCCGAAATTTCTGACCGTTTTCCGGCGGTTTACTAAAACGTCCGTGTCTTTTGCATACGAACCCCGATTGGAGCGATTCTCGTGCCTACGGGTTCGTATCGTCGAGGGGAACAACCTTCAGTCGAAGTTTGCGTGAAAACTCGAACCTACAGGGGCGGTTGTGGCAAGACACTCCAAAGCTCTCCGCAGGAACCTCGAAGCGAAACGAAAAAGGGTTTTGACGTTGGCGTTTCGCCGAACCTTTCTAATTGATGGTTTTGCATGAAAAGATATGATGCAATGACATGAATGATATGCAAGACCAAATCTAAAATTTGGGATGTGACATGCCACCTTTATAACCACCCAGTTACGGTGTGGTGTTTGATGTCATTAAAGCATCCTTCCGGTGATGGTGATTAGCATGATCTCATGGTCCAAGGAATTAGGTTACTATGTATCAGAAAGCTTATAGCAAATGAACTATTAAAATGACTTGATCTTTATGTACGCTTATCTATAGGAGTATGTCCATTATACCATTCTCCTAATGATATGATCTTGTTGTTAACAACATCTCAATGTTCATGATGAGGAAACCACAATCACCTATTAACCAACAAGCTAGTATTATAAAGAGGCTTTACTAGGGACTCTAATTTAGTTTACAAATCACACAAGTATTAATGTTTCCGGTTAATACTATTATAGCATGAATATAAACATGTATCATAAACACAAAGATATAATAATAACCACTTTTGTTATTGCCTCTAGGGCATATCTCCAACAAGTAGATGGACGACAAAGGATATCGTTAATGGAAGACCATTACTATGTGACATTGGGATATTGCGGGATTAAAAGATAGCAATATCGGATGGTGAAATCTGCATGCACAGCTAGCATGGTGGAAAGCAGCACATTAACAAAGTTCATATCTTCTTTGCTACTATCACTATCATTATCAAGGAAAAATATCAACGGATGCACTCTTCTTGGCTCCTTACCTTCTTCTCAACCTCCCTCTTCCCCTTCTTGCATCCAGATGGAGGATGTAGCAATACAGGCATGGCTGCGTTTCAGAGTAGTCAGTTTACCTCACCAATAAAAAAAGGCATGCGCATCCCTTGATTCCGCAAAAATAATAAACATTCCTCATTTACATCTTACAAAACATGCATCCAGTATTAGATTATTGGTCACAAGTTGTAATTAAAAATTATTATGCACTTGTTAAAAGAATGCCAGATCCTTCACATTTGGTGAAAATATGTCAACCAAAGGAGATATTTATCCCAACATGATTAGCATTATGAATTAGATACCAGGGTGATCCTTCATCTACAACACTACTGCCATTTGCAAACAGGTGTATACAGCATATCAAGTAATATTTGAAAATGTTCATGAGGACCATAAATACATTAGCAATATCCTAAAATTAATGAAATCTAGTTTGTCCAACCATACGAGAATTTACGGATACTAGGAATAAACATATGGTGTGTACCCTATTTACCAGCATCCATGTTAAAAGGTATTCAGACAGGTACTCCTTTATTTGTACATAGACCTACTCGTAAAGACAAACAACAAAAGAAACTACATTAGGGACAACATATTTGTTGTCATCATAGAATTTTTTATTGGGCTGAATTCATCTACCACCCACCCACGCAGACATAATAATTAAGAAGGTTTCAGAAGTATTGTGTGGCCTACTGCCCAAATGACTGTCGGGGATATAACCCCAGGTACCCAGAGTTGGACTATAAAGTGATCTATGTGGAGTAATGATGGTATCTATAAAAAAATAAAGAAATAAGGAATGAATATCAAAGAATGTGCAGCATAAAGTCAATAACCCTAAAAGAAAACAGAACAAAAGCCTGTCTGGGCCGAATAGAGGTAATCTCGGCCCAGCTCACACTATTCCAGACCGAATTATTATTTAACCAAAGGAAATAACCCGGCTAGGCCGAGTTAGCCCCAGCCGGCCCAACTTTCGAGCTCCCTCACTAGGCAGCAAGCCGGGTGGGCCGAATCTGACTTTACTCGGCCCACCAGAGATCTTCGCCACCTATTCGCCCCGCCAGGAACCCCCGTCGAATCATCTCACGTCGCCAGCTCCCGCCGAGACTCCCGCTGGTGTCGCCCCTCATGGCGATCCTCGACTCCAACCCGCGCTCCCTCAACCACTTCCCCCGGGTGGGCCAGATTCGGCCCACCGCTGGGAATCTGCACCTCAGCGCCAGCACGCCCCATCATCCTCGACTCACCCGGGTGGGCTGGCACCGCGGCCCACCGCGGGACTGCTTCACTTGGGCCGACGCTGGAGAGGATCAGGCCAGGCCATCTCCTGGGAGGATCTGGCTACTCCGGCTGGGCCCCTGCAGGACGACTTAGGTAATACCTCGGTTGGGCCATATAAATGAGGCAACTGGGTCGTTCCACGCCCAGGCCGAATTAACCTTGGACCAGGCCGAATCAACCAAGGTCCAGGCCGAATTGCCGCTCCCTCTAAGGCGTTCGGGCCGAATTATATCATCCCGTACGCCCCCATATTGACATCCGGACGTACCCCGACATCTACAACAACGCACCATCGAGCCAGGACAAGACCAACAAGTATCGTGCCAGTCTTGGGAGCCCGCCAGCTCAGACTGGCACGTGACGTATGGAATATGCCCATGGCATCTAACAAGATGCTAGGGATATGCTCTTGACATCATATAAGATGCTAGGGAATATGCCTGGCATCTCCAAAGATGCCAAGGCATATGCTAAGCATCTCTAGAAGATACCCAGAATATTCCATCTAGATGCCAAACATGTATAACAAGTCTTGTCCCCTGGGCTCCCCTTTATAAGGAGCACCAGGGGGATCGTTAGAGGCCCCGAAGGGCTCTTCCCCTCTCTACTCAATAGGAGATTCTTCTTCTTCCTCCTCCACTCTCATAGAGAGATATAGATAGAGGCATAGGAGATATAACTCAAGAAGCACGATTGTAGCCACAAGTATGGCAAGATTATAAGAGATTAGATGTAGAGAAAGAGGTGTTATCTCCACATGAGAGCCTCAATCCTATATATATTGTATTTATCTTTGTTCATACGAGTGCGGTCTTCGCTGCATCATCCCTCCCCGGATTCCTCCACGTCCATCGGCCCCAACTTTAGCCTACCCATGGCATATGCCGTGATACCACCACGACAATGACAAAATGGAAATTCATCCCTAATCACGATCATGTACCATACTCTATAGACAAAATTTCGTGTCTGACAACTCCATGCCACTTGCAAACCAGCAGCACCAATAATTCACAAAGCCATATATAACAGTATATATTACCAGTTTAGATCAGAGTAAGAAGAGACTCTGTGTGACCATATTCACTGCTCTGATGCAGGTCAGAACTTGTCTTGAAACAGCTCAATTTGCAGGTGGCCAAAAAATCCCCGTTAGCTTCAGTTGTTCATAAATGGCTCTCGCGAATGAAACTGTGATTCCTCAGCTGCAAGCAACATAGTATCCTATTAACATAAATTTCAGCTTCAGGTTCACCTTTCCATCTCACCAATCATAGATTTCCTACTGATTTTTAGCTAGCTATAAAGTTAAGATAGAAGTACTAATTTGAATCCCTATTCCCTAAAATTATTTGCACCTGCCAGAAGCAGGAAAAAGAACAATTGATCTTAAGTGTCACTAATTCTTGGCTAAGTACTCCTACTGTGGTTCCTGGTTTTGTGTTCTGTTCTTTCCACTTGAAATATGAAGCTGGAACTAGCTTTTTCATAGTACCATCAGAGAAATCAGAATCTGATTGTCCACCTAACTGAACCTTTTTTTAGCTATATTGATCAAATATTAAATGAAGAGCAGAAACATCAGAATACCAGATCAGTCACAATTGCAGTTATGCCAGTCCTACATTCCTTGTAATTTTATGGAGTTCTAATCCACCGTTGCTGCACATGTCCTGCAATAGTAGAATTCTGCCACCAAAATTTGACCAAAATAACTTAATGCAAAAAGGCGTGATTTCATGGGCAGATTTCAACCAGCTGTCCACAGACCAATATGATTCCATCCACGGTACACCAGCCGTGACGATGCCACCCACCATCTGTTCTACTGATGTTTCTGTCTGCTGCCTCCAGACGATGAGGCCAAGCGCAGCACTGCATTCAGCCGAGGCTGCCCACTCGCCACTGCCACCACTCACCCGCCATTAGAGGTCATGTTTCCTCTCTCCTGGTAGTCTAATCGGCCGCGGAGGGCGATGTGCGGGTGAGTGGCAGTAGGAAGCGGGCGATGAAATACTGGACCATGAAACTTCTAGGAGTAAATAAAAATAGTTATGCAACCTGAATTATTGGATTCATGCTTGAGCTCACCTCAGAGCAGGCCAAGACAAAATAGGACTGAAATACATCAGCTCGCTCAGACTCTAACACAAGACTCTAACACAAGTGATTCTATTCTTTATTGCCAAAACAATCTATGGACTAGTATGCACTTGAGCAAATGTACAAATGAATTCGGAATTCAATTAATTAAAAATCTTATGATCTTCAATAAATGATTAGATAAAAAATCTGAAGCAAGGAAAGCAAATTGAAGCGTCCCCTAATATGCTACCCCCTCTGTTTTAAAATATAAGATATTTTAGATTTGTGAAGAAAATATATCTAAACTTTTTTTAGTGTGTAGATTCACTCTAAACCTGAGCGAATCTACATACTAAAACAAGTCTGCTATATATATTTGATTCACAAAGCTAAAATATTTTATATTTTAAACGGAGTGAGTAGTATAAAACATAAATTTAATCTTCAATGTAAAGAAATTACCAGCTAAGGCGTACTGTTTCCACAGAAAAGGACACAAATTGCTGATTCAGAAAATTGTTTCACGGTGTACATAAATTACAAAAAAAACTACGACAATTGGGGTTAGGGTTTTAAAAAACTACGATAATTGAGGATCGCTGCAAAAAACTATGAACCTTCAGGCTACCAATTACAAATAACTACGACAACACACTAACCGTTATGTTAAGTTATTTGACACCGTTTCTGACAAGACGGGCCCACTGACAGGCTAACGTGGCATGAGGAGCCGTGTTTTTTTTTGCAAAAAACACCTCTATATATTGTATCTTCCAATCTTGTGTCTTTTTTTTAATAAATAGGACAATTTATTTTTTTAATTTTTTTATTCTTTTCTTTTACTTATCCACAGCGCGTGTTGACCAAAATAGAAGTGAGGGCAGTTCGTCCTTGCCTGCACGCGGCGGAGCTCGCTTCTGGCGCTTGCCTGCGCCCGCGGCCGTCCCTGGCCCTAGGTAGATTTCGCTTTCGGCGGTCGCCGGCCGCCTCCGCTCGATCGCCTGTTGCTCCGCTCTGGATAAGGCAAAGCGAGACGCGCGCATCCGTGGGGAGACACGTAACCGTCGCCGGCCGCGGGGAAGATGGCAGCGGTGGTCTAATAGTTTCACCTCATGTGCGCCTATGTTATGGAGACCGTCGGGGACGACAAGGTGGGCTGGAGGACGAGGTGGCGCATGGAGGAAAGGGCAGGCAGGACGGGCGGCGCGGCGGCGAGCTGCTGCAAGCCGGCGAGGCCGCGGGACGGGCGAGCTGCTGCGGTCCGGCGAGGGCGGCCAGCGAGCGCGTGGCGGAAAGCGCGCGGTGCCGGCATGGGCGCAGGGAGGCAAGCGCGATGGCCGCCGAGCGCTCGGCATGGCGGGGGCGATCCCCTCCTCTCCTCGCCTCGAGCCCCTTTCTCCATGACAGCGGCGCCCTGCCCCTCGCGCTTCTTCCCCCACGACAGCGGCGCCCTGTGCCTCTCCAGATAGCGGCGTATCTCAGCGCCCTGTGCCTGTTGCTCCGCCCTGTGGCTGGTGGCTGGAGGTTAGGGATAACCTCACTGCCATGGTCCACTTGGCAGAGAGAAGAGGAAGGAAGGGGTATGGCAAATGGGTCCCGTGCACTTTTGCAAAAAAGACCCAAAATACATAAGCAGTCTATCGGTGTATCTCAGCGTGACGTGCCACGTCAGCCTAACAGTGGGCCATCTCTGTCAGAAACGGTGTCAAACGAGTCTAACTCGGCCATTACGCAGATGTTGTACTCCCTCCGGCCCATATTAATTGACTTGGATTTGTTAAAATTTGGATGAATCTAGACACTATTTAGTATATAGATTCATCCAAAATTTAACAAATCAAAGTCAATTAATATGGGCCGGAGGGAGTAGTTATTTGTAATTGGTAGACCGAAAGGTTCGTAGTTTTTTTACAGTAATTCTTAATTGTCATAGTTTTTTAAAACTCTAACCCCAATTGTCATAGCTTTTTGCAATTTACTCGCCGATAACAGAAGAGCATGTGGAGAGCAAAACGAGCCACATACATTGAGGTCCACGCGCGGGCGGAACCACGATTGCATTTACAACCACAACGCTGGCCGCAGCGACCACCCATCACGGTTGACGGTACGCAACGAGGCCAAACGCTGTCATGGCCGCAGACTCAGCCCGCCAACCATGACGCCGTCGAGCGCACCCGTCGACCGCGACGCTTCCGATGAAATCGAAAACGCCATCGAGCCTGCCCGCTGCTCGACTATACTCCGGGGCCGTCCGCCGCTCACGCCACCGCTAGAAGGTCAGGAGAAG
This sequence comes from Avena longiglumis, assembly GCA_030063025.1. Classification (NCBI taxonomy): domain Eukaryota; kingdom Viridiplantae; phylum Streptophyta; class Magnoliopsida; order Poales; family Poaceae; genus Avena; species Avena longiglumis. Next base: position 122,925,745 of record CP125978.1, read on the forward strand.
CGCCGAGGTGCCAACACCTGAAGGTCCGCTCCACGTATGCGCTCGACGGATCTGGAGGTTTTTGGGCAACTCGCCGTCAGCTCTCAATGCCGCCGAGGCCACTCGGCGTAGTGTAGGCAGCAGGCCACCCACCACGCCTGGAAGAGCCCGCATCGGCCACTCGCCGGGGTGCACACACCAAGCCGCGAGGCCTCGCGCAGCGTCGCCTGCCTCGATGCTGCCGCTGGCCGACGAGGCCACCCGCAGATGCCTCTCGAGCGCCGCCTCCCACGATCCTGCCGCCGGCCGACGAGACCACTCACAGACGACGCACGGTCGCTTCGCAAACTCCAGCCGCCGTCCTCTGGAACCGCTCGCCGCTTTCGCTCCCAATTGGAAATAGATCGAGAAAGCTACTGCGGGAGTGTGGATAGCTCCAAAACACCCCCACGGGAAAAGAAACCGTCGCAACCAACGTAAAAAGGCCAAAAGAAATTGCGCTGCTAGATCGAACCAACACAGAGCGGGTGCGATGGACCCAACTGGTTCGACCCGGGTGCAGAATAACTATTCCGCTCCTAGGAGTCTAATAGAGTTTGACGTGGATTTTCTATCCACCATACTAACTGTGCACACATGTATTGTTATTCGATATAGCCATTATATGATCTCGCAATATTCATATCGTCGGTTGTTGGCATTATTTTACTAACGGCGTTCTCTTGGCATTCGTCAAATTTTGCTAAGAATAGGTCATATGAGATGTCACTTGTCCTTTCATTTCTCTCTTAGACACCATACTCACATCGTTGTGGTTTTTATGTATGTCTTAGACACCATCGTCACACTGTTATGGTTTTTGAGATGTGACGTAGACACCACTGTTAAATATTTTGTGTTTTTCAGAGGGTGCACTCGATACCACGTACATTTGATTATGGCTTGTCCGGCCAACTGGCATTGCTATTTTGCCACGCTTTCTATCCTTCATTCCCGCAAAAGGTATATGACACTATATTTAGGCGTCAAGTGAACATGGGGTACCGCAAAAAAAAACACACAAACACCAGGCATGCACCATTTCTCACGACTGTCAAAGTGCAACAACCTGAAAAAGGTTTATGAGCAACCTTCCAGCCCGCGTAGAGTCCGTCATGTGCGCCGCTTGATTAATAAATGTCTCAGAAAATATAAAAAGACGAAACTGCAAAGAGTGAAATCCCAAAAACATAGAAAGGGAGGTGTAACAGAAATACCCTATCGTGCAAAAACATAGTTTTATTGCATATTTGTTTCGCTACAATTTTAACAGACGGAAACCAAACACGGAGAATTAGAATCTTTCGAATAAAGAATGTGAATGCTACAAATAAATATGTTGTCAATGTTAGACGGACCTATGTACCAGGCCAGCGTGGCACTATATGTTGTCGAGAACTCACTACATCACCGTGAATAATATACCGTTTTATCTAGGTGGTTTGATCGATCGATTTCTTGCGAGGTTGAGCATCACACTTCTACGCATGCTTCTGGTGCTGCGAACCGGGGCAAGTCTATATTATTTTTCTTACAAGTTTTTCTTTTTCAATGCGAGTTCAAGTTATAGTATACGCAAAGGGAATTGGAGGCTTCAATACTTTATAGTCTGATCAAGTTATAGTGACCCGAGTTGTGAAATGTCGTACTTTCATCCCACATCATCTTTAAATAAACAAACTCCGGCACTCCATGGATGCAGGGGATCAGGTCGAATGCCCTGACGACAGAGCTCATGTTGGTGCAAATGCTCCCTACCTCAGACTTGGCGGCCGTCACGTTGGGCAGAAGCTTGGTGGATGAGGCGGCCACGCGGTCGTAGTAGCAAAGATTCATCAAATACACTAAAAAACCAAACCCCAAGCTGATGCAGGAACTCCATCTTGGTTCAAATTCTATGACAGATGAACAATAACATGCTAGTAAGCCACTGTAATCAACATGTCTCTCGGTGAACCATCTACGCCATCCCCAACGCTGCTAGGGCCTTGGCATACAAACAATTTTTTTCAAGCTAGCACTGTGCAACAACTAGGCGATCCGTTGGAGAAGATGTGTGGTCTTTTCTTGTATCATTCTTACCGTGAAAAGATAAGGGCGTTTGCGATGGTAAATGACCAGGTGGTGGAAAGGACTTCTCAACGTGGATTGCATGCGTCCTTTGATTTTTAGACCGACACCATGCTCATGATACAACGTCCGTGTTAATTCTACGTGTGCGGAATAGAGAAAAACAACTTCAGATAGATAGATGGTGGTAGAAGATCATATATCCTACGCGTCAGAAAAGATTTGTCACCTACAATGCAAGAAACACAAGAACTCACGAGCTGCCTACCACCAAGATGGTTTTGTTCCGGATGAACAAAAACACGGACAAAAACGTTTATGCATATGTGTGTTATATTCCATGTATCATCTTGATGTGTGAAAAGGAAGGACATATGACATGGTAAAGGGCAAAGGTATGGGAAAGACACTTCCATGTGGATGGATGTTGTCATTTTCACCTCTAACCGAGGACGTACTCTCGATACAACGTCTGTTAATTCTTTTTGTGATCCAAATTATATTCTGTTAATCTGTTTGTGTGCTTATTTTTATCCTACGGTAGGACGGGTGTGCACATCTAGCCTGGTGAGTATCTGTAACACCCCAGGATTAGAACCTAAAATTATAGAGGACACATGTTTGTGCATTGCATTCATGCATAAGAAAATCCGGAGAATTTTCGCGCAAAACTAAAGAAGCTGTAGAGGGATCGAGATATCTCTTATTCTGATGGAAACACCAGGACATGTGCGATGGATTTCGACATGACCTCTATTGTACCTTTGTGTTTGAGGGGAAGGAAATTCAAATTTGAGTATTCAATTGGGAATTTGAATTCTAAAAGAATTTGAACTGGAATAATAATTGAAAAGTAAATTGTAATAATAAATAAAAGGTGAACTCTTATTTATGATTAAGATACAGTATTTACAATTATCTAAGTATACAAGATAATTGAAATTCAAACAAAAAAAGGAAAAAAGATTTACAAATAAGAACTGAGTTCATAATTATAATAAGATATGAATATTACAATAATTTAGATTACAAATAGAAAGAAGAATTAAGCTTTATTAAGATTATATAGTATTACATTGTCTTTACAAAAGAAATATATAAAACAAATAACTTTATTAAATTAGGTACAACCATACAATGTCTTTACATTATTTAAACAGAAAAGAAATTACAATAATAGTTAAAAAGAAAGAAAAGAAAGAAAATCTAAACTAAAGCTAATATCTTCTCATCCTCTTTTATATCTGCAAAATAAAACTAGTAGTAAATAAAAGAGGGGGTTAGTTTGGTTAGCATGGCTCTCAGGTACATAGTGTGATGCACTGTGAGGTTCATCACTGAGCAGTAATTGGGGTCAAAGTAGAATCTGTTTCTATCAGTAAATTTGGCCTCAGACTGTGTGCATCATTGGTCTAAGAGAGGGACAAGTTTCACCAAATAAAATAGGATCTTCTCTTATTAAATTTTAGCTTCAACCTTGAGCATCATTAGCATAGAGTCAAAAATTACACTTGGCAACTCAAAATAAAGATCAGGATCAAATAATACCAAACCAGCCAAACAAATCCTTGGTAAAGATATTACACAGATACAACCTGGATAGGGGGAGGCTCCCTGAACCAACAGTACACATGCAGGCAGCTCACACATCTGAATGGTGTTGTGCTGTCAACACAACAGCAAACCCAGGAAGTAGACAAGAAGGAGGCAACTCTTGTGCACAAAGGGGAGTGAACCAGCCATAGCTAGCACACCATTCTCATCTTCCCAGTGACACCACATTCATTTCCACCACACTTAGTTAAGAACACTTCTCTTAGCACACCACCGGGAATTATTTTTCCTAGCACCCGAATAACCACATAGATCAGATCCACCATATCATCACACCCTTAGCTCTAGTTGCTCCCTGGAGCCATCCAAGAGCTAGGATAAGGAGGAAATCAAGGCAAGGCAGCAGCTCCAGGAAAAGAAGGGTAGGCCAGCAATCGCAAGGAGTAGCTGGTCATACACAAGTATCAGGAGAAGGAAGCATCAGCAACAAGAAATAGTAGATCCAGTATTAAGCCATGAAGGATCAGTAGTTCAAGTATAAAAACTAGGATATCAAGCTGATCAAATCCAAACACATCCACAACACATTTCAGCAACTTGTGCAGTACCAGGTAAATATCCATTCCTATGATCAATCATAGAATCTGTTCTTATATGAAAAGATTTTTAAAAGGGGGAGCTCTCAGTCTTGCATAGAAATGCTATGCAAGGCTCGTCATAGAGCTTTGGAGCACTCAAGCATCTGTTCTTATTTAAATCTTGTGCCTCGGCCTTTGCATCATAGGCTGGAACTGGTTACACACATAAATCATCAAGAACAACTGACCTTTGACCAGTTACATTAGTCAAAGTAGTAGCAGATCATATGCATTATGGTCATGCTGTTGTGCACCCGTTAATAAGGTTCCACAGTAGCAATCTCATAACTAATAAGGCCACTATAATTAACTAAATCATCTCATCATCAAAAGACAAATTCTAAGCTCATGTGCAAGCAAGTACAAATATCACATAAATCATCTTCCTAGACAAATAGTTTAGGAATCATTGATAAGGTCACCTTATTTACATAAGATAACATGTGCTTATAGCCTCAGTCTATGCATCCTTGGCCTGGGAAATATTTCCAGTCAGCCGTAACACAACAGTAAGCCATGCTACCTAGTTGCTGCTGTGCACACTCCAGGTAGAGGCACCACAACAACAACCAGTGCATTGGATGTTACTAGAGCCAGACACTATACCCATTTCATTATGCAGCAGAGATCAATTAAATGAATCTAATCATCTTCCTAGCCACCAATCTAGGAATCAAATTTTACATATGTGTTGTTGTCAAAAATATACACTTCACTTCATCAAGTGATAAACCATAGAAAACAGGAGTATGACAAGTTAAAGCAACCAACACAACTAACCTGATACTAGAATAAATTCTAGGAGGTTATGAGGGGTCACTGTAACTATATCCTTCTCATATTCCCAAATTAATGATCATGGGATCATTTCCTTATAAATTTTCTTTATAAACATAGGCTCAGGCATATTGAATGCTTAAGTAAACCTCCAGCACTAAGATCAATAGTCTAAATTAAAAATACCATCAGCAAAGATCATATGCTATCATATGTTCCAGCAAACCATGAAACATAGCTTCAGTTCAGCAATGCACTGAATCAAAAATTCAGATAAACAACGGTACCAATAATTAACATATACCTGATGCTGGGATGGGTAATTCATACAAACTGAAGCAATACACTTCATTGTATCACATATATTTCAGGAAAAATCCTAGGTATGTTAAGAACAGCATCACTGAACCATAATTTTGCACCTAAACGATTTCATCAGCTCGAAGTCCGGTCACTTAAGCATTACCTGTCTGGAGATATGGTTGTGGTAGTAGACAAGGAGGCCGACGCCGGGGTTGCAGAAGTTGCCTTCCCGCCGGTGTCGGAAAAGAAATGATACCTTAGTACCTCTCCCACCACCATAGTAAGGTCGAAGCGAGCGACGGAGCAAAGGCGCGGTTGCATCCTGTATGTCGCCCTCCGTGTCGTGGATGGGAGTAGGTCACAGTGGCGACTGCAGTACCACATCACCGTGGGGGAGTGCACGAGAGGCGGGGGAAGCAAATCAAGACGAGGAGGTGGTAGATCATAGCACGGTGGGCCAAAGCCCCATCTGGCTGGCGCCAGAGGGCGGCGGGAGCCGCCGGAATCGAGCAAGCAACAGCGGCGGCGGCGAGAAGTGCGAGAAGAGGAACAAGGATGGATAGGTGTCGCGGGAGGGGGGAGTTGGGCAGGGTGGGGTTATCCCCCAAGCCTGGTCTAGTTGGACCAGGACGTCCGATGCAGCCAACCAAGCAACCTCCAGCTAGATCCTTTGGGTCTGGTTCTAATAGAGAAAAATAAAAAAATTAATTAAAGAATGAAATAAAAATTACCAAAATGCCCTTCTCATATTTAAAGCTCTAGAATATTATAGAAAAATCATAAAAATACATCTAATATATGAAAATCATCATAAAAGTAGGATCTACCTAATAAAAAAATAACTTTACTTGTTTAAAATAAAAATAAGGAAAATAAGTATTAACACCATTAAATCTTAAGTGAAATTTCATAAAATAAGGAAATACCCTAAAAATAAATAAAAAATCATTTTTGTACATTAAAATAACTCTACTGTTTTATAAAAACACTAATTTAGAATTTTACAAATAAAACATAAAGTAAATATTTAAAGACACTTAATCCTTTGATGAATTTTATAAAAATAAAGATAATACTTAAAAATGAATATTGAATAAATATATTGCACTAGAAAAATATTAAATATATTATTAGAAAAGTCTTTTATATTTTAAATAATAAATCCTTATCTATTACCTATTTTTAAAAATTCTTTAAAAGCAATTCTTAAGTAAGAATAATCACTATTGTTGTAAAACCTTGAGTAATTAAAGTCTAAATACTAAATCCCAAATTCACAAACTTAAGTATAACTTTTAACTTTAAGTTATTCTTTTAAAACTCTTATTGAGTATTACTCATATATATATATATAATATGATGAACAATCATTAGATTTTAACCATTATTAACATAACTTTAAATTCTAACAAATTATTAAGATCATCTAATTATGCTCCCATTAAATAAATACAAATTATTTTCTTAATAAGCAAAACAAATTTAATCTAAATCATTCACTTAAAATATAAAGTGAATAATTCCACACCTTTTATACCTATCATAAATCTAAAACTTGGGAATAATTAAAATATATTACATCTTAAGTTTACTTAACCTTTTAAAGTTAACTTTAGTCTCAAACCTTATAAACATCAGGTCTAATAAATCACTTATGTTTTTATAGTTAACTTTGGTCTATTTAACTTAAGACATAAAGCATCTCAAGTACAAACTAATAAATCAAACACCAAAAGACATTAATCATGTGAAGGGTTTCGCGGCATAGTAAATCAAAATTTTCTACGGAGCGAACAGAGGGAAAGCCAAGATCTAATCTAGGAGATGCAAACAATGAGAGAGATTGGATTAGATCTTCATACCCTTGAAGATTCAACAGTGAACGTTCGTAGGAACGTGGGTGATGTCGTACTCGCTTCTCCTCCTCGCGATCCGATCCGATCTAGCACCACAAGTGGCGGTGCCTCCGTGAGATGCACACGCAAAGACTCGGCGCCTCCTTCCTCGGACCAAAGTATGGTGGAGAGATAGATTGGATCTACAACACGGCGTGGTGTATATGGTGGAGAATTTCTGCAGGCTTCGCCACAAACAATCGGGAGGAGAGAGGAAGATAGCAAGGCGCTAGGGCTTGGAGGAAGGTGTGTGGGAGGGCGCACCACCTCTATATATAGAGGGGGCCAGCCCTGCCCTCCTCCAAGCCTATCTCTAGTTTAAACAATTTAAACTCTCCCTTATCTAGAAATCCTATCTCTAGTTTAAACGATTTAAACTCTCCCTTATCTAGAAATCCTATCTCTTGTTTAAACGAGTTTAAACTTATCTAGGATCGGCTGGGCCCTATGGGGCCTTGTGCCCCTGGCCCAAAGCGGCCAGACACTCCCTCATAGGCCCATGCCCCTCCTAGAAGGTGGGGCCACGTTGGTCCCTTCCGAAGGTTCTAGAAGCTTCCGGTACAATACCGATTAACCGAACAATTCAACTCCAAAATCAGACGCCTTTATATGAATCTTATTCTAGGACCATTGCGGAACCTCTCATGATATCCCGGATCCCATCCAAGACTCAACAAAAATTCATAAACCAATTATCCAATCTATCCTAGCGTCGAGATACGTTAAGTGTGTGACCTCGGGTTCGAGAATATGCGAACATGATCTTCTATCAATAATCAACAGCGGGTGCAGGCACCCATATTGACTCCACACATTCATCGATGATCATATCGGATGAACCACGATGCCGGATTCAATCAATCCCATATATATTCCCTTCGTCTCGCGATATTTTACTTGCGAGATTCGATCGCATCAGTCATACCTAGTTCAATCTCGTTCACAAGAAGTACTTTACTGCTCGTAATCCGATATCACTTTGTGATTAACTCCTTAACCACATGCTTGCAAGCGGTGTTGATATCGATTAAGTGGGCCCAAGTATATCTCTCCGACTTGGGAGGGACAAATTCCATCTCGATACATACAACCCAATGATACTTTCCGATCACCGAGAGACACCTTTATGATCACCCTCTCATAGGATGACGTTTGATGACCTCAAAGCTTTCTTCCGGTACCGTGGAGTTGCATTATCTCATGGTCTAAGGAATACAATATTTGACATAGGAAAATCTTCGCAAAGATGAACACGATGAAACGATCTAATTGCTTCGCTTAGTTTGGAGTGCATCCATCATATCATTCTCCCAATGATATGATCTCATTATCAATTGACAACTCATGTCTATGGTTAGGAAACCTTAACCATCATTGATCAATGAGCTAGTCCTTAGAGGCGTACCAGGGACACGGTGTTGTTCACAAACCACACAAGTATTAAAGTTTCCGCTTAATACAATTCTAGCATGGAATATAAACTTTATCATGAACAAGATTTGTAATAATAACATCTTTATTATTGCCTCTAGGGCATAATTCCAACAGTCTCCCACTTGCACTAGAGTCAATAATCTAGTTTACATCTGGCAACAATCTCACACCCATGGCACTGAGGTGTTGATCATGTTTTACACGTGGAAGAGGTTTAGTCAAGGATCTGCGACATTCGGATCCGTATGTACTTTGCTAATCTTCGATCTCCATCCGCTATATAATCTCGGATTATATGAAACTTGCGATTGATATGCTTGGTCTTTGGATGATATCTTGGTTCCTTAGCGAGTGCTATGGCGCCCGATGTTGTCACACAATATCTCCAATGGGTCCAATGCACTTGGAACCACGCCAAGCTCGATGATGAAGTTTCGATCCAAACTCCTTCACTTGACGCTTCAGCAGCCATGTATTCCGCCACTATAGATCCCGCGATCACGCTTTGCTTTGCAGCTTCTCCAGCTCCGGCTCCTCCATTCAAAATATAAACGTATCACGTCTCGAGATTTAGAATTATCCTTGTGTGTCGAAACTAGCATCGACGTAACCTTTTACGACAAGTCGCTCATCACCCCATAGACTAAGAACATTTCTTTAGTTCTATTTAGGTACTTTAGGATGTTCTTCACGGCTGTCCAGTGTTCCACTCCTGGATCACTTTGATATTTGCTCGTCAAACTAAGAGCATTGGACACATCCGGTCTAGTACACAGCATGGCATACATGATGGAACCTATGGCCGAGGCATTAGGCACTTTTCTCATAGCTTCCCTATCATTTACCGTAGCTGGACACTGAGCCTTGCTCAATATCTTACCTGACAACATAGGCACTGAACCTTTCTTTGCCTTATCCATTCTGAACCTTTTGAGAACTTTGTCTAGGTATGTACTCTGGCTTAAAGCTATCAGGCGTCTTTGTCTATCTCTATAGATTTTGATGCCCAATATATAAGCAGCTTCACCTAGGTCTTTCATTGAAAAACACTTGTTCAAATAACTCTTCACATCGTTAAGCATGTTGATGCCATTTCCAATAATCAATATGTCATCCACATATAGTACCGTAAACGCCACCGAGCTCCCACTCACTTTCTTGTAGATGCAAGCTCAGAGCAATTTGGAACAAATCCAAAGCTCTTGATCACTTGATCAAAACGAAGGTTCCAACTCCGAGATGCTTGCTTCACCATAAATGGAACGCTGAAGTTTGCATACTTTACTAGCATCCTTAGGATCGACAAAACCTTCGGGTTGCATCATATACAACTCTTCATCAATGTTCCCATTGAGGAAAGCGATCTTGACATCCATCCGCCATATTTCATAATCATGAAACGCAACAATTGCTAATAAAATCCGAATGGACTTAAACATCGCTACGGAGAGAAAGTCTCATCGTAGTCAACACCTTGAACTTGTCGAAAACCTTTGCGACAAGCCGTGCTTTATAGACGGTAACATTACCATCCGGCCCGCTTTCTTCTTGAAGATCCATTTGCACTCAACGGCCTTTCGTCGCTAGGAGGGTCCACCAAAGTCCATACTTGGTTTTCGCTCATGGATCCCAATGGATTTCATGGCTTCTAGCCATTTCGTAGTCTGGGCTCATCATCGCTTCCTCATAGTTCGTGAGGTTCACCGTCTTCTACTAACAAGACAACAAGACAGGCTGCATACCACTCAGAGGGGCACGCGACCTTGTCGACTGCGACGTTCAGAGCAAGATCGTCCAAGCTTCATGATCCTTGTCATTAGCTTCCTCTATTGTTGGTGCAGTGACTGGAACAATTTCAGTCGCGCTACTCTCCAATTCAAGAGAAGGTTCAATAACCTCGTCAAGCTCTACTTTCCTCCCACTCACTTCTTTCGAGAGAAACTCCTTCTCAAGAAAGGAACCGTTCTTCATGACAAACACTTTGCCTTCGGTTCGTGATAGAAGGTATACCCAATAGTTTCCTTAGGGTATCCTATGAAGACGCATTTCTCGCTTTGGGTTCGAGCTTGTCCGCATCAACTTCTTGACGTAAGCTGATCCCCAAACTTTAAGAAACGACAACTGAGGGTTAGCACCAAACCACAGTTCATACGGTGTCGTCTCAACGGATTTAGATGGAGCCCTATTTAAAGTGAATGCAGCGGTTTCTAATGCATAACCCCAAAATGATAACGGCAAATCAAGAAGAGACATCATTGATCGGACCATATCTAATAGGGTTCGATTCCGCTCGAGACACACCATTGCGCTGTGGTGTTCCGGTGGCGTGAGTTGTGAAATGATTCCACTTGCTTTAAGATGCGTGAGAAAATCATAACTCAAATATTCACCTCCACGATCGGATCGTAGAAACTTAATCTTTCTGTTACGATGGTTCTCCACTTCATTCTGAAATTCTTTGAACTTTTCAAATGTTTCAGATTTATGTTTCTTTAAATAGATATACCCATATCTACTTAAGTCATCGGTAAAAGTGAGAAAATAGTGATATCCACCGCGCGTCGAAACACTCATCGGTCCGCATACATCGGTATGTATGATTTCCAACAAGTCCGTTGCTCGCTCCATCATACCGGAGAATGGGGTTTTGATCATCTTGCCCATGAGGCATGGTTCGCATGTGTCAAATGATTCAAAATCAAGATACACCAAAAGTCCATCAGAATGGAGTTTCTTCATGCGCTTTACACCAATATGACCTAGACGACAGTGCCACAAATAAGTAGTATTATCACTATCTACTTTGCATCTCTTAGCCTCAATGTTATGGATGTGTGTTTCATCCCTTTCGAGATTTAGAAGAAATAAACCATTTACAAGAGGTGCATGACCATAAAAGATGTTACTCATATAAATAGAACAACCATTATTCTCCGATTTAAATGAATAACCGTCTTGCAATAAACACGATCCAAATAATGTTCATGCTCAACGCAGCACATAATAACACTTATTAAGGTTTAAAACTAATCCGAAGGTAAAACTAAGGAGAGCGTGCCGACGGCCATCACATCAACTCTTGATCCGCTTTAACGCGCATCGTCACCTCATCCTCGAAGCCGCTCATTCCGTAGCTCACTTTGAGTTACAAATATTAGCAACCGAACCGTATCAAATACCTGCACTACAACGAGGGCTAGTAAGGAAAACATCAATAACATGTATATCAAATATACCTTTGATGGTGCCACCTTCTTGTCCGCTAAGTACTTGGACGATTGCGCTTCCAGGACCCTTGTCCTTGCAATAGAAGCACTTTCGGTCCGGCTTAGGACCAGACCTGAGCTTCTTCTCAGCAGGGGCAACGCGCTTGCCGCTGCCTTTCTTGAAGGGCTTCCTTGCACTCTTACCTTTCTTAAAGGTGGGGGGCTTGTTGACCATCAACATATGATTATTCTTTTTGATGTTCACCTCGCTACTTTCATCTTAGCAAAGATCTCGGTGATCGTATCGGTGGAACCAATCGATTGTGATCAACTACAAAACTTTTGTAGCTAGGAGTGTCAATCTTGAGCTCCTCCGAATCTTGCGATCCAGCTTGCTCAAGGCGTTGAGTGTAGCCCGACATCTTAATGGCGTGCTCACTAACGGACCTCCCTTCCTCCATCTTGTAGTTAAAGAATTTCTTAGAGATCTTATATCTCTCGAGCGGGCTTGAGTCTCAAACATGTTTTCAGCCTCGAGAATCTCAAAGGGCCTTTAACTCCTCAAAACGATTTTGAAGATCCGATTCCATAGAATACAACATGACGATATTAATAAACTAATAATCATCCTTCAGTGACTCATAAATAGCTTTTCCATCAGTCTGCGCATCTATAGCAGGGGCGTCACCTAACGCTTTCCCAAGGACATAGTCCTTTTGTCCGCCAGACAGAATGATTCTTAGATTGCGGAACCAATTGGTGAAGTTAGACCCATTGTTTCTAAGCTTTTCCTTCTCAGCAAAAACTTTGAAGTTGAAGTTGGATTTGGCCATGTGATCTACAGTATGTTCATGATAAATAGTTCAACTTAGACTATGTTCATGATAAAACTTTGAAGTTGAAGTTGGATTTGGCCAGTTGGATTTGGCAAAAACTTTGAAGTTGAAGTTGAAGTACAATTTAGACTATGTTCATGATAAATAGTTCAACTTAATCAAATTACTAGATGAACTCCCACTAAATTCAACATCCCTCAAGTTGTTTAGTGAACACGATCCAAATTCACCACACCTAATCCGATCATCACGAGAAGAGATGTGGTTTCAATGGTGGACAACAAAGTGTCGATCATATCATTCATATGACTCATGCTTAACCTTTCGGTTCTTGTGTTCCGAGGCCATGTATGTACATGCTAGGCTCGTCAAGTTAGACCCAAGTATTTCCGCGTGTGCAAAACTGGCTTGCACCCGTTGTATGTGAACGTAGAGTCTATAGCACCCGATCATCACGTGATGCTTGGACACGACGAACTTTCGCAACGGTGCATACTTGGGGAGAACACAGTTTTATCTTGATCTTTAAGTGAGGAATCATCTTATAATGCTACCGTCGCGATCTAAGCATAATAAGATACATAAAAGGATAAACATCACATGCATATAACTTTATGTGACATGGTATAGCCAATCTTCGCGCAATGATCTCCATCTTGTGCGTGCCAGCATGATCTCCATCACTCCACCATGATTGCCTCCACCACGAATAGCAACTACAACTATTGCTAACTACTTAGCGATAAAGTAAAGCTATTACATGGCGTATAAGAAGTTGACTCGCAGGTCATACACAATTATAAATACAACCATATGGCTCCTGTCGGTTGTGTACTCATCGACATGCAAGTCGTGAAACATTACAAAACATGATCATCGCATACAATATACACATCACATCTTGAGCCATACCATATCACAGAAAACACTCCTTGCAAAAACAAGTTAGACGCCTCTACTTTGTTGTTGCATGTTTTACGTGGCTTATGGGAGTAGATGCTAAGAACGATTCTTACCTACGGAAAGCCACAACGGTGATATTATGGTTGCCAAACTCTGGTGTTAATCCCATGACAACTATAGTGAGAGAACCGACATCCACCACCGCATGTGTGGTACAAGCCACACGTCAAGTGGAGCCGGTCTCATGACGACGCGTAAGGTTGGCTGGACCGCTTCAATCTCACTATCCCGTCATAAGAAGAACACAAACAAGAGGCTTGCAACAGAAAACATCAACGCCGCAACAACCATGTTGCGTTCTACTCGTGAAACACATCTACGCATAGATCTAGCTCGATACCATGAAGGGTTTAGCGGCATAGTAAATCAAAATTTTCTACGGATGCGAGCAGAGGAAGCCAAGATCTAATCTAGGAGATGCAAACAACGAGAGATTGGATTAGATCTTCATACCCTTGAAGATTCGACAGCGAACGTTCATCGGGCGTGGGTGATGTAGTCGTACTCGCTTCTCCTCCTCGCGATCCGATCCGATCTAGCACCACAAGTGGCGGTGCCTCCGTGAGATGCACACGCAGACCTCGGCGTCTCCTCCTTTCTCGGACCAGCGAGTATGGTGGAGAGATAGATTGGATCTACAACACGGCGTGGTGTATATGGTGGAGAATTTCACTGCAGGCTTCGCCACAAACAATGGGAGGGAGAGAGGAAGATAGCAAGGCTGCTAGGGCTTGGAGGAAGGTGTGTGGGGGAGGCGCACCACCCTCTATATATAGAGGGGGTGGCCAGCCCTGCCCTCCTCCAAGCCTATCTCTAGTTTAAACAATTTAAACTCTCCTTATCTAGAAATCCTATCTCTAGTTTAAACGATTTAAACTCTCCCTTATCTAGAAATCCTATCTCTAGTTTAAACGAGTTTAAACTTATCTAGGATCATTTGGGCCCTATGGGGCCTTGTGCCCTGGCCCAAAGCGCCAGGACACTCCCTCATAGGCCCATGCCCCTCCCGAAAGGTGGGGCCACGTTGGTCCCTTCCGAAGGTTCTAGAAGCTTCCAGACAATACCGATTAACCCGGAACAATTCAACTCCAAAAACTGCACTGCCTTATATGAATCTTATTCTCCGGACCATTGCGGAACCTCTCGTGATATCCCGTATCCCATCCGAGACTCCGAACAAAAATTCATAAACCAATTATCCAATCTATCCTAGCGTCGAGATACGTTAAGTGTGTGACCCTACGGGTTCGAGAATATGCAGACATGATCTTCTATCAATAATCAACAATGAGTGCAGGCACCCATATTGACTCCACACATTCATCGATGATCATATCGGATGAACCACGATGCCGAGATTCAATCAATCCCATATATATATTTTCCGTCTCGCGATATTTTACTTGCCCGAGATTCGATCGTCGATGCAGTCATACCTAGTTTAATCTCGTTCATAGCAAGTACTTTACTCGTTCGTAATCCGATATCACTTTGTGATTAACTCCTTAACCACATGCTTGCAAGCGGTGTTGATATCGATTACCAGTGGGCCAGTATATCTCCAGACTTGGTGAAGGGAATATGCAGAGAGGCAATAATAAAGTGGTTATTATCGTATTCCTTATTTATGATAAATGTTTATTTTGCATGCTATAATTGTATTAATCTGAAGCGTTAATACATGTGTGTTTAATAAACAAATAGAAAGTTCCTAGTTATGCCTCTCTTATAAACTAGCTCGTTGATTAACAAGATGATCATAGGTTTCACGATCATGGACATTGGATGTTGTTAATAACGAGGTCACAACATTAGTGTAATGGTGTGATGAACATTCATCCAAGTATAGCATTACGATCAAAGTCATTGAGTTTATATTGCTATAACAACTTACGAAGTGATCCTAATCCTTAGACCATGAGATCATGTCAATCACTAACACGGAAGAGTTTCTTGATAACATCAAGCGTCACACCGTAGGGGTGATTATAAAGATGGGTTCGAACTACTAAAGTGTTATGTTGAGGCTCATGGATCGAGTGGAATTTGTTCATCCGATGACGGATAGATATACTGGGCCCTCTCGGTGATATCACATTGATTAGCTTGCAAGCAAGTGATTTGATCACTAGAATGTTATATCACGGAGCGAGAAAAGAGTGCATGTCGATGCGAGATCAAACTAGGTATGGAGATACCGATGATCGAATCTCGGACATGTAATATATCATGAAACAAAGGATTAAGATACTAGCGTAAAGGTTCCGACGATCACAAGAAAGTCATCGTTGAATGTGTGGAGTCGTATGGGTCTCGGATCCGCTTCGATTATTGATGCGAGAGGGTCTCGATCATGTCCGCATTATTCGCGAACCGTAGGGTGACACATAAGAGACACCGACATCCAATTGGAGCAAAAGTTTCATGCGAAAAGAAAAGAAAAAGCGCGAATTTATTTCACTAGACACCAAAGCTGCTTTGGTTGAAATTGCTTGGCTGGTTACGCATGTGAAATGGAATACTAGCGGGGGTTTTATGTGAATGTTTGTTAATTAAAGTAATTAACAAAATTCTGAATAAATAAATAAAAGTTTTATTTAAATGAGAGCTTGCATTAAATTTGGTGGAAATTTAATGCATGTGAGTGGATTTATGAGTGGAGGCTTTTAATGGGAGTGGAGGCTTTTCATTTTGGTGGGAGCTCCACCCACATGAATGTGGAAGAGGTGGGGCAGCCCCATGGCTGGGCGCATGGCCCTTGGGTGCCCCCTCTCCCCTATAAAAGCCCCCCCTCTCCTCCTCTCACATCACACCTCCTCGTGAAGGATCTCTCTCCCCCTCTAGAATTTATCCCCCATGGTCTCGGACTAGCGAGATACATGTTTCCGGTGGCTTTTCGGCAAGAAAGAGTTGTGCTTCCGCTGCATCGCTGGGCGAGGCGGAGGTTGCTCGGTGCCTCGAGCGTGTGTGCGACACGGATCTGCTCTTGCTTTCGGCGCTAGGACTTCCTCTCGATCTTGAGATCGGCAAGAGATCGTCTACATCAACCACGAGTGGGACTCGTTAAACTTTGTCGGTCTTCAAGGGTATGTTCTCTACGGATATACATCCGCCCGTTGTTTGTATCTAGTATAAATAGATCTTGGTATATAGTTCACCTCGTAGGAAAATTTTTGTTTTCTATGCTGCGAACCCTTCGATGGTATCGAGCGGATCTATGCGTAGATACTTTGCAGGTAGTACACATATGAGTATGTGGGCGATGATGATCATTTATTGCTTCTTAGTTGTACTTTGGATATTGGTGGCATAGTGGGATGAAGCGGCGGACAAACTTTACATGTCCTCGCACATGAGACTGTTCCACGCTTGACATGCAACTAGTTTTGCATAAGTGGCTAGCGGGTGTCTGTCTCCTACTATAGTCAATATCTAATTTGCAACGAGTTGTCAACAATTTGGTTATCCTCGTTGTGGTTCATGTTCGTAGGTAAACGGTTCTATCTTGAAAGCCCTAAGCCACGTAAAATTTGCAATGGATAAATTAGAGGCGTCTAGTTTAGATTGTTGCTGGGCTAGTGATATGATATGGTGATGTTGTAAGTAGAAGTATGAGATGATACTCTTACAACACACATAACGTGTAATATCCATAGACCTTGGACTTACACATAAAGGTATGATAGTGATCATACCACGATGCACATGATAGAGATCATCTGCGGGAACCATATAATTTCACTAATAAACATATGATGTTTGACTACATCTTATATTGCTTGTTTAGCGCTTTGTTAAGCATAATAAGATGATCCCTCATTTAAATATCAAGATAAGAATGTGTTCTTCCTTTAGTATGCACCGATTATGTTTTCGTCGCTCCAAGACATCACGTGATGATCGGGTGTTCTTGGATCCTCGACCATACTTCGGGTGTAAAACAGTTACACACGCAAAATACTAAGGTTCTAACTTGGCGAGCCTAGCATGTACAGACATGGCCTCGGAACACAGACCGAAAGGTTAAGCATGAGTCATATAGTTGATATGATGCCCATTTGATGCTCGCCTTTGAAGCTACACCGACTCACGTGATGATCGGACTTGGTGTAGTGGATTTGGTTCATGTAATCACCAAAAAGGCACGAGGGATGTCGTTTTTGAGTGGGAGTTCATTTCTAATTTGGATTAGTAGAACTCAATTTATCATAAATTAAATTAAAGTGAATTTGCATAATTTGTTGTAGTCATTGGCATTCGTTCACCACCATATGCATAGTTGTAATTGAGATAATAGAACTATAGAATTCTGGATATATACTTTACGAACTGGTATCGTATTGTGTTGAGTGTCAATCTAAAGTTTAAAGTCCTATTGCAAACTTTCAGCAAAATTCTATTTACTCCGTGAAATTTAATAATTGGTATTAAATCGAGAGTAACAATTCCAGTGTTAGTATCTTAAGTATCATGTTTGCCTCCATGATTCTTGATTTAAACATCAAGTTTATCTAGGAGCTGAAAGAATTATTTCAGAAACCATCATGTGTGGCAGATATTACGATATCTGAAACAATGTTTTGGTTGAAATATGATAGAGTATAATATATGTTCTCATATTGGATGAGAATTTGCGAAGGTTGGAGATGCTAGACATCCTAATCATCCAAAAGGGTTTTGGAAAGTAATGTTATACTCACGATTCGCCTTTATAAGCTAAAGTAGCTTGATCATGAAAGTCGTCATGATAAGGGTGGATAGAATATGTATGTAAAATGTTTACTACACTAAAAGATTACTAAAGAATGGATTTTGAAAGAATACCGATCATTTGATGATGGTGATCTACTTCAAAATGCAAGTCCAAAGGTATTATTATTTGAATATACACGCTTTGGACTAGGTG
Organism: Avena longiglumis; assembly: GCA_030063025.1. Classification (NCBI taxonomy): domain Eukaryota; kingdom Viridiplantae; phylum Streptophyta; class Magnoliopsida; order Poales; family Poaceae; genus Avena; species Avena longiglumis. Next base: position 122,944,345 of record CP125978.1, read on the forward strand.
TCATGTATATGGCGCCACTTTTGATGTTGATAAATTCTTTTAAAAGGAAAAGGAAATCTTGAAAGAGAATCTATAAAATATATTTGGCAGAAAAGAAAAGATTGGAAATATCCAATTTAGGTATATATATGATATACATGTTATGGTTGTATTCTTTGCTTGTTAAACAATGTGGTTCTTGGGTATTGGATACCGAATTGGTTGGTGTGAAATGTCATACGGAACAACGCAATTCATGAACCACAATGGCCTAAGTAACTAGCAAGAGAAAATGTGATGATGTTCATCGAAAACAAACAAACCGTTGTTTGTATTTCTCGTTGACATCAAAGCTTGACTTCAAGATTTGTTTTAATAATTGTTATTTGAATCAGGTATTATAAGAACAAAGGTTGTTCAAATAATTACCGCATTCCATATAAGATGGATGATTTACAAATCTAGTTGAAGAAAGACTTCAAGATTTGTTTTAATAATTGTTATTTGAATCAGGTATTATAAGAACAAAGGTTGTTCAAATAATTACCGTATTCCATATAAGATGGATGATTTACAAATCTAGTTGAAGAAATCACATCCATAAATCCTAATGCTAAAATGTTGCAAGACAAATGATTGAAAGATCACTTATGAAGTGACATATTTGTTTAAATTATATTGGAAAGAAAACATGAAGAATCTCCATTTTCATGGATTTTTGGAGTCTTTGATTTGATCAAGTGGCGCTTGTGAGACTTTCCTCGGGATAATTAAAACTTCGTTCAAAGACCAAAGAAGAACGAGCGACTAAATTATTGGAATTTATACATATCGATGTATGTAGTCCATTATGTGCGTAAATGGCGATGGGTTTCAACTTCATATGCTTTCTCGAAATTTGAGTGAATGTTCACTTAATGAGAAACAAGTATGAAATATTTGAAAATGTTTCAAAGACTTTCAAGATGAAGTGAAAAATCATTGTAACAAGAAAAATAAATGAATTATGATTTGATCATAAAGGATTTATTTGAGTTACAAATGTAACAAGAAAATAAATGAATTATGATTTTATCATAAAGGATTTATTTGAGTTGCAAGTTTAGCAAAACACCTAGATTTACATCTCCTGAAACACCATAGGAGTATGGAGTGTTTGAGATTTGTAATGAAACCTTGTTTGACATGGTTGGATCAAAGGTGTTATTTATAAAACTGCCATTATGTTTTAAAAGATTAAAGCTTTAGAGACTACCGCTTTTACCTTTGAAAAGAGCTCCATCTTGATCCGTTGAAATGACACCATATGAGTTATGGTTTGGGGTAAAACCAAGTTGTCCTTTCTTAAATTTTGGTATGCTAAACATAAGTAAGATGTTTACAACCAAAGTCGGATGAGCATGTCTTTGTAGGTTATTTTGAATAACAATTGGTTATTCCTCCTTAACACCGAGGACAAAAGGGTTTGTCGCTTGAAATGTGAAGTTTCTTGAAGAAGGAATTTTTCATAAAAGTTAAGTGGGAGGACAATAGAACTTTGATAAGGTTAACGAACCTTAGCTAAATGTGCTAAGTTAGCTTGTGAGGAAATCGTTCGAGGCTGCCATAATGCTCATAGCTTATGTGCCTCAAAGGTTGTGGTCACGAGGTCTAAAGTTCCTATTGAACCAAGAAGGTCGGTTAAACAATCAAATACTAAGATTTGAGAGTAAATCATTATTGTTTGACAATGATGAACCGAATACATACAAAGAAGCGATGATGGGCCTGACTCCGTCAAATGGCTTGAAGCCATAAAATCCGTGATAGTTCCATATACGAGAAATCAAGTTTTGAACTTGGAAGACCCTCGGAAAGGTGTAAAAACCTATCGGTCGTATTTGGATCTATAAAAAGCAGAACATGGATGTCTCACATCTATGAAATATTACATGTTGTAAAGTATTTTATGACAATGTTCAAAGAGTTGACTATGACAAGATTTGATCTTTCATAGCGATATTTAGTCTGACGGATTAAAGTAGCAACCACTACATATAATTTGTTATATGGTAGATGAATAAACAAAACAAAGTTCTTCTAATAGAATGGTTACCTAGGGCGTGTACATGACACGATCCAAAGGGTTTGTTAATTCAAAGGATGCTAAAAGGGCATGCAAACTTCAATGGTTGAAGTAAGCATCATGAGTTGGAATCTTCACCATGATGAAAGGAATTTTCATCGAGGCGATGAAGATGCTTGCATTTGCAAGAAATTAAGTGGGGCGCTAAGACATATTTCTAATACATTATGTGAAGGACATCTTGTTGATTAGAAATGATGTATCTTTTATTGACAAAGGTTAAGAATTTCATTTTGATGAAAGACTTAGGCAAAACCGAATATTTAGCGTGAATGTCTATAGTGGATGGACTGGCGCCAATATGGTTATGCCAAGCGTACATATATGAGATATTGAAGGAGTTCAATATAGAACGACAAGAAAGCAGTTCTTGTTGCATGGAAAGGAATTGTATCAAGATTCAAGTGTATCGACACTTGATAAGTGAAACAAGATTCAAGTGTTTTGACACTTGATGAGTGAAATCACAAGAATGTTTTGATCAATCATACCATGATATGTACACATCCGGATATGTCCTATGCTCTAAGTGTTATGAGCATATACCGAATGAATCATAAAATGATCATTGGACTATAGTAAGGATATTCTTATGATCTTTTGGAAGAACTAAGAATATATTTGTGTAGAGGTGACAAACAATTACAAATAGTTCATTGTAAGCGTTACATTGATACTAGTTTTGTCACAAGATACAAATTAAGTTTATCTCAATTTAAACTATGGGTGGCGCAATGTAATGGAAAGGAGATTCCATGATGGATTTGGAAGAGTTCCAAAGTTAAGACATTGTGACGAATACTACAACAAAAGGCTAAGTATATATTTGCTATAGTAGCGACAAAGGAGGGAATTTGTGTCAAGTAGTTTGTTATCAAACTAAGGTGTGGTTCGATAGGCTAACACTAAAGATATATTGTATGACAATAGTATCGGCGTGTTTTAACCCCAAGGAACTAAAGGTCTCACCGAATGACCAAATTTATACAATGCCATCTCATTGGAGAATGAGTGATGCGTGAAGGCGCAAAGACATGCAAATACACACGGACTGAAACGTCGGATCCGTAGATTATGTTAACCACTTGCAATTGTGTATTTGGAACACCGAAAGCCATAGGTGTTCAATACACAAAGTTTTCAAACTAGATTATTGTCTCTAGTGCAAGTGGGAGATCAAGGAATATGCAGAGAGGCAATAATAAAGTGGTTATTATCGTATTCCTTATTTATGATAAATGTTTATTTTGCATGCTATAATTGTATTAATACGGAAGCGTTAATACATGTGTGTTTAATAAACAAATAGAAAGTTCCTAGTTATGCCTCTCTTATAAACTAGCTCGTTGATTAACAAGATGATCATAGGTTTCACGATCATGGACATTGGATGTTGTTAATAACGAGGTCACAACATTAGTGTAATGGTGTGATGAACATTCATCCGAAGTATAGCATTACGATCAAAGTCATTGAGTTTATATTGCTATAACAACTTACGAAGTGATCCTAATCCTTAGACCATGAGATCATGTCAATCACTAACACGGAAGAGTTTCTTGATAACATCAAGCGTCACACCGTAACGGTGATTATAAAGATGGGTTCGAACTACTAAAGTGTTATGTTGAGGCTCATGGATCGAGTGGAATTTGTTCATCCGATGACGGATAGATATACTCTGGGCCTCTCGGTGATATCACATTGATTAGCTTGCAAGCAAGTGATTTGATCACTAGAATGTTATATCACGGAGCGAGAAAAAGTGCATGTCGATGAGATCAAACTAGGTATGGAGATACCGATGATCGAATCTCGGACATGTAATATATCGCGAAACAAAGGATTAAGATACTAGCGTAAAGGTTCCGACGATCACAAGAAAGTCATCGTTGAATGTGGGAGTCGGTATGGGTCTCCGGATCCGCTTCGATTATTGATCGAGAGGGTCTCGATCATGTCCGCATTATTCGAACCGTAGGGTGACACACTTAAGAGACACCGACATCCAATTGGAGCAAAAGTTTCATGCCGAAAGAAAAGAAAAGCAGGAATTTATTTCACTAGACACCAAAACTGTTTTGGTTGAAATTCTTGAAACTGGTTACGCATGTGAAATGGAATACTAGCGAGGGTTTTATGTGAATGTTTGTTAATTAAAGTAATTAACAAAATTCTGAATAAATAAATAAAGAGTTTATTTAAATGAGAGCTTGCATTAAATTTGGTGGAAATTTAATGCATGTGAGTGATTTATGAGTGGAGGCTTTTTAATGGGAGTGGAGGCTTTTCATTTTGAGTGGGAGCTCCACCCACATGAATGTGGAAGAGGTGGGGGCAGCCCCATGGCTGGGCGCATGGCCCCTTGGGTGCCCCCCCTCTCCTCCTCTCACATCACACCTCCTCGTGAAGGATCTCTCTCCCCCTCTAGAATTTATCCCCATGGTCTCGGACTAGCGAGATACATGTTCCCGGTGGCTTTCGGCAAGAAAGAGTTGTGCTTCGCTGCATCGCTGGAGCGAGGAGGCGGAGGTTGCTCGGTGCCTCGAGCGTGTGTGCGAGCACGGATGCTTCTTGTTTCTTGGCGCTAGGACTTCCTCTCGATCTTGAGATCGGCAAGAGATCGTCTACATCAACCACGAGTGGGACTCGTTAAACTTTGTCGGTCTTCAAGGGTATGTTCTCTACGGATATACATCCGCCCGTTGTTTGTATCTAGTATAAATAGATCTTGGTATATAGTTCACATAGGAAAATTTTTGTTTTCTATCTTGAACCCTTCACTTGGGAGGACAAATTCCATCTCGATATATACAACCCAATGAGATACTTCCGATCACCTAAGAGACACCTTTATGATCACCCTCTCATAGGATGACGTTTGATGACCTCAAAGCTTTCTTCGGTGCAGGAGTTGCATTATCTCATGGTCTAAGGAATACAATATTTGACATAGGAAAAGCTTCGCAAAGATGAACACGATGAAACGATCTAATTGCTTCGCTTAGTTTGGTCCATCCATCATATCATTCTCCCAATGATATGATCTCATTATCAATTGACAACTCATGTCTATGGTTAGGAAACCTTAACCATCATTGATCAATGAGCTAGTCCTTAGAGGCGTACCAGGGACACGGTGTTGTTCACAAACCACACAAGTATTAAAGTTTCTGCTTAATACAATTCTAGCATGGAATATAAACTTTATCATGAACAAGAATTATAATAATAACATCTTTATTATTGCCTCTAGGGCATAATTCCAACATCATGTTCTATTAACAGTGATGATTGTTTAAACCTTAGAAAGGAAATCTTTTCTTCAAATGTTATTCTTTTTGCCACTTTAAAGAATAATCTCATAATAAATTCTTCAACTCTTAACAACTAAAACCAAGGACTCTTACCTTAGTCACCAAATAATAATTAAGCATAATCACATTACTTTATACTTTACCTGTGTATTAAGAATTATTATCACTTAGGTTCCTTATAAAGATCATTACTTATAAAGTAAAACTTGAAGATACACAATTAAGATCTAAGCAACCTTGTGTAGCATTCCATATGTGTGTATTTTATTGTTGTATAAATACATGTTGTTTCACACACACTCATAAGCCTTAATAAGAAGCACATGTATGAAACTTAATCTAAAAGGGCAACACATTCTAAGGAAACCAATTCCAGTATCCAAACCCTAAAACAACGTTATTCTCGGGATTCGCGTTTATCAACTTGCATTACATTACCTATGCATAAAAGCATCTTGCTTCTTTAAACATTACTCCTTACCAGACCAGATTTCAACTATTGGATCTTATATTGTCTTGAAGATTGTGAGTGCATAATCTTGCAATCACAAAAGGCAAGTTCACACTTGCTCATGTCCTTTGTTTATTTTCTGTAAAGTATTTTGAAAATCCAGTGTTGTCATCACCTGCATTTGAAAAAGGTCAGAAAACACTATTTTTGATAATAATGTGAACTATTGGTTACTGATCCAGAGTGATTAGCTAATCTATTAAATCTGGCAGTTGGAATACCATTGTTCAGGACTATATCACCTAGGATTTAATAACCAATGTCGCCAGTGATTCTTGCGCCGTATATTACGCATTGACCATGAGATTTGGAATAGGACAGAGAAGTCAGTTGTATCTTATTCCTCTCGCATGAAGCCGGATGTGCAGGTCATGGCTGTTATCACTCATACGTGCATATTAATTGGTAATTCGTAGAGGATATGCAGCATATGGGTGGAAACCCTCAACATCCCACGATAGTTCTGACATCTAACGGTCTGTACAAACCATTGCTGTAATTCATTATGTGGGCATGGTGTACACCAAGGAGGCATGCGAGGTCGTGAAGGGGCAGTGATTGGCTTGGATCTTAAGTTGGGCCTCAAACCAAGGAAGTTTTAACGGGAACATAATCCCGGTCGTGCAACAAAGCCTAATGTCTCTCATGGGTAAAGTGACGCATCTCTGCAGAGTGTAAGAACTATAACTTGTTATTCCCTGTTCCGGGAAGGAGCTGCGAACGCGGCGGGAAAGGAACTCCATGAAAGTTCTGGTAAACCCGTGAAGGCTGACGGACATAGCTTTTCAGAATAAAAGCAACCTTTGAAGAAATGTTTACAAAAACTTGCATTGTCTACGATCTATGGTCTGCGGCTGTAGATATAGTGCATCAAACACTCCTTTTCTAGTGAACTTGCTGAGTACGCTCGTATCAAAGTATCTTCTTAACCCTTGCTAGGTTCTAAAGCCAGTAGAAACGATGTCTACATCAAATCATGCTTTAGGAATCATCATCAAAAGCTAAAGCTCTTCAATAAAGTCAAGAAAGTCAACATATACACCCACTCAAGTGAAGACGAAGTTACTGATTAGACAGGAATATAATCTCTAGCCATAGAACTCATTTCTGTAGTGTATTGCGATAGTAGGAATACCATACCATTAATTAAAATACTAGTCATAATAGTATGATAGTCTTGAGTTGTTTATTTCTGATTCTTCTTTGAAAGAAGTTTCTTTCTCTCTCTTTAACCTAGAGTGTTCTCTGGATCTTGTGTAAAGAGTTGACTTGTAACCTATAGTCATGTCTTGGACCTGCTATATTTCTGTTGTACTACTCTGAGGGATGTAATACTAGTGAACAGTGTTTTATTGGTGTTATGTCAACGACTATAGTGTACTACATCATGCAGTGGTATGCTGGGTCACCACAGTATCCCACTATTATATATATATAGGGGAAATAGTGGGCTACTCACCCGGCTAGCTGTGCATGCTCGTAACACCATAGGATTAAATGAGAGCACAATCTAATTAACAGATGTAATATAAACCCATTAGAGAAACTAACAACCGTTGTATCGGGAGCATGAGGTTGATTTCAAAAGTAAATGACGCATGTCATCCACACACATGGGTTCTTACCATAGAATTACGCATGCCATCTACACACATGAGGTCTTCTCACGGTCTTACCCATCCATACACAAAAGTTCTCTCCACCTGGCTACCACAACAACATGTCTTTTTTTGCATGTCACGCATGCTAGGACACACATCCAAGAACATACACAGAGCCAAGAACATGCGTCTTCCCACGAACCAAGAACATACGCTTTTCTACAAAATGAAATAGGGCGTTCTTTCGCTCAACCGGCACAGGTCCATTGAGGCGTCAAGAAGGTACCAATTTTTTTGATGTTTTATATATGTGATTTTCCACCCACATGCATCAATTCGCCAGCATCTTAGACGCCACCACCAGAGAATTTAGAGGGAATCACCAGGGCGAGTCAATCCGGCACATGACACGACGCCACACTCCCAAAAAAAGAGACGCCTCGATACCACTCCATGTTCATCGACGCTGACGGTGTCAAGTCGGTGCTTCCCTCCAACTCCGACGACATCAAGGAATACTCCTTACCGAGCAACACCGACTCTGACACGGATGATGAAGACTACAAGCTCAGTGTACGTGACTCGCGCCGTATAGAGATGGAAGCGAAAGCAAGCCAGGCTGCTCAAAAAGAAAACATTAAGGAGAATGAGATGGTCGATGATTGGCTTGAAGCCGTCCGCAACGTCACATACGACAATGTGGAAGGGCCGTCTGTCAAAGTGGAGCAAGCCGACAACAAACATGAAAGCGGCGACAAAGGGAAGAACATCTTCATCATCGACATCTCCGACAATGATGAACCATGAATCCTAGCAGCAGCATGTGCTACATAGGAAATCGCGCCTGCTTGTCTATTTCGCTTCCCATTATAGCCCGTCATTTAGTATCGCTTGTTAGTCATTGTCCACACGACACCATCCGGCATAGCCAAGCACCTCTTAATATTCCTCGGATGTACTAAAAGCATTACTACTTTTATCAATAGTTGTTTGTTCACCAATACGCCTTTGTTACCATATACTAACTATGGCAGTCTTTTAGTAACTACATGCACTTTTTATTGTCCAAATTCATCCGGTGTGATGTGTGAAAAGAGACATAATATTGTTTTGGGGGAAACATTGCATGATGGATGCGATTGACCGTCAAGACGGTGTTCATGTGTGGTCGCAATAATAATAACAAAGGAAACTTAGCTGTACTCGCATTTTTTAGTTTTAACAGTTTGACTTTGGTGGCTAGTAGGTCATATAAATGTTTTTTTAGGATACATATAAATGTTTTTGCACAGTGCATGATAGGTACTTCCGTTATACCTCCCTTCCTATGTCTTTAAAATTTCACTCTTTGTGGTTTTGTCTTTTCATATTTTCTGAAATATTTATTAATCAAGCGGCACGCAGTACAAAGTCGACGCGGACTGGAAAGTTGTTCATAAACTCTGCGCAGGTTGCTGCACTTTGACAGTCGTGAGCAATGGTGCATGTGTGGTGTTTGTGAGCTTTTTTTGCAGTACCCCATGTTCACTTGGCGCCTATTTGTAGTGCCATGTAGCTTTTGAGGAAACGGAGGATAGAAAACGCGGCAAAATAACAAGACCAGTTGTCCAGACAAGCCACGAACAAATGTACGTGATATCGAGTGTACCCATCAGAAAATTACAAAACATATGACTATGGTGTCTACAACACATGTCAAAAACCACAACGATGTGACAATGGTGTCTAAGACATAAATAAAAACCACAATGACGTGAGGGTGGTGTCTAAGACACAAGTGAAAGGACAAAGGACATCTCCTACGATCTATTCTTAGCAGAATTTAACGGATGGCAAGAGGACACCGTTAGTAAAATAATGCCAACAACCGACGACGGATATTGTGGGATCATATGGTGACTATATCGGATGACAATGCATGCATGCGCAGGTAGCATGGTGGGTAGCAAATCCGCGTCGATATATATATATATATATATATATATATATATATATATATATATATATATATATATATATATATATATAGGGTCACGCTATTTGACACCCAGGGTGTTATTCTACACTATTCTACACTCACCCTCTATCTTTAAAACTGTATATTATTTTTACATCGCGTAAATTTTGACTTACCTCGAGAATTGAGAAGAACGTAAGAAAATATAGACATGTCATAAATTTTTTTATTTACATGTCGTATAAAAATACGACATAAAATCGTATTTTTAGTGTTTTTTACACTATAATCACTCATAAATTATTTTTTATGTCATTTTTTGCGTTGTGGATGAATATGAACATAATTATTTGTATACAAAACACAAATTTCTAAATGTGACAACATAAAGTTATGTAGGGTGCAAAAATAACTATTCTGTACCATGGGTGTCGAATAGGATTTCTATATATATATATATATATATATATATATATATATATATATATATATACTAGCTGAATGCCCGTGCGTTGCAAAGGAAAATTTAAAAAATAAATAAAATGGTTATTATAATTTTAAAAAACACATGCATTAAAAGTATTTGGTTCTTATTTATTTTCTTTGTTTGTTTCATTCTAATATTTTTATGTTTAATATCCTCTTTGTCTTGAATTAGATGTCACAGATTTTTTATGTGTTACACATATGAATCTTGGCAATGACATTTAACTTGGAACAGAGTGAGTACATATTTTTCCAGTCTAGTCCAACAACACCAATTAATTATGTATGTGTCAGTTTTGGAATCAAATCTAAACATTCTCAAATTCACAAAAAATCCTAAATTCGCCAAATAAAGATTATTACAACCCCATTCATCAAAATCTAAACCGTCTCAAATTTATCTGCCAAGGTTTGGAGATTTTCCTCCATGTAGGATTGGAGGCCATGAGGGGTTAAATCTGAACTTGGTTCATTCCTACTAAGAAATACCAACCTAAACAGAAGTCTAGACTAAAGAAAAAAAATTCAATTGTTCCTTCCGTCTGCGTTGCATTCCCTTTTTTTCAGCTAGCTGGACTGAGTTGACACGGAACAGGAAGGGCCTCTAAGTCTCATACTCTCACTTTCCATGCGAAGAAAATCCCCATCCTCACTTCTAAAAAGGCTGTAACAGAAGCTACACAAATCAACAAGCTAGCATGAATTAAGACTAACCGTGAATAGAAGAACGACAAGGAGTACATGGTTGGCAACCACAAGTGCAGAGCAAGGGATGAAGCCTCGTTTGCTGCCGCTCGACACTGTTGGAGGTCTTGTGCTTCCTATGACAGCCCGAGGCCGCCAGGATCTCTGCCGTGTTCCGCTACTCCTCAAACCCAATGAATCGATACCGGAGCATATCTATCATTGCCATATCGATCGTGATCGGGACGGCCGGATACATCGGCACGCTGACCAGTGACAAATGACCGTGCAAAATCCTTCAATCCTTCGTAGCACAGCATGAGCACATACAGAAGCAATTGCTATGCACTGGTAGGTAGGAGCTGAGCTCCAGAATCGTGACGGAGAAGCTAGTGGCGAGCATGCAAAGTGCGACTTCGCTAAGCACCTGGACAGGGGCGTGGACGAAAGCCATGGAGGATGGTAAGCACGCGCCCGCCAACGTTAAGTCAGAGCAGCGTAGCAGGCGGCACAGCTGATAGCCGCGGCACTTGTACTGTTCGAGCTACCTGTGGTGCTCCTCGTCCTCCGCCATGAAGGTGAGGCGGCGAGCTCCATCTCCCGTTTCAGACCAATGCGTGGAAGACCAGAGAAACGGTACAAACTTCATCCATGCAGGGACATAAAATTGCTAATGGAGGCTGACTCATTCTTTGCTTGGCCGAGACGGACCTCGTGCCTTCTGTCAGAGGTGACGAAAACACGAGGCCGACGACCGCAGGAGCCGATGGCCTCGGCCGCAACGCCGATTGATAAGGAGACGTAGGGCTGGATTCACCCGTCAATTCATCACCATAGTTAGAGCTACTCCATGCCAAGATCGACTCCCTTTGCCGGACGGCCTTGCCTCGCGCCTCTGGTCCAAGATCGTGTCTCCCGTCCCGTCGCCGTATGGCTTCGTCGCGCGTCTCCGGTCGTTTCGGCTGTGGTCGCCATAGGTGGAGGTTGCGCCATGCCAAGATCGTGATTCCTGTCGTCGGATGGCCTCGCTGCGCGCCTCTAGTCTTTTCGGCTGTGGTTTGCAGCCTCTGGTCTTGGCCCGACGGAGCTGCAGGATCCGATCCGCCCCACGAGGTGGAGTTCCTGTACGGCTTGGAATCAACGCTTTTAGCCTTTTATTTATGGAAGAGATAGAGGGGCGGATATGTATTTCTAATGTATTCTGTTGAGGTTTTTGTGCTGGACTCGGTTGAGGACGTGGATGAAACTGGAGGGATCGCTCGCTAACGGAAGTAGGCCGGACAACGTACAAGAAAAACCAACACGACGGACGAAAGTTTAGGAAGACGAAAACCATCTCTAGACAAATTATATAAGTAGAGATAGAGATAGAGATAGAGATAGAGATTGGTGGTACGGCACAAACTAAATCCCTTCTTGCTATTTTTTACCGACAAATATTTTTGCTATGGGAAGCCAACTAGGTGCTCCTTCTTCTTTTCTTTTCTTTTTTTGGCCTTTTCCAGTGTCATTTCTCTCTATTATTTTTCTTCATTTAGTACTTAATTCTTTTTTTTTTTTTGCCCTTTTCCAGTGTCATTTCTCTCTATTATTTTTCTTCATTTAGTACTTAATTTCCGTGAACCATCTAAAGCCATCAACTGCAAAATACCAGAAAGAAACGACACGGCATTCAATCATGTTTTTGTACCTACATTTATTAGGTTGTGTGATTGAAAAGCTGTAAAAAACCTCAAAAAAAGACATTAAACCTGCTGTACAATAGCATGCTCTCCTCGGTTTGAACATGCAGTTCATTCCCTATAGCCATATGATCTGTTCTTGAGTTAAGCAGAAGCTGATCAGTTTGATCATTTTACCCATCTTTCAGAAGAATGACACAATACTTTCATGTACCCATCTTTACAAGAACAGTAAGCGTCTGCAGTAACATTGATGCACCTACTGTCTACTGTCCAACATAACTTCGTAGCACAAAATATCTGTCTAATGTGTTGTAACTTGCTTGTATCCAGAAACATTATGGAGCAGATTGCCAGATCGGTAATGCAGTACCGGAACGGACCCAAGTACTTTGCATAAATTTCACAATGTAACATCACCGGAACAATATGAAATACTAGTTGACATCAGTCGGTCATTCAAATAGCAGCAAGTGCAGGCAGGCTCTCCATAGAATATACAACATTACATATAGATTTAGCAAATAAAGCAGCTACTAGAAGTAGAACTCTGTCACCAAAATGCAACACTGCCCAGTCATCAGGAAACCAGAACCAGAACCATTGCAACACCCGAAACCAGAACCTGGACTGGATATTGTGACACAACACTTGTAACACAGCACAACAACGGCTAGTCATCAGGAAAGGCCTCAAAAGGATCATCAACCGACAAATCTGATCCTGCTTGAAGACTCCAAGAACCACCTCCTATAGGATAGCAACTGCTCAAATATTGCACTTTGCAGTCTCTGTTAGCCCAATTAGCAGAATAAAGAGCCTCAACCCCGGCAATCACCACTTGCCTCTCGGCGTAAGTTAGGTCATTTTTCATCACGATGAACATCCTCTCCAGCTTCCGCGCATTCTCCGCGATGAACATGAGGAAATCAAACTCATTACGATTCCCTTGTACCTCATGTAAAGCCATAATCTTGACGTGCGATTGGATACACTCAACAGGACCTGTCTCCTCCCAGATCTTCAGACTAAGGCTGCTAGCGGGTTCACGAACTACACGAGACTGCATTTGAAATCAACGAACAGTTAGCTGCACATGGTGGTAATAATGCAGCAACAATCTTATGCAAAACAGTTATGATGATCTGAATGCCAATAAAAGGGTGACATGAGAGGGTGTTACCTCGACAACCAACGTCTCAACACTAGGAAAGCATCTGAGGAAGGTGGGAAGCATCTTGACTTCTCTGCGGACTCCAAACTGCAGTTGCACAGCCAACATCTGGACGCTTGGCACAGTGGTGTGCGTGCTCACCTTTGTTCCAGCCTTCAATGCACCAAAAGAGCACAAATCGATCACACACAATTCGGATAAAATTTCCAAAAATCCGCCAAAGGTTACTTGCTCGGTCACCTTACGAGCCTACAGGGAAGTATAAGGAAGAGATTCTTCTCTGTCTACATGTTGGTCGTTTGGGCGATTTGGTGTGAAAGAAATAGAAGGGTATTTGATAAAAATATCAAGCCGATACAACAAGTAATTGACCAAATAAAGGCAGATGCAATTCAGTGGGCAATGGCGAGCAAAGGACGGCTCACAATCAACTTAGGCCCTGAAGCTGTTTAGTACCGTTGCTCTTGTTTCAGTATTCACTAGGCGTTCAGTTGTGCTGTTCCTTTTGGTTGGTTGGTTGTCTGGCTGTTTTTGTTTGTAATTTGGCTTTTGTTACTCTTTTTCCCCTCTTAATATATAACATGCAGTTCTCCTGCATGGTTCTAAAAAAAATTATACGTTGATCGACTAGGTATTCGGCCTTTTACTTGATTTGTCTATTTAGAATAGCAGATTAATATATTAGTTTTTTGGTGCACGCCACTTATTTTGGACCATCCATTTTGGATGGTCCTTGGATGGTCCACTGGTTACCATGTAAAGGTAAGAATTCACAACTTATCATTCAGGTTAAACAAGCACTATGCATTCTAAATTAAATATGGAAGTTGTATATATTATTAATATCTGAAAGACATTACTAGCATTACCCTATGAAATACAAACATAAAAATGATTAAAGGTAAGCACCTTACAAATTAGAAACCATAAACATCAAAATAAAGTTCAACAAAACAAACATCTGGAGTTCAAATATCGCCAGATACTTAACAGTATTCAATGAATATAAATCCAAAGCAAAAGAAAATAATTTGTAATGTTCGGATAGGGCGATGATAACATGTTTTTTCAACACCCTCACTTATATTCTGATTCGGTGGTGCCATAGAAAATATCAATACAAAAAAACAAGAATAGACTATTTATTAGTAAAGCATCAGATACTTTGGAGCCCAAGCAGATTGTATTCAAATTTTTACTTCAAAGACTCCATGAGAATAGGGAAGGAGATGGTATAAAAAAATGATCACCTCCGAGGATCTAGGCACCTTTTCATTGACATAAGAAATAAGCATTGAAATGTTAAAGAGATATATGTTATGTACACTTTAGCAACTATATTCTGAATCATGTAAAAGACAAGAGAAGTCACCTGGTCTATAGGGAGATCATAAGTGAATCTCTAATATATGGTGCGATAATTAAATCCATGTAAAAAATGTGTAAATTTCTATCAGGTGATATATAATGCTATAATTAGAATGACTATATGCTAAACTCACCCCTTGATAAGTTAACAGCTAAAATTATATAATCATCTTGCCTCCTAAGAGGCAAGTGGAGTATCTTAAAAAGACTCAGATATATGTAAATTCTAACAGAATCAAAACGATCCATCGGTTATACTGTTTGGATGTATACTAGAGGTTTAAAAGTAAAAAAACACGTTAGATTGGTCCTAGTAGAATGAAAAGCGAGGCCACCTCATGAAAGAAATGGATAACTGGATATCAATGATGCAAATTTTCAATTGGGGGGGGGAAGGAGTAAAGCAGGATCACAACTTGAGAAAAATTATTATAGTCAATCATGTGACTGTAAATAAGGATCAGGAAGCTCTGACTTATAACTTCAAATCAACAACAAATGCTGCTAAATCGGAGATGATAAGTGTCAACCATCTATCCATATCATCCTAAGGCAAACCCACGATTACCAATGTTTTCTAAATCCTAAATAGGCAGGCAGGCATACCCATCTTATACTTGGTCCGCTAGCTGATTTTTCAGCTTGTCCTGCAAATTACTCGTTTTTTGCTAATCTTACTCGGGCCACACCTACTATGACTACTTGAGGGGAGCCAAAACTGAGTTTTAGAACATTGATGCATGTTAGCATTCGACACGGCTATTGCTTGTTCCGTCCATATCATGAAAAGAAATTCAATCTGAGATATGAGCGGGCACGGGCGCTGCATGTACCTTGATGATGGTGTTGCCGATCTCCAGCATGTGCACTCCTGGCTCCAGGTATCCCAGCACACGCAGCTTAGGGACATGGCCAATCTTGACCGTCGTGCCAATTTTGCTCACCTCCTGGCGCTCACTCCAATTTCTCCACAGGAAGAAGCGCTCCAGGCTTGGGGCGTCCACCACGGCGACCTCCTCCACGATGGACAAGCAGAACTGCACGCACCGTAGGCGGTGGTTGGTGAGACGAGCACGCAACGGTTTCACGGTTCCGGTGACCGTGAGGATCTCCAGCACGGGGCTGACGGCGAGCACGAACTCCAGGTCTTTGTCCTCCATAACGATGTAGGCAAGGACGAGCTGATGAAGGTTGGGGAAGCCCACGCCGCGCGGGAGGGTGGCGGTGTCCGGGAACAACCAGGCGCCGAGGTAGAGCCGGCAGAGGGAGGCGCAGCTGAAGAGTGAGGAAGGGAGGGGCAGGTCGCGGAGGGGCCATGGGCGATTGACGAAGACGAGCTCGTCGACACCCTTGGTGGCAAGGAGCTGAAACCAGCGCGCGAGCAGGCGGCTGTCGGAGCCGTTAATGAAGCTGCAGGTGAGGCTGACGAAGGGGAAGGATCCAGGATGTGACTCGAGGGCGGCGGAGACGGCGTCGGTGACGGCGCGCGAGGCAGCGCCGGGAAGGTCGGGCCGAGGCTGCCCGTCGCCTCCGGGGAGGAGGTGGGTGTCAACGAGGACGGTTGGGGCGGAGCGCCAGAGGCCGTACCAGCGCGATGAGAGCACGGTGGTGCGCGCGCCGTCCTTGGCGGGGAGGAGGGAGACCACACGGCGGAGGAGATCGTCGGGGAGGTGGCTGACGCGGTCGGTCTTGTCGGTGGCGGCGGCGGCGCAGCAGAGGGAGGGGACTGTGGAGACGGGTGGCTTGGGAAGGAAGGCGTAGAGGAATGTGAGCTGCCCTTCCTCGCCGGGTCTCACCAACACCGGTGCCAGCCCGTGCACCATCGTCGTGTCCCCTCCGACGGGACCGGTGGTGGGGCAGGACAAGGTATCGTGGCCGCCGCACAGCACGCGGAGGAGGGGAGGGGGAGAAGGAGGGTTTGGGCGAGAGCGATGGGGAAAGGAGGGCTAAATTACTTAGGGCTTGCTTGATGGAATTGCATAGTAATTATGTAGGATTTGAATTTTATAGGATTTTTTCTTATGTCAGTGTTTGATTCATAGGAAAACATTCTATAGGAATTAATCCTATAGAAATTTTGTAGTGCAATTTCTATAGGAAAACAATATTAGGTCATATCTTATGGAAAAATTTCTTTGCCACATCAAACAAAATCCCTCTTCCTATAGGATTCACATTGGCATAACATCTCAATCCTATGTTTTTTCTATTTCTATACTTTTCCTATCCTATGAATCAAACAAGCCCTTACTTGGATTCTCAATTGCAATCCCACTTAAAAGTAAAAAGTAACTTAGTAAAAAGTCTCAGTTATAACCATACTCGCAAAAATCCAACCTTAGAACACCACTTATACAACTCATAAGATGCACTAATCGCAGCAAATCATCAGACTGAGCTCTAATTTAGTTCTTACTCAACTTAGAATTAGCAAAACATTTTTTATACCAACCAACCTGCACACAACGTCCCCAACAACACATCGTTGACAAGTAGGGCCAGAAAATATCACGATGTTTTTTTAGAAAAGAGTATATATTAATATTATAAGATATTAATTACACTCGGTCTCTGCAACAACGCATGCTTTAGTGACTTATGGATGCACACATAAAATAAATAAAAAATAAGAAGTCTCACTACAGAGAATGATTCCTCGAAGTAACAACACTAACATCACCAGTAGTCCAACCACTCTAATAGCGACGCCTTTAAGAAGGAAACAATGCACAAACATCATTGTTCCCGGTCAAAGATCATAGTTTTTCACCCTGGAGAAAGTCCTCACTCGTAAAACAATGTCTTTAACAAGGTCATTGCTAGACACAACCAATTAAATTCAGACCTTGGATTTTCACCATATAAGGTAAGACTGGAAACTCCTCCTATGTTGTAGCTCCCACAAACAGTTCGATGCTACGAGTCCACGCAGCTAGTTCCTCGTTGCCAAGAAAACTCAAATCACCATCGCTTCCCTGATGTTCTAGCTTTCCTGACATTCTCCACATCTGACTTTCTCATGGATCATCGAAGCATTGACACATGATGGTAACATATATTAGAGCTTCACAACACTCCCGCGTTGGGTACGCCCGACCGGTTTCAATCTGATCCAGCAATCTCCAGGCATAGTCGCTCATGGGAGTTCGCCGACGGAGCCTTCAAGAACTCGCCGCTCTAGACCAGATCATCGAGGACAGGAAGACAGCACAACTTCGTCTTCGCATGGATGGAACCCTAGGACCGCCACCATTATTCAGGCCATCCACCAGTGCCCACACCTCCGTCCAGCTTCCGGCGGACAAAACGAGCGGGTCAGTCTTCAGCCCTTTTGAAGCCATGGCTGAACCCACGGATCGATTAGAGAGAGACCAAGATGCGGTGTCGCCGCTTAAGGCAACCACCACGCCACTTCCAAGTCTGCACCATCCCCCCCATCTTCTCCTCCACGCCTTCCTTCCAAGTCGTTGGCAAACGCCGCTCGGGCGAGCGTCGTCGCCCGCCGCTTGGATCCACCGGCGCCGCCCCTTGGTGTCCACCCCCTGGCACGAAGAGGATCGACGGGGCCGTGCAGATCGCCCGTCGCCTTAGGCAGCCTATGCGAGGCCTCCAGGCGGCGCCGGCGGCCGGCAAGGGAGCAACGATGGTGGCTGGCTAGCATTTGGAGGGGGCGCCCAAAGGTCGCCTCGTGCGAGTGACCCGGGAGAGGGCATTTTCAGGACCAAATAGCACGATCTACTTGTAACAACCATGCCTCTCCAATTCCAAGGAGCTTAGAGCTCTTTCAAGATTTTCATGAACGACACTAATGAAAACCTTAGTTGGTCGCCAAGAACATCACTTGTGCATCACACTCTGAGGAAACATGGGAGAAACCCTAGCTCTCTGCCGTCAGCACCCCTCCCTCCCTCTCATCCTCCTCTCCTCCATTGGAGGATGCAGCCGGTGAAGCCATGCTACTATCAACGGAGGCGGGATCTCTCGTAACGCTTTGCTCTCGACATGGGATCCATCGGCTGGGGCAGCAGCGGTGTATTTTGGTGACACAATCGACGCGTGTTAGCAGCGCGAGAAGGGCATGTTGTTGCATGGAGGGCATCGTGGGTTGGGGCAACACATGGCTGGTGTTCCTGATCTAGGCCTCGTCGGGCCTGAGCGGGTTGTGGCTCCAGCGCATGTTGGAGGAGTACGAGACCCATCACCATCGTGGTGGTTGTGTTGGTGATGTCGAATAGTAAGGGGGCCTCCTCATCCGATCCCTTGTTAGTTAGTGGTAAGGTCGGTGGTGGTCGATGACCTTCTCCTACGCCGGTGTTCTTTTCCTCTCTGCATTGGTGGCTCAAGTTGGCGGCTTCCATCCTAGTCGGTCATCTCTGGCAACATCCGGGTCTCGGTGGATGGCCGAGGTGAAAGACCTATGGCGGTTGATGCTAACCTCGGAGACGTCAGACGTTGTTTCCTTCATGATGGTGTTGTCATGGCCATCACCATGCATCCTCCACCTCGGACACCAGGGGAAACCCTAGGTCCGGTCCATCGGACCAGGTGGCGACAACACCATGGTGTTGTTATCTTATTGAAGACGTCGTCTAGGCTACGTGGGGAGAGGCTGATGTGATTGTTAGGGGGTTAGGGGGCTAGGACGGTGATATGTTTCCCGTATTGGCTGCTTCCCATGTCTTGGTCTTCCGAGGCAAAATGAATGGCTTGGCGGACACATCTTGGTCAACGTATTCCCTGGGTCTGTTAGGATCATGCCTCCTACTCGCCGACCCTCTAGGCACAAGAGGGAAGGTACATTGGTCTGGGTTCCCTTGGTGTCGAGGTTGATCCTTTTGGTGGTGTCTTTCTTGGATCATGACGTGGCCTTGAAACCATGTGTTCTATCTCCTCACCATTCGTGATAGCATGTTGCGCAAGAAGATTCATTTATCATTCATTTTGTAGAGGGTGCGTTGTTTGTCGCTTGGCTTGTATCATGTTCGGTTCGTGGAGTTGTAGCCTTCGTGGTGATGTATCGGCTGAAAGTGCATGTGTACCCCCATGTGTGGTTTTGGAAATTAATGACAATCTCTACGGACTAGTGTTTGCATTGGGTTACACTTGTAGGAATTATCCATTGGCATCATTTGGACCATATTTTGGCTTCAAGGTTGAAGGATAAGCAATGTCCAAGGAGATATTCAAGGTGTTATGATCATTGAGCCCATTGGAATCATATGGAAGAAACAAGTGTAGGGTTTCGTAGCATGGAAAACAAAAAATTTCTACCGCATCCAAACAAACAAGCCAAGATCTATCTACTAGATTGTAGCAACGAGTCGATAGAATAACTCACCCTCTAAGATTCCAAAGTGTTTAACGAGAGCGGATTCTCGTGGGTGATGTAGTCGTACTCTTCCCGATCTCAAGATCGCGTAGACGATCCTTCCGTTCAAGGCGCTCCTGATCAGTCTACATCGCTCGGTACTCGAAGACCTTCCTCTCCTTGTTCCGTGAAAATGGAGGTTGTAGCACTCTCTCGCAATTATTCGGACAACCTGGTACCTGCAAGTAGAGGGAGATCTCAGACTTCGCCTTAAGCCGGAGCGAGTATGGTGGAGTATGAGAGAGTCCCTCGACAATCTAGGGTTTAGACATGCCGAGGAGGGGCAAGCCGGCGGCTAGGGTTTAGCTAGGCGGCGGCGGTGAGTGCCCTAGGGCCGGTGGCGGCTATGGAGGCGGCGGCGGCTTGGGGCTAGGGTTTAGAGGAGTAGGAACTTGTGTCTAGGAGGGGAGCCCTGCCCCTCCTTTTATAGGTGGAGGGGGCCGGCCAAGGGAAGGGGAGTCCCTCCCCAACTCGGTTTGGTGGTGCGCCGGCGGTGGGGAGGAAGGACTCCTCCCCAACTCGGGTTCCTCCTCCTTTTCCACTTTCCAAAAATAGTCGTTTGACTTTCAAACTTGGCGTTTGAATTTTCAAACAAGGATTTGATTTAATCCTCTATTTTGTTCAGCGATGACACTTAGTACATGATGCAATCATACCAACTTGATATAACACATTCATGTACCCTTCCCCTCCGGAGTGCCGGACATTCCGGAACCTTCTAGAACATTCCCGATGAAAACACCGGAACCATTCTGCAACTCCGAAACGGGACTTTCCTTATATGAATCTTATTCTCCGGACCATTTCGGATCTCCTCGTGATATCCCGAATACCATTCGAGACTCCGAACAACATTTGGACTCTTTCTCATCATTCCATAACTACTCAAACAACGTCGAATCCTTAAGTGTGTCTCCCTACGGTTCGTGAATTATGCGGACATGATCGAGACACTTCTTCGATCAATAACCAATAGAGGAATCTGGAAATTCATATGGCTCTCACATATTTCTACGATTACTTTGCGATCGAATGAACCACTTACATACGATACCAATTTCCCTTTGTCTCACGATAGTTTACTTATCCGAGGTTATGATCGTCGGTATCTCTGTATACCTAGTTCAACCTTGTTACCGATAAGTACTCTTTTCTCGTTCCCGTGATATGTGATCCCTTGTGAGCCAGTCACATGCTTGCAAGCCAATTGGATGACATTTCACCGAGAGGGCCCAGAGTATATCTATCTGTCATATGGATGGACAAATCCCAGTCTTGATCCATGTGTTTCAACCAATACTTTCCGAACACTCAATGCCACCTTTATAGCCACCTAGTTACGGTGTGGTGTTTGATGTCATCAAAGCATCCATCCGGTAAAGGTGATATGCATGATCTCATGGTCGAAGGAATTAGGTTACTATGTATCAGAAATCATATAGCAATTGAACTATTAAAATGACTTGATCTTTATGCTATGCTTATCTATAGGAGTATGTCCACCATATCATTCTCCTAACGATATGATCTTGTTGTTAATAACATCTCAATGTTCATGATAGGGAAACCACAATCATCTATTAACCAACAAGCTAGTATTATATAGAGGCTTTACTAGGGACTTCAAATTAAGTTTACAAATCACACAAGTATTAATGTTTCCTTGTTAATACTATTATAGCATGAATGTAAACATTTATCATAAACACAAAGATATAATAATAACTATATTTATTATTGCCTCTAGGGCATATCTCCAACAGTCTCCCACTTGCGCTAGAGTCATCTAATCTAGATTACATGGTAATATACCGAACACCCATGGCAGTTTGGTGCTGGTCATGTTTTGCCCTCGGGAGAGGTTTAGTCAACGGATCCGCCACATTCAGATCTGTGTGTACTTTGCAAATCTTTATATCCCCATATTGGATATGTTCTCGAATAGCATGAAAACGTAGCTTGATGTGCTTCATCTTCTTGTGTGACCTTGGTTCTTGCGCATTGGCTATGGCACCCATGTTATCACAGTAGTGTTGCCTGTCAAAACTCACCGGCGGGCAGTGACTAGCAACACGAAGAGCCGGGAGGCTCCTAGTCCCTCGGTCTGGCCAACGGCTCAAATCTTCCAAAGACGCACGCCGTCTGTCTTGGTTCGATGCCTGACCTATACCGCCGTGAAGGTGATGGATTGTTCGATTGGTTTCTGCGGTAAACAAGTATCGTAAAATTCGAGCCGTGATCGGCTCCCGAGTTTCCACAATAAATCGGCTTTCGAGCCGATTATCCCCATGGTTTTGCATTGGATCTATGATAACATGGGGTTTTGCTTGATTACTACAAGTTAAATCGATCTATAGTTTAGTGTTTTCACCACGCATAAAAGCCCCGTAGTTGAGCCTAATAGATACGAAAAATAGTAGAAAACCAATCCTAGAGAAGGCCTAAAACCAACACAACGTCAATTCCTAACGTCCCTCTAAGACCAATAAACCATATTTTACGACATTAGGATCGTTCAACCCGTTTGTGAGGCCTAATCACGTGGATATTAAACTAAACCTTGATGAACAAGGCACAACTATAACAGATCAACTCGACTAAATAGAAATCAAGCAAGGTGCCACCCTCACACCCGGAGAAGGTGCAAAGATGGCGAGATAGCTAGAGGTAGCACAAGCAAGCAATCATAGTAAGAGTATCGATGCTAGCTCTAACAATCTGTGGTAAAGGTGTTACTCGCCATCAACAAGGCTTCGACGAGTAACACCGGATAACGCATAAATCGCCTAGATCGCAAGGTGCGATCTAGGCGATGGCACTTACCCGAGAAAACCCTAGAAACAAGGGTGGCGATGTAGAGATTGTTGTTGGTTGTGAACGTGATTGTCCTTGTCTTTCAATAACCCTAGGTACATATTTATAGTCCGGAGACTCTCTACTTTTGGCATAACTCTACAACTCTATCTTTACCTAAACATAAACGGAACCTAAACAAACACGAATCCTACTATGATACGGGATACACGCAATTCAGCCAAATCTACGCACTAGGCCGATCCAACAACACGTTGAATAAATGTATCTTCCAAGCCCATCTTGATCACGGCCCATCTCCGTCTTTGGCCAAAATACGGTGATAACACATGCCCCCTGGTTTTGGCAATGATAATTCCAAACCACTCAGCTTTTTTTCCTCTTCTTCTCCCTTTTTTATCGGTCGCGTCGACGTAACGCATGGCGTAAAGACCGTGACGCTACCCTTCATCATGATGCCTGTCTTCTCAACTCCTGCGCAGCGTGATTTGACCATTTTGGCGGTAACTGGGAAACCGCCATGCCATTGAACCGTCTCATCATTATTCCCTTATTTAAATCAGCTGAACAGTTCGCAGTCCTCATCTTCCTCCGTGGCGAAAACCTCTTTCTTCATCCGGAAAAACCCTCTTTCTTGCCATGGCCTCCCTGCTTCCTCCGATGCATCCTCCCATGCCTCCAACTCGATTAGCGGCGAGAACCAACTCGAGCACCACCATGCGACATAAGATTTTCGCCCCACGATGGTGGGACGAAAGGATCGATTTTCGCCGTCTGGTCGAGGACGATGCGCCCCGATCGACGAAGAGCCTCTGTCCTCGTAGACGGAACCGGAGGCGAAGAGCAGCGACGACAACCGGTCGTGGGACGTCGACTCTTCCGCCGAGGAGGAATCGGAGGAGGACACCTCCCGATGGGTATCCGCACAAGCGCTTCCGCTTATGGGTCCGCGAGGATACTCAAGATGACGACGAGGACGAAGAGGTCCTCGCTGGCTTCTTCAAACAGCAGAATGGTGACGACGCCGAGCAAAGGCGAAGACAAGGAAGAGGACGGCATGCGATTTACAAATGGCGACCTCGGCTTAGATTAGAATTAGTAGTAATGGCGTAGCAATAGCAGCCCCTTTTGTAATCGATCCTTCAGAAGCAATGATCCTTTGAATGAATGAAACTTTGTTCCAAAATATTGCTCCTTTTCCCGCTTCAATTTAGCGATAATCCGAAACAAGTCGATGTTCCGAAGCGATGACATCAGATCGGCTTTCACCATGCCGCATGCATACAGTCAAACAAGTTAAATTGCACAAAGCCGATGACCACCCATCGGCTCCTCCTGCGACCTTCCTCAACACGGTGGATTAAAACACAACGACCCAAATCTCCAATTGCCCATCAAAAACGTGCCCGCAGACTACTAGTGACAAGCAAAGATGAAGATGACAAGGCTCGGGGCGTCGAGGTGGCCCTTCAGAACATGTGTGATCTTCTAGCATCGATGACCATGCATCGCTATATATATAAAATTTATATTATTTTTTTTTACTCGCCGATTTCCAGATCGGCCCCATATCTACCCTACCATCACTTCTCGTAATTTTACCTAGCCGATTTCATGTAACGGCTCCTCGGTTTTCTTGTCCAACATCCCACATGCTTGGGAAATATTTCTTGAGATGTTGTCCATTGACTCATCGGGAACTTTACTCCATCCAACCTGCTCAAGCATGTATGCTCCTTTTAAAACTTGGTCGACCTTGTACGGCCCGTGCCAATTTGGAGACCATTTACCATATGTTGCGTCCTTAGTACCCAAGGGCAACATGACTTCCCATACCAAATCTCCAATGTGGAACTCCTTTGGCTTCACCTTCTTGTTGTAGGCACGAGCTACCTTAGCCTTGTTCTCTTTTATTTTCTCCATGACCACAAACCTAAGCTCACCACATCTTCAATGTCACTCATCAAAGTTGCATACTCTGCTTGTTAGATCGTTACGAAAAGTGACGTCTCGATCAGCCGTAATTTCCCAAGGCAATACGGCTTCTTGTCCATAGACCAGATGGTACGGAGAGGTTTTTATCGCTCCATGACATGACATGCGATAAGCCCATAAAGCCTCGATAAAACTTCATGCCAACGCCTCGGATGCTCATCGATTTTCCTCTTGATCGTTTGATAAGACTACGTTGACGCCTCACTTGTCCATTTGCTTGAGCATAGTACGGAGATGATCGAATCGCTTAATCCTGTATCCTCAGAACTCTACGAACTCGTGAGAAGTGAAACCGAACCTCCATCGGTTGTGATAGTCAGGAATCCCAAACCTATGAATGACATGCTCTTTCACAAAATTTACAACATCTTTTGAACTTACTGACTTCATAGGGACGGCCTCCACCCACTTGGTAAAATAATCTGTGATGGCCAAGATCCACATGTGGCCTTTGCTTGACGGAGGATTGATCTTGCCGATCATGTCCATGCCCCAACCTCGGAATGGCCAAGGCTTGATGATGGGATTCATCACGTCTGGGTACCATATGGATTTTTCCAAATATCTGACATGCTTGACACCCTTTGTAGTACTTAAAACAGTCCTCGAGCATGGTGGGCCAATAAAACCCTGATCTCCTGATCAACCACTTCATCTTGTGAGCCGACTGATGAGTCCCACAGGCGCCTTCATGTACCTCGTGTAGGAGCCGATTAGCCTCTCGGCGTTCCCAAACATTTGAGCAATAATCCTTCCAGGTCTGTAAAACATTTCCCCAATTAGCACATACTTCATGGCTCAGACCTTATCCTTTAGGTGCCCAGCCGAATCTTTCAAGTAATTTGAAGATATCGCTCTCCGATCGTCTGCCTGTGAACCGCACCGAACGCCGGCATATCTCGCCCATTCTTGCTGGTAAATGTTGGTCGTGGCTTATCCCCAGGACCAATGTCAATCTCTTCTAGCTCATCAGCGGATGTAAACCCATACCCTAGCTTGCCGTCACCTGTCAGGTCGATGCTAAACACAGGGCAAGCAGTAGGTGAGGACAACAAAAATAATTTGGGCCGATTGCCTGAATCGGCCCCCTTCTTGATTGTCGGTTTACACCTCACGGTTTTACAATGGCAGGGCGTCTCCCCACGACTACATGATCCGCTTGTCGATGGTCGTTGCTTTTTATTTTTGTGGCCGATCGTGATGATCGGCCGCATTACCATGATCGTGGACCTTTCTATTCTGTGCCGCGATGGATAAGACCAGCCTCACCCCGTTTTTGAAGCTTCATGCGCGCCACCGCCCAAACTGATTCCAGAGATCTCTTGGTCTTCGCTTCCCATGTTCGTACAAGAATGGAAACCTCGATAGAATCGCGCATGGACCTCCACTTCATCTCCGTCCCATCAGACATAATGGTGCATCGTGGATGGAATGCAAAGATTAAGCGTGGATCCAATCCTTCCTAGCAAGACGGGCGAGGTACTTTTTGTTCACGACGAAAAATGACGTGGGTATAGTTTTCTGCCCACCGCCGGATCCACGTTAAGAACACCTTGCGTTCAAGATCGCCGTTGAAGTCGCTTAACGTGACGTTGGTTTTGATCGTCCGCCGTGGAGCGCCCCAAACGTCGTAGCATGGAGTATGGCATGATATTAATCGCCGCTCGGTGTTCACCAACATCTTGCCGACGGTTGTCCATTGATGTAGCCTCGCAGGTAGGCTTTCGGATGTTTGTAACCTTCTCTCGTGGCTTCAAAGATAATCGGCCGTGGCAGCAAGCTGTGCCACCGGTAGCATATTGGTTCGTGGCGCAGAACTTCTGCCGGAGTACGAACACCATGTTTGTACCGGCGATGCTGTGCATCGGCTTTATTGGTAGGCGCCACTCTTTCCTTGTCGCGCGGCCTCCGCTTTCCGTAATCTGCCTTACTTTGGCGCCGATCCGGCCGTGCCTTCTTTAGCGCGTGAGATCTGCGCAGCTTCTTCTAAGTTACGAGCTGCTGCACTCGCGCTCGAGTGTGTCCGAGTCCATCGGCACCACCTGACGGTGAAACTGTCTTCTTCTTCGTCCCTTGTCCTCTCAAGGCCCTTCGCCTAGTGGACTCCTTAGGACGGCTCACGAGGTGGGAGAGGTCCAGACGTTCGAACACCGATATCGGCCTCGTGCCCTTCTTTTGTGGTCCACATTCTGGGCGGTTGTCATTGTAGGCAATCGGCTCATTCCCACGCCCCAGAATGCTTGAAGAAGGGCAATCCCAATGTTTGTCACGCCTTCCTTCTCTTTGGGTGGTCTTGGCGAGGTGCCCATGTCTTTCATCGCCTCTGTCGTCTTTGGCGGCGTTGGTCGACAAGGCGCTCATATTTGTTAAGGAGGTGCGGAATGTGGCTTCGATATCGCACTCTCCTCACTTGTTCCTCTGTTAAGTACCGCCCGCCATCGTGGCTGGGCCATGCGGACCAGCTTCTCTCTGCCTTTGCTCGAGTGATCACCTCCTTCCTTGTACGTGTCATGGTGGTACCCAGACCAGCCATGTTGACATCAAACGAAAAGTCCAGTTGACGCCATCTCGGAGCGATCGAGCTCTATCATGTTGACACCGGGAACGGGTTCGTGTCCACCTTCATGGCGATGGCCGAGGATCAAAGGCCTTGTTCTATTGCCATTTGGATCTGGCGCCGCAGCTCTTGCAATCATTGGTGGTGTGGGTGAACGAATGATGCCACTTGCGAGATGGTCTCCGTTCATCTCCCCGAGCGTGGGGATCTTGTGGCCTTCGTAACCTCAACTGCTTTCTTCAAGAAGAATCGAATATCCGCCGGCTTTGCTCACGCCGGTCAAACCTTTCAAAGGCCCCTCGCCGCTTCACCCATTTGGTGACACGGTTCGCTTCGAGCCCACTCGCCACGGCCACCTCCTGGTCTTGTAGGATCATCTTCTTCCAGAACTACTGTGCTTACGCGCTTGAACCCGTCTTGGTATAACTCGTGGTGGCGCTGTTCATACATCGCCGCCGGGCCATGTGTGCCGTTGAGTTGTACTCCACCGAAAGCGATCCTTGATGTGCTAAGAGCCCCACCACAGCCAGGTCGATTGCTTCCTTCTCGCTTAAACGAGCCGAATAACATCTGTTTTGATGGTTCTGTTACCGATGTATTCGCCAGATTTCTCCCGATTCACTGGCGCCAGTCCGCAATGCCACCTCACGCCTCGAATGGTACCGGATGTGGAACTGTTCTTCTAGTTGCTTCCAGTGCGAATTGAATCGTGGCGCCGAGGTGTACCACCCAAAAGCTGGTCCTTAGAGATTGTGCAAAAATCTCACGCATTTGATCCGATGCGAAATCATACCTAGCTGCCAGTATCGGCACGTGCTCGATCGAGCTTGACCCCTCGACCGCTGAATCTTGAGAACTCGGGAGCTTATATTTGGGCGGTAGTGGAATCAGGTCAAACTCGTTGGGGTACGCTTTGAGTAGCCGATCGTCGCCTTTTTCGCACGGGTTTAACCTGATCTCTCAAGATGGTAGTGATTTGGTCCACTTTGAGCTGCAGGGCTGGATTCTCATGGCTAGTTCCTGGCATACTTGGCTAGCCACTGCTTGTCGTCCATCCGGACACCGTTGCCCGAGAACGCCTGCCTCGAAGATCCGCAGCAGGAACCCCTGCGGAGACTCCTCAGTTGCGATGGTCATGCTACGCCAAGTTGTTGCGCCAGACGTAGGCACATATGTACCCATGCGGAATCTCCTTGGGTGGCTCGAACAGAATTGGCAATCACCGATCGCCCACCTTGTAGACAATGTATGCTGATCCCGACGGCTCTGAGTGGCGTGACCGGCGATTGCGGTGTGGAGCGTCTTTCCTTGGTGGGTTCCTAAAGTGGGCCCCACGGAGAGTAATCGATGTTTCATGATCTCTGGACCACGCGAATCGCAATCCGCCGAAGCGTTCACCAGCTCTCGAGTGGCGGTAGAGAATGAGCCACCATATAGTTGACTTCCGTCAGCGAGCCTGGAGCGTTCCTCCGAAGGAATGTATAGATCTACTTCATCGAGAGCACCTCGGGAGAATCCTTCCACTTGATGCCCCGCCAGACGGGTCCTCTCGAAAGAGCCGATGAGGTCGGCTTCAAGAGCTCTTTGAGCTCGCCATACTTCGCTTTGTGCTCAGCAGAAGCTCGTCACGTGACCGCCTGTTCTCCATCGCAGCGCTTGACATTGATGTAGACGTTGAAGGTCCCACCGGCGTGCGAATGTGTGTTGCTGTCAAAACTCACCGGGGCAGGACTAGCAACACGAAGAGCCGGAGGCTCCCAGAGCGCCGGTGGGCCTAGTCCTCGGTCAACGGCCAAGAATCTTCCAAAGACGCACGCGTCTGCCTTGGTTCGAGATACACCGACCTATACCGCCAGAAGGTGATGGATTGTTCCGATTGGTTTCCACGGTAAACAAGTATATCGTAAAATTCGAGCCGTGATCGGCTCCCAGTTTCGTAAATCGGCTTGAGCCGATTATCCCCATGGTTTTGCATTGGATCTATGATAACATGGGGTTTTGCTTGATTACTACAAGTTAAATCGATCTCGATAGTTTAGTGTTTTCACCACGCAACCTAACGCCCCACGCGTAGTTGAGCCTAATAGATACGAAAAATAGTAGAAAACCAATCCTAGAGAAGGCCTAAACCAACACAACGTCAATTCCCTAACGCCCCTCTAAGACCAATAAACCATATTTTACGACACCGGATCGCTCAACCCGTTTGTGAGGCCTAATCACGTGGATATTAAACTAAACCTTGATGAACAAGGCACAACTATAACAGATCAACTCGACTAAATATAAATCAAGCAAGGTGCCACCTCACCGGAGAAGGTGCAAAGATGGCGAGATAGCTAGAGGTAGCACAAGCAAGCAATCATAGTAAGAGTATCGATGCTAGCTCTAACAATCAGGTAAAGGTGTTACTCGCCATCAACAAGGCTTCAAGACGAGTAACACCGGATAACGATAGTAAATCGCCTAGATCGCAAGGTGCGATCTAGGCGATGGCACTTACCCGAGAAAAACCCTAGAAACAAGGGTGGCGTGTGGCGCGAGATTGTTGTTGGTTGTGAACGTGATTGTCCTTGTCTTTCAATAACCCTAGGTACATATTTATAGTCCGGAGACTCTCTACTTTTGGCATAACTCTACAACTCTATCTTTACCTAAACATAAACGGAACCTAAACAAACACGAATCCTACTATGATACAGGATACACGGGCAATTCAGCCCAAATCTACGCACTAGGCCGATCCAACAACACGTTGAATAAATGTATCTTCCAAGCCCATCTTGATCACGGCCCATCTCCGTCTTTGGCCAAAATACGGTGATAACAAGTAGATAGACATTGGGTCCAGCGCACTAGGAACCACACCCAGCTCTGTAATGAACTCTTTCATCCATATCGCTTCTTGTGAAGCCTCCGAAGCAACCATGTATTCCAATTCAGTTGAAGATCTCGCCACAACGCTTTGCCTTGCACTCCTCCTAATCATCTTTGCACCATTCAAAATAAATACGTATCCGATTGTGATTTGAATCATCCGGATCGGTGTTCCAACTAGCATCGGTGTAACCATTAACAACGAAATGCTCATCACCTCCATAAGAAAGAACCATATCCTTAGTTCTTCTCAAGTACTTAAGGATGTTTTTGATCATTGTCCAATGATCCACTCTTGGATCACTTTGATATCTTCTAGTTAAACTAAAGATATGCAATGTCGGGTCTAGTACATAGCATGGCATACATTAGAGATCCTATGGTCGAGGCATAGGAGTCTTACTCATCCTTTCTCTATCTTCTACGATGTCGGACTTTGAGTTTTACTCAAGGTCGATTGAGCAACATGGGCAAGAACCCTTTCTTGCTATCTTCCATTCCAAATCTCTTTAGAACTTTGTCCACATATGTACTTTGTGACAATGATATTTGGCCTGCCTATCTCTTTAAATCTTTATGCCTAATATGTAAGTCGCTTCGCCAAGATCCTTCATTGAAAACTATTATTCAAATATTCCTTGACACTATTAAGAAGGTCTACATCATTCCCAATCAACAATATGGCATCTACATATAGTATTAAGAATGCTCAGCTCCCACTCACTTTCTTGTAAATACAAGCTTCTCCATAAGTTTGTATAAAACCAAAACTTTTGATCACCTTATCAAAACGTTGATTCCAACTTCGGGATGCTTGCTTCAATCCATAGATGGACCGTTGAAGTTTGCATACATTGTTAGCATCTTTAGGATCGACAAAACCTTTGGGTTGCATCATATACAACTCTTCATCAATGTCTCCATTGAGGAATGCTGTTTTGACATCCATCTGCCATATCTCATAATCATAATATGCAGCGATTGCTAACATAATCCTCATGCACTTTAGCTTCTCATGGTGACAAAGTCTCATCGTAGTCAACTCCTTGAATTTGTCGAAACCCTTTGCGACAAGTCGAGCTTTATAGACGAACATTACCATCAGCATATGTTTTCTTCTTGAAAATCCATTTGTTCTCGACAGCCTTCCGGCCATCCGGTAAGTCCACCAAAGTCCATACTTGGTTTTTGTACATGGATCCAATCTCGGATTTCATGGCTTCTTGCCATTTATTGGAATCTAGGCTCATCATTTCTTCCTCATATGTCTCAGGGTCATCGGTGTTGTCCACCAACATGACACTCATAACGGGATCATACCAATCTAGAGTGGTACGAGTTCTCGTTGACCTGCGAAGCTCTGTAGCAACTTCAACCGAAGTTTCATGATCATCATCATTAGCTTCCTCTCAAACTGGTGCAGGCACCACATGAACTTCTTCCGGTGCTGCGCTACTCGCAATTTCGAGAGAAGGTTCGACAACCTCGTCGAGTTCTACTTTCCTTCCAGTCACTTCTTTCGTGAGAAATTCCTTCTCTAGAAAGGATCCATTCTTGGCAACGAAGATTTTGCCTTCGGATCTATGATAGAAGGTATACCCAATAGTTTCCTTCGGGTATCCAATGAAGACGCATTTTTCCGCTTTGGGTTCAAGCTTGTCCGGCTGTAACTTCTTTACATAGGCTTCGCAACCCCAAACTTTAAGGAACGACAATCTAGGTTTCTTCTCAAACCATAATTCATACGGTGTCGTTTCAACGGATTTAGATGGTGCCCTATTTAAAGTGAATGCGGTTGTTTCTAATGCATAACCCCAAAATGATAGCGGTAAATCTATAAGTGACATCATAGAACGAACCATTATCTAAGAGAGTTCGACACGACGTCGGACACACCATTACGCCGTGGTTTTCCAAGGTGTCAATTGTGAAAGTATTCCATTTCTTCAAATGCTCGCCAAACTCAGAACTTAGATATTCACCTCCATCGTAACGTAGAAATTTAATCTTCTCGTTACGTTGACCTTCTACCTCACTTTGAAATTCCTTAAACTTCTCGAAAGTTTCGGACTTATGTTTCATGAAATAGATATACCCATATCTACTCAAATCATCCGTGAAGGTAAGAACATAACGATAACCACCGTGTGATGCTACACTCATTGGACCACACACATCGGTATGTATGATTTCCAATAAGTCCGTAGCTCGCTCCATCATACCAGAGAATGGAGTCTTAGTCATTTTACCCATCAGACATGCTTCGCATCTTTCAAGTGATTCGAAATCAAGTGATTCAAGAAGTCCATCGGAATGGAGTTTCTTCATACGCTTCACTCCAATGTGACCAAGACGACAGTGCCACATATAGGTCGAGTTATCGCTCAATTTCAAACGTTTAGCCTCAATGTTATTAATATGTGTATTTCCAGTATCGAGATTCAACAAGAATAGACCATCTATCAAAGGTGCATGTGCATAAAACATATTACTCATATAAATCGAACAACCATTATTCTCGGACTAAAACAAGTAACTGTCTCGCAATAAACAAGATCCCGATATAATGTTCATGCTTAACGCAGGCACCAAATAACAATTATTTAAGTATAAAACTAATCACGATGGTAGATGAAGGGGTAGCGTCAACCGTGATGACATCAACCTTTGATCCGCTTCCCACGCCGCATCGTCACCTCGTTCTTCGCTAGCTTCCGCTTGTTCGCAAAGACTGCTTCGAGTTACAAATATGAGCAACCGAACCAGATTAAATACCTGTGCACTACTACGAGTACTAGTGAGATACACATCAATAACATGTATATCGATATACCTTTCTTCTTGATGTTGCCGTTCTTCAAATCCGCCAAGTACTTTGGCCAATTCCGCTCAAAGGACCTTCTCCCTTGCAATAAAAGCACTCAAGATCGTGCTTAGGTCCATCCTTGGTCTTCTTCGGGCGTGGTAACTTTCTTACCAACCTTCTTGAAGTGTCCTTCGCTTAGACTTGCCTTTCTTGAATTTGGTGGTCTTATTGACCAACAACACTTGGTGCTCTTTCTTGATCTCCACTTCGCAGATTTCAACATGGCAAAGAGTTCGCAACGCCTTGTTCATGTTTTGCATGTTGTAGTTCATCACAAAGTTCTTGTAACTTGGTGATAGTGATTGAGGACGCAGTAAATCCCCAAAGCATTAGGAATCACTATACCCAAGCTTTGAAGTTTGTTTGTGCCATATCTTAAGCACATGCTCACTAACGAGCTGCCCTCTTCCATCTTGCGCTTAAAGAACTTTTCAGAAGCCTCATAGCTTTCAATTGCCGCATGAGTCTCAAAGATCAATTTGAGATCCTCGACAATATCATATGGGTCTGAATTCTCAAACCTTTTCTGAAGCTCCGATTCTAAACTATACAAGATAGCACACTGAACTGTGGAGTACTGAGTCTTCCGGGTGAGGTAAACATTCTTTACTTCATCGGAAGCATCAGCTGCAGGTGGGTCACCCATGTGCATCCAAAGACATAGGTCAAATTACCAGGTTGTGAGGACAATCCTCAAATTGTGGAACCAATCCGGGTTGCTTCCATTGTTTTTCAACTTTTCTTTCTCTAGGAACGCATTAAAATTGATGGTAGGCTGCCATTGATCTACAACATATTTGCAATAGTTTAGACTAAGTTTATGACAAATTGAGTTCAAATTAATAATAAAATTTATCTAGGTGAACTCCCACTCAAAACAATATCCTCACATTGTTTTAGTGATCACACGAACCAAATCCACCACATCAACACCGATCATCACGAGAGTTGATATAGTTTCAATGGCGAACAATCGACATGTTCATCATATCTACTATATGATTCATGCTTTACCTTTCGGTGATCCGTGTTCCGAGACCATGTCTGCATGCTAGGCTCACAAGATCAAACCTTAGTTTCCGCATGAGCAAATCTGGCTTGCTCACGTTGTATACACTTGAATCTAACACACCGATCATCACGTGGTGCTTCAAACAACAAGCTTTAGCAACGGTGCTAACTAAGGGTGAACACTTTATGACTTCAAATTCATGTGCATGAGGGATCATCTTATAATGCTACCGCTCACTAAGCAATACAAGATGCATAAAGTATTAACATCACATGCAATTCATAATATGTGATATGATATGGCCTTTCTTCTTTGTGCTTCCGATCTCCATATTCTAGCACGAACATGATCTCCATCATCACCGGCATTGCATCAAGGTCAATGACGCTTCTCCATGGTTGTCGTCCACCGGCTTCAACTATTACAACTACTTTGAATAGACACGCAGGTCTTAACATAAATTAAAGACAACCATATGGCTCCTGCCAGTTGCCAACTTACAATAAGGAACATTGCATACATCAAATATAATCACAATCATGGCCATATCACATCACAGCACACCCCTGCAAAACAAAGTTAGACTCCTCTACTTTATTTGCATTTTTTACGTGGTTTGGGGCTTTCAATAAGTGTCGTTCTAACTTACGAACATGAACCACAACATTGATACTAGTATTGTTAATCACCCGTTGTAAATTGGATCTTAACTATGCTAGGAGAAACAGGCACCCGCAAAGCCACTTATGCAATACAAGTTGCATGTCAAGCATGGAGCAAGTCTCATGAACGATGTCATGTAAGGTTAGCCCTAGCCGCTTCATACCAACATACCGCAAGATGCAAAGTACACAAGAAGCAATCGACAATAAAAGCATCAACGCCCACAATGACCATTGTGTTCTACTCGTGCAACATATCTACATATAGACACGGCTCTGATACCACTGTAGGGTTTCGTAGCATGGAAAACAAAAAATTTCTACCGCATACAAACAAACAAGCCAAGATCTATCTACTAGTTTGTAGCAACGAGTTGATAGAATAACTCACCCTCGAAGATTCCAAAGTGTTTAACGAGAGCGGATTCTCGTGGGTGATGTAGTCGTACTCTTCCCGATCTCAAGATCACGTAGACGATCCTTCCCAGCCATGCTCCTAAGCAGCTCTCCCGCAATCGGTCACACGTTCGGTTACTCGACGAAGACCTTCCTCTCCTTGTTCCAAAGACAATGGAGGTTGTAGCACTCCTCGCATTCCCAAGACAACGGCGTGGTACCTAAGTAGGGAGATCTCGCAGGCTTCGCCTAAGCCGAGCGAGTATGGTGGAGTATGAGAGAGTCCCTACGATCTAGGGTTTAGACACGCCGAGAGGAGGCAAGCCGCGGCTAGGGTTTAGCTAGGCGGGCGTGCCCTAGGGCCACTAAGTGAGGCGGGCCAGCGGCTTGGGGCTAGGGTTTAGAGGAGTAGGAACTTGTGTCTAGGAGGGGAGCCATGCCCCTCCTTTTATAGGTGGAGGGGGACAGCCAAGGGGAGGGGATTCCCTCCCCAACTCGGCTTGGTGGTGCGCCGGCAGTGGGGAGGAGGGACTCCTCCCCAACTCGGTTTCCTCCTCCTTTTCCACTTCCCAAAAATAGCCGTTTGACTTTCAAACTTGGCGTTTGACTTTTCAAACAAGGATTTGATTTAATCCTCTATTTTGTTCAGCGATGACACTTAGTACATGATGCAATCATACCAACTTGATATAACACATTCATGTACCCTTACCCTCTGGAGTGCCGGACTTTCCGGAACCTTCTAGAACATTCCCGATGAAAACACCGGAACCATTCTGCAACTCCGAAACGGGACTTTCCTTATATGAATCTTATTCTCCGGACCATTCCGGATCTCCTCGTGATATCCCGAATCCCATTCGAGACTCCGAACAACATTCGGACTCTTTCTCATCATTCCATAACTACTCAAACAAGGTCGAATCCTTAAGTGTGTCTCCCTACGGTTCGTGAATTATGCGGACATGATCGAGACACTTCTCCGATCAATAACCAATAGAGGAATATGGAAATTCATATGGCTCCCACATATTTCTACGATTACTTTGCGATCGAATGAACCACTTACATACAATACCAATTTCCCTTTGTCTCACGATAGTTTACTTATCCGAGGTTATGATCGCTTTGATCTCTGATACCTAGTTCAACCTCATATCGATAAATACTCTTTTCTCATTCCGTGATATGTGATCCCTTGTGAGCTACCACATGCTTGCAAGCCAATTGGATGACATTTCACCGAGAGGGCCCAAAGTATATCTATCCGTCATATGGATGGACAAATCCCATCTTGATCCATGTGTTTCAACCAATACTTTCCAACACTCAATGCCACCTTTATAGCCACCCGACGGTGTGGTGTTTGATGTCATCAAAGCATCCATCCGGTAAAGGTGATATGCATGATCTCATGGTCGAAGGAATTAGGTTACTATGTATCAGAAAGCATATAGCAATTGAACTATTAAAATGACTTGATCTTTATGCTATGCTTATCTATAGGAGTATGTCCACCATATCATTCTCCTAACGATATGATCTTGTTGTTAATAACATCTCAATTTTCATGATAGGGAAACCACAATCATCTATTAACCAACAAGCTAGTATTATATAGAGGCTTTACTAGGGACTTCAAATTAAGTTTACAAATCACACAAGTATTAATGTTTCCTTGTTAATACTATTATAGCATGAATGTAAACATTTATCATAAACACAAAGATATAATAATAACTATATTTATTATTGCCTCTAGGGCATATCTCCAACAACAAGATGATTAAAGGTTGATCAAGATGAAATGCAAAGAGTTGTTTCAAGATGGATCAAAACTCAAAGGATAATTGAAGTTCAATTCAAGATGATGCACCTCGAGAAGATCATGGATATATGAAGACAAGTGCAAATAAGATGTTTTCCCATGGGAGTATGGGGGGCAATTCGCAAGTCTTCATCAAGCGAGTGTGAGGAAGAGCAATCAAGAAAGGTGATACATCTTGAGAAGGAAATGATCGTATTCATCATTCTCAAGTGGAATGCGCAAGGCAAAGGTATGATATTGATATTTTTTTATTTTTTGTCAGCCTTATGTTGTTAGTTGGAAGACCGGGTTTAGGATTGATAGTCGTACTATCAAGAGGGGCTCTCGAGAGTAACTTGATCGTATCTTCCAGAGAGATCTCAAACCTTTGCATACTTGGCACCATATTTCTTGATTATTATTTGGATCTTATCCACATGAAGTATTAGAGTTTGTGGTTTTTCTCATGACAAGTTCTAGTTCATCAAAAATGGATTTCGTATGAAAACCTTGTT
This sequence comes from Avena longiglumis, assembly GCA_030063025.1. Classification (NCBI taxonomy): domain Eukaryota; kingdom Viridiplantae; phylum Streptophyta; class Magnoliopsida; order Poales; family Poaceae; genus Avena; species Avena longiglumis. The sequence goes on from CP125978.1 coordinate 122,982,098, forward strand.
GTCTTTTTTATGTTGAAGTCTTTGTAGGTTCTTCTATGAGGGAGGTTCCAAACATGTATCTACTTTACTTTTTTGTATACTACTTGTTTTTACCTTTCAAACAAAATTGTTTTCATCCCAATCAGAGTTTCCAAACTCAACTTTTTCATGTTTTGGATTTTGGAGGTTTTATTTACTTCCAGAGAGGTCATAACTTTATCTGTTTGGTTTTAACTTACCATATTGTACTATGTTATTATCTGCATAATCTTGTATAGATTGTTTTCCTCTTCGAAACAATCCCAAGACCATCGAAATCAAAGTCAGGATGTAAATGTTATTCAAGTTTTTGTACCATGATGTCCAGTGTTTTTCCATGGGAGGTAGTACTGGCTCAACTTCCGGTCTACTACCGCCAAAAAGGCGTTTCCTTGCAGTAACTCATATTTTTGTTTATCGATAGTACCGGTGGTTCAGTGGAAGTTCCGGTGGTTCAGCGGAAGTTCCGGTAACGCACGAATATGACTCAAACAGTCAGTTTTCTCTTGCCCTATTTATGGAGGCCCTCTTCCCCGATGTTTTCTCAACTCTTGAGCTTGTTTTTACCCACCATTGTTGATCGTTTGGAGCTTGCATACTCTCTCTCCCTCCAATCTTTCTTAAATATTTTTGAGGGTTTTGGAAAAGGAGATCTAGATATATAATCCTACCAAATCAAATCTCCTCTTTGTGAGGGGAACCTAGTAGATCTAGATCTTGGATTTTTTATGAAGTTCTTGTGTTCGTCCTCTCTTATTAGCTTTTGTAGGTTTGGTAGAATTTGAGAGTGAAGGACTTGTCAATGCATTAGGTGAATCGGTTTGAGTTCTCTACAGATGATTTGATTGGTGATATCAAGAAAGCTTGTTACTCTTGGGTTTTTAAAACCCTAGACGGTTGGTGTCCTTTGTGGTGTTTCTTGAGAGCCTCCAATTGAGTTGTGGAGATTTCCCCAAGATTGTACTGGTTCGGTGACCACCCTCAAGTGTCCCATAGCGGATCGTGTGTCCACCCTTTGTAGTGTGTACACGGGAGGATAAGGTGAGCCTTTTATGGCGTCAGTGCGTGGTGTGCCTCCGCATCTTGGGGTGAGGCCTTGTGTGGCGTTGGCTATGCATCGAGCCACCACACGTCAAGGTTAGTCATTTGTGACATTCGGGGGGGCACTACATTGCCGCACTTCTGTAACATCCCAAAAATATTAATCAAGGTTATCAATTCCAATCATCTAAAATTAGGGTTAACAAAAACTTTGTTAACAAAATCTTTATGAATGCATGTGTGTATGTGATGAATGCATGAATGCTTGAATGGACTTGTGTGATTGTTGTGAATGGAACATATTGGTTTAAAGATGAAAACAACATCATCTAAATCATTTCCAAGCAGAATCAAATCAAAGGAAATTCAAAAACAAACAAAACAAGCAAATGTCATTTTTGTCAATCTTGCTCACTAGACCACTTTGAGTGTTTCTAGTCCAAGATTCCAAACATAAACAAATCCAATTATTTTCACCCCTTGCTAGACCAAGTGAAAGTGAACCCAAGCCCACCTTGTAAACCCATAGAAACATTTGGCAACCCTATTCAAATGACATTTGAATTTGAATCTATTTCATATGGGAAGATCGGCATTTCTAAAAACCCAACCAAACCAGTGCACCTTGACAAATCCAAGCACCTAGAGACTACCTAGTGTGTGACCTTTGCATCCACCAAAATTCATCCAAAAATTCAAATCTAAATTTCTTGCGGCCATTTTGTCAAACACCTTCTGAGCACAAATCAAATTAAACAACAAACACTATTATGAGCAGTGTTTGGGCCAACCGTGTTCCCTCTCTAGCTCTGACTACACTCTCAGTAGGTCATTAGACTTACCTAAGCAGCTCTAGCTCATTGTGAACTCGACCATGCCATCAATGTCCACCATGGCCGAGCACACTTGCCACCCCCACCATCGACAGCAAGTTAGAAGCATAGCCAGCTTCGCTAACCTTGTCCACCAGACACGCCGCACTCCACCGCCACCCCCTATCCAGCCCTCAAGCCCTGCTAGCCACTGGACCACCCAGAACACACGCGCCCAGTTTGTCCCTGCCATGTCCAGAAGCGCTAGCCACGCATGACTGCCGGCCTCGCCCGAGTGCGTGATCACCACCGCCTCAGAACCTCCTGATAACCCCCGTTACGTCAGACGACCCGTAGCCATGATACATTGGAAGCGTATCTATAATTTTTTATGCTCCATGCTTGTTTAGTATCTACTTTGCTTTACTTTTCCACACTTTGAGGTGCTTTTTACATGTTTTCTGGTACTAACCTACTAACAAGTTGCAAATGAAGGATGTATGCCTGCTCGTTGTTTTTGGTTTCAGAAAAGTTAGTAAAGAAATATTCTCGGAATTGGATAGGACAAACATCAAAGTCAATTACTTTCCGTGGGGAACAAGAAGTCCAGAGCAGAGCCAGAGGGGCCAGCCAGGGGGAGAAGACCCATCCCAGGCGCGAGTGGGCCCAGCCCCGCGCCTGGATAGGGTTTGCAGCCCCTGGCCGCCTCCTCGGTCTCCCCTTTCGCCTATAAGAAGCCCCCGATGCAGAAACCCTGGGTACCCGATCAAATATCCATGAAACCCTCTATAGCCGTCGCCACCATCGTCCCTAGATCGGGGGGTCTGAAGTTCTTCCCGGCACCCTGCCGGAGGGGAGATCATCCCGGAGGCCTTCTCTCCGGTATGATGCATGAGTAGTTCCACCTTGGACTATGGGTCCATGTAGTATCTAGATGGTTGTATCTCCTCCTTTGTGCTTTCATGTATAGATCTTGTGAGCTCCGTTCATGATCAAGATCTAATCTATTTGTAATCATGCATGTTGTGTTTGCGAGGATCCGATGAATATTGAGATTATTATTTTGGTTTGATTAATTGTTTTGTCTTTATGATTCTATCATGTCTGTGTTGTTTGTCATCTTGCATGTTCTCCGTTGTTAGTAGCTATCTTGGCCAAGTAGTTGCTAGTGACTCCAAGAGGGGGTATTTATGCTCGATAGTGGGTTCATGCCTCTAGTTTCCAAGGGAAGTGACAATAATCTCTTCGGTTGTAGATGTGTTGTTGCTACTAGGGAGAAAACAACGGTCTCTTGTTCATAGAACATGTGGACTGTTTACCTTACACACTTTGCTTAAAGCAGTTGTCTATTGCTTGCAACTTAATACTGGAGGGGGTTCGGATGATAACCTGAAGGTGGACTTCTAGTCATAGATGCAGTTGGAGGGCGGTCAATGCATCTTGTTGTATTGCCCAATCATCTCATAGGATCTTTCTGACTAGTAATTGCATTGTTATGCATTGCTCAGTTCCTGACAATTGCCCTGCTGTAATTTGTTTACCCTTCATGCCATGTTGTTTATCTAAGGAGAACACCTCTAGTGAACTATGGACCCCGGTCCAATCTTTACCATTGATACATCTTCCACTGTTACCTGTTTACTTGCTGCAAACCATTACCTTCCACACCATACGTTTAATCCTTTGTTACAGCAAACCGGTGAGCTTGACAACCTCACTGATTCGTTGGGGCAAAGTCTTGAGTTTGTGTTGTGCATGTCTCTGTGTTGCTTGCAACACCTGTGTGACGTTTCATTCCTCCTTCTGGTTTGATAACCTCAGTCTCAACTGATGTAAAACTTGTTGCTTGCTCTTCGCACCCTGTGCTAAGGGTTACCAACGAAGTGCCATGTTGAGCACCATCAAGACTTTCTAGCGATGTTGTCGGGGAGGCTAAAGGATGTCTTCACTAGGGGAGTCCTTCACTTCCTTTCTCTTTACTTTGTTTTTAGTTTGCTTTGTTTCTTTTGCTTGGTTTGTTTGCCTCTTTCCAAAAAACCCAAAAAAATTAGTCTAGTTTGGTTTGCTTGCCTCTTTCAAAAACACAAAAAAAATTAGTTCCTGCTCTAGTTACTGGTATGTTATTTCCTTGCCTTGCCATGCTTTCTATCAATGGATAGTTTCTTTGAAACTAGTTCTTATTGGCAAGGTGGGTTCACAGAAGAACAAAATTATTATTATAAGGAACACCATTTGTCACAAAAGGGAAACACTTATGGGAACAAATTGATAAGTTGAATACTATTGCTAGAGACATGTGCTCTACTTATAATGTTACTTATTGCTTTGATAAGTCTTGTTGCTGCAGGAGGTATAAACACCTACCTTTTCAATATGAGTATAATGATTATGTTACCATATCTTCTTATGTTAAAGGAAATTATGACTTTTATGATGTGGAACAGATTGAAGAATTCATTGCCTTCAAGGGTGCATTTGAACTTGCTAGTTTGTTTGAAAATACTGATGATGCACCTTATGAAAATGAGGTTTATGAGATACTTAAATTTTGCTTTGACAATTACAAGGAATCAAATGGCTATATTCTTGAATATTTTAATAGATGCTTTTCACAATTGGAAGAGACTAATGCCTTGCAGGAGCCTATGGAAGAAGAAATTGTTGAAACTGGAAGCTCATTAGATGAAAAAGAGGAGGAGAGTGATGAACAAAAAGAGGAAGAATGGATTATCTACCCATGCCTACCTTCTAATGAGAGTAACTCTTTATCCCTTACATTATATGATTGTCCCCCATTCTTACCAAAGGAGGATGAAAGTTATGTTCTTGTGGATCCTTTTGAAATATCTACTCTGGGTAAAACCTGTGAAGGTTTTAATCCCACTATTTTTGAGCTTGATATAAATTATGTGTTTGTAGATCATGAAAAGCATGCTTTATGTGATAGCTATATTGTTGAGTTTATTCATGAGGCTACTTAAAATTATTATGAGAGAGGAAAATATGGTTGTAGAAGTTTTGATGGTATTGAAGCACCTCTCTTTGTGCTGAAAGTTTTGAAGTTACTCTTGTCTTATATTCCTATGCATGTCACTTTGTTCTTCATGAATTATTTTTGTGCACAATATTTCTATGCATAGGAATAGGGTTAGACTTAAATGTGTTTTTAATTTGCTTCTTGATGCTCTCTTTGACTTCAATTCATATTTCTCATGAGACCATCTTCTCAAACTTTCCGTGCCTAACTTAAAGGCGTTAAAGAAAAGTACTTGTTGGGAGATAACCCAAGAGTTTTCTTGGGTCTTGGAAGTTATTACTTTATTAATGACCTCTCCTTATCCTTTTTGTTTGCTTTTTGTGCCAAAAATGACCTCTAATGAGAGGGAAGTAAGATTTGGGGAGTTGTTGTCCCGAAACAGATTTTTGTCCTCCACCAAAAAAATTGTTGAGGAGGCTCTGTAACACGGACTGAGCTCAAAATTTACAAATAAATCCCACAGTATGTTATCTAACTTTCATTAGTTCAACACTTTTTGATTTGAGCAACAAAAGATGTTCGAAAAAATAAGTTTCTACCTGCTGGTCTGTTTTGACAGATTGCTGCCATTATTTGCATTTACTTCTTATTGTTCCTTTTTGAGTTCTATTTAGGTGAATTGAGCTTTTTGAAGGAATTACTACAGTAGCTTGTGTTTTTAGTGAAAATCCTTGCTGTTACAAAGCTTTGTCAGAGGTCTAATATCTTTTGAATATACTAATGTTGCTAATGAAGATCGTGTGAAGTTTTGTATGAAGGAGAAAATTTAGGTGTAAAGACAGAATAATGCAATGAGATGAAGAATGGACAAACGATCAAGCTTTGGGATGCACCCAAGGTGTCACCTTAAGAAATATCCAAGAGGTACAAGCATCAAAGCTTGGGGATGCCCAAGGCATCCCCTTCTTCATCAATAAAAAGCTCAGGTCTGTCTAGACACTTCGTTTTTATTTGTTTCAAGCATAGTTGTGTTGTTCTTGGAGTGTCTTAGTTTTCATTTGGTTTGTTTAGTTTGCTTGAATAAAGTAGTTTGGACCCCTGTTCTCGCTGTGTTGTTGTAACATCCCAACATTAGAGCTTAGAAATAATCTGAACCCAGATGTGTGCATTGCATTCATGCATAGAAAATCCAAATAATTTTCACGCTTTTAAACAAACTTGTCAAAGTGATTGAAGCTTCTCTCAACTTGATGGAATTGAAGTTGATCATCAAGTTGACTGTGATAAGTTTCAATATAATCTTTGCTAAAACCTTATTTGGGTAAACATGATTTTATCTAAAGGTAGATCAGATATAATAAAATGTTACTCATAATACATTGCTTAAATAATTAATATCTGATCCTTAAGGGATCATACCATAATATTCAGCACAACAACCCATAAGTGCCAAGTTAAGATTACAACTAAAGTAATAAAAATGTAATGAACAATCCTGACTTACCTTACTCTTATCTATTCTTACTATGGGTATCATGGTAATACCTAACCTTAACTCTTTAGTGAGATTGGGAAGGGAAGAAACTAAGTCTAGATCATTCACCATATATCTTTCTTTCTATATAAATCCTTATCATCTCTATTGAGTTATATTCCATTATCTGTTATTCATCAATGTTGAGAAATCAACTATTGATTCATCAGATCTCAATCTATCAACTCTTGTTCTTATCATGGCATTCACTTAAATCCTTTAAAGAAGGAGGTAAGGAAAGGTATATGGTAATGCAAGATTCAAATATCATCTATAGGATGGGAGTGTTGGAAGTAAATAAGATCAATAGGATTATTGGTGGAGTTAAACTCACTCCTGAAATGATAGAAGAGTTATTGGTGATGGGGATATGCCTACTGGGGTATCCTCAGCGGGACGTTTCCGACTGGCCCAAAGGCTGGCGAGTGGGCCTGCAGAACGGCGAGTGGATCAAAGCCCATCAGGGTACCAGGCGACTGGAGGTCGAAGGCCCAAAGTAGTAGATAGGCCCACGGTCTGAAAGTTAAACGATTGACAAAATTGTAACCGAATCGGTTGAGATATGTAAACCCTAGGGAGGTAAGCCTATATAAACCTCCCTAAGGGGTGAGTAGAGATCGTTCCTCATACACCCAAGCAACTCGCCTAGTCGCCGAGTTCGCCCATTGTAAACACTTCCATAATACAATCTAGCAGAGTAGGTCTTTACCTCCGGGCCGAACTCGGTAAAACCTCGTCTTCGCCTCATCTCGCACCGCAGATGGCTGGCCGCCTTGCCCTTCGTTTCTACTACCGCCGATTGCAGATTCGCCGTGGTCATTCCTCGGCTGGCGCCCACCGTGGCCTGGCCGGTCGGCCGGTGTTCTGCGGCGAGATCCAATCTGCCCATCAACGAGACGGTCGCCACCGCCGCATGATAGCGATTGGCGAGATGCTCCAGATCTTGCCAAGCAGCTACGCCCGCGGCGCGACCGTCACGCACAACGTGATCCGCCGGCACGATCACCTCTTCGCCGGCTTCACCGACGTCATCACCTCGGAGGACTCGGCCGCATCCGCGAAGTCGCCACCACGCGATCGGCTCTCGAGAGCCAGATCCGCACGATCCACCGCCTCGCCCGAGTACGACTCGCCCACAGAACGTGGCCGAGAACTCGGCCGCGAAGACGCGACCCTCACCGACGACGCCGACTGCGACCCCGCGCCACTCGCCGGATCCATCACCGCTGCCCGCGGGCTCCATCGCCAGGTCTCCAACGCGGAGATTTCGAGGACCCTCCATCCTCGGGATCTTCGACTCCGGTCGGAGAACTCCGCCGACCTCCACGACGTGCCGCCACGCCGCGACCTACATGGCCACCGCACCGATCCGCCGGAGGACCCTTTCTCCACTCGATCCTCCTAACGCCACGGCGACGGAGGTCGAGGAACTCCGCTGAAATCGGGCGGAGGCAGAAGCAGGCCGAGCGAAAATTTTGCCTCGAGGTGTGACAGCAGAACTGTCGCGCTACCACCAGCGGATCAGGTCACGCTGAACCCCACCGTTCAGGGCGCCTGAACTTCGACGACGACGAACGACCAGATAGCCGAGCGCCGCGATCTGCGAAACGCGCCACCGGAGGAAGCAACCGCCCGCCAGATCAACGGCGGGTGCCCCACCACCACCCAACCGCACTCCTGTGACCAGCCATGATAGTCGCTCCTCACGGAGCGAGATGCGAACGGCCTTCCACCGCTCTCCACCCCGATGGACAACCTCGTGGCAGGCCGAGCCGCCGACAAGCATCACGGCGACGGCGCCTTACAGATCCAAAGATGTCGTGGCCCTACTCGCGAAGGCCGTGGAACAGCAGAAGGGCGCCGACCGCAGGCGAGTGTACTCGCCTCGGGAAGTGGCGGCCTCAGCGCCGTCCAGCGGTGGCAAACACCTCAATTGCCCGCCGCCAGAGCCACCGCAGCTCCAGCACGACCCGAACGGCACTCTCCACCAACGATCCTGGCCGGCGACCAACCTCGCCGCCGCCAATGGAGAGCCGATCGACGCCGCACCCACATCATCAACAACCAAGTGGTGGCGCGACGCCAGCCCGACGACTTGCGGCACACCCTAACTACTCGCCGCGATGGCGAGCCTATGGGGTCGCTCAGCCGACTAGGGCCCAAGTGCTTCGGACCAATGATCCGAGGCGAAAAGTACCACCCAACTTCAAGGCGCCAAGGAGATCGAAAATACGACTCAGACGACCCAGCCCGGCTTGACACATACCTCATGGCAATGGGGATCGCGGGTCACACCGACCTACTCGCCGCCTGCTACCTCCCATCGATGATGGAGGGACGCAGCAATGGATCAACACGCCCCCGTGACGATCGACCGGAGGAAATGCGAGACGCCTTCGTGCACTTCGAGTGCTCCACACCGCGCCACCACCATCGAGGATCCGAACGAGCGTCCAGGGACCCGCGAGTCGACCGCAGTGGGTCCAACGGTGGCAAGAGCTCGCATAACGCGTCGGCATCCACCCGACACCGCGATCCATTGCTTCAAGACCTCGTGCCGCCACGAGCCTCTAGTCGCCAAGCTGCCGACACGCCCGCACACTCGACAACATCCCCGACCTCCTCGAGATCGCCAAACGATACGCCGAGGAAGATCCCAATCAAGACGTCGACGACGAGTCCGCGGACAACAACGACGGGCGACAACGATGGCGGCCGAGCCGACGATTACAGCGGCACTCGCCTCACGCAAGCGCCGCCAACGATGGGCGAGTCGACTTCGCCAATGCTGGGCACGCATAACGCGACCCAAGAGCTACCGCCGCGACGGAGGGCAACGACGACGGCGGGAACTACAAGAACAAGCCAAGGTTCGATCCTCATGCCCTACTTAACCAACCATGTGCGTTCACAGCAGGAAGGAAAGCCCGCCACACACCACCGCCGACGCCACACCTCGTGGAGATCGAGAAGGCACGCACGCGGAGGACACCGACAACGACCCGCAAAATGGCGGAAAATTCGCAAAGTAGCGGCTCGCTCCACACCTTCACCGGCTTCAACACGCGCGAGAAGAAGGTTATCGCCAGCTGCCGCCGCCAACGCGGTGGCCCAGACAGACGCCCCCGCCTCGAACTGGTCGGAGCAGCCCATCACCGGAGCCGCAAGACCACTGCGCCACGCATCGAGTATCCGTGACGAGTCGCCCGGTGGTCAAGCCCAAGGTCGGCGACTCACGGCTCCCCAAGACTCGATGGACGGCGGCAGCTCCATCAACATCCTCTACCTCGACACCTTGACAGCGGCTCCCGCAATGATGATCGAGACAACCCACACCACGCTCCACGGCATCGCCCCGGTCGGAAGGCGTACCCGATCGGCAAGGTCACGCTACCCGTCACCTTCGCACTCGCGAACTTCCGCACCGGCGGATCGTCTTCGAGCTGGTGCCCTTCGACAGCCTTACCATTGCGTCCCGACGCCAGCGTTCGCCAAATTCATGGCGGCACCACTACGCTGCATAACGCGATGAAGCTCCCCGGCCGCGGCGTCATCACCATCAACGGCGACCGACATGGCGCGAATGCGAGGCCAAAGGAGCCGAACTCGCCGACGCCGTGATCGCGGAAGCTAGTCACGCCGATGAGCTCGCTTAATACGCGAGCGGGTCAACAACGACGACCCCACAATACTCAAGAAGCCCAACTCGAGGGCACAAACACCTCAACCTTTGAGGCCACGACAAGCACACCGCACCATCGAGCTGGTCCAGCGACCCCAGACGGGTGACGGGACAGGCATGAGCCCAGCATAGGAAGCGCGCCATCGAGTTCCTCCGTGAGAACAGGGACATCTTCGCATGGAAACCCTCCGACATGCCCGGTGTCCCTAGGGCTCGCCGAGCACAAATTAAACGCCGACCCCAAAGTGCGACCAGTCAGCGGTTGCTACGCCATTCAACGAAGAACGCCAGAGGGCAATCGCCGAGGAAGTGCAGCGTCTACCATGCCGGCTTCATCCGCCAATTAAATACTCAAGTGGCTGCAAACCCAGTCCCGTCGAGAAGAAGAACGGGACATGGAGAATGTGTATCGACTACACAAACTGAACAGCCTTGCCCAAAGGAGCAGTTCCTCCCCGGATCGATCAGATCATCGACTCCACCGCTGGCTCGAGTCGCTGTGTTTCCTCGACGCCTACTCCGGTATAACCAGATCAAAATGGCTGTCGAGGCGAGGAGAAGACGGCGTTCATCACGCCATTCGAGCCTTCGCTACACCGCCATGACCTTCGCCTCAAGAACGCCGGGCGACCTACCAGCGGTGCATGCAAGAATGCCTCGCGCCAAATTGGCCGCAACATCCACGCTCACATCGACGACGTGGTCGTAAAATCCGCCGCCAAGGCGACCTACTCGCCGATCTAGCGGAGACCTTCGCCAACCTGCGGAGGTACAAGATAAAGCTCAACCCAGGCAAGTGCACCTTCGGTGTACCCGCCGGGCAATTGCTAGGGTACGTCGTCTCCAAACGAGGGATCGAGGCAAACCCAACAAAGATCGACACGATCGCCTCGCAAAACCCGAGTGCTGCGACGTCCAGAAGCTGGCCGGGCGTGTAGCGGCTCTCAGCCGCTTCACCCCCCGCCTGGGCGAAAAGGCGATGCCCCTATACCGCCTGATGCGCAAGAATCCCACCTTCCAGTGGGACAAGGTGGCAGCCGACGCGCTCCGCGACCTCAAAAAGGTGCTACTCGCCGCACCACTACTCGTCGCACCCGTCGACAAGGAGCCCATGCTGGTTTACGTCACGGCGTCCAAACGCTGTCATTGCTGTAATGGTCGTCGAATCGACCGAGGAAGGAAAGGAGCGCCAGCCAAAACCGGTATACTACATCACGAGGTCTTAACCGAGTCGCCGATACCCACAGCAAAAAGCTGGTATACGCGGTCTTGAGCTCAGCGCGCGCCAGACTACTTCCGTGAGCACCCCATCACGGTCGCTTCTCAGCTCCACTACAAGACATCATCCGAATCGCGAGGCGACCGGGCGGGTCGCCAAGTGGGCCGTCGAGATCGGCGTCCACAACATTAAGTACGAGCCACGGAGGGCGATCAAGTCGCAGGCACTGGCCGACTTCCTCGCCGACTGGGAGGAGGCCCAGCAGCCAGAGAAGCCGCCATACCTACATTACTGGAGCCTGCACTTCGACGGGTCCAAGAACGCGGACGGCGCAGGAGCGGGAATAGTACTGACCTCACCAAAGGCGACAAGCTCGCTACATCCTCCGCCAATTCACGCCCGCACCAACAACATGGCGAACACGAGGCCCTGCTCCACGGCATGCGAGCCGCAAAGGAGATGAGCGCCAATCGCCTTGCTACGGAGACTCGACCGTTGCAGGTGTCAAGTCGCCGCACGCGACGCCGCTCCCCTACCATGGCGGCATACCGACAAGAGGTGGACAAGGTGGGCGGCCACTTCACCGCTACTCGGTCGAGTGGATCGACAGAGGAAAACGAGGAGGCCGACGCCCTCTCGCATCGGGTCGGCACGATCCGCACCACCACGGGCGTGTTCTCGACACCATCTTCACGCCGGTCTCTCCCAAGGAGATCGACATTGAGTCCCGCCCAACCAGAGGCAACCTTGGTCGACTCGTCACCGAACCGACGATCGACCAAGCCCTACATCGCCACCGAGACGGGCAACCTGCCCGCAGACGAGACAAGCGCCGAATGATTGTTCGCCGATGCAAGTCCTACACCATCATCGACGGCGAGCTACACAAGCGCGTACCACAGAAATTCCAACGCTGCGTCCAACCAGTCAAGGACGCAAAATCTTACACGACATCCACTCAGCGATCGCGCCACCACGCCGCCGCTCCTGGTCGCCAAAGCCATGCGACACGGCTTCTCATCGCCCATCGACACGCCGACGCTGTCGATATCGCCCAGCGGTGCCGGCACGCCAACCGCAGCACGCTCCAAGTTCGCGCCAAAACAATCCCCATCACCGCCATTCGCCGTGTGGGGCATGGACATGGTAGGCCCTTCAAAAGGCCCCTCTGCTACACCCACCTGCTGGTCGCCACGACAAATTCACAAAGTGGATAGAAGCCAGTCCGGAAATGCGACGGAAGATCGCCACTAAGTTCCTACGCGAGCTCATATACCGCTACGGTTTCCAACAGATCATCACGGACAACGGCACAAACTTCGCCAAGGGAGCAATGGCCGAGTTCTGAGGAGCACCACATCCGCTCGACCTGCCGCAGACACCCGAATCCAACGACCAGTGAACGAGCCAACCAAAGCATCCTCCACGGCTGACCGCGACCTGTACCACTCGAGCGCACCGGATGCTTTGGGTCAAGAGCTTCCTCCGTCATCCGGGGAATCCGCACCGGTCAACAGGTCGACGGGATTCACCCCATTCTTCATGGTCTACGGCGGAAGCCGTCATGCCAACCGACCTCGAACACGACTCGCCGGATCGTCCACTATACGGAGGCCAAAACGAACTGGCCCGCCAAGATGGGCTCGACCAACTCGACGGCGACTCGCCCGATCAAGACCGCTATCTTTCAGAAGGGCTCGTCGCTACCACAGCCGACGGGTGAAAACCCGCACCTTCCGTGAAGGCGACTTGGTGCTACGCCTCATCCAGACAAGAAGGGCATGCACAAGCTCTCCTCCATGGGAAGGCCCGTTCGCTATCGGGCGCAGATTGCAACGACGCCTACTACCTCGCCGACGTCCGCGGGACGGAACTCGACGTCAAGCGGCCGTGGAATGTAAATCTCCTCCGGAAGTTCTATACCTAGAACCCCACATGTGTACTCTCCAATGCTATGAATAAAAGAAACGGTTCTCGCAAAATTCGTCTACTCTCCATGCCTTGTGCCACTCGACTTTCGTAATTAACAGCGTCATGCTAAAATACGAAGTCAACCCTTGGTACAGCGACGCACGCTAAGAAAAGCGATGTAAGAGCACCGAGTCATTTCAGGTCTTGCATCGCCCACGAAAACGCCAATCCGAGCCCCATCGAGTCGCTTAGCTCGACTGGTTTTACTGAACCAAGACATCTGTCTCGCTTCCCACAGCGACCTGGTCCTCCGCATCCTTGGCATAGCGACTAACGGCTAAGTACCACGCCGGGACTGGATACCAGTTCGCCTCGATCGACAGGAAAACGCCAAGTAAGAGAGCGTGCCCAGACTCGCCACGCCGATCGACCCACCGGCCAGGGAGCGACGCCAACACAAACGCTCCCTCAACCACCCTCGAGTCGCGCCTTGAACTACCAAGTACCACGCCGGGACTCGCCACCCAGCCCCGTTCACAGACGGGAAAACGGTAAAGCACAGAGCACTCGAGGGAGTCGCTTTGCGATCGCTCTCCGAGCTCGAGTAGTCGACCCAACCACCCACACACATGATAAACAACAAAACATCATATATAAGGTGAACCCCAAAAAAGGGCGGACGCGCTCGGGGACTCACCCAAAATCAATCCAAAACACGCAAACAAATAGCAAAATGAACACAACGTTCCATTCAATCGCATATCGCATTGTCTTACATTACAAAATATGCCTACCGCAGAATCGCTACTAACACTATTCCGCAGTTTCGGCGATGATGCATCAGCATCCCGGCGCCCGGATGAATGCGTGTACGGGTTCGATGGATAAGTCGTCACGCCCGCCATCGCCGCGCGGAAGGGCTGTTCGACCTTGAAGTCGCGATCGGCGCGGCTCGGGTCGCTCGCGACGACCGCTTCCGGTACGGAAGAAGGTCGCCCATCGCCCAAACACGCCCGAGTACGCGCGCACGCCTCCTGCAGCTTAAGAACTTCGACAGATCCACCGCGCAGACGATGAAGGATAACCACTGCCACGTCCGAGGTCGAAGTCTTCGGGAAGTGGGCGAGTCCTGTGCTCAGCCGTCGACGCCCACGTCGAAAAGCCGACCGTCATGAACTCCACGATCGGGCGCCTTTCTCCAAGTACTCCCACACCTCAACGAGGTCACCGGGAATAACCTCCGTGGGCATCTCTTGAAGGTAGGCGCGGATGCAAGTCGCCGCCGAGTCGACGAGCATGCTCACGCACTCCCTCGCATCAAGAGAACTCGCTTCTTCATGGCTACCAATCACATGGCCTGCTAGACGGAAACAGTTGTGAGCACCACGGAAACCACAAACAATACAAGCACAAGATTGGGAAGGCGCACTCACCGAGCAACGGGCGGGCGAGCCCCGTGATGAAGCTTTGAAGCGATGTTTTATCATCCTGAAGCCCAACGATGAGGGCTTCCGACACCTTCCGGTCTTCCTCCGCGGCAGCAACGGCGGCCTTAGCTCGCCTGCTCACGAAAGCGCTTCTTTCCTTTTTCGCCTCCGCAGTCGCGCCGAGGTCGGCGATCTTTGCTCAGCGCTTAACGCAGATCTCGCCACCACCGCCGAGGACAAGCTCTGGCGAGCCACCGCCTGCAGCAGCAATTGCCTCAAGCTCCTTGTTTACTTCTTGAGAGCCTAACTCCTTCAAAGACGCCGCTGCCAAGAGCTACCGCCTCCGGTTGTAAACCACCGCAAAGTTTCAAAGTCAGTTCACACGAACAACTTCGGTGCCCACCGCTACAATTTAGCGGTGCGCGCACTGGGACCGGCTCGAAATATTAAAGGCCCACCGCTACAATTTAGCGGTGCGCACTCGGGATGGCGGCTCGAATTACTCGGCCCACCCGCTACAATTTAGCGGGTGCGCACTCGGGACCGGGCTCGAAAATCACTTCACGCCCACCCGCTACAATTTAAGGTGCACACTCGGGGACCGGGCTCGAATACTTTCCGCCCACCCGCTACAATTTAGCGGGTGCGCACTCGGGGACTAGCGGCTCGAAAATTACTCAGTGCCCACCCGCTACAATTTAGCAAGTACGCACTCGGGGACTGGACTCGAACGCACAAAAAAAGTAACTATAAAGAATCAGGCCGCAAACACCGACCGATCCTCGGGACCGGAGGTACCGGATGGTCGCGCAAGCATGCCGCAGTTGGCTGGCCCACGGACGCAAGCAGCGCCGGTGTGTGCCCGCGACGTTGGTCAATCTCAGCGTCGGCGGTCTCTGGAACGGAGCTCGGAGTCGCAGCCTCACTCCCCGTGGCCGCCTTGGTCATGAAGCGGGGGAAGGTAGCGCCCGCCCCAAAGGAGCTCGCTTCTTCCGGTCTAGGCAACGAAATGCCTCCCTTCGTGGACGCGGTCGCTTCCACAGCGGGCCCAGCCGGCGCGACTGCCGTGTCGTCGAGATGGCGATGTCATCGCTTGGCCTTCTTGCTGCCTTCCGTGGAAGCGGCGACCTCATCCACCTTCCTCTTACGGAAGGGTCCTCTCGCTAGTGGCGGAGGGCACCTTGGCCACCGTCGGGTGGCTCATCTTCACTCCGTCCTATGCATCGAGACAATTCAGAAAAACATTCAAAATACTAAGAGAGAAAGGCGGCCGAGTACACTCACTTGGCGACGGAATGAAACGCAGCCCTGTGCGGCCGGTTTCTCCAGCCGGCTCCAAGCCGCGATCGAGCCCAGTTCCTGTGGCGCCAGGGCCCAGGATACGGACGGTTTCTTTGATGTTGAGGTAGCGGTTGGCGCCCGGCGCCTTGGCGGAGGTTTCCTTAGGAGCCGCGACGAGCCTCCTTGCGGCGAGACCGCCACGCTCGGCCCCTTTGCGGCGAAGTCGCCTCCGGAGCCTTCCCTAGCCCGAGATCGGCGCTGGGCGGGGCATCGAGGCCAGCGGTGCCTCCATGGATGGTGCATCTAGCGTGGTTGTTGCCGGCCGCCCATCACCGGCCGAGCTGTGGGCGTCGGAGCTGCTCGCTGAGCGCGGCGGTGAGGCCATCTTCGGCGGCTTCGTCCTCCTCCTTAGGGGGGCCCTCGCCTCTTTCTCCTTCTTCTTCTTCGCGGGAGTGGCCTGCCGGACCGAGGTGCTCTCCGGGAGTTCCTCGTCATCGTCATGACGCTCGAGGCTCCTGCTCGCCTCGAGTTCGCGCTGACGTTGCCCGCGGGTCTTTCGGACCAGTGGGGCGATCTCCTCTTCGGATTCGTCCTCATCGTCCTCGTTGCCCTTGGCGGGAGGCGACTTCGCTTGTGTCTGGGCGGATGGCCCGAGCTCTAAACATCGGCGGGTGGAGCCACCTTCCACCACTTGGAATAGCTGCGTTAAACATGGAACAAAGTTAGAATTACCGCGATCGCATATGCGCATCGCGAACAAGATCAGATTATTACCGTTGGAGCCGGACGCCGTGGTGTATGGAGGGAGCCCGCCTGCGCATCCGTGTATGCCGCCTGGTGATCCTCTTGACGCCAGAGGTAGTCCTCCGCCCACTCGGCAAGGCGTGCCGTCGAGTCTTCTCGGCCTGTAATCGGTACATGTAGTGTTCATAGGCGGCGAGCGAACGAGTCGCCAAGCCAACAATTGTACATGTTCACCGTCTGGAGCCCTTCTTCTTCGACCGCGAATGGTCCGGAGCATCTCGTCGACGACCATCCGCCGATCGTCGGGAAGCTTGGCGACTGGAGATTGCGCGCCGAGCGGTCGGCCGAGTACCGGGATCGCCATTGCCCTCCGGGTCGCCGGTCACATAAAACCAAGACTTTTTCCGATCGCCGCTTTGGCCGGCAAGATCAAGTCGAAGAAGGAGGCTTTGGATTTCAGGCCGGAAGGTTAAGCTGCCAAGCTAGCATTGGGCCATTCAGCCGCCTCCTGCTGATCCGTCCATGGAATGATCTTGCCACAAGAGAAAATAGGGCCGCAGCCAAGTAGCACTTCAGAACGCCACAAAGATGGCGAGCTGCTCGATACTATGGGGACCCAGATCCGAGGGCTGGATCTCGTAGGCGCAGGGCCAAGAACAGAGAAGTGGAAACCCTAAACCCCGCCGAGGTGACTAGTGAAGCAGATGAACTCTCTCGCGCTGGTTCGGGTCGTTCTCCCGCGGGATTCGCCAAAGAGCGGCCCCAGGATTCCGGCCTCCTCGAAGGAGGCCATTCGCCTGGTGCACTTGGATCTACCCCAAGGTTCGGTGGAGAGGGCCATGGTGAGGATTTGCTTGGAGGTCTGAGGATTGCGGTCGGTGGATCGCGAGATCAACGGGCGAAGATGTGCGACGGAAGAAATGGTGGGCGGTTGGCTTTCCGATGGCCAACCATTCCTCTTATATAGCGAAAGCTGCCCGCCAAATTAGGGGCCGCTACCGCCGATGATTACGCCGAAGTTACCGTTAAGTTACCTTAACGGCTAGTTTGACCACACCGACGGTCCGCCTCCCGCCACTCGGCTCGCTGAGTTATTCGCCGAGGTCGACCCGCTGGTTCGGTTCACCCAAAACGCAACTCGATCGCCGGATTTTTTCCTTCGACAGAGCCCCGACGATTCGATCGATGCCAACTTGAAGACGATACTCGATCGCCAGCAGCCACCCGCCTAATCAACGACGGCCTCGGGGACTACCGATGGGATATGCTCTTGGGGTATCCTCGGCGGACGCTTCCGATCGCCCAAAGGTCGGCGAAAGTGCAGAAGCGAGTGGATCAAAGCCCATCAGGTACCAGCATCGAGGTCAAGGCCCAGTAGTAGATAGGCCCATGCTCGAGTTAAACGATTGACAAAATTGTAACCAATCGGTTGAGATATGTAAACCCTAGGGAGGTAAGCCTATATAAACCTCCCTAAGGGTGAGTAGAGATACGTTCCTCATACACCCAAGCAACTCGCCGCCTAGTCCGAAGTTCGCCATTGTAAACACTTCCATAATACAATCTAGCAGGAGTAGGTCTTTACCCTCCGAACACAGGTAAAACCTCGTCTTCGCCTCATCTCGCACCGCAGATGGCTGGCCGCCCTTGCCCTTCGTTCTACTACTCGCTGCCGATTGCAGCATCTGCCGTGGTCATTCCCTCGACAATTGGAATATATAATTATATGGTAGTAAAGGAGATTACAAGGATGAATCCTGAGGATAGTTACCAGTAGTAATTCTATTAGACCAAGTGGGCATAGTCCATGAATAAATACTTAATCCAATTAGAGATAATAAGAAGATAATTTCAATACAAATGTAAGGTTGTATTAATGAAGTCTTGATTAGCCAATTGGAAACCTAAGATATAAATGATTAAAGGATTATAATGATCATACTTGCTCACCAAGATTGGATACTTATATGAAGTATAAGTGATATTGGTGGGTAGAACTGTAGGGGTTCGTAGCATGGAAAACAAAAAATTTCTATCGCATACAAAAAAACAAGCCAAGATCTATCTACTATATTGTAGCAACGAGTCGATGGAATAACTTACCCTCGAAGATTCCAAAGCGGTTAACGAGAGCAGATTCTCGTGGGTGATGTAGTCATACTCTTTCCGATCTCAAGATCGCGTAGACGATCCTTCCTATGCCAAGGTTCCGGCAGCACTCAGCAATCGGTCACACGTTCGGTTTATTTAAGACCTTCCTCTCCTTGTTCCAGCAGGCGGAGGTTGTAGCACTCTCCTCATGATTCCGCAAAGACAACGCAGTGGTACCGAAGTAGAGGGAGATCTCGAGGCTTCGCCTAAGCCGAGCGAGTATGGTGGAGTATGAGAGAGAGCTATTAGTGGTCTAGGGATTAGACACACCAATTAGAAGGCTCTAAACCCAGGCTAGAGCAATTAGAAGCTCTAAACCAAAACGGCTCTAAACCGGAGATTAGAGGATAGGAACTTGTGTGTCTAGAGGAGGAGGCCCCGCCTCCTTTTATAGGTGGGAGGGCGCCAAGGGAGGAGTCCCTCCCAAGTCGGCCTTGGTTGGCGCCAGCTTGAGGGACTCCTCCCAAGTCGGTTCCAACCACCTCTTGCTTGTTTCCCACAGTTTCTGTTTCCCACAATTTCTCGTTTTCCACAGCTTTCGTTTTAGCCGCTTGACTTTCAAACCGGCAGTTTGACTTTTCAGTTTTGGAACAGCAAGAACACTTAGTACATGATGCAATCATTCAATATGTAATGACACATTCATGTACCCTCCCCGAGTGCGGACAATCCGAACCTTCTAGAACATTCCCGATGAAAACATCGAATCATTCCCGAACTCCAAACGGACTTTCCTTATATGAATCTTATTCGGACCATTCCGGATCACCTCGTGATATCCGGATCCCATCCGAGACTCGAACAACATTCGGTCTCTTTCTCATAATACCATAACTACTCAAACAACGTCGAATCCTTAAGTGTGTCTCCCTACGGTTCGTGAATTATGCGGACATGATCGAGACACTTCTCGAACAATAACCAATAGAGGAATCTGAAATTCATATGGCTCCCACATATTTCTACGATTACTTTGCGATCGAATGAACCACTTACATACGATACCAATTTCCCTTTGTCTCACGATAGTTTACTTATCCGAGGTTATGATCGCAGTATCTCGCATACCTAGTTCAACCTCACCGATAAGTACTCTTTTCTCGTTCGTGATATGTGATCCTTGTGAGCCACCACATGCTTGCAAGCTAATTGGATGACATTCCACCGAGAGGGCCCAGAGTATATCTATCCGTCATATGGATGGACAAATCCCACTCTTGATCCATGTGTTTCAACCAATACTTTCTGAACACTCAATGCCACCTTTATAGACACCCTGTTACGATGTGGTGTTTGATGACATCAAAGCATCCATCCGGAAAATGTGATATGCATGATCTCATGGTCGAAGGAATTAGGTTACTATGTATCAGAAAGCATATAGCAATTGAACTAATGAAATGACTTGATCTTTATGCTACGCTTATATATAGGAGTATGTCCATCACATCATTCTCCTAATGATATGACCCTGTTGTTAATAACATATATGTGTTCATGATCAAGAAACCATGATCATATATTAACCAACAAGCTAGTTTAACAAGAGGCTTTACTAGGGACTCTTATTTTAGTTTACAAATCACACAAGTATTAATGTTTCCTGTTAATACAATTATAGCATGGTATGTAAACATTTATCATAAGTGTGAAGATATGATAATAACCACTTTATTATTGCCTCTTGGGCATATCTCCAACAGTCTCCCACTTGCACTAGAGTCAATAATCTAGTTTCAAACCTTTGTGTATATAACACCTATGGCTTTCCGGTGTTGTATCTACACGATTGCTAGTGGTCAACTGATCTCCGGATCTGACACTTCCAGGTCTGTGTGTAATTGCATGTCTTTGCGTCTCTACGCATCACTCATTCTCTAATGAGATGGCTTTGTATAAATTTGGTCTTTCAGTGTGACCTTTAGCTCTTTGGGGTTAAAACATGTTGATAATATTGTCGCACAATATATCTTCATAGTATTATCCCACTGTGAACTACACCTAGTTTGATAACAAACTAGCACAAATGCCCTCTTTTGCTGCTAAAATAGCAGTCATATACTTAGTCTTTTGTTGAGGTATCTGTCACAATGTCTTAACTTTGGAACTCATCCAAATCCATTATGGAACTCACTTTCCATTATATTGTGCCACCCTTAGTTTTAGATTGAGATAAACTTAATTTGTACTTTGTGACAAAGCTAGTATCAATGTAGTACTTTTACAATGAACTAACCATCTATTTGTCACTTCTACAAATATTATACTCTTAGTTCTTCCAAAAGATCATAAGAATATCCTTACTATTGTCCAATGATCATCTTATGAATCATTCTGGTATATGCTCACAACATTTAGAGCATAGGACATATCTGGATTTGTACATATCACAGTATGATTGATATAAATACTCTTTGTGATTTCATACATCAAGTATCAATCTATACTTGATTATTTGTTTCACTTTACCAAATGTCAATACACTTGAATATATCATCAACATTGAACTCATTCAATCCTTTAAAATCCGCGACAAGAACCTCTCTTGTAGTTTCTATATTGAACTCATTCAATATCTTGTCTATGTACTTCTGGCACAACCATATTAGCGTCTATTGATGCCAAATATTTGGGTTTTGCCTAAGTCTTTCATCGGGATGAAATTCTTAATATGTGTTAATAAAAGATACATTATTTCCAATCAACAATATGTCTTCCACATAATGTTTTAGAAATATGTCTTAGCGCTCCCACTTAATTTCTTGCAAATGCAAGTGTAACACCCTCAGAATCGGACCTATGCAAGTTTGGGCAAAATTCACCAAACCCGCATAGAAACGATTCAAAGGTGCCCACCAGGCACTTTCGTGCGGGTGGAAAACGAAGTAATAACATTACACAACAGTCCTCGATGGGACCCACAGAACAGATATAAATAACAGCGACTCAGAGAGTCAAGAATACAGAGATAATATACAAAGACCCAAATCACCTTGAAAACGGTAGAGCGTCCGACTACGGACAAGAAGCAAGTGGGGCTAAGAGCCCTGAAGAATAACCAATGGCGTCCATAACCCTGCCCAGGCCAAGCCGGAAGGGTAACCCTGCTAACGACGTCGATCTCAAAAACCTGCTTAAACAAAAAGGTGCGGCAAAGGCAAAGGAAAAGAAGGAGTCGATCTTGAGGCCGATTACAGCGAGGCTAGAATTCGCCCTCGCCTACATAGGTATGGTGGATCAAGCGGCGGCAAAGATGCACTAACAATCTATAGAGACTCGATACAACTGGCGTCAAACAGAGGGGGTAAGAAGGACCTATTCGGAACCATCCTGATTCTATCCTCAAACAAACCCATCCTGGCGTTTCCCCCCTCGAGACCAAACGAGGAAGTCAACCGAGGATCTCACACCGTTGGCAGTTTTACTTATTCAGTTATAGTTGCGGCACTTTACTAGTCAGGTTAAGATAATCGTCCTGGTAAAGTAAGCAGTGGGCACTTTTAGTTAACCATTCCGTGATAGTTGCAACAATTACTAATCAGGTATAGATAGCATGAGATAAACCCAAAACCCAGCAGTTGTTGGTACTTTTATTCAGCCATTCCGTTGTAGTTGCAATACTTACTAGTCAGGTACAATGGTCGCAAGCGACAACCAAACAAGCAATTGTGGGCAGTATTCATTAGCCATTCCATTATAGTGAAGCTGATTACTAGTCATTATAAGTCAAATTTATAACAATAAACTTTAGTTATGCTTGTCTATGATCGAGATACTGTGCTCCAAGTCGTCCATATCCGCGGACACGGCTTTCAGAAAGTTTTACCCGCCGGGTGCACCAATAGCAACACACGCCGATCAACCTCGGAAAACCAAATCAAAACCCAACGAGGCTTTCACGGTGAACAATCACAGATTCAGAAATATTTCAGGCCACCCTTAAGTAGAACCCAAGCGGTAAGCAAGCTCGAGACGGCCTCAAGGTTTGGCGGACTAGTGAACGATCGGGAACCCAACGGGCTTGTTGACACCGCGAAATCGTGGTCCGATCCTAACAAGACATGCAGCAAGACCTCGCAATCGTAAATAAAGCGGTAAAGCATGGCATAAGTAGGATCGTAAATAAAACCTCAAACTAGTTTGTGGCCCCAAGAAATAAGAATGAATCAAGCTCGCTCGGGGGTCCCATATACCTCCGGATGTGGATAGCGCAAAATCAAGGAACAGTATCAAGTACTCGGGGTCTTACGGACACAAGTGGGGCTCGAAACCAAATATTATCTATCACCCACCGATGCCTCTGCTTATTCAATTTTAGTTGTTAAACAGAAATTAAAGTGACGATAAGTAAAACTATGATCATCTCCATCAACAACATGCGGCAATACATCAACAACTGTGGCATAAGACGACACACATTAGCACTTGAGCAAGCAACTACGACGCGCAAGTCCAACTATCTACCGCAAAGTAATAGGATGTGTCCAAGGCAATATAGGGCTGCACGGTATATCACAGGTACGGAAACTAAAGCATCGCAACACAGATAGCAATAGATCAACAGGAGGGAATAAATACTATAAAAGTAAGATAGGTAGAAAGGGGGAGATGCTCGCCTGAAAACATTGTTGAAGGGTTCAACCGAAGATCGGGCGAAGCTCACATCAACTCAACGGCCTTATCCGCGAAGAAGCAAAATACTAGAAGAAACACCGGATGCAATATTTAATACACGGCAGAAGATCGGCATGATGCATGTATGATGTATGACATGGCAAAGGTGCGATGCAATTAGGTCATAATAAGTGGAACCGGGGTCCCGGCAATTAATTATATGGTTCATGTTGTTTAGACGCCCCGCAATTTAAATGTTGTTTAACAATGAAAGATTATAGTATGGGTTCGCTACTCAAGTTTAAATGAGGCCAATATAAGGCTAGATTTGCCCGCATATGGGCCCCATGTTTAATTATTAGGTGAATCGGCATAAGGCCCCCAAACCAATGCTATGCATGCGGGAATGACAATTATTATGCAACAAATTGTTATGATATTATAAAATAGGGTTCTCGGAAAGGGGTTCACACATTAGGGGTCTCGACGATCTTGGGTTCCGGGGTTCGGGGTTCGGGGTCGGTCTCAGGTCCAGGGTTCGACGGACTTGGGGTTCCGGGGTTCGACGGGATCGTTCTTGGACTCAGGGGTAGGTCTTGACGCATCCGGGTGCGGGACTTGGGGTCATGTTGTCGGTCTTGTCGTCTCTCGCGGGGACCTTGGCGTTCCGGGAGGCGCACTTGGTCTAGCGTCGGGGCGCATCGGGTCCTTCCGGGACGGTGCCGTTCTTGTCGTTGCGAGGATCTTGTCGGGTCCCATGGGGTCGATCTTGCCGTTGCGGCCAGAAGTACTTGTCGTCCTCGGATCCGAGAGGGTTCGGGGTCTTGACGGGGTTCGAGGAATCGGAACGGTCTTCAGATTCCGTGAGGGAGATCATGGCGTCGGTGAGGTAGATCTTGTCGGTTCCACCACGAATGCCTTGGGGTTTTCCCGTGTCGGAGAACTCGGGTTCAGCAACTCTTTGGTTCCATGTCGGTGAACTCGAAGGCACCGACTTCGATGGTCGGTGGCTCTTGGCGTTCGGGGCGGAGGACTTGTCGACGAGCCCAAATCTTGTCATGGGAGCATCAAGATAGATGAAGCGGCTTCCAAGCAATGGTTGCGGCGGTTCACGGGAAGAGCAGATGCGGATCGGGACCTCCGCCGTGGTTGTTCATGCATCGACCTAGAGTGCAGGCGCGCCAGCATAACGGGAAGGGACGCCAACAAAGGGACGCAGAGGTCGAGTGGCGCCAGGCGGCAGCGGTTGTGGAGGCCAGACGTCGTCGAGGTCGCGGGCGACGAGCGGCGCGGCGACATGAAGACAGGCGGCTGAGCAGGCGGATGGCGGCAGCGGCGAGGTGGGGGGCGCGCCTGGGCGGAGGAGGGGCGAGCTTGGTGACGAGCTGGAGGAGGCGGGGTCGCGACCGGAGACGCACGCGAGGGGGTCGAGGAGGACGCCGCCACGCGTGGCGACGGACCGCGAGACGGCGGCAGAGGCGGGCTATCTCGGAGGAACCGGCGGCGAGGCGATGCGGTCGGGCTCGGGGAAGGTGAGAGGGGCGGGGTCGTGGCAGGACGCAGGCGCGGCGGCGCTCGGGGTCGCCGGCAGCGCTCGCAGGCGAAGAGGTGGTCGAGGCGGCGAAGCAAGGCGAGAGCGGCGGCGAGGGACGGTTGCGGCGGACAGCGGGCGAGGCGGAGCAGAGGGTTGCGCTCACGGCACGCGAGCACGGGCCGAGGGGCGGAGCCCCGCTGGAACGGCGCGGCGGTGGAGCGGAGGAACGCGCGGGCGCTGGTGCGGCGCGGCGGGCGCCGGTGCTCGCGGGAGAGGGAACGGTGGGGACGGGAAGGCCAGTGAGGTCGGGATCATGGGGCTAGGAAGAGGCAAGGGGTGGAGGCCAGACGAAGCGCACAGTGCAGCAGAAGGGGTGGGAGGAAGAGGACGATGAACAGGGCGGGGTCACGCGGGCAGGTGGGGCCGGGTGGGTCCCAGGGTGGGGACAATGGGGCGTGCGTGGTGTGTGTGCAGCGTGTTGGTGTGGTGGGGACTGGTGGGTGAGCTGGGTGGATAGAGAGGGTCCAGGGAGAGAGAGGGAGGGACAAGCTGAGTTGGCAGAGTGTGATGGGTGAGGAAGAGAGAGAGGGGTGAGGTGGCGTGTGTTGATAGGTGGGAGTGAGGTGGAGGTTGAGAGAGGTAGATTCTGGTAGTCAGAGGATTTGTGGGGTGGGCCGATTTTAAAGTATGGGTGGTCGTCGCTAC
This sequence comes from Avena longiglumis, assembly GCA_030063025.1. Classification (NCBI taxonomy): domain Eukaryota; kingdom Viridiplantae; phylum Streptophyta; class Magnoliopsida; order Poales; family Poaceae; genus Avena; species Avena longiglumis. Next base: position 123,007,748 of record CP125978.1, read on the forward strand.
GCCTGCTCGATCGCTTCGCTAAAATAAATTAAATAATTTTATTTAGTTTTAATTGCACCGTTTGCAAAACATCGTTGGTCAAACAAAAATATTCCGGAGTCCCGGTTTGGCGTTTGAATAAAAGACGGGGCGTTTTAGGAAAATAAAACGGGCTTTGCGAAATAGTTTTATGCAAACAATGCAGGATGATGTCGATGCAATGCACAAATTCAACGCGATTTTCTAGTAGTGGTTTTGCGGGATGCCACAGCAAGCATCTTCATTATCTCTGATGAAATTAAACTCTTTTAACAGTTTCATCATAGTGAAGATTCCAACTCCGCTATGCTTACTTCAACCATTGAAGTTTGCATATGTTTTTAGCATCCCTTGAATTTTAACAAAACCCTTTGGACTGTGTCATGCACACGTCCTAGGTAACCCTTATATTAGAAGAACTTGTTTTGTTTATTCAACTACCATATAATAAAATTATATGTAGTGGTTGCTACACTAATCCGTCTAGACTAAATATTGCTATGAAAGATCAGATCTTGTCATAGTCAACCTTTGAACATTGTTGTGAACTCTTTCCCAACATGTCGAATATTTCATAGATGTGCAACATCCATGTCTATTTATTTTATAGATCCAAACACAACTGTAAGGTCTTACACCTTTCTCGAGGGTCCTTCAAGTTCAAAACTTGATTTCTCGTGTATGGAACTATCACGGATTTTATGGCTTCAAGCCATTTGACGAGTCGAGGCTCATCATCATCGCTTCTTTGCATGTAGTCGGATCATTATTGTCAAATAATGATTTAACTCTCAAATCTTGGTATTTGATTGTTTACCCGACCTACTTGTTTCAATAGGAACTTGGATCTCCGTGACCACAACCTTTGAGGTACGTGAGCCATGAGATTTGTTGCCCAGGAACACTTTTCGCCAAGCAACTCTGCATATGACTAAGGTTCTTTTAACCTTATCAAAGTTCTATTGTCCTCCCACTTAACTTTTCACGAAAAATTCCTTCTCAAAGAAACTTGACGTTTTAAGTAACAAACACTTTTGTCTCTGGTGTTATGGAGGAATACTCAACAGTTATACAAAGACAGGTTCATCCGACTTTGGTTGCAAACATCTTTCTTATGCATAGCAAACCAATGTTTAAGAAAGGACAACTTGGGTTTTATCCCAAACCATAACTTTATATGGTGTCATTTCAACGGATTATGATGGAGCTCTTTTCAGTGGAAAAACGGTAATCTCTAAAGCTTTTAATCTTTAAAATATAATGGCAGTTTTATGAATTATACCTTTGATCTTACCATGTCAAACAAGGTTTAATTACATATCTCGAATGCTCCATACTCTTATGGTGTTTCGGGAAATGCAAATCCACGGAACAATTCCTTAAATCTTAGATATTATGCTAAACTTGTAACTCAAATATCTTCCTTTATGATCTTATCATAAACTATTCATATTCTTGTTACAATGATTTTGCACTTCATCTTGAAAGTCTTTGAACTTTTCAAATGTTTCATACTTTATCCTTATTAAGTAAATATTCATATATTCACTCAAATTTTCGGAGAAAGCATATGAAGTTGAAATCCATCTCTCTTGACTACACATAATGGACTTCATACAACAATATGTATAAGTTCCAGTAAGCTAGTCATTCGTTCCTTTTTGGCCTATGAACGAAGTTTTAATTATCTCTAGGAAAGTTTCATGAGCGTCATTTGATCAAAAAATCAAAAGACTCCAAAATTCCATCCACATGGAGTTTCTTCATGTTTTCTTTCCAATATAATTTAAACGGTGATGTCACTTCCTAAGTGATCTTTCAATCAATTTGTCTTTCGACATTTTTAGCACTAGTTTTATGGATGTGATTTTTTCAACGAGAATTGTGAATCATCCATCATTTATGGATTACGGCAATTATTTGAACAACCCTTTTGTTCTTATAATACCTGATAAAACAAATCTTGAAGGCAAACTTTGATGTTTAATGAGCAACACAATAACCCTTTATTTGTTCTCGATGAACATCATCACATATTCTTTTGCTAATTACTTAGGCCACTGTAGTTCATGAATTCTGTTGTTTCGTATGACGATTCATACCAACAAATTCAGTATCAAATACTTAAAAACCACATTGTTTGATAAGCAAAGAATATAGCCATAACATGTATATCATCTATATACTTAAACTAAACAATTCTAGTCCTTTCTTTTCTGCCATATATTTATGAGATTCTCTTCAAGATTTCCTTCTCGTTTGAAAGAATCTATCAACATCAATAGTGGAGTCATACATATGACACATAGTCCAAAGCGTGTATAGTTAAATACCAATGTCTTTGGACTTGCACTTTGAAGTAGATCACCATTATCAAGTGTTTGGTGTTCTTTCAAATTCCTTTCTTTAGTAATCTCTTGGTGTAGTAAACATTTTACCTACATCAAATATTCACCCTTGTCATGGAATCGTCCATGATCAAGCTACTTTTATCTTATAACGATGAATCGTGAGTATAATGTTGCTCTCCCAAAAACTTTTGGAGGTTTAGGACAACTAGTGTCTCCAACCTTTTGCAAATTCTCATCAAATATGAGAACATGACTTTAGCCATATTATACTCTATCATGTTGCAACCAAAACTTCGTTTCAGATATCACAATATCTTCCACACATCATGGTTTCTGAAACAACTCTTTCAAATCCTAGATAACCTTGATATTAAGAGAATCCTTAGAATATCAAGAATCATGGAGACAAACATGATACTTATATACTAACACTTGGAATTGTTATTCTTGATTTAATACTAATTATTAAACTTCATGGAGTAACCGGAACTTACTGAAAGTTTGCAATAGGACTTTTAAACTTTAGATTAACACTTCAAAACAATACGATACCAGTTCGTAAAGTAACTAACCAGAATTCTATAGTTCTATTATCTCAATTATAACTAAGCGCAAGGTGGTAAACGGATGCCAATGACTACAACAACTATGCAAATTCACTTTGATTTAGTTTATGATAAATTGAGTTCTAATTAATAATTAAATTAATCTAGGTGAACTCCCACTCAAAACAATATCCCTCACATTGTTTTAGTGATCACACGAACCAAATCCACCACATCAAAACCAATCATCACGAGAGTTGATATAGCTTCAATGGCGAACAATCAACATGTTCATCATATCTACTATATGACTCATGCTCTACCTTTCGGTAATCCGTGTTCACGAGGCCATGTCTGTACATGCTAGGCTCGTCAAGATCAAACCTTAGTTTCGCATGAGAAAATCTGGCTTGCTCACGTTGTATACACTTGTAGAATCTAACACACCGATCACGTGGTGCTTCGAAACAACAAGCTTTAGCAACGGTGCTAACTAAGGGTGAACACTTTATGACTTTAAATTCATGTGCATGAGGGATCATCTTATAATGCTACCGTCGTCTACTAAGCAATACAAGATGCATAAAGGATTAACATCACATGCAATTCATAATATGTGATATGATATGGCCTTTCTTCTTTGTGCTTCCGATCTCCATCTTCTAGCACGAACATGATCTCCATCATTACCGGCATTGCATCAAGGTCAATGACACTGCTCCATGGTTGTCGTCCACCGGCTTCAACTATTACAACTACTTTGAATAGACACACGGGTCTTAACAGAATTTAAAGACAACCATATGGCTCCAGTTGGTTGCCAACTTACAATAAGGAACATTGCATACATCATATATAATCACAATCATGGCCATATCACATCACAGCACACCCCTGCAAAACAAAGTTAGACGCCTCTAATTTTGTTTGCATGTTTTACGTGGTTTGGGGCTTTCAATAAGTGTCGTTCTAACTTACGAACAAGAACCACAACATTGATACTAGTATTGTCAATCACCCGTTGTAAATTGGATCTTAACTATGCTAGGAGAAACAGCACCGCAGCCACTTATGAAATACAAGTTGCATGTCAAGCGTGGAGCAAGTCTCATGAACGATGTCATGTAAGGTTAGACCAGGCGCTTCATCCCAACATACCGCAAGATGCAAAGTACACAATAAGCAATCGACAATAAAGCATCAACGCCCACAATGACCATTGTGTTCTACTGTGCAACAAATCTACATATAGACACGGCTCGACAATCGTAGGGGTTCGTAGCATGGAAAACAAAATTTTCTATCGATACAAACAAACAAGCCAAGATCTATCTACTAGATTGTAGCAACGAGTCGATGGAATAACTTACCTCGAAGATTCCAAAGCGGTTAACGAGCAGATTCGTGGGTGATGTAGTCATACTCTTCCGATCTCAAGATCGCGTAGACGATCCTTCCGCTGCAACATGCCCTGCTCCCAGTCGGTCACACGTTCGGTACTCGACGAAGACCTTCCTCCCTTGTTCCAAAGAGGCGGAGGTTGTAGCACTCCTCACGATTCTAAGAAGACAACGGCGTGGTACCTAAGTAGAGGGAGATCCCGCAGGCTTCGCCTTAAGCCGAGCGAGTATGGTGGAGTATGAGAGAGCTATTAGTTGTCTAGGATTAGACACACCAATTAGAAGGCTCTAAACCGCAGGCTAGAGCAATTAGAAGCTCTAAACCAAAACGGCTCTAAACCGAGATTAGAGGATAGGAACTTGTGTATCTAGAGGAGGAGGCCCCGCCTCCTTTTATAGGTGGGAGGCGGCTGGGGGAGGAGTCCCTCCTGTCGGCCTTGGTTGGCGCGCCGCTTGAGGGACTCCTCCCAAGTCGGTTCCAACCACCTCTTGCTTGTTTCCCACAGTTCTGCTTTCCACACGCCTGTTTCCCACAGCTCGCTTTCCACGTTTCTTGTTTTAGCTGCTTGACTTTCAAACTGCAGCTTGACTTTCAGTTTTGGAACAGCAAGAACACTTAGTACATGATGCAATCATTCAATATGTAATGACACATTCATGTACCCTCCCCGGAGTGCCGGACAATCCGAACCTTCTAGAACATTCCCGATGAAAACAGAATCATTCCCGAACTCAAACGGACTTTCCTTATATGAATCTTATTCTCGGACCATTCGGATCACCTCGTGATATCCCGGATCCCATCCGAGACTCCGAACAACATTCGGTCTCTTTCTCATAATACCATAACTACTCAAACAACGTCGAATCCTTAAGTGTGTCTCACGATTCGTGAATTATGCGGACATGATCGAGACACTTCTCAACAATAACCAATAGAGGAATCTGAAATTCATATGGCTCCACATATTTCTATGATTACTTTATGCGATCGAATGAACCACTTACATACGATACCAATTTCCCTTTGTCTCACGATAGTTTACTTATCCGAGGTTATGATCGTGATCTCTCGCATACCTAGTTCAACCTCGTTACTGATAAGTACTCTTTTCTCGTTCCCGTGATATGTGATCCCTTGTGAGCCAGTCACATGCTTGCAAGCTAATTGGATGACATTCCACCGAGAGGGCCCAGAGTATATCTATCCGTCATATGGATGGACAAATCCCACTCTTGATCCATGTGTTTCAACCAATACTTTCTGAACACTCAATGCCACCTTTATAGCCACCCTGTTACGGTGTGGTGTTTGATGACATCAAAGAATCCATCCGGTAAAGGTGATATGCATGATCTCATGGTCGAAGGAATTAGGTTACTATGTATCAGAAAGCATATAGCAATTAAACTAATGAAATGACTTGATCTTTATGCTACGCTTATCTATAGGAGTATGTCCATCACATCATTCTCCTAATGATATGACCCTGTTGTTAATAACATCTCTGTGTTCATGATCAAGAAACCATGATCATATATTAACCAACAAGCTAGTTTAACAAGAGGCTTTACTAGGGACTCTTATTTTAGTTTACAAATCACACAAGTATTAATGTTTCCTGTTAATACAATTATAGCATGGTATGTAAACATTTATCATAAGTGTGAAGATATGATAATAACCACTTAATTATTGCCTCTTGGGCATATCTCCAACAAGAACATGATTAAAACCCTAGTAGAGATAAATTATCCTAGAGTAGTCATTACAAGCCACATTAATATAATGTGAGGTTGGAGTGTAAGTTATTAGAGTAAAGTAAATGTAAGATAGTATAAGTCCATTAAAGCTAGTATAGCATGGAGTTATGGAAGTAGTGTTATTCATCTTAAAGGATAGTAAGCTTTAGATAAAGGTAGTTGGATGCATACATCTATTAGAGATATATTAGTGATGGATGATTAAGGAAGATTATGAGTGGAGTTTGAAGGAACTACTTGTTGGATAGAAGGTTATCAACAATAGAGTAGTGGATATAACCAAGTATGGATATGAGGAAACTATAAAAGCTTCAATGTCAAGCTCATTGGATTTATCAAAGAGTATAGAAGAATAATAGGTGAATAAGAATATTTTTTGTGAAGTAAAGCTCATCATGTTAACCATGATGATAGATAGTAAGAAGTAGTATATCCAGGAAAGGAATTCCTTAATTATAAGTCTAGAATTATGAATCATGGAAGGTAGTAATTCTTGGTAAACAATCAACTTTAAGTCTTAAACCAAGTATAATATCCATTTCATATTATGAATTCCTCATCTTATATCTATATCACTTAATAGGAATATTTTCTTATAGCAAATTACATAAGCACATCTCTGACAATTCCAATTATCATAATTATATGTGCTTAAGAGTATCTTTATCAATTCTTCTCCATAAAACATTTTAGATGTAACTTTCTATTTTAAAAGGTGTTATCATTAAAGATCACAAACAGAAGACAATATGCTTAGCTATTAAACCTTTACTCACGTCAATAAAGGAATATAAGTAATTAAGAATCCTAAACTCTAGGGTAAGCACTTCCAATTCAAACCCTAACTTCTATGTTAATTATAATAAAATATATATCAATTGTTATTTCCTAAATTCATGGGAATAATATTAATCATATTAATTCCCTAGAAATTCTATTTATCAAATAAAATAAAGGATCACCATATAAAAATCTCCTAAATATTATGAGTTAATAAGAATCAAATCTCATGAGTTAATAATAATGCATCCTATAATAAGTTTATGGATATTAGCTAGATTAAATGCATATTAAAAGCCTTACAAATAATAATAGGAAAAGTATATTCATAAAGAAAATAAAGAAAACATAACATTATACAATAAAAGTTCACAAATGATACTAAATACATTTTAGTATTACTACAATTATCCAGCAAATTAATTCTACAAAGAAAAGTTCAAATTAGAGATTATATACAAATCTGAAAAGGAAAACAAAAAATAGAAAAAGGGAAAACAAATAAAAAACAAAACCTGGCCGTGGCCCAACTCCTCTTTCCTTGTCGGATGCCCATGTGCATCCCACAAAAGCCCAACAACCAGCCCAGCTCTTTCTCATCTGTGACTGACAAGTGGGACCGAAGAAGGACTGCGGGTTGAGCTGAAAGATTCACCAGGGGGTTTTCCACAAAAGCGACGTCATCTTCATCCTCACGCACACAGGCAGCTCGCTGGAGGATCTCGCCGCTGCTCGATGCCGTCGTTGTCGTCAGCCGTGCGTCAAGATGCTCTCCGTTGTTCCAAAGGGGAATAAGAAGGCCACCGCGACGCCCTGCCTCAATCCCTATCCATAATCCCTCCTTATCCTCACTGCTTCAGGGTCTGAAACCCTAGATCACCGGATCCACACCTCACCGTCGAACCGCACCTCCCCACACTCTTCCAAGTAGACATGGAGAAGCCCTATCCTCCATAGATCCTCTGGGTGAATTCTTGCATCAAAGGGAACATTGGAGTAGACGAATTTTGCTGTTACTCTTTGGGGCAGTTTGTCGGAAATATTGTCGGAGAGCTCTCCTCCGACCACGCATGTCCACGCCGACCTCTCTATCGTCAGCAGGGTGAGTTCCTGAACCATCCAGTATCCTTAAATCGCCTTATCTCGATGTGAATCGCTGTCTCACCTTGTGCCATCGTCGGTCACCGTCGGAGCTCGTCGGAGCTAAGGCTCTGATGACCATTTCCGAGCGGCTCCGCCACTTTAGGGTTCAGTGAGTTGTGCTGATTCGAACTAGGTTAATTTCGTTTGCTAGGGCGCAGTAGATCGTCGCCGGCGACCACCCAATGATGGCGGTGGTGGTGTTGACGCCATAGCGATGTCACGCCGACATCACCCTGGCCGCGTCATCGGGTTTGACCCAGTCTTTGTCTGGCGTGGCCGATGACATGGCCCAGGGCCCATATGTCATTGTCCAGGAGTAGAACTAGGGTCGGTAACAAACACATTTATTAATCTGAGAGCTGAGGTGGCCTCTAGCCCACTAGTCAGTGACTAGTGCTAGGTATGGGTGCGGTGTAAAAAGTTATTTCCTGTTTAAGAAAGAATAATATATATAAATCCAAATATACATATTCCAGAAATTAAATAAAGTGATTAAAACTTGTTCAAACTATAACTTTTGATTTATAGTTTAGAAAAATATGTATAAAATATGAAAATGTTTAGAAAAATAAAATCTATAACTTAAAACTATTATTAAACATTATTATGTTAACAATTCAAATAATTATTATTTAATAAATATTTTAAAGGTAATAAAACTTTGATAATTCCTATTTTAATAATGGTAAATGTTAATAATATAAATAAATACCAAAAATCTTGGAAAATAAAAACAATATTTTAAAAACTATAATCATGTATTATTATTTCACTTAAATAAATATTTATTATTTATTAAGTAATTATAAAGTAATAAGAATTGTCAAAATCATATCTTATTATTTATAAATCACAAAAATAAATGTAATATACCAAAATGATCACAAAAATAATATCTACATGTTAAAAATATAATATTCCACTTTTGAGTTAAATAAAAATTCAAATACTTTAATAACTCAAATTTAAACTTATTTATGTAATTGATAATTCATATAAAGGTAAATAAAAAATTGCTAATATGTATAACCAATTGAGTCTAATAAATAGTATTAGTCTTCAACATTAATAATATGGAGTCCAAATAGTTTAACACATTTTAATTACAATTTTATTGAATTCTCCTCAACCACAGGTGTGTAATATTTTCTAAAGAGAATCCTTATCAAATATAAAATCATCAAGAATAATTGTAGTTAAATAAAAACTTATTTCCTTTACTTTAATCACAAGTTTATCAACATACTAAAACACTATAGTGAACTCATAAGCAATTAAGTAACATTACTCCATGATTTACAAACTATAACCACTCATCCATAAAAGGGGTAAGTGATACTATTCTATTATAAAATCAAGAAAACCACCACATCAAAGAAAAATATAACCATTCTTAAGTAACCTTAAGGCAACATTACCAAGTACACAAAGTAAAAATGTTATAAGCATTATACTTTCAAACTATCTATGTTTTAAAGTTAACTTTAGTCTACAAGACTCTAAATATAATACTATAAACATTGTTAGACGTTTTATAGTTAACTTTGGTCTGATATAGTTAAGTCATAAAGCATCTCAAGCCCAAACTTTTCAATCAAGCACAAATAATATCAACCAGACTCAACTAACCACAAAGGTTGTTTAGACCTTAGAAAAGAAATATTTTCTTCAAATGTTATTCTTTTTGCCACTTCAAACAAGAACTCTTATATAAGCAATCTTGAGTAGCATCTCACATTTGTGTGTGTCCTATTGTTTTATGATATTGTAATTATATGATTATTTCACACACACTCACAATCCTTAATAAGAAGCACAAGTATAAAACTCATCCAAAAGTACAACACATTTCAAATACATCATTACTAGTACCCAAACACTAAAATAACGTTATCCACGGGATTCACGTTTATAAAATGCATCACATTACTTATGCATAAGAACATATTGCTTGTTTAAACATTAGTCCTTACCGGACCAATGATGTTGATTTCAGATATTGAATCTTATATCATCTTGAAGACCGTGAGTGCATAATCTTGCAATCACAAAAGGCAAGTTCACACTTGCTCATGTCCTTTGGTTATTTTCTGTAAAGTATTTTACAAATCCACTATGGACATCACCTGCATTCGAAAAAGGTCCGAAAACACTATTTTAATAATAATGTGATTATAGGTTATTACCATGAGGTAATAACTTACTATAAAAGTTCCGGTGGTAAAGGAACATATTATCTAGGACTTAACAACCAATGTCGTCAGTGATTCTTGCGTCGTATATTACGCGTTAACCATGATATTTGGAATGGGATGGAGAAATCAGCTGTATCTTCTTCCTCTCGCATGAAGCCGGATGTGCAGGTCGTGGCTGTTATCCTCGTAGCGTGCATATTAATTGGTAATCCGTAGAGGATATGCAGCATATGGGTGGGAACCCTCAACGTCCCACGTTAGTTCGGCATCTAACGGTTTGTAGAAACCACTGCCGTAATCCAATATGTGGGCATGGTGTACACCAAGGAGGCATGCGGGGTCGCGAAGGGGGAAATGATTGGCTTGGATCATCTTTTGGGCCCCACATCATGGAATTGTGGACGGGAATAAGCTGTCCGGTTGTGCAACAAAGAGTTGATCTCTCATGGGTAAAGTAACCCACATCTGCAGAGTGTAAGAACTATAACTTGTTACTCCCTGTTCCGGGAAGGAGCTGCGAACGCGGCGGGAAAGGAACTCCATGAAAGTTCTGGTAAACCCGTGAAGGCTGACGAACATAGTTTTTCAGAATAAAAGAAACCTTTGAAGAAATGTTTATGAAAACTTGCATTGCCTACGACCTATGTCTGTGGCTATAGATATAGTGCATCAAACACTCCTTTTCTAGTGAACTTGCTGAGTACGCTCGTACTCAACGTATCTTCTTAACCCTTGCTAGATTCTCGCCGATGCATAACATCTACATCAAGTTATGCTCCAGGACTCATCATCCAAAGCTAAAGCTCTTCAACGAAGTCAAGGAAGTCAACATATACATCAACTCAAGTGAAGACGAAGTTACTGATTAGATAGGAATATAATCTCTAGCCAAAGAACCTAATTCTGTAGTGCATTGCAATAGCAGCAATACCAACCCCTTAGTTAAAATACTAGTCTTAATAGTATAATAGTTCTTGCATTGTTTATCTTTGATTCTTCTCCGTAAGAAGTTCTTTCTCTCTCTTTAACCTAGAGTATTCTTCTAATCTTGTGTAAAGAGTGAGTTGTAACCTTTAGTCATGTATTAGACCCGCTGTGTTTCTGTTGTGCCATTCTGAGGGATGTAATACTAGTGAACGGTGTTTCATTGGTGTTATGTCAACGACTATAGTATACTACATCATGCAGTGGTATGCTGGGTCACCGCAGTTGTTTTGCAAATAAGTTTGCTTGGTGTTGGAAAGGAGTAGTAAGTTCTTGCTTGAAGTGCAAGAGGAGCTTGCATTGACTGTGACTTAGACTTTAGCATGACATGCTAGGTGTTGTTTTAGCCTTATGCTTAGTGATTATTGCTGTAGCATGTCTTGTTCCAAACAATTGGTATTGCTTAGTGTGCCTTGAAGAAATTATGCGTTGTTTTAGCATGCAAAAACATAGTATTGTGGTATTCTCCTTTGATGCTTTGCTTGAGTTGACTTGGCACATGCTTACACCATGTTATGACTCTCACAAAGTCACCATTAGCCTCTATGATCATTTAGTCCTTGACTTGTAGTATCACTCTTTGTTTTGATTAGTATGCTTTGTTGCACTGTATGATTTTGGACATTATTGCTCTCTTAGTTGGTTGCTCCCAGTCTTTTGCTAGCCTCCACTTGTATGAGTAAGTTCTACTCATGCCTCCAACTCCCAAGAAACCAAGTTATTCCAAAGTGTCCACTATAAACTCCTATGCATGGTGTGTTACACCATTCCAAGTATATTCTTGTTTTCAACTATCTTCCAATTAAAAACTATTTTGTTATGTGAAAACTTAGTGATTAAAGCCCTCACAAACTTGATGGCACACTTTATTCTTTTCCCCTAATAAACTTGAACCATTGTGACAACTTTGTTGTATATGCTTGCACTTATAAGTTGGAATTAGCAGAACCGTCCTGTCACGGGGAACATTTTCAACATTGCACTTGTACTCTGTACTTAGTTGATATCATGTTCTTTTGTCTATGGATGTCACCGGTGTGAAATAAAGAGGGAACTTGTAAGTCCATGGAGTTTGTATCTTGTGTTAGAGAAATTCCTAGGCCGCTAGCCTAAGCCATGCCTAATCATGGTGGAAACTTGCAGCATCACCATAATAAGCTATCTATGAAGCATCCTCAATAAAAAGCTATGCATATGGTAAATAAAAATATTGCTGAGATGCTCATTGTCTGCTTGCCTTGTCATTTTGGTTATGGGAAAGCTCATGTACCATGTGCAAGGGGTACCCCGTTGGCGGTTCTCAATGATACGCTAATACTTACAGTGACACGAACTTACCTAGACCCAAAGTTGAGTATGCATGAGGTGTGGCCCTCATATTCAAGGGACTTGATATTGCCAACTTATACTTCGTCAAGCATATACTCCAACTTTGCCACTTTAACCTTAACCACTTCAAGATGCTTATGATAGGGGCAATGAGGGCTGAAAGCTAACAAGTACCATAATTTTTGGAAGCTCTTTTTGAAACTTGTAATCCCTGCTTCCTTTATAAAAAGGTCTTTCTTCCACCATTATCGAGTCTCCACCTTCTACCTTTAGGCACCATTAAGAGAGCATAGTTTTCATTCTATGTGCAATGTTACAAATCTTATTAATTGATGCATATTGTGACATTACTTGTTCTTGTGCTACTTGTTTCTAGTCACCCTTGTGAACTTTGCAGGTGTCCTATGCATCTATTTGCTACTCTATGAGGGACAAGCTGATTGCCACTATGCTATGTTTTCTGTATGTGAAACAAACAAATGTTTTTCAATGCATGTTATTCATGATCTTTGTTTGTAGCCTTTCATGTTGCATGCATAGTTACTATGTCCTATTGTTAGAACTCCATCTTTCATGCACATGTTTAGAGTTTTTTGATCCCAGCTTTCAAAGCTTTCAAATAGTTGGATCTTTATTGTGAGGGTGCATGTCACCTCAAAAATTATTCTATTTATCACTTACCTACTCGAGGACGAGCAGGAGTTAAGCTTGGGGATGTTGATACGTTGGAAACGTATCTATAATTTTTTGATGCTCCATGCTTGTTTAGTATCTATTTTGCTTTACTTGTCCACACTTTGAGGTGCTTGTACATGTTTTCTGGTACTAACCTACTAACAAGTTGCAACAGTGCTAGATGCCTGTTTTCTGCTGTTTTTTGTTTTAGAAAAGTTAGTAAAGAAATATTCTCGGAATTGGATGGGACAACCGTCAAAGTCAATTACTTTCCGTGGGGAACAAGACGTCCAGAGGAGATCCGGAGGGCCTGGGGCAGACCCACCCCAGTGCGGTGGGCCCAGCCTGCACAGCTAGGGTTTGCAGCCTGCCGCCTCCCCTTTCGCCTATAAGAAGCCCCCGATGCAGAAACCCTGGGTACCCGATCAAATATCTACGAAACCGTCTGTAGCCGCCGCCACCATCGTCCCTGGATCTAGGGGGATCTAAAGTTCTTCTCGGCACCCTGCCGGAGGGGAGATCATCCCGGAGGCCTTCTCTCCGGTATGATGCGTGAGTAGTTCCACCTTAGACTATGGGTCCATGTAGTAGCTAGATGGTTGTATCTGCTCCTCTGTGCTTTCATGTATAGATCTTGTGAGCTCCGTTCATGATCAAGATCTAATCTATTTGTAATAATGCATGTTGTGTTTGTGGGGATCCGATAGATATTGAGATTATTATGTTGGTTTGATTAATGGTTTTGTCTTTATGATTCTATCATGTCTGTGTTGTTTGTGATCTTGCATGCTCTCCGTTGTTAGTAGCTATCTTGGCCAAGTAGTTGCTAGTGACTCCAAGAGGGGTATTTATGCTCGATAGTGGGTTCATGCCTCTAGTTTCCAAGGAAAGTGACAATAATCTCTTCGGTTGTAGATGTGTTGTTGCTACTAGGGATAAAACAACGGTCTCTTATTCATGGAACATGTGGACGTTTACCTTACACACTTTGCTTAAAGCAATTGTCTGTTGCTTGCAACTTAATACTGGAGGGGGTTCAGATGATAACCTGAAGGTGGACTTCTAGTCATAGATGCAGTTGGATAGCGGTCTATGTATCTTGTTGTATTTCCCAATCGAATCTCATAGGATCTTTCTGACTAGTAATTGCATTGTTATGCCTTGCTCAGTTCCTGCCATTGCCCTGCTGTAATTTGTTTACCCTTCATGCCATGTTGTTTATCTAAGGAGAGCACCTCTAGTGAACTATGGACCCCGGTCCAATCTTTACCATTGATACATCTTCCACTGTTACATGTTTACTTGCTGCAAACCATTACCTTCCACACCATACATTTAATCCTTTGTTACAGCAAACCGGTGAGCTTGACAACCTCACTTATTCGTTGGGGCAAAGTCTTGAGTTTGTGTTGAGAAGGTCTCCGCGTTGCTTGCAACACCTGTGTGATGTTTCATTCCTCCTTCTGGTTCGATAACCTCGGTCTCAAATGAGGGAAAACTTGTTGCTTGCTCTTCGCACCCTGCGCTTGGGGTTACCAACGAAGTGCCACGTCGAGCACCATCAAGCCGATGTGCGCCATCAAAACTGTCGTCAGTGCCGCTCAGAGCGTCGACGCGTTCCGACCAAATCGCACCGCCCCTTTCCACGCCATCAAGCCATTGAGCTTAGCCAGGAGGCAGCGCACCGTCCCCTACCGTCAGCCATGCCCATAGCTCACTGTGAAGCCGACCCCGACGAGCTCTGCCCGCACCCTTCGGTTCCCTCGTCGCACTATAAATAGAGGTCTCCCCCGTTCGGATTCAGCACACCATTTCACTCCGCACCTCTCACTGATCGTGCCCACTTCTTTCCAGAGCAAGGCGAGCGCAAAGATCGCTGCATACGCCGAGCTTGCCGCTAAAGGAGAAGGGCGTTGATTGAGCCACCCAGAGGAGCCACCGATCGTGAGGATCGTCGTCGTCGACTTCGTCGTTCGCCCCCATCGCCGACCATCGCCGGAGCCCCGGTAAGCCGCCTCAGGCCCCCGCTGGCTGCGCTAGGGTTCGTGCTCATCGCGTTCTGTTCGACGTGGACGATGACCCTCAGCCGTTGATCTCGCATCTAATCCTACGGCCGTAGATAGCATGTACCTGTTATCGCCATATTTTGGCCAAAGGAGGAGATGGGCCGTAATCAAGATGGGCTTGGAAGATACATATATACAACGTGTTGTTGAATCGGCCTTGTGCGTGGATTTGGGCTTAATTGCCCGTGTATCTGTGTATCGTAGTAGGTTCCGTTTCAGTTTAGGTAAAGATAGAGTTGTAGAGTTATTCCAAAGATAGAAAGTCTCCGGACTATAAATATGTACCTAAGGTTATCGAGAAAAGGAGGACAATCACGTTCACAACAAACACAATCTCGGCGCATCGCCACCCCTTGTTTGCGATCTAGGCAGTATTTACTTATGCGTTATTTGGTGTTACTCGTACTGAAGCCTTATTGATGGCGAGTAATACTACTATCATAGATTTGTTGAGGCTAGCATCGGTGCTTTTCGCTGTAATTGTTTAAGTTATGCTGCCTCTAGTTACCTCGCTACCTTTGCACCTTTTCCCAAGTGCAAGGGTAGCATCTTGCTTGATCTTTATTTAGCTGATTCGATCTGTTATGGTTATGCCTTGTTCTCCAAGGTTTAGTTTGATATCTACGTAGTCAGGCCTTGCAAACGGGTTGAACGATCCAGTGGTACGTAAGGATATGGTTTGCTAGCTCGAGAGGAGTTGTTCCGGTAATTGACTCTACGTCGGTTGTTAGGCCTCCTCTAGGTTTAGTTTTCTATCATCTTTTGTATCTACCAGGCTCAATTACGTGTAGGACGTTCCAGTTACGTGGTGAGAACGTTAAACTGTCGTAGATCGATTTAACTTGTAATGATAAAGCAACCCCCATGTTATCGTAAATCTAATGCAGAACCATGGGATAATCGGCTCTAGGAGCCGATTCACAGGGAAACCTGGGAGCCGGTCACGGCTCGAATTTTACGTATACTTGTTTACCATGCAGGAAATCAATCGGAGCAATCCTTCACCTTCCTGACCAGGTATAGGTCGGTGCACGCTCGAACCAAGCCAGGCGTGTGCGGAGTTTTTGAGCCGTTGCGAGGGACCAGGCCCAGCAGTTCTGGAGCCTCCGGCTCTTCGTGTTGCTCGTCGCTGCTTTCGCCGGTGGGTTTTGGCAGGCAACACATTCGCACGCCGGTGGGACATTCAACAAGATCGCATCAACGTCACGCTGAGATGGGGATGACCGATCACGTCTGACGAGCTGCCCGAGGAGCACAAGGCGTATGATGACATCAAAGCTCTCTTGAAGCCGATCTCATCGGCTCTTTTGAGAGGACCCGTAAGCATGGCATCGGTGGAAAGGTTCTCACCAAGGTGCTCTTGATGAGGTGGATCTGCATTCCTTGAGGAGCGCACTGCAGCTCTGCGGCAAGTCAACTACATGGTGGCTCATTCTCTTCACCGCCATTCCGAGAGCACGGTGAACGCTTTCGAGCGAATCAGTTCGCGTAGTTCAGAGATCATGAAACATCGCTGCTCTCCGTCGGGGCCTACTCGGGACTCACCAGGAGAAAGACCGCTCGAGCCAGGCCACCGCCATTCACACTTGCAGCTCGAGCCGCCAGAGCAGCGGCGTCACGTCGTCAAGGTTGGAGGTGACCCAGCGATTGCCTTCTGTTTGAGCCACCTAAAGAAATCCCACATGGATATGTGTGCACCTACGTTCCGGACTGCAATAACCTGACACGCACCAACCAGATTGCAACCGCAGGAATTTCTGCGGCAGGAGTTCCTGGAGCAGGGTTTCAGAAGCGTTTCGAGCAGCGATGTCATGCAGGATGACGCCAAACAAAGCGTGGCTAGCCAAGTATGCCATCGAACGAGTCATGAGAATCTAGCCCCTGCAGCTCAAGCAGTGGAGCAAATCCGTACCATCTTGAGAGAGACCAGTTAAACCGTGCCAAAGAGGAGGACAATCGGCTATTCCAAGCATTCAACGAAGTTTGATCTAATTCCGCCGCCTAAATATCGGCTCCCCGAGTTCTCAAGGTTTAGCGGTTCGGAAGGTCGAGCTCGATCGAGCACGTGAGCCGATACAGCACAACTAGGCATGATTTCAGATCGGATCGATTCGCGTAAGGTTCTTTGCGCAATCTCGATAGGACCAGCTTTTGGGTGGTACACCTCACGCCACGATTCGATTCGGACACGGAAGCAACGGAAGAGCGGTTCCACATCGGTATCATTCGAGGCTACGGTGGCATTGCGGACTGCACAAAGTGCGGCGAGCGGGAGAAACCGTGGCGAGTACATCCAGGCCAGATGTCAAGAACCGATGCTACTCATCTCGTTTAATCGAAAAAAAGCGATCGGCTGGCGGTGTTGGGTCTCGGCACCCATCAAGGATCTGGCTTTCCAAGTAGAGTACAACTCATTGGCGCACATGGCCTGTAAACGATGATGTATGAACAGCGCCACCACAGTTGTACCAAGACAAGTTCAAGCGTCCGATAAGCCCAGTCGATGAAGAAGATGATCCTACACAAGACCGGGAGGTGGCCGTGGCTGAATGGGCTCGAGGGCGGATCTGTGTCCCGCAAATGGGTGAAGCGACAAGGGCCGCAAAAGGTTCGACTTCGGCGTGAGCAAAGCTGGCAGATATTTGATTTCTTCTTTGAAAAAGCGGTGAAGTTGCGAAGGCCACAAAATCCCTACGGCTCGGGAGATGAGCGGAGACCATACCGCAAGTGGCATCACTCGTTCACCCACCACCAATGAGCAAAGAGCTACGTCGCCAGATCCAAACAGCAATAGAGCAAGGCCGTCGATCCTGGGCGATTCGCCATGAAAGTAGACACAAACCCATTTCCGGCATCAACATGGTAGAACAGTCACTCCACGAGGCGTCACGGATTTCTCGTTCGATGTTAATATGGCGGATGGGTACCACCATGGTACATACAAGGAGGAAGGCGGTCGCTCTCGGGCAAAGAAAGAGAGGAGGCTGGTCCACGCGACCGCCCACGATGACAAAGGTATTAATCGAGCAACAGTGAAGCGTGCGATATCGAAGCCACACTCCACGCACCTCCTGAATAAGTATGAGCGTCCAAGATGATCGGCGTCGCCGTAGCGATAGAGACGATGAAGGATATGAGCACCTCTCTAGGGAACGTCAAGAAAAGGAAGGCGTCGACAAGCATTGGGATTGTCCTTTCTTCAAATATTGCTGGGATACGGGAATGAGCCGATTGCCTACAATCGATAACCGCCTGTAATGTGGACAGCGAAGGAGGACACGGGCCGATTCGTGTTCAAGCGTCTAGGGCCTCTCCCACCTCGAGCCGATCTGGAGTCCTCGAACAAAAGATCCCGAGGATCAAGGGATGACAAAGAAGAAGACAGATATCACCGGCCAAGGTGGTGTCCGACGGACTCGAGACATACCCAAAGCGTAGAGTGCACGGCTGCGTAACTTGGAGGAAGCCAAGCAGTATCTCACGCTTTAAAGAAAGCACGTCCGATCTGGCGTTAAAATTGGCAGACCTTGGAAACGGAAGATCGCCCGAAAAGGAAAGAGTGGCGCCCAAACGGTAAAAGCCGATGCAAATACATCGGTGGCACAAACATGGTGTTCATACTTCCGAATTCGCGCACAAGAACTCCGCGAGCTACCGATGGCACGTTTGGCTGCGACCCACGCGGTTATCTTTGAGAAGCCACGAGAAGGGCTACAAACATCTGAAAGCCTGTACCTACGAGGTTACATCAATGGGCAACTGTCGGCAAGATGTTGGTGGACGGGCGGCAACAATATAATGCCATACTCCATGCTACGGCGTTTGGGACGCTCCACTGCAGATCGATCAAAACCAACGTCACGTTAAGCGACTTCAACGGTCGACTTGAAGCGCAAAGGCGTCTTGAGCGTGGATCGACCGTAGGCGAAAAACCATCCCTCGTCATTCTTCGTCGTGACACAGCAAAAGCACCTCTGTGTCTTGCTAGGGAGAGATTGGATTCATGCTAATCGCTGCATTCCATCCACGATGCACCATTACGTCGATACAGGGATGGAGATGAGGTGGAGGTCATTCATGCAGATGATTCTATCGAGATCTCCATAGCTGGCATGAACATCCGGGAAGCGAAGACCAAGAGCCGATCTGGAATCAGTCTAGACGGCTGTGGCGCATTGAAGCTACAAAAAGCGGGGTGAGGCTGGTCTTATCCACCGGCAGAGTAGCAAAGCCCACGATCGTGCGTGGTACGGCGATCCCTGCGATCGGCCACAAAAATAAAAGCAATCTTCGACAAGCGGATCATGTAGTCGTGGCGGAGATCCTGCCATTGTAAAACAATAAGGTGTAAACCGTCCTTGACTAATCAAAAGGGCCGATTCAGGCAATCGGCCCAAATTATTTTTGTTATCCTCACCTACTGCTTGCCCTGTGTTTAGCATCGATTTGACAGGTGACGGAAAGCTAGGGTATGGGTTTACATCCGCTGACTAACTAGAGGAGATCGACATCGGTCCCGGGGATAAGCCACGACCAACATTTATCGGCAAAAGTTAGATCCAGTCTGCGGGGTCGATGATAGCTCTGTTGAAAAAATATCCGCAGCCCGCTGGGACTATCTGAGAGATGCAGGTTAGACAGAGCATCATTGAGCATCGGCTCCGCTTAAAAAGTTTCGCCATTCTAGCAGCGAGCACGGCGGATGAAGGCGAAATTCGGAAGAAGTCAAGAAGGAGGTCGAGAAAATGTTGACGACCAAGTTAATCGGGCCATGCGGTATCTTTGAGTGGATTTCTAGTATCGCACCTATAGAGAAAAAGGATGACGTGGCGTGTTGCCATAGATTTTCGGGATCTCAACAGAGCTACTCAAAGGATGAGTATCCGATGCGGTAGCGAGCGTTAATCAACGCAGCTGGTCATAAGATCTTGAGCTTCATGGATGGCAATGCGGTTACAACCAAATTTTTATGGCGCGAAGACATACACAAGATCGCTTCAAAGTCCTGTGTTCGGTGGGGTTGTTCGAATATGTAGTCATGACATTTGGATCAAGAATGCCGCCACGTACCAAAGAGCCATGAATTATATTTTCCATGATCTGATCGGCAAGCTGGTGGAAATTTACATCGATGACGTGGTGGTCAAGTCTGCTTCAGTGCAAGGACACTTGGACGATCTGCAACGCGTCCTGGACCGAACAAGAAAATTCGGGCTACGGATGAATCCAAAGAAGTGCGCCTTCGGGGTGACGGCCGGTCAGTTCTTGGGTTTCTTGGTCCATGAACGCGGAATTGAGATCGGCCTAAAAATTCAGGAGGCAGTACGAACAATGAAGCCACCTACCATGAAGAAAGAACTGCAGTCTCTCATCGGCAAGATCAACTTCGTCAGAAGATTCATCTCCAATCTGTCAGGAAGAATAGAGCCGTTCATGGGACTGGTGAAAATTAAAACCGACGAGGAATTCCGCTGGGGGGCAGAGCAGCAACAAGCCTTCGACGAGATCAAAGAATATCGTGAAGCCTCGGTGTTGGTTCCGCCGAACAGACCATTCTACATTTACCGTCGATGGTGACATGTCCATCGCCTCAGTGGTGGTGCAAGTTTATGATGGGCTGGAGCGAGTTGTATTTTACATCAGCAGAAGGATGCTGGATGCAGAAACAAGGTATCCTGAGATCGACAAGTTGTGTCGCTGCCTGTTTTTCACCTGCACCAAGCTGCGTCACATCTTGCTATCAGCGTAGATTGTCATCATATGCAAATCAGACGTCATAAAGCACATCTTTGTCGGCCCCTATGTTGAAAGGCCCTCGGGAAAATGGATGTTTGCATTATCGAGTTTGACATCCGGTATCAACCCGCTAAAGCGATTAAGGGTCGCATTGGCGACCTTATCGCTGAAAGGATCAACACTAACATAGCAAAGACCGCTCATCTGACGTGGGCTATGTTTTTCGATGGATCGCTTTGCGGCGATGGGTGCGGCATCGGCATGCCACTCGTGTCGCCTTGGGCAACATTTTCCTTCTCCATCAGGTTATCTCCCTCGCACCAACAACGTCGCGAGTATGAGGCGTCGCAAAGGAATGGAGTTGCTCATCGCTGGAAGCAAAGTGGAAATTTTGGAGACTCAAATTGGTGATTTCTCAACTCACGGAGGAATACAAGTGTGAGTGAGTCGCTCTTCCCATTATGGCTGCAATGCGCGAAATGATGCAGTTCGGTACATAAACTTCACACGGATTCGCGATCGCGAAATACGAGGCGAATGATCTTGCACAAATGGCTTGAGGCTACAAGGGCGTAGCAGAGGGCGATGTTCAGCATTCTCGAAGCAGGCGATCGAGAGCCGATATCTTCAATTACTTGAAGGATTCGGCTGGGGCACCTAAACGGATAAGGTACAAGGCCATGAAGTATGTGCTTATTGGGGATGACATGTTTCTGAGGACTGGAAGGGTTATTGCTCAAATGTCCGGGACGGAGGCCAATCGGCTCCTACACGAGGTACACGAAGGCGCCTGTGGAACTCACCAATCGGCTCACAAGATGAAATGGTTGATCAGGAGATCAGGGTTTTATTGGCCCACCATGCTTGAGGACTGTTTCAAGTACTACAAAGGGTGTGAAGCGTGTCAGAAATTTGGGAAGATTCAGATGGTACCCGCGTCAGCAATGAACCCCATCATCAAGCCTTGGCCGTTTCGAGGTTGGGGCATGGATATGATCGGCAAGATCAATCCTCCATCAAGCAAAGGCCACATGTGGATTTTGGCCATTACTGATTATTTCACTAAATGGGTGGAAGCTGTCCCGATGAAGTCAGTAAACTCAAAGGATGTTATCAACTTTGTGAAAGAACATGTCATCCATAGATTCGGGATTCCCCAAACTATCACGACCGATGGAGGTTCGGTCTTCATTTCTCACGAGTTTAGAAAGTTCTGTGAGGACACGGGGATTAAGCTGATCAGATCATCTCCATACTATGCTCAAGCAAATGGGCAAGTCAAGCATCCAACCGAGCCTCATCAAGGCGATCAAGAGAAAATTCGATGAGCACCCTAGGCGTTGTACGAGGTTTTGTCGAGGCGTTATGGGCTTATCACATGTCATGCCATGGGCGATAAAAACCTCGCCTTACCATCTAGTCTATGGACAAGCCGTATTGCCTGGAAATTACGGCTGGATCAAGACGTGTCACTTTTCGGGACAATCTAACAATGAAGAATACGCAACCACGATAAGTGACAGTTGAGGATTTAAGCGAGCTCAGGTGTGGTCGCTTGAGAAAATCAAAGAGAACAAGGCCAAGGTAGCTCGTGCATATAACAAGAAAGTGAGGCCAAAGGAGTTCCACGGTGGTGATCTGGTATGGGAAGCTGTGTTGCCATTAGGGACTAAGGATGCAACATGTGGTAAATGGTCTCCGAATTGGCACGGGCCGTACAGGGTCGATCAAGTTTTAAGAGGAAGCATACATGCTTGAGGAGGCGGGCGTAAAATTCCCAGTGGCGGTCAACGGTCAACATCTCAAGAAATACTTCCCAATCATGTGGGATGATGGACAGTAAGATATGGGGGCCGATACATGAAATCGGCCGAGTAAAAAGCACGTGAGACGATGGACAGTGAAATGTGGGGGCCGATACATGAAATCGGCCAAATAAAAAATAAAAAGATATAGCCGATGCACAGTCATCGACTCTAGAGGTTCAAATTGTTACAAACAGGTGCCAGTTTACACATACGAGCTACTGAAGGAATGCCTCAAAGGCGTGAAGGGCGTCAGCACGGACACGATCCACCTCGGCGATCTCGGCTTCGTCATCTCCATCCTTGCCCGTCACTAGCTCCTTGTTCAGGGCACGTATTTCTGCCAGATCGGTCTTCATTTGAGCTTTGAGGCTTTCTGCTTCGTCTTGAGAGCGGGCGATGGATTCTTCCTTGTCGCGAATGAGCTGTTTAGTCGCCCGGACCTTCTCTTCAAGATCTTCCAACTCCCTTTTCAAGGATGCGAGCTCGGCGGTACTGACAGAGGTGTCAGTTTTGGCATCCAGAGACGCCTTTTTCTCGTTGAGCTGGCATGCATGCGATATTGGCTTTCGATTGGGAGTTGGGCGGTAGCGGTGATCCTCTCACGAGCTAACTTCACCCTTGGCCCGTAGAAAGACAGAGTTACAACTGGCCAAAGCTTCACCTGCAATGCTACTGGGAGTTGGTCTTTTATTTCAGCCAGGACACTCTTCACCTCCTTAGAACCCTCGATCAGCTCTTCGATCGATCGGGAGGCAAGAGGGCTTTAAGGCGCTGGAATTGAGGTGGAACAACCCTGGCTCGTGGTTCATCAGCAGCAACGGAGGGAGTTGGTTCGATGGATTCAGGGTCGAACGTCAGCAAACCTGAAATATCACAACTCTGACAGCCCGAAAAAGCGTCAGTATACGTCCAAACGTGTAAAGATGAGCCGAAAGAAGCTAACGTACCTCTCCTAAGGTCGAGGGGATAGCCGATGAGGAGGCGATCGGCTTGTGTGTGGTCGCTGGGGGCTTGGCCAAAGTGGTAGCCATTTCATCCGCGCCTTCGGGGATTGCTAGATCCGGCTTGGCTAAAGGCATCGATCGCCTTTGACTTTCCCACTAGAAGCGTCAGTTGTCTGCATGGAAGGTGCTTAGCCGATGTAAATAATGATAAATCGGCAGACAAAGAAACAAGTGGTAAGAGCATGAAGGGTGGTGATTTTCGAAACCTCCTGGCTCGACGAAGAAGCTTGCAGTCCCTTGCGAGCCCTCTTGGGACCACATACCGCCCTCGACGGGTGCTCGGGGCGATGGGTTCAGAGCGCACCTTTTCCTGGAAGCCGATGGTGATGAATATGGCTGGCTCGGTGTGATGGTCCTCTCGGAATCTGTTGGGCCTAGTTCTCCTCGATTGGTCTGGGTGTCCTCACGAGAGGTGTCTTCGACGGAGGCCTGTAAAAGGGGAGAACCAGTAAGCACGAGCATGTCTGCAAGAACGGAAGAATGATAAGGATCGACCAAGGCCTGAATCAGCTTACATGCGAGCTTTCTGGAGAAGGGCTCCGGCGCCTCAAGGTCTTCCTGGCAGCTACCTTCCTCACCATCGTTCTTGTTTTAGTCGGAACTCGAGGGGCAGCTGACTTAGGAGTTGCTTGGTTCTTGGAAGCCGATTGTGGTGTTATCGGTTGTTTCTGCATTATGACCTTTTTCAAAGGTGGCGATTTTTGCGAAAAGAACCACAGGTGAGCGGAAAGAACTCGAAGGGGAGCCATCACGTGCGTGGGTTCAGGCCATCTTGTTGCTGCAAAGAAAAAGAGTGGATTAGTAGAAGAATCATTTGAGCTGCATCAAGAAAATTTACAAGTAGTGGTACCTGTTCCACGGGATGTCATAGTCGACATCAATGTTTTTGAAGCGGTCCCGAGCTCTCCTGGCGTGAGTCTTCCACATCGACCACCAGTCTTCAAAGCCATCGGTTGATGAGGCGAAGGTGAGGTCGTTGGGAATTGGGATGGTCAGAGCATCAAAGAAGGAATAACACCTTTGGCTGGTGAGAGGATCAGGCAGGTCGGCTCTGCTCTCTGTAAGGTGGTGGAGAAATAAGTGGGGAGGTACTTGTCCAAGGCCAAATTGCCGAGCCACTACGACTGGCTGGTAGAATTCATACCCAGACTTGATTATTCTGTTGGATGTACTCATGCCAACTGGAAGGAAACAGGGACGAATCACAGTGGAAAAGAGTCAGTCTTTGGTGTCATCGGCAAAATTGTCTAACTGAAGGAGAGTGGGTTTTCAAAATGTTAAGATTCTTCCATGTAAGGAAAGAAGATAGGATTGTCCAGTCCTTGAAAGAAAATACTGAACCATTTAGATGCTTCCTGAGGGGTCAGCTTGCTACCTGGCAGTCTATACAAAGCTTGGTCATAGCTGGTGCATCGGATCTGTTTCCCTTTTACATCTGGAAAGGTGCAGCTCGCCAAAAGGGGAAGTTTGGGATGTGGTTTTGAAAATACAGGTGAGCCATAGCTGAATGAACCACCAAGGGCCACTGTTTTTTTGCTATACTAGAGAACAGCTTGGACATCAACTGGAGATATCGATAGACCTCTCCAAGTAACAGTTCCGATGCCAAGTTGAGTGCCTTTGGCGGTTCGTGGGCTAAGGAGAGATAATTCTTGGTGGGAGCAAGGGAAGGGCCACGAAGATGAAATGTTCCACCGAAGTTGAGAAAGGCATGTGTTCTTTCTCCGTGACAGGCCCTTTGTTTTCATGTGGCGTTGAGGTAGGCACCCCGATTAAATGCGATGCTTTAGAAGACAGTTTGTAGGGGACCTTGGTCGGTTTAAAAGCGGAGGGGGTGATGTGACATCCGGACGAGAATCATCACCACGTCTATGAGTTGGTGACATAGGGCCATGACCAAACATGAAGCGATTCGAGCGTCGGACGGTAGCCGATGGTTTTCAAGATTCTCATGTTTCTCAAGGGAGACAATGATGGATGAAAGGCATCGGCTATTCCGTGGTTTCCCATTGGGATTGGTAAGCTCTAGCTACCCTCTTGAACCAAGAAACCCAATGTTCAGGGGGATTAGGCCAGGCTTCATAGCGATCGGCCCAAGAGTTCAGATCTAGGTCTTGGCTTACGAAGGGATTCTGCTTGCAAGAGATCGGATGGGCAGGACTAGATTCTGCGAGGCCAAGGCGGAGAGTTTGGGAGAGAAGGATGCAGCAATAGAATGTCGAAACCTAGAAATTTAATGGTGGAAGAAGACATTAATTGGTGTTCGCCATTAATTTTGATCGCGTTCATCTGCGAGGAGTAGGCGTACCTTGAAGGAGACCTCTGGGTTGGTGTTGGACGATTCCGCCATCTAGTTTGCCGGCGGAGATGGATCTATGCAGTCGGGGATCGAGGGGTCTTGTCGCTGTGAGCTCAATCTCGTCGGTGGGCAATTGGAGATCTGGGTCGCCCTTTTTGAAGAGGGTCGCAGGTTACCGTTTGAAACTGGAAAATGGCCGTTTAAGTTTGCCTAAGTATGCGACCAAGTTTTGACCTTGTCAACGTTTTTTTTGGGAAAGCCGATGCGTTGCCATCGGCTCTTTGAGATTTGACTTGTTTGACTGTATGAACGCAGTGTGGTGAAGGCCGATACGGTGCTATCGGCTTCTGGAGCATCGACCTATTTTGACTATCGGCGAAATTGGGTCGGGAAAGCAATCTTCGAGAAACAGATTTTCATTCATTCATTCAAAAGTTGATTGCTTACAAAAGGCTGATTGATTACAAAAGGGATCTTACTACTACTACTACTACTACTACTACTACTACTACTACTACTACTACTACTACTACTACTACTACTACTACTACTGGTTCCTAATCTAGAGGCCGAGGTCGCCGCTTATCGTCAGCCGCTCTTGTTCGGCTGGCCTGCCCGGCGTCGTCTTGCTTCTTCTTTGAAGAAGCCAGAGGCCTCCTCGTCCTCGTCGTCTTCGGTGTCCTCATTTGGACCCGGCGAAGCGCTTCACCGGCGGGTACTGGTCGGAGGAGGTGTCCTCCTCGATTCCTCCTCGTCGGAGGACTCGACGCCGCCCCGAGACCAGCGTCGTCGCTCTTCGCCTCGGTTCCCCGTCGACGAGGCTGCAGGCCCTCCGTCGTCAAGGACGTCGTCCTCCGACCAAACGGCGAATCCCAATCCTCTCGTCCCACCATTGTGGGGCGAGAGACGCTTGCCGTGGGGGTAGTGCTGGCGTCGGCTCGGTCGCTAATGCTGTTGGAAGACGGGAGGCAGGCGGAAGAGGAAGAGGCCATGGCGGAGGAAGAGGGTTTTTCGGAGGAAGAGGGTTTTCGCTCTTGGAGGAAGATGGAGAGCGAATCGCTCGAGCAATTTAAATAAGGGAATAGTGGAGGCGGTTCAATGCCATAGCGGTTTCCCGAATGTCTTAAAATCGTCAAATCATGCACTGCGAAGGAGTTGAGAAGACAGGGCATCATGATGAGGGGTGGCGTGGCGATTCTACTCGCACGCGTAACCCGATGTAAAAAAAGGAGAGGGAAGAAAAACATCGTAGTGGTTTTGGAATTATTATTGCCAAAACCAGGGGCATGTGTTATCGCCATATTTTGGCCAAAGGAGGAGATGGGTAATCAAGATGGGCTTGGAAGATACATATATACAACGTGTTGTTGAATCGGCCTTGTCGTGGATTTGGGCTTAATTGCCCGTGTATCTCGTATCGTAGTAGGTTCCGTTTCAGTTTAGGTAAAGATAGAGTTGTAGAGTTATTCCAAAGATAGAAAGTCTCGGACTATAAATATGTACCTAAGGTTATCGAGAAAGGAGGACAATCACGTTCACAACAACACAATCTCGGTATCGCCACCCCTTGTTTCTAGGGTTTCTTTCGGGTAAGTGTCATGCTGCCTAGATCACATCTTGCGATCTAGGCAGTATTTACTTATGCGTTATTTGGTGTTACTCGTACTGAAGCCTTGTTGATGGCGAGTAATACTACTATCATAGATTTTGTTGAGGCTAGCATCGGTGCTTTTCGCTGTAATTGTTTAAGTTATGCTGCCTCTAGTTACCTCGCTACCTTTGCACCTTTTCCCAAGTGCGAGGGTAGCATCTTGCTTGATCTTTATTTAGCTGATTCGATCTGTTATGGTTATGCCTTGTTCTCCAAGGTTTAGTTTGATATCGTAGTCAGGCCTTGCAAACGGGTTGAACGATCCAGATACGCAAGGATATGGTTTGCTAGCTCGAGAGGAGTTGTTCCGGTAATTGACTCTCGTCGGTTGTTAGGCCTCCTCTAGGTTTAGTTTTCTATCATCTTTGTATCTACCAGCTCAATTACGTGTAGGGCGTTCCGATTACGTCTTGAGAACGTTAAAGCCGTCAGAGATCGATTTAACTTGTAATGATAAAGCAACCCCATGTTATCGTAAATCTAATGCAAAACCATGGGATAATCGGCTCTAGGAGCCGATTCACGAAAACACAGGAGCCGGTCACGGCTCGAATTTTACGATACTTGTTTACCATGCAGAAATCAATCGGAGCAATCCTTCACCTTCCCGACGGTATAGGTCAGGTGGCATCTCGAACCAAGCGGGGCGTGTCGGAGTTTTGCGGCTGTTGCCGAGGACCAGGCCCACCAGTTAGCCGGAGCCTCCCTCTTCGTGTTGCTCGTCGCTGCTCGCCGGTGGGTTTTGGCAGGCAACAGTACCCCTTCGCACCCCCTGTCTCACTAACTGGTGGGGACAACCACTTAAACCGCCCGCGCGCTCTGTGTGCGTAGTGGTCCGGCCCAGTTAGATTCCCGCGTGACCCAGTTCGTTTAAAATTAGGTTTATCTATTTAATTTCAAACTTAGTTCTGGTAGCAGATTCAAAAATCATTTTAGAAAGATTCACTAAACCAAATTGCATGAAACCAATTTTTTTTAGAAAGATATGGAAATTCTTAATCCAAGCCCATTGGATTCAAACCATTTGGAATTATAGATCACCTATAGTAAAAATAACAAGGCAGGGACTTTTCTGCATTCAAACATTTTTCAAAATTTCACCATAAATGTTTTTGAGTTGATTCCAACTCTCAAAAATCACATTTGATAAGACCCTTCTGAATATATAAAAATATCTAGGTTTACTTGCAGTAATAATGGACAAGTAATAAAAGAATGCCCCATACGCATTTCTAGTCACTTCAATTAATTAAAATAAAAGGTTAAACCTTATTAAATTGTGACACCACTTTAAATCATATTTCCAAGTACTGAAATATGTGGTGATGATATGTGTCAACATGATCCCATGTTTTAGTTGGAGAATATTAAATCTTAAGTAGTTGTTCAATGAGTAGAAATTAGTTTTCTAAAATAAAATAAATAATTTTTTTGCCTTAATGCTTGTGATGTTTGTGATGATGCTAGATCATCTAGTATGAACCTTTATGTGCCAAATAGAAGTAGTTAAGTATTGTTTGGTGATTGTGTACCTCGTATTTATTTATAGACACTAGTACCGACCAAGGATACGAAGAGGAAGGAGACTACTACGAGGAAGAAGCCGAGGAGAACTTCAACCACTGCACTGCACAAGGCATGCTAAAACTTGCAAGTTATCTTACCTAAAAATCTACTATCTTAGCAAGCTAAGCTAAACCATGCAAGGCATACTTGCAAGCATAAACCTACAAGATAACCTATGCAATGCATTAGGCATGCCTTGGTTATACCATTTGAGTATACCAAATCCCAGTTTTACTTGCAATCTTTATTATTTTATTTCTTTATCAAAACTCTTTGGTTACTTAGTGACTTGTGAAGTGGTGGAAAGATTTTAGAGGTAGCATAAAGAGCATAAAACTTGGCCTATGTTAGATAGATCTTGATGTCATCCTGAGGCATGAGATTGAACTTAGATAATTCACACTTGATTACCACCCCTCATTAATAGTTACCCCCAACTTTAGTGGCTAGTGCTAAGCATAAAACTTGATCACTTTAGATGGGAATACTTGGTGAAAATGGTTATGAAAACCTTAGAATGATGAGTCATTCTAATGAAATGTTTTTACATGTGTTCTTGAACACCAGATGATTTTGATGATAAAAACGTTGAGGCATGAGCCTTAGCCCTTTATAAAACTGATGGTTGTCTGGATGCGATACCATTCCAATTTTACCGTACAACCACAATACCCGAATTTGGGTAGAGCTTGACTGGAAGTTTATATACCTTAATATGGGTTCACTTGCGGCCGAGGTTTGAGCTAAGGCTATCTCATGAAGATTGACCACCTGTGCAGTTCCCAAGATGACAAATGGTCATGGTTGGGAGGCCAAACTCATAGGAGAGGTGCCTATAATAGGGCGTGTAATTGAAGGTTAGGATTGATTATCCGCATACAGGCATCTGAGATTAAAAATGGTAATCCTGAGATTGCGATGTATGGCATAACAGACGTCTGGGATTAAAAATTCGGGTGTTGACAACTTCTTCAACATAGACGTAGCTTCTTTGGACACGAACTTGGGGATAAAATCATCGTCTTCGCATGCTTCGGTTATTTCTATACACGAGCTTTTTACTTGTGCATTTTTGTGATAGCTTTGCTTGAAATAATATATCTTCTATCACCTTGTGACTTATTTTGCTTAGTATAGGTTGTTGATGCACTTAATTAAACCTAGTAAATTTAGGCTTTATGCTTGATAAATTAAATGTTAGTTTTATTTCGTATTTATTAAAGTCTAAACCATAATTATTTTAAAACGCCTACTCCCCTCTCCCTCCCTCCCTTCTACTCCCTCCGTTTTAAAATATAAGATGTTTTAGGTTTGTGAACAAAATGAATCTAGACTTCTTTTAGTGTATAGATTTATCCCAAAGTTAAGTAAACCTATATACTAAAATAAGTATAGATACATTTTCTTCACAGAGCTAAAACATCTTATATTTTGAAACGAAGAGAGTAGGTGGTATCCGAATCCTTTCACCGGGCTTTTAGGTCTTTCTTCCATGTGATTAATATACCTTGTGTATTCTTGGGAAAAAAAACATCGATCGTCTAAAAACACAACTGCAAAATAGCAGAAAGAACGACGCGACATCTCAATCATTTTTTTACTTCTATATTTATTGGGACGTGTGATCCAAAAGCTGTAAAGAGAACCCGAAAAATACATAAAAAATTGCATGCTCTGCAAATCTGCAAGCCAAAAAGCTAAAAACCTGTTAGCCGATTCACCCTGCAAAATGCCACGTTCTCCTCGGTTCGAACATGCAGTTCATTCCCCCACAGCCATAGGGTCTTTTCTTGAATTACGAACAATCTAATCAGTTTGATCATTTTACCCATATTTCAGAAGAATGACTCATAGATCAGGTATTCATCTTCGTAAGAATCTTCGTAAGAACAGTCAGGGTCTGCTGTAACATTGATGCATCTGTCCAACATAGCTGTGTAAAAAATATCTGTCTAGTGTGTTGTAACTTGTAAGTTTGCTTGTATCAACATTGCGGAGCAGATTGCCAGATTGGTATGCAGAATACTAAAAGTTCAGAAGTGACTCATCCCTGATACAGTACTACTATCACTACCGGAATGGACTCAAGTACTTTGCATAAATTTCCCAATGTAACATCACCGAAACCACATGAAATAGATGACATCAGTCATCATCGCAACCGCAGGCAGACTCTCCATGGAGTATTACATATATATTTAGCAAATAAAGCAGCTACCAGAAGTAAAACCCTGTCCAACAGAACTCTGTCACCAAAATGCAACTCTGTGCAGTCTTCAGACACCACACCACAACGGCGCCTAGTCTTCAGGGAAGGCCTCAAAAGGATCATCAACAGACAAATCCGACCCCGCTTGGAGGCTCCAAGAACCACCTCCTATAGGATAGCAACTGCTCAAATATTGCACTCTGCAGTACCTGCTAGCCCAATTAGCAGAATAAAGGGCCCCGATCCCAGCAACCACCACTTGCCTCTCAGCGTAAGTTAGGTCATTTTTCATCACAATGAACATCCTCTCCAGCTTCTGCGCATTCTCCGCGATGAATGTAAGCAAATCAAACTCGTTGCGGTTCCCTTGTAGCTCATGGAAAGCCAGAATCTTGAGGTGCGACTGGACACACTCGATAGGACCTGTCTTGTGCCAGATCTTCAGACTAAAACTGCTAGAGGGTTCACGAATTACCCGAGACTGGAATTGAAATCAGCGAACAGTTAGCACATAGTGGTGATGCATCAATAATCTTATGCGATATAGTTATGATGATCCGAATGCCAATAAAATGGCGACGCGATGGGGTGTTACCTCGACAACCAACGTCTCAACGCTAGGAAAGCATCTGAGGAAGCTGGGAAGCATCTTGACTTCACTGCAGACTCCAAACTGCAGTTGCACAGCCAACATCTGGACGCTTGGCACAGTGGTGTGCGTGCTCGCCTTTGTTCCAGCCTTTAATGCACCAAAAGAGCACAAATCGATCACACGCACAATTGACATCAAATATTCTAAAATTCGGCAAAGGTTATTTCCTCAGTCACCTTACCAGCCTACCATCTAGTGATTATACGTTGATCGATTAGGTACTCGGCCTTTTACTCGATTTGTCTATTTAGAATAGCAAATTGATATAAATTTTTAGGTGCACTCCACTTATTTTGGACCATCATTTTGGTAAAGGTAAAAATTCACAACTTACCATTCAGGTTACATAAGCATTATGCGTTTAACACTAGATTAAATATGAAAGTTGTATATATTATTAATATCTGAAAAATACATTACTAGCATTGCCCTATCAAATACAAACATAAAAAGATGAGTAAAGGTAATCAAAAAATTGTCAAATTTTGGAGTCTTACAAATTAGAAACCAAAAACATCAAAATGAAGTTCAACAAAACAAACATCTGGAGTTCAATTATCTAACACTATTCAAAGAAATATAAATCCAAAGCAAAACAAAATAATTTGTAATGTTAGGGTAGGGCGATGATAACATGCTTCTCAACACCCCTCACTTATATTCCAATTCGGTGGTACTAAAGAAAATATCAAAACAAAAAATCAAATAGACTATTTATTAGTAATGCATCAGATAATGTATGTTACTTTGGAGCCCAAGCAAATTGTATTTAAAAAATTACTTCAAACACTTCATAAGAATAGGTAAGGAGATAGTATAGAAAACTAGATCACCTCCGAGGATCTAGGCACCTTTTCATTGATATAAGAAATAAGCATCGAAATGGTAAAGAGATATATGTTATGTACACTTTAGCAACTATGTTGTGAATCATGTAAAAGACAAGAGAAGTCACCTGGTATTTAGGGAATCATAAGTGAATCTCTAATATATGGAAAGCGAGAATCAAATCCATCTAAAAAATATGTATATTGTTGTCAAGTGTGCATAATAATGCTATAAATAGAATGACTATATGCTAAACTCACCCTAGATCAGTAACGGCTAAAATTATATAAGCATCTTACCTCCTAAGAGGCAAGTAAAGTATCTTAAAAGGGCTCTCATATATGTACATTCTAAAAGAAACAAAACCATCCATCGGTTATTACTGTTTGGATGTATACTAGAGGTTTAAAAGTAAAGACAAATTAGTCTGCGTCGCCCGGGGTGGGGGGTAAAGAAGGAACACAACTTGAGCAAAAATATTATAATCAATCATGTAATTGTAAATCAGGATCAGGAAGCTCTGACTTATAACTTCAAATCAGCAACAAATGCATGGCAAATCGGAGAGGATAAGTATCAACCATCAACCAATACCATCCTAAGGCAAACGGACGATTACCAATGTACACGCAGCCATGCATACCCACCTTATACTTTGTCTGCTAGCTGATTTTGTTGACTAATCGTCTCGAATTTCAGCTTGTCCT
This sequence comes from Avena longiglumis, assembly GCA_030063025.1. Taxonomy (NCBI): domain Eukaryota; kingdom Viridiplantae; phylum Streptophyta; class Magnoliopsida; order Poales; family Poaceae; genus Avena; species Avena longiglumis. The sequence continues at coordinate 123,041,458 of CP125978.1, forward strand.
GTAAATTACTCTTTTTGCTAATCTTACTCGTGCCACACCTACTATGACTACTTGGGGCAGCAAAAACTGAGTTTTAGAACATTGTTGCATGTTAGCATTTGACACGGCTATTGCTTGTGCCGTTTATTTTTGGTTAGTTGTAACAAACTCTAAGAATTCAAACAATCCTGAAAGAAAACAGTGGATACCAAATTATGTGGCGATAAACGGGCCGGCGGCGCGTCGTTTTAACATTCCTAGATATGAGTCGGCACGGGCGCTGCATGTACCTTGATGATGGTGTTGCCGACCTCCAGCATGTGCACTCCTGGCTCCAGGTATCCCAGCACTCGCAGCTTAGGGACATGGCCAATCTTGACCGTCGTGCTAATTTGATTTGGCGCTCGTTCCAATTTCTCCAGAGGAAGAAACGCTCCAGGCATGGGGCGTCCACCACAGCGACCTCCTCCAGGATGGACAAGCAGAACTGCGCGCACCGTAGGCTGAGGCTGGTGAGACGAGCACGCAACGGGGACAAGCTTCCAGTGACCGTGAGGATCTCCAGCACGGGGCTGACGGCAAGCACGAACTCCAGGTCTTTGTCCTCCATGGCGACGCAGCCAAGGACGAGCTGAAGAAGGTTGGGGAAGGCCGCGCCGCGCGGGAGGGCGGCGGTGTCCGGGAACACCCAGGCGCCGATGCAGAGCCGGCAGAGGGAGGCGCAGCTGAAGAGTGAGGAAGGGAGGCGCAGACCGCGGAGGGGCCAGGGGCGATTGACGAAGACGAGCTCGTCGACACCCTTGGTGGCAAGGAGCTGGAACCAGCGCGCGAGCAGGCGGCGGTCGGCGCCGTCCATGAAGCTGCAGGTGAGGCTGACGAACGGGAAGGATCCAGGATGTGACTCCAGGGCGGCGGAGACGGCGTCGGTGACGGCGCGCGAGATGGAGCCGGGGCGGGCGGGCCGACGCTGCCCGTCGCCCCCGGGGAGGAGGTGGGTGTCGACGAGGACGGTCGGGGCGGAGCGCCAGAGGCCGCGCCAGCGCGAGGAGAGCACGGTGGTGCGCGCGCCGTCCTTGGCGGGGAGGAGGGAAACCACACGGCGGAGGAGATCGTCGGGGAGGCGGCTGACGCGGTCGGTCTTGTCAGCGGCGACGGCGGCGCAGCAGAGGGAGGGGGGTGTGGAGACGGGCGGCTTGGGGAGGAAGGCGTAGAGGAACTGGAGCAGCACTTCGTCGCCGGGGCTCACCGTCCCTGGCGCCAGCCCGTGCAGCATCGTCGGAGGCACCGTCATGTCCTCCCCGCCGGGGTCGGTGGTGGGGCAGGACATGGCTATCGTGGCCGCCGCACAGCACGCAAAGCAAAGGAGGGGGAGAAGGAGGGTTCTGGGCGAGCGCGACGGGGAAAGGGTGGGTTGTAGGGCCCGAGGGCTAACTTGTCGGCCCAAACTAAATTTTGAATCGAGCAAGTAATTCAGAAGAGAAATGCATGCAGCTAATCAGTGGGAGAGAACGAGTTATCCGGAAAGGGTGAGTATCTATACTATTAAAAAGATTGGGACCGTTCGTCACCTCTTTTTCCTAAAAATTTCCGTCTGTCTTGAAAAGACGGTTTTGCCCTTAGCTGTTCTACATAATTACCCACGTTGCCATTGCTACGTGAATCCCATCCCCACACGCTGCCCGCTGTACGCTGCAACCCCATCGTCTCCGACACCATTGCCGCCGTCGCTCCTCCCCTCCCGACCTTCTCCCCGCCGCCCTTCCCTCCCGACCTCCTCCCCTCCGCCGGAGCTTCTCCTATCCTTCGGCCTCGCCTCGCTAGACCTCCTCTCCATCGAGCTCCGCCCCATGCGCCGCCGCTCCTTACCTCCCGACTCCATGCCCTCGATCTCCGGCCACCGAGCCGCCCTCCTTCGGCGGTGGAATGGAAGACATTACCGGAATCCGCCACCCATAGTTCCCAACCACCACGATCCCCGTCTCCACCTCCTCTAATTTAGGCGCCACACCGCCGAGCTGCCATCGCCATCGGCCCCGACCTCCTGTTGTCTCGCCGTCCTCCAACACCAAGACAGAGAACCCGTGGCGGGGATCTCCCGAGCCTCGACCCGTGTCCCATCTCGCAATGACCCTCTCTTGTGAGACCGTTGTGCGTGTCAGATCTGAAGTTGACAAGCTTTCTGCTAAGGTGAAGGAACAATACTCAAATGGTTTGTAAGACATTTTTTGTTTCTTATACAATAGTACTGATTCCTCTATTTGGCTTTGTTCCATAGTAGGTGTGCGATTTGGAGAAGAGCGTGCTTGCATTGAGAAAGGTTGCGGATAAAGAATTGGTTGTCTTGACGGAGCTGCTTATGGTGCAGTTGTTGAAACTTGATGGCATAGAGGCTGATGGAGAAGCAAGGGCACAGAGGAAGGACGAGGTGTGGTGTCAGGGAACACAATGTTACTGTTATTTTTGGAACCTGATTGATCGTGGGTTGTGGCAAGTACATGCTTAATTAATCACGCATGGAACTGAAACATTTGTGATGGAAGACAAGATAGATTATTTCTGCAATGTATTTACATGTTATTGCTTAAAGGTATCCTTCTGTATCTTTTCACTAGAACCAATTTCACAGTTAGATAATTCATTAGTGATACTATACTCATACTAGAGATGCCTATTGTCCAGTACCAGTTACTTCCTAATGCTTTGTATACTTATAACATATTTATCATTAGTTTAGAGATTTTCTTTATACCAAGCACACTTGTAGCTGTATTGATCCAATCTGTCAGTGACACTTATAGGTCATCTGTTTGAAAAACTTTTTGATGAAAGGAAGCTTGCAAGTCAGTAGCTTGTCTGCTATGTTGAATCAATTTTCACTGCTCTCACCTATCATGCCAACATCTGATATACAGAGGCATGACTTAATCGGCTATGACAACCCCAAATCCCGTGTGTATTAAGAGCATGATCGAGTTGGTGCTAGCGGTCTTGGTTTTTCTGCACACGCACATATCTGATTGTTTACCCCTGTGTTGCCGACGGTCACGTGTGTTGGTGCAATCAATTGCACTCACGTCTTTGCTTCAGCGGTCGCAGACGACGTGGTGCCATTGCTTCTGGGACGATGGTGGGAGCTTTATTGACGAAATCCATGGGTGTTCGTGTCGTTAGCATTCATATAAGATTGGATAGCATATCCTGAGAAAATTGTTTAATTTTTTTGACCGTAGCAACGCACGGGCATTCAGCTAGTATATTATTAAAAAGATTGGGACCGTTCGTCACCCTAGAAAATTCCCGTCTGCCTTGAAAAGACGGTTTTGCCCCTGACTGTTTAAATCTTTTACAACGTATGCCACCGCCAAGTGATACCTGTCCGGCGGGAAAAAAAGTTATTCTCCTCCGCCTCCCCTCATCGGTCAACCTCCCTCCCGAGCGGGATCTCTGCCTGGCCTCCCTCCGATCCCCAAAACTCTCCTCCGCATCCCTCCTGCCCCATGCAAGTCTAGGTACGCGCCGATGGCGGCAGCCTCGCCATCCTCGAACGATCTCCAAGCTGCACTGCCGCCACCATGTTGCCCGTGCACAGCCGGAGCGACAACCCCGCCACCCGTTGTTGAGGTCTCGCGCGATTTATCGCCCGCGTCGCCCGAATTTCGCCTTACCTCAACATCTAGCTGACCTCGACCGAGCTCCGCGCTCTGCCCCTACCGACCGACGCTTCTGCCCCCGCGCATAGCCCAGAGCGGCCACGCTCGCCGCCATGCCGTCGAGGTCCAGCCATCGTCTGTCCACTCCAGCGCGATTTCGAAGCCCCGAGGAAATCAACCATCCGAGGACGGGAATGTGCGTGGTTGCGACGGTCTCGCACCGGCTGCTGTGGATTGGTGCCTTGGTACGTACGGAGAAGCAGGGTCCTGGGCGTACGCGCGGTAGGACAAGAGACTGATGCTGTTGTGCCTTCTCACCGAGGGAGCAAGCCGGCCCGTGTGCCGATGACCTGTCCATCCGCCGCCTCGTGTCAGACTCCAAGCTGCGTCTTGCTGCCAACGCCCCGTCGTCACCCGGCTCTGGCAAAGCCGGCATGCTGTTCCTTGACATGCGCGCGGACAACCGGATCTTCTCACCAATTCGTGCCGGTGTCTGAAGCTTTTGTTGTTGAGATGCTGTAGTCATCTCTGCACACAAGGTGTTTGTGTTAATGCCAACGAGTTGTTTGTGTTAATGCCAACGAGTTGAGAAAAAACAACGGGTGTAGCTGAAGAAGGTTCATCTATTCAGGCGGTTGTTCATGCTTTGATAGTTGATGCAACGAAGATGCTGGAGCGGATGAGGCTAGACCTATTGGGATGATGTTATCTGCGTGCTCTTGTTGTGTTTAGAAATTCACCAATTTAATATCAACTGAAGGTGCTGGAAAGAAGTATGTTGGGACAACTTCACCAAACTCTTACAAATATAGGTATTTACTGGCACTAACAAATGAGATAGTATCAGTTCTCATATAAATATCAGGATCTTTGTAGCTACGTAAGACATATATATTATCATTGCATGTTTCTGTGACTTTTTTAACTGATCCTTTTTATGTCATATATTACATCTTAACTACAGAATTATGTATATACACATTATATTTTGTAGGCCTGTAGTGAAACTATTTTATCTGATGCCTGCAAGGAGCTGCAAATGGAGGGTAGAGCATCGATGACCATGCTCTGATTTTACGCAGCCATGTCACATGTGGCTCAACGTGGATGAGCCTCATGCACTTCAGGTGGCTCTTACGATACACAACTAGAAATTGGTGTTTGCCAAATTGGATATCACAATCAATGATTATGTTATTATTATACTTCCTCCATGTTAAAATAGATTTATCCAAATTTTAAAAAATCTAAGACATCTATTTTAAGACGGAGGAAGTATATTATATTTGTGTAGATTATGGTTAACACAAGTTTAATCTGGATGCCATGTCCATCTCTCAAAAAATTGTATGCGAGGTCTTTCCACATTATTTTTCATTTTAACTTTACATCAGCCTTCAAGCCACTATTTCTTTTCCTATATAACGGCAACGATTGATTGTAACAACTAAATGGTGATTGATCTGCAGGTTTTTTCTATTTATTAGTACATCTTTGCACTCCTTACTTATACTATTTACTTACTTACTGCCTAGAAAACCTAGCATAAGAACAAACATAAAATAACAAGAATGCTGCCCACCAGTTTAAACAATTTTGTTGCTTCCTGGTATCAGGTTCTGTTATCGATACTATGTTGGTGCATTTTTCTGAATATATAGAATGGATGTAATTTCAAAAAGGAGCTGTGCTAAAATTATATGGAGTACAGTTTCACAAAATACGATGATCCATTAATTTATTGTATATTTATAGTGTCCCGTAGCAACGCACGGTCATTTAGCTAGTTAGCATAAAACTATCATATTTTGGCTAAAATTTGAATAACTATCATTTTATAAAAAGTAGTAAAAAACCACCACTTTTTGATAGGTTTATTGTAGTTCGCGCTAAAACGGGATTGAGACCAATTGACACCAAAACTGACAATAGGATCCATCTCTCGAGCTGACGTGGCAGCGCGGGTCAATCGTGCTGACTATTATTTTACATGCTGGTCCTCGAGTTCTGAAAGAAAATTATGCACGGGTCTCTGGCGTCTCGCAGTTTTTTTTAAACCTATTTATTTGAAACGTTCATAATTTTTAAATACGGATTTAAACGGAAAATCTTTTAATATAAAAAGTGCTTAGAAATGTTTGAATATTTTGAATATAAACTTCGTTCACTATTTCAGATATCTAAAATATGCAAACAATTAAAAATGCTTCTATTAATAATGCAAACTTTAAAAATTCATAACTTTAATTATATGACTCTGAATAATATAAATAGTATGTCTAAATTTATTATAAAAATCTGACATCCTTCATGCATGTATCGTATCCATTTCTCGTTGATGTTATTATTAATTGATATTGATATATATGTACGTACAAAACAGTCTACCATTATAAACTTTAAATATTCATAACTTTTGTTATATAACTCAAAATAATATAAATAATATGTCTAAATTTATTAGAAAAAATCAACCAATCCATTTCTGACATCCATTATGCATGAATCATATCCATTTATTTTAGAGGTTATGATCCATTGATATCGGTATATATATACGTACAAATATAACCTATCTTAGAGCCTCTTTCTATTTTTTTTTTTGCATGCTATGTCATACGTGACCGATATGTACATGCATATATGTCTAGGCCGGCAGGTACATATAGATTGATAGACTATCGATTTATAGTTAGATCACGTACGTCCGATCTATATAGATCGACAAACAAACTATCGATTTACGTAGTTAGAACACGTACGTACGATCTAAAGGACGTCATCATGCGTGTAAATGTAAACAAAGAATTCATCACCCGAGTCATGCCCTCAATGTTGTGCGCACGTCACCTGTTTAGTTTGCAGCCCGCACATTTTAAAATAATGCATCATGTTCGTGTATATATGCTCTCTCGATCAAGATGGACTGACGAACCGATAGCTAGCACGCGGCACATAGGAGACGTCATGCTTGTCTACAATTACCAATTCAAATACATATTCAATAATAATGTTATACGTGCTAGTACTATAAGGTACATTGTTTTGTACATACATACATAAGTATATATACCAATATTAATAAATTATAACATCGAAGAGAAATGGATCAGATACATGCATGAAAGATGTTAGAAATGGATCCGTTGAATTTTTCTAATAAGTATAGACATATTATTTATACCGATATCAATGGATCATAACATCTAAAATAAACGGATGTGATTCATGCATAATGGATGTCAGAAATGGATTGTTTGATTTTTTCTAGTAAATTTAGAAATATTATTTATATTATTTTGAGTTATATAACAAAAGTTATGAATATTTAAAGTTTATAATGGTAAACTGTTTTGTATATACACACACGCATATATCAATATCAATCGACAGATCTGATACATGCATGAAGGATGTCAGAAATGGATTGGTTGAATTTTTATAATAAATTTAGACATTTATATTATTTGGAGTCATATAACTAAAGTTATAAATTTTTAAAGTTTGCATTATTAATAGAACCATTTTTTATTGTTTGCATATTTTAGGTATCTGAAATAGTGAACCAAGTTTATATTCAAAATATTCAAACATTTCTAAGCACTTTTTGTATTAAAAGATTTTCCATTTGAATCCATATTTAAAAGTTATGAACGTTTCAAATAAATAGGTTTTAAAAAAACTGCGAGGCGCCAGGGACCCGTGCATAATTTTCTTTCAGAACTCGAGGACCTGCATGCAAAATAGTAGTCAGCGCGGTAGACCCGCGTCGCCACGTCAGCCCGGCAGGTGGATGTCAGTTTTGGTGTCAATTGGATCTCAATCCCGTTTTAGCGCGAACTGTGACAAATCTATCAAAAAGTGGTGGTTTTTTATGTTTTTTTTAAATGATGGTTATTCGAATTTTCAGCTGAAATGTGGTAGTTTTATGCTAATAACTCAGTGAGAATCGAAAGATGAGCAGCAATCGTCACCGCAAGTTTAGGAGCATCTCCAGCGAGTCACCAACAGCCCAAGAGCTTTTTTTTAGCTGGCAAATTTTTTTCCTCCGAGACAGCCCACGAAGAGTTGAGTTTTTGCCGGATTGCCGAAAGTTTGTCCCGGAGGTCTTAGTGCCACCGGACTTTCGCCGCTTGTCGATGTGGAAGCCCAGTGTCGGCGGCGTGTCGATGCCTCCTCCCGTTCCCGTTGGCCATGAGTTGAGGAAGAGCCCGAGGAGCCGCTGCGTCGCTCGTCGATCGCACAAACGGGCACGCTCCGGCAGCATCGTCATCAATGAGCGCTGCACGGCGTCTCTCATGCTCGGCAGCCTCCGCATCGTCCGGCCGAAGAAGGATCATGACTTCGGCGGGTCGTCAGCGAAGATAACGAAGCATTGGTCGCCGCGCCCGAGTACCTCCGAAGCGCGCTCAAGGTGGAAACGCCGGAGGACCCCGACGACACGCCTGGTTGGAGGATGGACATCCAAGCGTTCCTCGATGACGTCCCTCCCATGTCGTTGCCGGACACGCTCTCCTAGTCCAAGGCCGAAGCCGAGCAGGAGGAGGCCGAGCGACAAGGCCGAAGCCGAGCGGGAGGAGGCCGAGCGACAACAAAGGTTGCTGGATCGAGGCGCGCACCACCGAGCAGCCTGGTTCAACCTTGACGACGAGGAGGCCGGGCCGAGCAACGCTCCTTCGCAGAGGCGCTTCAACGACCGAGGCCAGGGGAGCAGCCGTAGCCCATCGGCGGACGAGCCTCTGAGCGACGGGGACGATGACAATTACACTGCCTTCTACCGTCGCCATAGTATGAACTAGGCTTTATTTCTATCTTAGTTTAAATTTCGTTAAATCTTGTATGAACTCATGTGCATTTCTATGAATTTTGCCTTAATTTATGAATCCATTCAATTTTGCGCGAGTTTGTGTAGCTTCCTGCCGAAAGAGCCTGGAGGCACTCAAACGGAGCATAATTTATGTTTTGGCTAAAGTTACGTGAGTGCTAGACCGAAGCAGAGAGAGTATACTATTGAAAACTTCTTTTGAATATAAATCCAGTGATACCTTTTGTCCATGCAATCCTCGGCTAGGGTTTGATCGATGATTGCGTGGAAAAATCATTGGACTTAAACTAAAAAATATTTCTAATGATATAATCATTGGAGTATATGATAAAGAAATTACATTTTATTGACCAAATTAATGGTTCTTAAACAACGTGCACACCTGTTAAACTAACTGAAGGGAGTAGTAACATGCATTTTCATGTAATGCCAACAAAAGAGTACTTAAACAAAATCCTATTCCTGTAGACAACATCCTGTTTCATGTGGTATATCCTTTCGTTTGCACAAAAGAGCACTTCAACAAAATCCAGCTGCAATGCGAGGGGTGTCTTTCTAGTTCCTCAGATACTCAGAGAGAGCAGGGCAGCAGACACACCAAACAGGTAAGAAGTTGTGATAATCTTCCCAAGAATATCTTGTAAGACTCAAATTGTCTGCCATCCAAACCAACCCGTTTACTTCAAAGACAAGACGAGACGAAGATCACAGGGTGATTACACTCCAATACAGATCACATCTATACTGAAGCTGGCAACCTCTATATTTCGCTCAGTAGAGCAACAATAAAAATGAAAAAAAAAGGAAAAACATGTGGCAGAATTAGGCTACTTTGTCATTTACAGCTCTTCCAATATACAACTGTATTTTCCAGAATAAGACAGCATCTGAACTTCTTTCTTTTTTAGAATCAACAGCATCTGAACTTCTTTCTTTTTTAGAATCAACAGCATCTGAACTAGCAGCCCTTCATGTACACACAAAATGTCAGATATTGTAACATTAGTGCATTTTTTCACACACACAAAAAAATCCCGTGCCTTCAGAATTACACTTCGCTTGGAGCTCTGATACAACTTCAACATCCTATAGTGCTTTTGCCATTTCCGTATTCAGTGAATCTGTGGCCATCGACCCCATAACAATGCAGCCAGACTAAAGTGATGAACCTCAGATGAAGAAATAGCCAGCCAAATATTCTGTGGTTGCGTAACTGAAATATGCTCTTGGGAGCCGAACTGCATTTCCGTAATGAACACATACCTCTAAAATAAGAATGGAATTGCCTTCTCCAACCGAATCACAAGGGAATAAGAGACCATCCTCCAGATGAGTCACAAGGGGAGAAGATTTCGTGCATAACGGCTAGCAGGATTGTTACGTCCAAGGCCCAACCCTAGGCCCAAAGGGGTCTTGTCAGACTTCTTACTGTGATTGCAACATTTAGACGAACTAACATGGCGATGAGATTTTGAGTTGGCTTGTGAATCATCACAACCATGGTCAGCGCAATTTGCATGAAGCGGCATGCTCTCACCATTCTGTTGGACTGCACTTCTTGTCATTTGAATCGTTGCCATTTCCTCGTCAGGATGCAACGTCTGTTCTACCTTCTCAATATCCTCATTGTAACCCTTCAGGAAGAAGTCAGAACAGTTCTTACGCACACCATGGTCAAATGGATTTCTGAACCGACCACCTGGGCCTCTGAGATAACTGTACCTCAGGGCATTTGCCATCTCATTTGTAGTTATATTTCCGGATATCTGCAGGGCAGGAAGATAGAAATGATTGACGCATGGAGAAGAGTGCAGGTTGAAGGATACAAAATCACGTTTGTGCATATCTCAACAAACAGAAAAGAAGACTTATCGTTTTGAGTACAAAAAACAGAACACAGTACCAATGAAAAATATGATGAATCATGTCATACGCAGAAATTGTAATCTCTACAAGCATATGCATAAACAGAATACATACGTGTTGATCTCAGTACTAGACTATAGGAAATGCAAACAAAGTACAGATGGTACTTGGCACCGGAAGAATAATATGTAACAGGTACAAATGGGTAAAACAATGTAATGGCATATAGATGTGGCATGTGGTTTAGAAACTACATCCATGCTGTACCAGTGACAAAAACATGCAAACAGGTATTGTTAGATACTTAGATGGGGTCTAAATGATCAAACAATTGGTTGCCCATGGCAGGAGACACATCCTTACTTGATGGACATTGTTGCATATTTCACAAGCAAAAGAGAAGGCAGAAGAGATTTGTTTCTACTTATTAACTTGTATCAAGGGCATCTAGTAACATGGATTCAATCTAGACCATACACCTATATGAAGTATAATGATAGATATGAAAAGGTAAACATTGGCATGATTCCTACCTGTGACGCTTGAACTAATGTTAGAGTTATAACGCCAAAGAAAAGGAAGAGATCCATAACAAGAAAAGACACCACCCAAGGATGGTTTGTAGCTGAATAGTCAAGCCATCCACCAAATGATGCTGGAGAGGCTGGATCTCCTATGATTCCTGCCGTCACAAAAACACCGAAGGTTAGGAAATCTTCTGTGCTACAAACTGTTCAGGCAAACGAAAAAATATGTATACATACTTATGATGGCCGTAACACCAGTAATGATCATCGCAGAAACTTCTAGGATAAGAAACATAAAGAACTCCCATTTGTTCTTCTGCAAATGGAACCAATCGTTGCTTAGAACGAACATTCCTCAGAGTTTATATCACAAATATTCAAAAGGGAATGAAAAAAATGTGATTCTTCAACTAGGAACAGAACAGTCTTCTCTTGCTCTTCGGCCCCAGCTTGGGTGCGTATACCAAGTTTAGTTATCAGGATGTTTGGTTGAAACGTGCAGTTTTCTAATCCTAATTTATTAATATAAACCCTTCGTTCATAAATGCATAACGTTTTAATCACTGAAATGGTCTCCAAACTCCAATAGCATCTTCCACCATTAGTTTGTGTAGGCACATATTAGTAAAACAATTGCAAATAAATTGTGTTATACTCCCTCCGTTTCAAAATATAAGATGTTCTAGCTTTGTGAAGCAAATGTATCTAGACTTGTTTTAATATGTAGGTTCACTCATGTTTGGAGTGAATCTACACACTAAAAGAAGTCTAGATATATTTTCTTCACAAACCTAAAACATCTTATATTTTGAAACGGAGGGAGTATAAGTCCTTTTCATGACAAATCTAATGATGTTATTTTCACCTTACAAGTCTAATTTTTTTTCTATAGATTAGTAGTCAAAGTTAGACAAGGTTGACTGCACGCTTTCTAGAAAGTCATCTGTTTATGAACGAAGGTAGTTTTTTATTACAAATAATTATATTATACGGAAAGAGGCTAAATGAGTACCTTTCCAATGCAATTTGATACCCAAGGACAGTGATGATCGAATTGCTCAACACATCGATCGCATGTAGAGCAGTGTTTTGAGCGTATCGGCCTAACAATCTATTGAAAAACAGAGATATGATTATTTGAGGCTAAATATAAAAAGGAAAAACAACTAGATTACTGATCGAACAATGAAAAGGGGAAATAACTTACTTTGCAAGTAATACATAGTTGAGACCAATTGCCAGCAAGAAGTTCTGGGTTGTCTAGACCCCTCTTCAACAAAGGTTCCTAGAGGAGCAAACACAAGATTAACATTGCACATTTTCTACTACAGAACAATATTTCAAGTTCCCAAAGGTGAGAATCTATAAGGAAACAAGAGATTAACATATTGATAGGAGGCCATAGTGGCTTCCAAAATCGTTCAAGCTTACATCATCTCTTTGACTTTGCGTGTCTCTTACATTCTTGTTGATGTAACCAGGATCTTTCCTGCATAACAAAAAATATGGTCATACTCATTCCAAACAAATTTTAAATGGTCAAAATCACATATGGTACCAACACTGAATTCCAACAAAGAAATGGATGCTTTTTCAAACCACGCAACCCAACAAACAGTAATAATGTAATACATGAGAAACTCAATTTTTCCACACACAAAAAAAGACTTCAAGGTCACAATTATTAATATATTAGCATTCTCCCTATATCGGCCTTCAAGTTCTTATTATTTTGCTACTGTACCATGACCAAATATTTACCTGGTACATCTATAGAACATAACCAGTCCAACAATTGCAAGGATAACTCCCAACCATGAAAACAAGCCAAGGAATAACGTCATATTAGTGTTGTATTGTCCTGCAAAGGAAGCAAATGATTACCATATTCTGCATAGCTAAAGAATCTGGAGAGCGTCAAAATAGTAATATACCTGCGATAACTGAATGTATATATGCAACAATTAAGCCAATAATAATACACCAGAGAACAGGGGCAAGTCCTAATTTTGATAGCTTCACATAATAACTGTTCCCACCACATCCTCTTTCATGCACTTTCCTAGCATTCCCCTGCATAAAACCAAGCAAGCCATCTTAGTCGATCTTTAGCATTGACCTGCTGTACCGGGACAAATCTTACAATGAGGGTACTAATGACCACTGTAAGTCTAATCGAGATAATCTAGACTGGCAATAGGTAAAAGTATATTATCCATAGTATAGATGAGCACTTTGAATAGTGGTCACCATTTTCTGCTTCAATCATTCATGCCAGTATGGCTAAAAATGTACTCTACAAACACAGATATCCACTTTTTTAGTAGAAGAACTAGTGCTGGGTAGCAGGAACTTAAATAAAAATCAATTGTAAAATAGCAGGGGACTTGGAACAGACTGACTCCACTAATACTGGAAACTACTCCCTCTGTTTCATAATATAAGATGTTTTAAATTTGTGAAAAGAGTGTATCTAGACCTCTTCTAGTGTGTAGGTTCACTCCGAATCTATACACTAAAAGAGGTCTAGATACACTCCTTACACGAAGCTAAAACATCTTATATTATGAAACGGGGGGAGTACATGCAATCGGGTCTGTAAAATAATTCTCTAGGACGAACACGTGCAAAGTGCAACTATGCAAACAAAATACAGGCATCGGTAATGCATTTCATTCAGTTTAACTGACAAACCTATTAGAGTACCCATAAGATAGATCGACTCTTGAGATGCTAGAAAGTTGCTCAAGTATGTTGACAAAAAAAACATTAATCAGTTCATAATACTCACAAGGTAAAATGCAACTTGCCGGTGATTCTTATCAGCAGCAAGTTGGGCTGGAGTCAACCCAGTATTGTCTTGCACCATAAGGTCCTCCTTCTTACCAACCTGAACTAGCACAGTGCATGACTCCATATTCCCCCGAATGGCAGCCCAATGTAAAGGAGTACAACCTATGGAGATCATTTATACCAGAAATGAATACCACTCTCTCAAAGAAACAATAGTAAGGAGAACTCACGCTTCTCCAATAGGCTAAGTTGCTGTAATTCATATTCATGTGGTAGGAAGGGTGGTATAGAAATTCAATACATGCCTTCTTTATCTTGCCGTCCCCTATAAGCGCCCAAAAACAAAAGGAGGCGTATGGAATCTGCAAAACCCTTATATGCAGCCCTACAAATGTTAAGAATATATTGAAACATCATTAGGGGCAGCATGTAGTCATGTTTGAAAACATAGTTAGAAGTGCACACTTGTCAAAGAAGGGAAAAGTACAAACCAGTGAAGAGGACTTCTGCCATCATTGTCAGGGACATCAGGATCAGCATTCCATTTTGCAATAATGTGATAAAGAAATGTTGTCTGGCCATACTGTGCTGCAACATGTGTGGTCTGTGACATTAAAGTAGATTAATTAAGGAACCCATGCAACATATTCCACAAGCTAACACTGACGCAATGACTTATTCTTCCATTGAGTATTTTATGGTCAAACCAGGAGATCCCATGTGTTACAAATAACTAAGACACGTATATAAGTAGCTTTAGTACCAATATTGCAGATTGGCATTTGGACGAAACCACAATATAAAGTTTAATGTAAACCAGTCGTTTCTATTCCAAATCTGCACTTGCGTTAATGGCAACGCTATGTAATGGAGTTATCAAAACTGAATGCTAGAAGAAGACAGATCAGTTGACACAAAGAAACCAAAAACCATAGCAACTGATATCAAGAACAAAAAATGGTTGGTACTTGTACATATATCCTGCCAAACCCATTACTATGGTAAGAGACAGAGGTTATTAGATAACTAACAGAGAGCTGACAGCAATGCTACATCATTTCTTAACCTGCGTACCACCTAATGATACTTCTTTTATTCTGTGCCAGAGATAGCGCGCACGCATGACGGCCTCAGGTGAACTAACCAAAATATATTAGATAAGGAACATTAGAGTTGACAAGCACCCATGCGTAGAATAGACAAGTTAAGACACAAACCTGATATCCATATAAATCAGCAGCATCCACCTTAGCTCCTTCTTTCAGAAGTAGTTCTGCAACTTGAATATGACCACGCACAGCACTCCAGTGAAGTGCCGTTTGCCCTGTATGGTCTATAGCATTTACATCTGCTCCGTGCTGTCCAGATAACAAGCACATGATCATCATCACACAGTAGCAAACCAAAAGAGTATAACAGTAAAGAAGTCATAAAAAAATTGTGATAGATTAGTTCAAGATCAACGTAGAGGTGCTATGGGTAACCATCCTGAAGCTGGCAGTTCCATTTCCGATTAACCCCGCATATATTCAGGAGGTCAATTTGAGAAAACCAATGTCAAAGGGGTTGATTGCATTGTCTTAAACCTTAACAGAAGGGCATACAGTTGAAATGAACCAAGCAACCTGGCATGATCCAGTTTGGTCCAGTGGGATGAAAGTTTGTACACCTGGTGGTTCACAAGGGGCCCTAAGCTCTAATCAAGCTAGATAGAAAAGGCCTTGGACTGGCCCTGCTCAGACCTACATACCAACCATAATATCCACCGGCTGCATACGCAAGTATACATAAAGGTAAAGCCCAAAACCTATACCAGATGCCCATTGATCCAAGGAAAGAACCCCAACAAAAGGATAGTAGTATTATTCTTTCCTGTCATTACAAGTCACTAACCAAAATCACACATCAGCTCACCGCAATTGCAAATTTGCAACTGTAAGTGGGCAGCGGTGTGGACATTCAGCAGGAGCTAAACTACAGGCCAGCGATTTGAATTGCATTGCTAAACAATTAAAACTGCAGCTCCGAACATTTAAGCATTCCTCTACCGTAACAGCCTGTAGCCAGCGGCAATCAGAAGCTGCGCATAGGGAAGCTCAGGGAAATGGCGGACCTCGAGGATGTACTGGGCGGCGGCGACGCGGTTGTTGAGGGCGGCCCACTGGAGGGCGTGGTAGCCGAGGCCGTCGGGCTCCGTCACCGACCGGCCCTCCTGCTCGACGAGGCGGTGCAGCTTCTCAAGGTCCCCGTACGCGGCGCCCGTGTACACGTCGTCCTTGAGCGACTCCTCCGCCGGGTCCGCCTCCCCGGCGGCGGACACTCCGGTGGCGGTGGCGGTGATGGCGGTGACGGCGGCGGCGGCGGTCGTGTCCTCGAGCACCTCGATCTCCGACGCCATGGCGGGATCGGGCTCCTCGGGATTGGGTCGGAGGGGAGACGGGCTGGAGAACGGGAGAGAACGCGGAGGTTGGCCCCAGGGACCTTGTCGTAAGGGCGTTTTGTTTTGACTCGGTATTTTTGGTGTTTAATTATTTCGTTGTGTTCGGCCGGAGGAAGAAGACGGAGGCAGCCGCAGGGAGCGACCCAAGGAGGCGAGATGGGGATCTTTTGCAGGCGACGCCACAATTGACATTGACCATTTTTCCCTAGGCTAGATAAAATATAGGGGCGTTTATCAAAATGCAAATTGCATCATCTTGGGGATTATAAAACCATTTACCATGTGATTTATCAGAATAGGCAAAGTAGCGAATGGCTGGTCGTCCTTTCAAAAAAAAGCGAATGGCTGGTCGTAAACTGAATTTTCGTTTGAGCCGATTATATGGCAAACATTAGGACACATGCTCAAAAGGGCATTTCAAATGTGAAAAATCTAATAAAAAATTAACAGATCTATATGTCCGATGTGTAGACAAAAAATTTCAGATAAAATGGGACTTTTTATGACATGTACAAAAGAAATTGCTGCTCAAAAAAGCGTTGTTACATTTTTTTTTTGCTTAGAATACAGCATACATCTTTTGTTTGGTGAATTTTTGCAGGAGTAAAATGGGGAGCTATATACGCTTTTAGTCCCACATCTTGCGGCGTGGGAACGTTTTAGTCCCACATCTTGCAAAGTGAGCCCTACTAGTCCCACAATTTGCATCCCTGAAACATTTTAGGCCAATTTATTTAGACTTCATCGAGTTTGACTGATTTTGACCAAATTCGTCAACCCTATAGCGACACAATTTTTTCAAATGATCCTTGTATATTTTTACAAAATAAATAAAAATATAAAAAAGAAAGGATTTGAACTCATGACCTCTGCATTGCTAATCATGTCCTCAAACCATTAGGTTGAACAATGCTGATTGTTACACAAAAGGACGTAACACTTTTATACAATATAAGTGCACACACACTGAAAGGGTGGAACTAGCGATCTTTATTGATTGAGTGTGTATATCCGGGCTACATCTAAGCATTTATTTTGGATATTCAAAAAATACATATTCTTAAGTTGGAAAATTTATAAATCCTTTATAAATTTTTAATCGAAAATAATTTGTGCTCCGGGCTCCGTAGAAAAGACAAAATTAGAGATCCGGGTTTGCAAGCGGTGCACCTTCAAATCTTGTTAGAATTTTCTTTTTTTGTGGCCCCTAATACAAATCAATCTGGGCTAAAATTTTGCACACTAAAATCTTATATCGTTGTCCACATGTACGTAATTTTTAAGGTGATTTTGATACTTAGAATTGTATTTTTCAAATGTTCACATAAAGGCCAACCACGTAGCCTTCACAGATGACGAATAAGATTATGCTAACAGCGAATATGGGCATTTTTACATGTGGGCGCTCATATTGGATAACAAAATCCACCCTTTATAGCACCAGATAGTATTGCTTAACGTAGTGGCTTAAGGTGGTGTATAGGAACTCAAAGATCATGAGTTCGATTAACTTGCTTGCCACATTTTTATCTATTTTGTACGTTCGCTGAAAAAAAATGTGATGCCACAAGTTGATGAATTTGGTCAAAATTAGTCAAACTCGATGAAGTCTAATTAAATTGGACTAAAATGTTCTTAGGATGCAAGTTATGGGATTAGTAATGTTCACTTAGCAAGATGTGGGACTAAAACGCTCCGACGCCGCAAGATGTGGGACTAAATGTGTATATAGCTCTAAAATGGGAGGTACTAAAAGCTTGGGTCATACCCTATACAGATCTTAATTCTTTGAAACCGTGTAGCATCAGCCTAATTTTTTGTAAGTTGTGCGGGACTGATCCTAAAGTGGTCGTCTTTGACCGCTGCCACGTATGAGGGACCGCTGTCACGTGTTTCCTCCATTTAAAAATATAAAATGTTTTAGCTTTGTGAAATGAATATATCTAGATGATTTTTAGTGTTTTAAAAATATAAGACGTTTTAGCTTTGTAAAATGAATGTATCTAGACGACTTTTAGTATATATATATATATACATACATTTGTTTTACAAAGCTAAAACGTCTTATATTTCTAGAAGAAAATTAGTAGTAATTAACAGAAAGGTCCTGACTGATGACTGCAAGTGCACAGATCATTTATAACTAGTTTTAAAATAAAGATATCAATTTTACAGGGAGCAGTAGATAAAAGACCAAAATGCTTTTAACTAAAACTAAACAAAATACTTAAGAAATAATTTTAAGATGCAAGAAAAATAGAATTGTTTTAAGGATTGTTTTTGGATTTTTGATTGAGCAAAGCAATTAAATAAAGTAAAATAGAGCTTAATGCAGAAAATAAGAATTGCGTATGTAAAAGAGCTTGGAACTACAATAGGAAAAAAAGCGTTATCGCGGAATGATGGATACATCGCTAGCAATTTAGACAGAGTAATTAAGATTATTATAGCAAATATTCTTATGACATATATGTTTGTGGGAGGAGCTCCATATATGGACCAATAGGCAGCAACCACTCCACACATCATCCATCATAACCACAGCTGACAGATAAACGACATCAATCATATTATCTCGCTATTAAGGGATTTCTCACATGGCATGAATATGGCTTAATGAATTCTTCTTGCTTCCCTTAGTTAGTCGGTAAAAAATGACAACAGCTTTATAGTCATATTAAGTGCTATCATCCCTCCGTCTACCAACAAGTAATCTCTTTCATCAAGTCCCCATAAGAGGCAAATATTAAGAGGTGCACAACTCTCAACATCAAGATGAAGACAAATAACACATACACATAATGATGTATAACATAATAATCTTTATCTTATCTCAATCATATGTTAGGGTTTCTCCATCTCCCCAAGAACTAATGATCTACTTAGACATGGAGGCAAACAACATCATGGCAATGATAAAGGAAACAATTATAGATGAATAGTTCTTTGTATAAATCCATAACTAGTACGAAAATTACAACAAGATCTAGATGGGATGTAGATGGGATGGATGGAGATGCTGGTGATGCAGCGGTTGATGAAGATGAAGATCGATGTCTTGGCCTCCCAGATCTACGTAGGGCGAAGATAGATCCCTAGGGCAAATTCCCCCTCTAGATCCCTTCCGGAGATGAGGTTTTCAGCGATTTATGGGTGTTCTTATGTCATCACCCCGATCCAATTGCATGGCGTGAAACTATTTGAGGAGGCGGTGGCAACGGTAACTATACGACGGGAACTATATAGCCGGAAAAAGTGTTCCCGCAGTATAGTTGGTCGTTAAACCTACTGGTTGATGCGATCACCTTGGATTTTCTTCTAGTGTTATTGATATTTCTCAAATTAGCGAGCAGTTGTTTTTTACTCCTTTTCGCTCCAATTCAACTGGTCCAAGAATTGTGTCTATCGTATCCATCATCTATCCTGATCCTGGTGAAAATAAATATAAAAGATGCACGAGAACGCCGTAAAATACCAAGATCCTACCACTATAGTGCAAAATAATAATATAAAATATGATGCAAATATGCACTAATCAACTTCCCCAAGCTAAGACTCTTTATCGTCCCGAGCAAGGTTAGCTTAATGGATGTGATCCTCATATTCATGAAGCTGATTCGATAAAATAAATGAGGCAGTTGCAGCATGTGTTTATCATATATGATACATAAGAATAATTTCATGAATAGTACCTTACTCGAACCATCTGAATAGTATTAGCAGGCTTACACACCTTAGCATTTAACAGTTCACAAAAGATTACTCTCAATATGATGTAAAAGTGTTTCGGTTCGACCGAATGAGTTAGCGGTGTAGTCCCAAGTGTTTTAGGATTAACATATTCACTTGGGATTTAAAATCTCAAACGTTCCTTTGTCTCACCACAAGATAGTAGTGTATGCATATTTGCTCTTTGCACATTTTATATATATGCTCACACTTTTGTTTAAGTGTTGTGCAAAGGAGCTAGCCATACATTCCACTTCATGAGGGAATTCAAATATCGACGATCTCAATTATTAAATTCCAATTATATATGAAGCATCTTTATAGCTTGGATACTCTACCTCAACTTGTTCTCACTCTAATTTGATAGCACTTTTAATTTTCCCTTGTTCAAGGTTTCATTCTCAATTTGATTGATTAGATAGTTTTTCCTTTTGTAAATCAAACCACGAACCTACAACATATTGACTAAATTATCTTTGTATGTTCTATTAATACCAATGGTGTGGAAGACTTTTGTTGCTATCATCAAGTGCAAGTAAAATTATACTCAAGCCATTCATATATGTAATAAGATAAGCACAAACTCAATAATGATCCATATATGATAATAAACTCAAAATTTCATAAAAGGAGTTGACTATTCCTGAAGGGAATTCTAATGATGCACATTTTTATTTCTAAGATCGAACTAGTGCAAAGCTAAAATAGTAATATAAAACTTATAAGATAGATTACAAGGTCTTAAAGATTTCCCCAAGCTTGGAATCAAGCCAAGCGGGATCAAATAACTCCTTATTGGTACCTATTCCTTCTCATGAGTGAGAAGAACATTGCCTTCTTCCCCTGTGTTGCAAGCCTTAACTATGCTTGCAAGGCGGCTGCTGAGCTCAGCCATGTCGAATTGAAGCTTCAAAATATTCTTCTGGAGGAATTTCTTCTCATCTGTCAACTCAAAAACAGTTTTGATCAAGAAACCAACTCTACCATCGATGTCATTGACCTTTTTCTCAAGGTCTTTGCTCATCATCCAGTAGGATTCAATCCCTTCTCTAATAGTTTCAACACATGCTTTTGAGGCTTGCTCCAATTGATAGATCTTATCATGAATCTCATCTGGCCGCACCTTCTTAGACTTGAGAGGTGACGGACCGAGAGGAGGTTTATAATAAGATCCTATGTTGTGAAGATAAGGATTAGGGGGATACTTATCCTTGCTCTTTCCCTACTCTGCTTATCTCATCATCTCCATCCTTTGTGGGAACATGTCCTCCTAATTCGGGAGAGGCTTGATCTCCGGGTTGGACGATGATGCTTCTTTAGGTTCTACTTCTTCGATCTTCCTCGAGGGCTTCTCTTCTTTCTTCCTCCAAATATTGTTGAGATGAAAAGGCTGCATGGCTTCACTACACGAATATTGTTAGAAGGAGCTTGTATAGGGGAGGTGATGTTTTTTCGAGGCTGGAGGTTATAGCTCTGCAAAAACTTAATGAAAAGGCTTAGATGCAATCAACTTTAAAAGGAGAGGTCGAAAACCCTAGCCACCATCCATAATGAGCAACTATACGGGCGTGGCTCGTATATGTCATGCCGTATTGACGAGGTTTCGACTCGTCAATGCCCATTGTTATGGACTTGGGTTTTGGAGAAGATGGGGCTGCTGGAGATCGTGGAACGGTTAACAGACAAGCAACCAGGGGACACGAGATTTACCCAGGTTTAGGCCCCCGGAGGGAAAACCCTACTCCTGCTTGTCTGCTCTTGATTACGGCGGAACCGAAGGTTACAGGGTGCGCAGATTCGATCTGGCGTGGTGGTGCGTATGCGAAAGTATGAGTCGAGAGATCTAGGTCGTGCCCTCCTGGCCTTTATATAGACTTAGGCAGGTCCCGGGCATAGTCCTAGTCGGTTCTGAGTTCTAGGGTTTTACCCTTTGAATTTCCTATCTACTCTAGTCTTGCTCTCCAAGGATCCGAAGGCTTTATGGGCTGGGCTGCGAAAGTCTTCATGGGCGGCGTGATATCCACCGTGGGCCTTCCTTGGGCTAGAATAGGTATCTTTGAGACCACGCATGCCGAGGGTATAACCATGTCGAGAGCCCCGGTGATCGGTCGAATCGTAGATTGGTGAGACTCTCAATCCTTCAGTGCAACTATGTATTAACATATGTGTGTAGGGATTGTTGATGTGTGTGACTCACCCGACGGATCAAGGTCGATTAAGCTTAGGGCGAAACAACGATCTTCCTCGTTTGAGTCCCTTAACTCAAGCTGGAACATATCTTTGGCGTAATTCAACTCGGGCAAAGGACTTACAGTAGAATTCGGTGAATTTAATTGATGTACCCACGCGTCTGTCGGGATTTTTCATCACACTGTTGCGCAGTTCATACTAGCGAGCGCTTGATCGTGCGTTGCCCAAGATGATATCTGAGGTCTTATCTTTGCGTCACGGACGCATCCAACATTTGTCACCATGGAGGTGTTTCGGTGTAAAGGAGATCGTTGCTCACTCAGCGTTTTGTTGGGGCAGAGTTGCCAAAAAGTTTTTGCATGCTGATCCGAAAGATTGCAGTCGAAGATTTCATAGGGTGCGCGACCAGCGCTCCCTATGGGAGTAGCCCACGAGTGTCTGTTCGAGTCGTAGTCTCGAGCGGAGACTTTTATTCAGGCGCTTGTTCAGTGTTAAGTCCGTAGGACACAAAAAATTTCGGATGCTTAAATCCATCCTCCCTATGGGAGTAGCCCCCGAGTCCGTAGTGGAGTCGTATACTCGACGTAGGACTCGAAGAATTATTTTGTCTTTATTCGTCTGTCGGGTGCACGGCCAGCGCTCCTGATAGGAGTAGCCCCCGAGTATTTAGTCGAATCGAAGATTCGAGTGAGTACTCTTAGCTGTGGAACCGAAGAATTATAGTTGGTGCTAGTATAGCTTTTGATGACATCATTGCTGACGATCAATGACCTCAAGCGTCTGCTATGCCAGAGATGACTTGACTTGACGAAACGTGGGTCCCACTTGCTGACCTTGAATTGACCGGTCACGCGCGGCGTGGAGATAATTACGGCATCTCCTCGATTTCCGCGCGTAGTGGATGACGTGGTAACGACGGTTCGTTGTGATGCTGACACGTGTACGGTCAGATATATCGTTGGCGTTAGGTCTTCTGGATGGATGGCTGCCGTGAGTCGTCTTCGCTGTTATAATCATTGGGGAAAGCCGCGGTTTGTTTTCACCGCATCAGTTCTTGTTTTCACTGCCTCCTTGTGCTCTAGCGATTCTTGCTGCGCACTGGGGTTTCGTTCCACATTTCCATCTTCCTTTCTGCGCTTTCACCACCGGCGCCGCCATAGCGCAATGGGGAAACCAAAGAAATCTTCATCTGCAGTTGGGACCAGGCGCGAAGGAAGAAAAGGCGCCGCTACCCGTGTCACCGGTGGTGGCGACGATCGGAGATGCGGAGAGCGATCTCCAAGCTTCGCGGAAAGGGTGCGATCCCAAGATAGGGAGTGATGGGGATACGCCTCTTGGGGTATACTCGGCGGGCGTTCGATCGCCCAAGGGTGGCGAGTGGGCCTGCATAACGGCAGTGGATCAAAGCCAGCGAGGTATCGGCGATCGAAGATGAAGGCCCGAGCGGCAGATAGGCCCAGCGGACTAGGTTGAATGATTACCGGTTGTAACCAAATCGGTTGAGATATGTAAACCCTAGGGAGGTGAGCTTATATAAACCTCCTATGGGGTGAGTAGAGACACGTTCCCTCATACACCCAAGCAACTACCGCCTAGTCGCCGAGTTCGCCATTGTAAACACCTCCATAATACAATCTAGCAGGAGTAGGTCTTTACCCTCCGAAACACAGGTAAAACCACGTGTCTTTGCCCTCATCTACTTGAATGGCCGCCCTGCCCTCGTTCTACTACTGCCGGTGCGGCGTCTGCGTGGTCGGCGGTGTTACTGGCGAGATCCAATCTGCCCATCAGCGAGGCAGTGCGCCACCCGCATGATAGCGATCGGCGAGATGCTCCGGATCTGCCAGCGCTACGTCCGGCGCGCGACCGTCACCTGGCGTGATCACGCCATCGGCACGATCAGCCTCGTCGGCCTCACCGACGTCATCACCTCGGAGGACTCGGCTCGCGCGAAGTCGCCACGCCTGTGATCGGCTCTCCGAGCCGGATCCGCGATCCACCGCCTCGCCTCGAGTACAACTCGCCCACAACAACGTGGCGAGAACTCGGCGGCCGCGGAAGACGGCCCTCACCGACGACGCCGACTCGGCGACCCGGCGTCACTGCGGATCCATCACCGCGGCCTCGTCGCGAGCTCCATCGTCGGTCTCTAGCGGGAGATTTGAGACCCTCCATCCTCGGGATCTTGAATTGACTCGGTCGGAAAATTCCGCCGACCTCCACGACGGTGCCGGTCGCCACGCGCCGCGACCTACATGGCCACCGCACCGATCCGCCGGAGGACCCTTTCTCCATTTCGATCCCTCCTAACGCCCACGGCGGAGGTGAGAACTCCGCTGGTTGGCGGAGGCGATGCAAAGAGGCGGCCGCGAAATTGCCTCGGCGGTGACAGCGAGGCGTCACGCTACCACCAGCAGCGGATCGAGTCACGCTGAACCCCACCGTTCGGTAGCCACGAACTTGACGGCAACGACCCGGCGCATAGCGGCGCGCGATCTGCGAAGCAGCGCCACGGAGGAAACCGCCCCGCCAGATCGGCGGCGATGGGTGCCCCGCCACCACCCAACCGCACCCTCCTGTGGACCAGCCGCGGATAGTCGTCTCCTCATGGGGCGAGGCGCTATGCCTCCATTGTTCTCCACCCGATGGATAACCTCGTGGCGGGCGGCGGCCGATAGCATCACGGCCACGGCGGCGCCTTACAAATCGATGCGTCGAGGCCCTACCGAAGGCCGTGGAACAGCAAAAAGGCGCCCGACCGCAAGGGCGAGTATACTCGCGCTCCTCGGGAAGCGGCGGCCTCAAGCGGCCGTCGGTGGCAAACACCCTCAATTGCCGCCGAGCCACTGCAGCTCCAACGCCGACCCGAATCGGCACCTCTCCCAACGATCGGGCGGCGACCAACCGTCGCCGCTAACGGAGAACCAATCGGCGCCCGCACTCACATCATCAACAACCAAAACTGGCGCCGCCGGCGACGACTTTGCGGCACACCTAACTACTAGCGCGCGATGGCGAGCCTATGGTCGCTTTTCGACTAGGGCCTAAGTGCCGGACCAATGATCCGAGGCGAAAAGTACCCACCAACTTCAAGGCGCCAAGGAGATCGAAAATACGACTCCTCGTGCGACCCGTGATGCGGCTCGACACATACCTCATGTCAATGGGGATCGCGGGTCACATGACCTACTCGCCGCCCGTTACCTCCCGATGATGGAGGGGCGTGCGGGCAATGGATCAACACGCTCCCCGGGCGATGTCGACTCACGGAGGAAATGCGAGACGCCGTCGGAGCACTTCGAGTGCTCTACACCCGCCACCACCATCGAGGACACGGAACGATGCGTCCGGGGACCCGCGAGTCGACCATAGCTGGGTCCAACGGTGGCAAGAGCTGCAGTACAAGCGGTCGGCATCCACCGGACACCGCGATCCATTTCTTCAAGACCTCGTGCGCTCTGAGCCTCTAGTCGCCAAGCTCAAGCGACACGCCCGCACTCGACAACATCCCGACCTCCTCGAGATCGCCAAACGGCAGTGCGAGGAAGATCCCAACCAAGGCGTCGGCGAGTCCGGAGGTCAACGCCAGACGGCGGCAACGGCCGCCAGCGAACCCTCGCTCAGCGGCACTCGCCTCACGGCAAGCGCCGCAGGCGAAGTCGACTTGCCGCCAGCTGAGCACGCTGCGCGACCCCAGAGCTACCGCCGTGACGGAGGCAACGACGCGATGGCGGGAACTACAGAACAAGCCAAGGTTCGATCGCGGCCCTCCTTAACCAACCATGTGCGTTTCACGGCGGGGAAGGAAAGCCCGCCACGCACACCACCGCCGCGCCACACCCTCGGGGAGATCGAGAAGGCACGCGACGCGGGAAGACACCGACAACGACCGCCGGCGGAAAATTGACAAAGTAGCCGGCTCGCTCCATACCTTCACGGGCTTCAACACGAAGCGAGAAGAAGGTCATCGCCCGCCGTCGCCGTCAGCGGTGGCCCAAACAGACGCCCCCGGTTCCTCAACCGGTGAACAGCCCATCACCGGAGCCGGCAAGACCACTCGCCGCGCGAGTACCAGGGCGAGTCGCCTTGGTGGTCAAGCCCAAGGTTGGCGACTCGGCTCCCCAAGACCGATGGATGGCGGCAGCTCCATCAACATCCTCTACCTCGACACCTTGAGCGGCTGCGGCTCCCGCGATCGATGATCGAACCACCCACACCACGTTCCACGGCGCCGTCCCGGTCGGGCGTACCCGATCGGCAAGGTCACGCTACCGTCACCTTGGTACTCCGGCGAACTTCCGCGGCGGATCGTCTTCGAGCTGGTGCCATTCGACAGCCCTTACCATTGCGTCTAGGGCGCCAGCGTTCGCCAAATTCATGGCGGCGCCCACTCTGCGTCTAACGCGATGAAGCTCCGGGCCATGCGGAGTCATCACCATCAGCGGCGACCCGACATGGCCGCGAATCGAGCCAAAGGCCGAACGAACTCGACGCCGTCATCGGCGAAACTAATCACGCCGACGAGCTCGCCAAATCGCGGCGGGGTTAACAACGACGACCCCACGATACTCAAGAAGCCAAACTCGAGGCGCAAACACCTCAACATTCGAGGCTACGGCCTTTTTTCGCACCGCTGAGCTGGTCCCAGCGACTCGGCCAGACGGTGGCGATCGGGACAGCATGAGCCCGGATAGGAAGCGCGCTCGCCGAGTTCCTCCGTGAGCAGGACATCTTCGCATGGAAACCCTCCGACATGCCCGGTGTCCCTAGGGAGCTCACTGAGCACAAATTAACGCCGACCCCAAAGTGCGACCGTCAAGCGATCGCTCGGCCTTCAACGAAGAACGCCCGAGCAATCGCCGAGGAAGTGCGTCTACTCTGCCGGCTTCATCCGCCAATTAAATACTCAAGTGGTGGCAAACCCGGTCCGAGAAGAAGAACGGGACACGGAGAATGTGTCGACTACACAAACTTGAGCGGCGCTGCCCAAAGGCGATTCGTCCTCCGGATCGATCGGATAATCGATTCCACGCGGGTTCGAGTCGTTGTGTTTCCTCGGCGCCTACTCGGGTATAACCAGATCAAAATGGCCGTCGAGGCGAGGAAAGACGGCGTTCATCACGCCATTCGAGCCTTACGCTACCGCCATGACCTTTGGCCTCAAGAACGCGGGAGCAACCTACCAGCGGTGCATGCAAGAATGCCTCGCGAGCCAAATTGGCGCAACATCCACGTCTACATCGACGGCGTGGTCGTGAAATCCGCTGCCAAGGCGACCTACTCGCCGACCTAGCGAGACCTTCGCCAATCTGCGAAGGTACAAGATAAAGCTCAATCCAAGCAAGTGCACCTTCGGTGTACCCGCCGGGCAATTACTGGGATACGTCGTCTCCAAGCGAGGGATCGAGGCAAACCCAACGAAGATCGACACGATCGCCCGGCTCGGCAAACCGAGTGCTGCGACGTCGAAGCTGGCGGGCGGTAGCGGCTCTCGGTCGTTTCATCCCCGCCGGGCGAAGGCGATGCCCTATACCTGATGCGCAGAACCCCACCTTCGATGGGACAAGGAGGCGGACGGCGCTCGTGACCTCAAAAAGGTGCTACTCGCCGCACGCTACCGCCGCGCACCGCGATAAAGAGCCCATGCTGGTTTCGTCGCGGCGTCCGGCGTCGTCGGTATTTGTAATGGTCGTCGAGCGACCGGAAGGAAAGGGCGCCGGTCCGGCGGCGGTGTACTACATCGGCGAGGTCCTCACGAAGTCGCGCCGTGACCACCTGATACCAAAAACTGGTATCTGCGGTCTTGAGGGCTCGGTGGCGCTGCACTACTTCGGGAGCACCCGATCACGGTCGTCTCTTCAGCACCACTACAAGATATCATCCGCAATCGCGGCGACGGCGGGTCGCAAGTGCCGTCGAGATCGGCGTCCACAACATTAAATCTGAGCCACGTAGGGCGATTAAGTCGCAGCAGCGGCACTTCCTCGCCGGAGGAGGCCAGCAGCCTGGAAGCGCCCGTACCTCCATTCATCGAGCCCATGACGGGTCCAAGAACGCGGGCAGCGAGGCGGGATAGTGCTAACCTCACCAAAAGGCGACAAGCTCCGCTACATCCTCCGCCTCGAATTCACGCCCTGCACCAACAACATGGCTGAATACGAGGCCCTATTCCACGGCATGCGAGCCGCAAAGGAGATGAGCGTCAATCGCCCGATGCTACGGAGACTCCGACCTCGTTGCGGGGCAAGTTGCGGCACTGCGACGCCGTCTCCCCACCATGGCAGCGTCCGCCAAGAGGTGGACAAGGTGGGCCACTTCACGGCTACTCGCCGAGTGGATCGAGGAGGAAAAATGAGAGGCCGACGCCCTCTCGCATTGGGTCGTCGACTCGCACCACCACCGGCGTGTTCCTCGACACAATCTTCACGCCGTCTCTCTCCCAAGGAGATCGACATCGAGTCCCGCTCAACGAGGCAGCCTTGGTCGCACTCATCACGAGCGAACGTTGGACCAAGCCCTACATCGCCTACCGAAGCGGCACCTGCCAGACGAAACAAATGCTCGAATGATATCGCCGGTGCAAGTCTTACACCATCATCGACGGCGAGCTACAAGCGCGCGTCACCGAGTGCTCAGCTGCGTCAACGGTGAAGGGCGCAAAATCCTCCACGACATCCACTCGGTATTGCGGCCATCACGCCGCCGCTTGTCTTGTTCCTGGTCGCCAAGGCCATGCGACCACGGCTTCTATTGGCCCGCACCGCACACGCCGCTGTCGACATCGTCCAGCGATGCGCCGGATGCCGGCACGCAAATCGCCGCGTACGCATCGAGCGCTCAAAACAATCCCCATCACCGGCCGTTACTGTGGGGGCATGGACATGGTAGGCCCTTCAAGAAGGCCCCTCGGTTACACCCTGCTGGTCGCCGTCGACAAATTCACAAAGTGGGTAGAGGCCAAGCCAGTCCGAAATGCGACGGGAAGACCGCCACTAAGTTCCTCTGAGCTCATATACCCACGGGTTTCCCCAACAGCATCATCACGGACAACGGCACAAACTTCGCCAAGGAGCAATGGCGAATTTTGCGAAGAGCACCACATCCGACCGACCTGCATCGATCGCACCGGAATCAATGGCCAGCGGAACAGGCCAGCAAAGCATCCTCCACGGCTGAAGCCGCGACTCCAAGTACCACTCGAGCGCATCGGATGCTGGGTTGACGAGCTCCTCCGTCATCTGGGGAATCCGCACCTCGGTCCACAGGCGACGGATTCACTCCCTTCTTCATGGTCTCTGGCGCCAAGCGGTCATGCCCGACCTCGAACACGACTCGCGGGTCGTCCACTATCTGAGGCGGCAGGCTGGCCCGCCAAGGCGGGCTCGATCAACTCGACGAAGCAGCGACCTCGCCCGATCGCGCACCGCCATCTATCGCCAAGGACTCCGCTACCACAGCCGGGTGAAAACCCGCACCTTCCAGAAGGCGACACAGTGCTACGCCTCATCCAGACAAGAAGGGCATGCACAAGCTCTCCCCTCCGTGGGAAGGCCCGTTCGCTATCGGGCGCGTACTCGGCAACGACGCCTACTACCTCGTCGACGTCCGCGGGGACGGCGAACTCGACGTCAAGCGGCCATGGAATGTAAATCTCCTCCGGAAGTTCTATTCCTAGAACCCCATATATGTACTCCGGTCGCTATGAATAAAAAAGCGGTTCCGCAAAATTGCCTACTCTCCATGCCTTGTGCCACTTTGCACTCGTAATTAACGTCATGCTAAAATCTGAAGTCAACCCTTGGTACGGCATGAGACGGCTAAGTAGTGCGATGTAAGAACCAGTCATTCAGGTCTTGCATCGTCCATGAAAACGCCAATCGGAGCCCCGCCAGTCGCCTAGCTCGACTGGTTTTACGAACCAAGACATCTGTCCTCGCTTCCTGCAGCGACCCTGGTCCTCCGCATCCTCGGCATAGCGACTCGAACGGCTAAGTACCACGCTCGGGGACTGACTACCAGTTCGTCTCGATCGGACGAGAAAAGCCAAGTAGGCGTGCATAGGACTATACGCCGTTGACCCACCGGGCAGGCGGGAGTGACGCGCTCACACCAACGATCCTCAACCACCCTCGTCGCGCCTTGAACTACCAAGTACCACGCTGGGGACTCGGCCACCCGGCCCGTTCACGTCTGGGAAAATGGTAAAAGTCTGAGCACTCAAAGTCGCCTTGCGGTAGCTCTCGAGCTTCGGGCGAGTCGACTAAACCAACAACACACATGATAAACAACAAAACATCATATATAAGGTGAACCCCACAAAAGGCGGACGCTCGAGGACTCACCCAAAATCAATCAAAACACGCAAACAAATAGCAAAATGAACACAACGTTCCATTCAATCGCATATCGCATTGTCTTACATTACAAAATATGCCTACTCGGCGAACCGCTTCTAACACATTTAGGCAAATTAAACTACTCTGCGAGCTTGACGAGCCGCCAGATCCGGCGCCTACGGATGAACGCGGTGTCGGGTTTGGCGGATCGTCGTCAGCTCGCCCGCCATCGCCGAGCGGAAAGGCTGCTCAACCTTGAAGTCGCGATCACGGCTCGGGTCGTTCGCGCGACGACCGTCTCTGGTAGGAAGGAGGTCGCCCATCGCCCGAACGCGCTCTGTGGCTGACGTTCCTGCAGCTTGAGAACCTCGGACAGATCCACCGCCCGATCGATGAAGGGTACCCACTCGTCATCGTCGAGATCAAGTCCTCGGGAAGTGGGCGAGTCAAGGCTCAAGGCTGTCGGCGCTCATGACGAAGCGCCGACCGCGTCATGAACTCTCGACCGCGGCGCCTTCTCCAATACTCCCACACCTCAACGAGGTCTGAATAACCTCGTGGGCGACATCTCTTGGAGGTAGGCGGATGCAGGTCGCCGGCAAGCGTCGAGTCGACGAGCATGCTTACGCACTCCCTCGCGTCAAGAGTTCGCTTCTTCTTGGCCAATAACACGACCTGCGAAGAAGACAAGTATGAGTACCATGGAAACCACAAACAATACAATCAAAAGGGGAAGACACACTCACCAAGCAATGGGCGGCGAGTCCGTGATGAAACTTTGAAGCGATGTATGATCGTCACGAAGCCCAACAATAAGGGCTTGACGCCTTCGATCATCCTCCGCGTCGCAATGGCGGCCTTCGCTCGCCGTTCGCCGAGCTCGCTTCTTCTTTGCCTCCGATTCGCGCTCGAGGTCGGCGATCTTACGCTCGGCGGTGCCTAACGCATCAGCCGCCTCCATTTATCCGAGGACAAGCTCTGGCGAGCCACCTCCGCTTAGCAACTGAAGCTCCTTGTTTGCTTCTGGAAGCGGATTCCCTCTCGGCCTGCCGCGCCAATCGCTCTGCCGACTCATTTGCAGACCACATACATCTTCAAAGTCGGCACACACGAATTTCTCGGTGCCCACCGCTAAAATTTAGCGAGTGCGCACTCGAGGGCCCAACAACCACGAAAATTCCTCGTGCATACCGCTAAAATTTAGCGCCATATGCACTCGGGACTGGTTGAAAGTACAAAACAAGTAATTATAAGAATCAAGCCGCTGCTAAGCACCGACTGATCCTCGGGGACTGAGGTACGGATGGCCGCACCAAGCATGCCGTGAAGTTGTCTGGCGACCTGAGCAAAGACCGGCGTGTGCCGCGGCGTTAGTCGGTTTCAGCGTCGGTGGTCCTGAGGCGGGGCTCGGTCGCCACTTTCGCCGTGGCCGCCTTGGTCACGAAGGGAAGGTAGCAAAGCGCCGCCCGAAAAGTCGCTTCCTCGGTGCAAGAAGCGCCCTCCTTGGGCCGTGATTTGCCTCCTGCCGGTCGGTAGGCGGCCGCGCGTCATCGAGGCAGCGGCGATGTCGTCGCCAGCCTTCTTGCTGCCTTCCGTTGGCGGCGACCTCGTCACTTTTCCTCTTGCGGGAAGGGTCTTCCTCGCCACGTGAGGATACCTTGGCCGCGGTCGGGTGACCCATCTTTTTCACTCGGTCCTGCACATTGAGTCAAATCAATAAAATACAATCAAAGTACCAAAGGAAAATAAGGCCGAATGCACTCACTTGGCGGCGGAATGAAGCGCAGCCTGTCGAAACCGGCCAGTTTTTCGATTCGAGGCCCTGTCGGCGACTAAGCCCCAGCTCGGGGCGTCGGGGCCCGATCTGACGGCTTCTTCGATGTTGACGTAGCGGTTGGCGCCTCGGCGCCTTGGCGGCCTCCTCGTGATTGGGGCCACCACGGCGGAACTTCCTTGCGGCGAGGCCACGCGCTGGGACCTCCTTGCGGCGAAGTCGCCACGAGCCTTCCTAGCCGAAAGCCGACGCGAATGGCGGGCGGTGAGGCCAGCGGAGCTTACAGAGGGCGCATCTAAGCGCGGTTGTCGCCGAACTGCGCGTCCGGCGAGCTGAGCATCGAGCTGCCGTTGAGTGTGGCGGTGAAGCCACCTTCGGCGGCTTCATCTTCCTCCTCGGGGGCCCTCGCCTCCTTCTTCTCCTTCTTCTTCTTGGGAGTGGCACGGCGGGCGAGGTGGTCTCTGGGAGTTCGTCATCGTCGTGGCCTCGAGGCTCTGCCGCCTCGATCTCGCGCTGGCGTTGCGCGGGTCTTCGGGCCGGTGGGGCAATCTCCTCTTGGACTCGTCCTCGTCGTCCTCGTTACCCTTGGCGGGGCGACTCACTTGTGTCTGGGCGGATGGCTCGGGGCTCGTCGTGGTGGTAACCACCTTCCACCACTTGGAGCAATTGCGTCAAACACGAAGCGAGTTAGAGTTACGCTTGTTTACGCACCGCTATGCGAACAAGATAAAGGATTACCGTCGGGCGGACGCTTAGCGGTGTAAGGCACCCGGCCTGCGTCCAGCGTATGTCGCTTGGGTGATCTTCTTGACGCTGAAGGTAGTCCTCCGGCTTCCACTTTCGGCGGCAGGCTTCGTCGGGTCTCCTCGGCCGTGTCTTGGTACATGTAATGATCGCGTTAGCGGCGAGCGAGCCGTCGTCCAAGCCAACAATTATGCAGTTTACCGTCTGGAGCCCTTCTTCTTCGGACCGCGGATGGTGGAGCATCTCGTCGGCGACCATCCGCTGGTCGTGGGAGCTTGCCGACTGGAGATGGCGTGGCTCGGAGCGATTAGCGAAATGCAGCGGGATCGCCCGCCCTCCGGTCGCCTCGGTCACGTAGAACCATGACTTTTTCGATCGCTTGCGCTTTGGTGGCGACATCGGTCGAAGGAGGCTTTGGATTTGAGTTGGAAAGTCAAGCCGCCTGCTAACATTGGGCCGCCGCCTCCTACGGTGATCCGTCCATGGAGCAGATCTTGCCACGAGGGAAAATAGGGCGGCAGCCCAAGTAGCACTCGCGAGCGCCACGAAGATGGCGAGCTGCCGATACTATGGGGACCCGATCCGAGGCTGGATCCGTAGTAAGCCTTGAAGCGCCCGGAAGAACAAGGATGTGGGAACCCTAACCCCGCCGAGGTGGCTAGTGAAGGCGAACTCTCTCTCGCGGGTTGGGGTGGTTTCCCGCTGAGGATACGCCAGCCAATCCGGCCCGTGGATTCCGGCCTCGAAGGAAGGCCACCGCGCTGGTGCATTTGGATCTACCCAAGGTTCGTGGAAGGGCCATGGTGAGGATCTGGGAGGTCGGAAGATTCTTGGTCGATTGGATCGCGGAATCGAAGGAAGGAAGATGTGCGTACTCGGAGAAAATGGTGGGCGGTTGGCTACGATAGCCTACCATTCCTCTTATATAGTGGAGTTGCCCGCCAAGTCGAGGGGCCGTTACATGCGATGATTACGCCGAAGTTACCGTTGAGTTACCTTAACGGCTAGTTTGACCACGCTGACGGTCCAACTCTGGTCACTCGGCTCGTTAAGTCACTCGCGAAACCACGTCCGTTGGCTCGACTCACCGACGCGACTCGGTTTACGGATTTTTCCTTATACAGGAGCCGACGATTATTTGGATGCCAACTTGAAGCCGTATACTCCATCGGCCGTGAGCCACTCAAGCCTAATCAGCGGCGGCCTCGGGGACTCTTGATGGGGATACGCCTCTTGGGGTATACTCGGGACGTTCCGTGGCCCAAGGGCTGGCAGTGGGCCTGCATAGCGGCGAGTGGATCAAAGCCAGTGAGGTATCGGCGATGGAAGATGAAGGCCCAAAGCAGATAGGCCCGATCGGACTAGGTTGAATGATTACCGAAGTTGTAACCAAATCGGTTGAGATATGTAAACCCTAGGGAGGTGAGCTTATATAAACCTCCTATGGGGTGAGTAGAGACACGTTCCCTCATACACCCAAGCAACAACTTGCGCCTAGTCGCCGAGTTCGCCCATTGTAAACACCTCCATAATACAATCTAGCGGAGTAGGTATTTACCCTCGGGGCAACTGGGTAAACCCACATGTCTTTGCCCTCATCTCGCACTGAGATGGCTGGCCGCCCTTGCCTTGTTCTACTACTCACGCCGATTGCAGCGTCGCCGTGGTCATTCCTGACAGAGGCCGTCAAACTCCCCTAAATGAGGTAATCCCGTCCCCCATCTGGTATCGGGTTATGTTTCTCGCCGTTATCGTGGGTTTTCTTTTCGATCCACAACTTCCTCCGTGGATTACTCTTTTCTATGGCATTCAACTTCACCATCTGTCGCCCAACTCTCTTCTCCACATTGCTTGCTTCATCACTTTTTGAAAGTCTTTGGCTTGGCATTGAGTCATTTGGCCTCTTCCTAAACTTTATTCCTTGAAGAGGCAATTCGGATGGTGTTTATCCCATTGGGGTTGCATCATCTCCTTAGTCCCAATCTTCTTTTCTTTTCCTTTCCTTGTCCGATCTGTCCGATCTTGGCGGAGGCGATGGTTTTACATCCACGACTCCATAGTGCACAGGCAAGATTTTGGTCTTGTTCCTTTGACCCCTCCCAAATGATTGAGCGAAAAGGTCTTGGAAAAACAAAATCTTGACGGCGTAGGTGGCGGAGATAGAGGCTCTTTACCGTCGGGTGGAGGATCTCCAGTGATTCGGAGAAGGAGGTGAGCAGCGAGGACATCATCGGACGTTTCTTGGCCGTGGTCTGACCTCTCAGCGAGCGCACCGATGTTTATTTATTCTAGGCGCTGTGATCCGGCGAGGGTTTGGTGAGAAAATCTCGAGGAGGATCTTGACAGCCTTATCTTTGAAGTTCAAGGCGGAGAAAAAATCCGGGGAAGTCGCTAAGCTGCTCCGTTTTCTTTGGCGTTAGCGTCGCAGGTGTAGATTCGTCGCAGCGTGGCGTTTTACTGACTACATGTTTTTTTTCCTTTGTTTGCTAACAAAGTCCCTTCATTTGCGAGCTTCAAAGTGCTGTGCCGCGTTGGCCAAAAGTATCCGAATGCTCCGGATAATGAAGTGGTGGAGTCCAGAACTGCGCGCCTTGGCGCGATCTCCGGCGGAGGATGCCGACGAGTCGAGTGAGGACCATATGCATAAGCGATCTGAGCTCCGCGAGTCTTCGGATGCCTCGACTCCTCCGACTCCCGGAAACCCTCTGGGCCTTGGCGTCATAGTGATGGTCATGGGCTCTTCCTCTCCCATTCACCGCCATTCCTGTGAAGCATGTAGCACCGCACGCCAATGAAGGAAGAAGGAAGAAGGAAGAGAAAAAGGAGGAGAAGAAGGAGGAAGAGAGCTCGAAGGACTCCTCCTCGTCCGACTTGAGCTCACTTGGGCTCGTAAGTTTCTTGTTGTACTATTGTCCTTTTCCTTCATGATTTTTGCCGGTCTTTGATTGCTTCGTATGCAGGCATTCCTCCCACGATTCATCCAGTGATGGAGCGCGGGAGATGATGGGGGAGTCGAAAATTGCGTCTCCTCCTCCTCAGACGGTGGCGACTTCGGGTGGCGCGGCTCCGGATCCTCCGTTGCAGGATGTGCATGTGGTTGCGCCTCAGAATTTCGCCAGCGAGCCTTCGGAGTCGCCATCGGAGCATGTAAGTATTTCTTCTTCGTACCACAGGAGTTGAGAATCGACTTAGATTTCACTTATACGATGGTACCAACTATACAGACGGAAATTTTATTCCCGTCGTATAGTTGGTCGTTAAACCTACTGGAAACGCCAAAATTTACCTGTCTCTCCGAGAATTTTTTATCAATCTGAAACTTAATGAAATACTAAGTTTTGACAGAAAAATGACAGCTTAAATTTCTGTCCAACATTAACATCCATTGAATAGGATTTTAGCATTACCAAACTTCTACTTCACTAGAGCTTTAAGTGTTCCTTATTCAACACAAGCTTAATTAAAACTTAATTGAAAGTTTAAAACTTTACCCAAACCTTTATTTCACATGGGTTGCCTCCCATGAAGCGCTCTTTTATGGTCAATAGATTGACCGTGATGTTGCTCATTTTAGCTCAATTTTATCCTTCCTACAGTTGCCATTCCTTTTATATTTTGCTTAATCGCCTCTTTTGGGATAATCACATGTATGGTGACTGCACTTATATCTTCTTTTGCTCGATAATGCTTCAAGCATTGTCCATTCACCGCTTTCAATGAATAGGCTTCTTCAACTATATAGGGGCCTTACCACTTCGATCTGAGCTTTCCCATTGGATTCTTAAACGCAGTACGGTATGCCCAAAGAGTGTCATTCAACTTGTATGACCAATCTTTTCTTAATTTATCCATCGTCTTCTCGAGTATGGTCTTTAATTCTATATTGGAGAGTTCCACTTGACCACTTGTTTTAGGATGATATGGTGAAGAAATGCGGTGAGTCACTCCATGTTTGTAAAAGATTTTCCTAAAAGTTCCTTCCATAAAATGAGAACCACCGTCAGTGATTAAAAATCTAGGGACTCCAAACCTGGGAAATATGACATCCTTGATCATCTTCACGGAAGTAGCCGCATATGCATGGCTTGTTGGAATAGATTCAACCCATTTAGTGACATAATTGACAATAACAAGAATATGAGTGTAACCATTTGATTCTAGAAAAGGTCATATGTAATCCATTCCTCATACATCAAAGGTTTCAATTATAAGACTATAATTCATTGCCATCTCTTGTATTCTACCTATATTACTCCTTTTCTAGCAAGCATCACAATGTTCTACATACATGTGTGTGTCCTTGAACAAGGTGGGCCAATAGAATCTGGATTGAAGTACCTTTGCTACAGTTCACTTACCTGCATGATGTCCTCCATACGGTCTGTCATGACAAGCTTGCAAAATTGCATTCATTTCATGGTTGGGAACACACTTTCGAATCATTCCATCGGGTCCATGACGATATAATAAGGATCATCCCAAAATTAATATTTAAGATCATTAAAGAATTTCATTCTTTGATTTATTATCATATCAGGAGGTAGAAATTTTCCTGTAAGATAGTTAGCATAATCTGCAAACCAAGGATCGGTGATTTCAACATTCGCTATATATTCTTCCGGAAATGACTCATTTATAGGTACGAGGTCAATGATTATTCCCTCCATCCTAGAGAGATGATCTGCTACCGGATTATCCTTGCCCCTCCTATCTACTATTTGCAAATCATATTCTTGCAGTAATAAGACCCATCTAATCAACCTAGGCTTCGCATCCATTTTCACAAGGAGGTGACGCAAAGTTTGGTGATTTGTATGAATTATTACCTTAGAATTAATTATCTAAGGTCTAATTTTTTCACGAGCAAAAATTATAGCTAGGAACTCTTTTTCTATAGTAGCATATTTTTTTGAATCTTATTAAGAGTTCTACCGGCGTAATGAATAACATTTAAGTTCTTTCTACCTCGCTGTCCTAACACAGCTCCTAAAGCATAGTCACTAGCATCACACATGATTTCGAAAGGTTCGTCCCATTTTGGAGATTGCATGATAGGTGCCGAAACTAATTCGTTCTTAAGGTTTTCAAAAGCTGTAATGCAATCATGATCTAAGTAGAACGGGGTATCTTTCTCAAGAAGTTTAGTGATAGGCATAGCTATTTTAGCAAAATCTTTTATAAAACGCCTATAAAAACCTGCATGTCCTAGAAACATTTTTAAGTTTTTTATGTCCTAAGGTACTGGAAGATTTTCTATAGCATTTATATTAGACTTATCTATTTCTATACCCTTCTCTAAAACCTTATGTCCAAAAACTTTAACTTCTCTTACCATGAAACGACATTGCTCCCAATTCAAAACCAAATTTGATTGCCTGCATCTCGACAAAACTTTGGTTAAATTGTAGAGACAATTATCAAATGTTGCTCCATAAACAACGAAATCATTTGTTAGAACTTCCATAGTCTTTTCAACAAGACCATCAAAGACTTTTAAAACACATTCTTGAAAAGTTGCACCTGCGTTACATAAGCCAAGCAGAATTAATCTATAAGCATATGTGCCATAAGGACAAGTGAAAGTTGTTTTCTCTTGATCTTATAGTTGTATAGCAATTTGAGAATAGCCGAAATACCCATCAAGAAAACAGAAATAAGAGTTATTACTAAGTATTTCTAAAATTTTATCCATAAATGGTATAGGTTTATGATTTTTCTGTGTCTCATGGTTTAGTTTCCCAAAATGTAACGTCCCAGTATATAGGATCTGTCGAAGGGTAGATTTAGGGATATGAATTGTTGCATGCATTCATTTGTGAAAATGTGGGTAAAATTTTCGCCAAATAAAAACTTCGAGTGATCAATGTTTCTTTCTTACTTTGAGAATAGGTTTAGTCTTAAAGGAGGATTGCTATAAACTTTGATATGATCTTAAAGGAATCATATGTGTTTTGAAATGAGTTTGGATTCTAAAACTTAAGTGTTTTATAATTTAAAAGATGTTGATATAAGATTTGAACCTTGAATTGATTAAAAGGAAAGTATTATAACTTAAATCTTATCTAAAAACAATATTGTATATGAAATTCATTTCATATACATAAACAGGTTACAAAGAATGAACTTATTCAGATTATTCCAAATTTCACAATTTACACCAGAGTAAAGAATAAGAATATTCTTTATTAATAAATATATAATCTTTATTACAAATGAACCAAATAAAGATTACAAGAATTATAAAAGAAGAATTACAAAAGAATAAGAAAATTACAATTGTTTATCTACTAACTATCCTATATCTAAAATCTTCATCCTTATCTTTTGTACCTGCAAAACAAAGATTAAATAGAAAACAAAAATAAGAATAGTGTTAGTATAGTTCTCTCAGATATGTCAGTGAAGTACACTTGACAATCTCATCATTGAGAAATGTTATAAAGGGGCAAGTTTCAACAATACGAAAGATTTCATCTTTCAGAAATTCAAAGCTAGAATTCAAATGACAGCCGAAATGGACCAATTCACCAGCCAGGTAAAAGTAGTTTGGTAATAGTAAGTTCAAACTTTCTGAACTTATCCACATGTGCATAGCAGGCACACAAGCTGCACACACACAAGCATGCAAAAGGGTGTGCTGTCAATCCCACAAGCACAGCCAAATACCACAAAACCACAGCACAGACGTGGGGAAAGCACTCGTGCATCACTCCACTATACATCACACAAGAACAACAAGTGTAGACAACAGCCAAACCCAACCACCCAGATCAACCCTAACATCACCAGAATGGTGACATAAGGAGGGAATGGATCTGGTGTATAGCAAGGTCAAGCCCAGGATCTAGGAGGAGCAGGCAAGCTCAAGAGCAAGTTCAGGAGCCCAGCAAAAGCAGATCAAGATCCAGATCAAGATCATCATCAAGCTACCACATCCACATCAGAATCTGTGGTGAGCCTCATAAAACCATCACATGTTTTCATCATATTATCTAAATAAAAGCATGTGTTGTTTTATGAGATAATCTCTCCATAATCACCCAAGAGGAGTGCATCTATCCTAGAGATTTAAAGTATAAGGATAAGAAATCAAGCTCAACCACAAACACTAAACCCTCAGACAAGCATCACTGGGTTCAGTGTTATTTTTTTACAACTTAGATCATTTTCATTTGATCCTAACAGATCAGGGCACATCTCTCAGAGAGAGAGAGAGTAGCACCTCTAAATCTATAAGTTTCAAACAAACTATTGCCCAACTAACTAGGAATTATATCCTAGAGCCTCAGACCAACATCATAGGCAGGTAAATTAATAAAAAGCTTCCATATCATCTTATCAGTTTTGATCACAAGCATAATCAAGCTAAGCCCAGAAATAAAAAATCCAATCACTTGTGTGCCAGAATACAGTGGTATCACAAGGACAAGTTCTTAATTAGCTAAAACCAATCTTTACTTAGTTTCCACAGATAAAAGGGGACAACCACTACATATCATTTTCCTGAAGCCAAGTGCCAGGAATCAACTTTAAATTCATTTATACATCCACAGAAATCATTGCAAGCAATGATTTGATTCAGTGAGTATAATCTTAGACAAGCCAACAGTATAATTGCAGTAAGCAACTACTGTCAGTATAAGCAATCTGACAGTAGAGTAAACTCCTAGATCAACAACATAATCCAATCAACGATTTCATTGATACACTAGCATGGATCATGGTGGATTACCACTAGAATTAATCTGACATGCAACTAGTATCATCAAATCCACTATCAACCATTAACCACAGCAAACAATCATTTCCCATGATCAGATATGAACCATACTAGATCTAAAGCCTCATAGATATGAACAACAGGGGGTTATGAACCCTAATCAGAGCTAGAACTCTAATCTAGAGATGAACTCAACCAGCACATAGTCACTCGACATGAAAGTCACTAGATATACAGGGAGAATCATGGCAGTAGCATGGACAAACACCACAATGATAACTTACCCGAGGTCCTCGCTGATGAATCGAAGAGGAAGAGGGCCGACGCCCGCGACACGGAGCACCAGGGCGCAGAACTGCACCTGCCCCGGTGGCGGCCGCAGCAGCTCACGAGACCAGCACACCATCGCAGACGGGATCGCGGCGGCGGCGACAACACCTTTCCGAACCCTAGGGTTCGGGAATGGGGTGTAACTGACCACAGGGAAGCCCCGGATTCAAATCCAAGTGGATAGCACGAACGAGTGTCGTCGACAACCCCAACTCACACCACGGCGGCGGCCAGAACGGCCGACAGCGGCAGGAATCAACGGTGGCTGCATCGCCGGCCATGGGGTCGAGGCAGGGGAGGAGGGGATAAGGTAGAGGGAGAGAGGGAGACAGAGTGGGCTGGGTGGGCGAAAACCCTTCGGGGTAGTCATTTGACCCTGCCCTATTGGGCCACCCTGGCCCAATAAGCCCAAG
Organism: Avena longiglumis; assembly: GCA_030063025.1. Lineage (NCBI taxonomy): Eukaryota > Viridiplantae > Streptophyta > Magnoliopsida > Poales > Poaceae > Avena > Avena longiglumis. Next base: position 123,082,774 of record CP125978.1, read on the forward strand.
GGGCCAGCCCAAATTATTTAATAAAATTTTGATCAATTAGAAAAGACCAAAACGCCCCTGACCTCAATAAAATTATAGAAAATAAAATAAAAGTCCAAAAATTATCAATAAAATATTTTTTGGATTCACAATAATCCACTCTGTTCAAATAAAATAAAATATAAATATTTAAACACTTAAAATTTTATAAGAATTTTGTAATTTATATATACCTTATGGAATTTTACAAAATTATTGAAAAGTGATAAAAATAAATAAAAAGCACTTTTCATTATTTATTAATATTATAGTATTTTTGAAAAATACTAAATAAATATTTTGTAATACAAATAATTCATATTCCTATAAGGATAAATGTTTATAATTTAAGTAAAATACAAAAATCTTAGAAAAATAAGAATTCTAATTTAAAATATAATCATGTATTATTATTTCACTTAATTAAATATTTATCATTTATTAAATAATTATAGAGTAATAAGCATTATAAAAATCATACCTTGTTATTTATAAATCACAAAAATACATGTAATATACCAAAATGATCACAAAAATAACATTTACATATTAAAATTCTAATATTCTACTTTTGAGTTAAAAAAATTCAAATATTTTAACAACCCAAATATAAACTTATTAATAATTCATATAAAGATAAATAAAACTTATTAATATTCCTAAAATGAGTTAAATAAGTCTAATAAATAGTATTAGTCTCAAATATTAACAAACTAATGCCATCATGATTTAAAACATTATAAATGTTTTTTACTTTAGAAAGATTTACAACCTTAAATGAAGATTATCTCTAAAAAGAATACCATTAATAATAAAGTCCTTAAAGAACAACTTGTGAACAATCAAATCTTCTCTAAACCATATTAATCCCCAAATTAAAAAAAACTACTACAACACTATATAAATCCATAAATAGTTAAGTAATATTTTATTAGATTTATAAACTATACTCACTCATCTATAAAGGGTAAATGATACTACTCTATCATAGAATTAAGAAACCATTCTTAAATAACTTAAAGAACACTTTTCAGATATACAAGATATTAATGTATAAGTACTATACTTTCAAAACTATCTATATTTTAAAGTTAAATTTAGTCTCCAAGAATCTAAATATAATACCATACACCTTACTACATGTTTTATAGTTAACTTTGGTCTGAAGTAGTTAATCTATAAAGCAACTCAAGCCAAACCATTTGTTTAAAACAAATAACATTAACCATCACTAACTAACCACAAGGTTTATTTAGACCTTAGAAGAGAAACCTTTTCTTCGAAGGTTATCCTTTTTGCCACTTAAAATAAAAAAACCTTGCATAAGTAATCCTAACTAGTATGTCATAAGAATGTATATTTTACTCCTACAAATATGTTGCCTACAACCACTCCTAAACTCTAATAAAAGTACAACTATGAAACTTATTTAAAAGGACTACACATTCCAAAGTAACCACTTCCGGAATCTAAACACTAGAACAACGCTATTCCCAGGATCTGCGCTTAGAACGTGCATCACATTACTTATGCATAAAAGCATACTGCTTCTTTAAAAATTAGTCCTTACAGGACCAATGATGCTGATTTCAGATTTTGGATCTTATACATTGACTCGAAGACCGTGAGTGCATAATCTTGCCATAACAAAAGGCAAGTTCACACTTGCTCATGTCCTTTGTTTATTTTTTGTAAAGTATTTTACAAATCCAGTGTTGTCTTCACCTGCATTTTAAAAAGGTTAGAAAACACTATTTTCCAATAATAATGAGGACTATTGATTATTGATCCAGGGTGATCAGTTAATCTATTAAATCTGACAGTTGGGATACCACTGTTCAGAACTATATCACCTAGGACTTAACAACCAATGTCGCCAGTGATTCTTGCGCCGTATATTGCGCGTTGACCATGAGATTTGGAATGGGACAGAGAAGTCAGCTGTATCTTCTTCCTCTCACATGAAGCCAGATGTGCAGGTCGTGGCTGTTATCCTCGTAGTGTGTATTTTAATTGGTAATTCGCAGAGGATATGCAGCATATGGGTAGGAACCCTCAATGTCCCACGATAGTTCTGACATCTAACGGTTTGTACAAACCATTGCTGTAATTCTTTATGTGGGCATGGTGTACACCAAGGAGGCATGCGGGGTCGCGAAGGGGGCAGTGATTGGCTTGGATCATCTTCTGGGCCCCACATCATGGAATTGTGGACGGGAATAAGCTACCCGATTGTGCAACAAAGAGTTGATCTCTCATGGGTAAAGTGACGCACCTCTGCAGGGTGAAAGAACTGTTGGAGATATGCCCAAGAGGAAATAATAAAGTGGTTATTATCATATCTTCATGCTTATGATAAATGTTTACATACCATGCTATAATTGTATTAATCGGAAACATTAATACTTGTGTGATTTGTAAACATAAAAAAGTCCCTAGTAAAGCCTCTTGTTAAACTAGCTTGTTGGTTAATATATGATCATGGTTTCCTGATCATGAACATAGAGATGTTATTAACAACAGGGTCATATCATTAGGAGAATGATGTGATGGACATATTCCTATAGTTAAGCGTAGCATAAAAATCAAGTCATTTAATATAGTTCATTTGCTATAAGCTTTCTGATACATAGTAACCTAATTCCTTCGACCATGAGATTATGCTTATCACCATCACCGGAAGGATGCTTTGATGACATCAAACACCACACCGTAACTGGGTGGCTATAAAGGTGGCATTGAGTGTTCGGAAAGTATGGGTTGAAACACATGGATCAAGAGTGGGATTTGTCCATCCATATGATGGATAGATATACTCTGGGCCCTCTCGGTGGAATGTCATCCAATTAGCTTGCAAGCATGTGACTGGCTCAAGGGATCACATATCACGGGAACGAGAAAAGAGTACTTATCGGTAACGAGGTTGAACTAGGTATGCAGAGATACCGACGATCAAAACCTCGGATAAGTAAAATATCGTGAGACAAAGGGAAATTGGTATCGTATGTAAGTGGTTCATTCGATCGCAAAGTAATCATAGAAATATGTGGGAGCCATATGAATTTCCAGATTACTCTATTGGTTATTGATCGGAGAAGTGTCTCGATCATGTCCGCATAATTCACGAACCGTAGGGAGACACACTTAAGGATTCGATGTTGTTGAGTAGTTATGGAATGATGAGTAAGAGACCAAATGTTGTTCGGAGTCTTGGATGGGATCCGGGATATCACAAGGATATACGGAATGGTCCGGAGAATAAGATTCATATAAGGAAATTCCTATTTTGGAGTTGGGGAATGATTCCGGTGTTTTCACCGGGAATGTTCTAGAAGGGCCCGGAAGGTCCGGCACTCCGGAGGGGAAGGGTACATGAATGTGTCATGACAATGTGGAATGGTTGCATCATGTACTAGGTCACTTGGCTGGGCAAAAATAAAGGGAGAAATCAAATCCTAGTTTAAAAGTCAAACGCCAATTTGAAAAAGTCAAGCGGCAAGTTTGCTTGGTGGAGGAGAGGAAACCTACTTAGGAGGAAGTCCCACCCTCCACCCACTGCCAAGGAGGAGGAGGAGGACTCCTCCTAGCCGCCTCCTCCCACCTATAAAGAAGGGCAGGTGCCCTCCCTACACCCAACTCACCTAAAACCCTAGCCCCAAGCCGCCTCCTCCCAAGTCGCCGCCTAGGGCCTCCCAAGTCGCCGACTAGGGTTTCCCCAAATCCTAGCCGCCTACACCTCTCCCTTGGTGCCTCTAAACCATAGACCACCAAGGCCTCTCATAGTCCACCATACTCGCTCGGCTTAAGCCTCGAGATCTCCTCTACTTCCGTACCACGTCGTCAGCCGGAATCACGAGGAGAGTGCTACAACCTCTCTTCACTTGGAACAAGGGAGAGGAAGGTCTTCATCGAGTACCAAACGTGACCGATCATGAAGGCGTTCTTAACGCAGCGCCTTGGAAGGATCGCTTACGATCTTGAGATCGGCAAGAGTACAACTACATCACCCACGAGAATCTGCTCTCATTAACCGCTTTGGAATCTTAGAGGGTGAGTTCTCTATCGACTCGTTGCTACAATCTAGTAGATAGATCTTGGCTTGTTTGTTTGTATGCGGTAGAAAATTTTTGTTTTCCATGCTACGAACCCCTACAGTGGTATCAGAGTCGTGTCTATATGTAGATCTGTTGCACGAGTAGAACACAATGGTCATTATGGGCGTTGATGCTTTTGTTGTCGATTGATTCTTGTGTACTTTGCATCTTGCGGGATGGTGGGATGAAGCGGCCCGGGCTAACCTTACATGACATCGTTCATGAGACTTGCTCCACGCTTGACATGCAACTTGTATTGCATAAGTGGCTTTGCGGGTGCCTGTTTCTCCCAACATAGTTAAGATTCAATTTACAATGGGTGATTAACAATACTAGTATCAATGTTGTGGTTCTTGTTCGTAAGTTAGAACGACACTTATTGAAAGCCCCAAACCACGTAAACCATGCAAAGAAAATTAGAGGCGTCTAACTTTGTTTTGCAGGGGGTGTGCTGTGATGTGATATGGCCATCATTGTGATTGTATATGATGTATGCAATGTTCCTTATTGTAAGTAGGCAACCGGCAGGAGCCATATGGTTGTCTTTTAAATTCCGTTAAGACCCACGTGTCTATTATTCAAAGTAGTTGTAATAGTTGATGCTGGTGGACGACAACCATGAAGCGGCGCCATTGACCTTGACGCCATGCCGGTGATGATGGAGATCATGTTCGTGCTTGAAGATGGAGATCGGAAGCACAAGAAGAAAGGCCATATCATATCACATATTATGAATTGCATGTGATGTTAATCCTTTTATGCATCTTGTATTGCTTAGTTCACGATGGTAGCATTATAAGATGATCCCTCAAGCCCACAATTTCAAGTTAAAAAGTTTTCATCCTTAGTAAGCACCGTTGCTAAAGCTCGTTGTTTCAAGCACCACGTGATGATCGGGTGTGTTAGATTCTGCAGTGTATACAACATGAGCAAGCTAGATTTGCTCATGCGAAGCTAAGGTTTGATCTTGACGAGCCTAGCATGTCATACGGTCTCGGAACACGGATCATCGAAAGGTAAAGCATGAGTCATATAGTAGATATGATGAACATGTTGATTGTTCGCCATTGAAGCTACATCAACTCTCGTGATGATCGGTTTTGATGTGGTGGATTTGGTTCATGTGATCACTAAAACAATGTGAGGGATATTGTTTTGAGTGGGAGTTCAACGGCAATATGATTAAAAGTTGAACACTATTTATCATAAATTAAATCAAAGTGAATTTGCATAATTGTTGTAGTCATTGGCATCTGTTTACCACCTTGCGCTTAGTTATAATTGAGATGATTGAACTATAGAATTCTGGTTAGTTACTTGACGAACTGGCATCGTATTGTTTTGAAGTGTTAATCTAAAGTTTAAAAGTCCTATTGCAAACTTTCAATAAGTTCTGGTTACTCCATGAAGTTTAATAATTGGTATTAAAACAAGAGTGACAATTCCAAGTGTTAGTGTATGAGTATCATGTTTGTCTCCATGATTCTTGATATTCAAAGGATTGTCTTAATATCAAGGTTATCTAGGATCTGAAAGAGTTGTTTCAAAAACCATGATGTGTGGAAGATATTGTGATATCTGAAACGAAGTTTTGGTTGCAACATGATAGAGTATAATATGGCAAAAGTCATGTTCTCATATTTGATGAGAATTTTGCAAAAGGTTGGAGACACTGGTTGTCCTAATCCTCCAAAAGGATTTGGAGAGCAACATTATACTCGCGATTCACCATTATAAGCTAAAAGTAGCTTGATCATGGATAATCCCATGATAAGGGTGAATATTCGATGTAGGTAAAATGTTTACTACACCAAGAGATTACTAAAAAAAGGAATTTGAAAGAACACCAAACATTCGATGATGGTGATCTACTTCAAAGTGCAAGTCCAAAGACATTGGTATTTTACTATACATGCTTTGTACTATGTGTCATGTATATGGCTCCACTATTGATGTTGATATATTCTTTCAAACAGAAAAGGAAATACTGAAAGAAAATCTCATAAATATATGGCAGAAAAGAAAAGACTAGAATTGTTCAGCTTAAGTATATAGATGATATACATGTTATGGATATATTCTTTGCTTATTAAACAATGTGGTTCTTAAGTATTTGATACTGAATTTGTTGGTATGAATCGTCATACGAAACAACAGAATTCATGAACTACAATGGCCTAAGTAACTAGCAAAAGAATATGTGATGATGTTTATCGAGAACAAATAAAGGGTTATTGTGTTGCTCGTTAAACATCAAAGCTTGCCTTCAAGATTTGTTTTATCAGGTATTATGAGAACAAAAGGGTTGTTAAAATAATTGTCGTAATCCATAAAAGATGGATGATTCACAAATCTCGTTGGAGAAATCACATCCATAAAACTAGTGCTAAAAATGTCAAAAGACAAATTGATTGAAAGATCACTTAGGAAGTGACATCGCCGTTTAAAATTATATTGGAAAGAAAACATGAAGAAACTCCATGTGGATGGAATTTTGGAGTCTTTTTGATTTTTGATCAAATGACGCTTGTGAAACTTTCTTAGAGATAATTAAAACTTCGTTCTTAGGTCAAAAGGGAACGAATTTCTAGCTTATTGGAACTTGTACATATTGTTGTATGAAGTCCATTATGTGTAGTCAAGAGCGATGGATTTCAACTTCATATGCTTCCTCCGAAAATTTGAGTGAATATATGAATATTTACTTAATAAGGATGAATTATGAAACATTTGAAAAGTTCAAAGATTTTCAAGATGAAGTGAAAAATCATTGTAACTAGAATATAAATAGTTTATGATAAGATCATAAAGGAAGATATTTGAGTTACGAGTTTAGCATAATACCTAAGATTTAAGGAATCGTTTCGTGGATTTGCATTTCCCGAAACATCATAAGAGTATGGAGCGTTCGAGATATGTGATTAAACCTTGTTTGAAATGGTAAGATCAAAGGTGCAATTCATAAATCTGCCATTATATTTTAAAGATTAAAAGCTTTAGAGACTATCGTTTTTCCACTGAAAAGAGCTCCATCATAATCTGTTGAATTGACACCATATAAAGTTATGGTTTGGGATAAAACCCAAGTTGTCCTTTCTTAAATATTGGTATGTTATGCATAAGAAAGATGTTTGCAACCAAAGTCGGATGAACATATCTTTGTATGTTATTTTGAATAATTGTTGAGTATTCCTCCATAACACCAAAGGCAAAAAGGTTTGTCGCTTAGAACGTCAAGTTTCTTTGAGAAGGAATTTTCCGTGAAAAGTTAAGTGGGAGGACAATAAAACTTTGATAAGGTTAAAGGAACCTTAGCTATATGTGCAAAGTTGCGCAGCACCGAAAAGTGTTCGAGGCGAATAATGCTCATGGCTCACGTGCCTCAAAGGTTGTGGTCACGGAGATCTAAGTTTCTATTGAAACAAGTAGGTCGGGTAAACCATCAAATACCAAGATTTGAGAGTTAAATCATTATTTGACAATAATGATCCGACTACATGCAAAGAAGCGATGATGGGCCCTGACTCCATAAAATGGCTTGAAGCCATAAAATCCGTGATAGTTCCATACATGAGAAATCAAGCTTTGAACTTGAAGGACCCTCGATAAAGGTGTAAGACCGTACAGTCGTGTTTGGATCTATAAAGAAATAGACATGGATGTTTCACATCTATGAAATTATCGACATGTCGGGAAAGAGTTCACGACAATGTTCAAAGAGTTGACTATGACAAGATCTGATCTTTCATTAAGCGATATTTAGTCTAGACGGATTAATGTAGCAACCACTACATATAATTTTGTTATGTGGTAGTTGAATAAGCAAAACAAAGTTCTTGTAATAGAATTGTTACCTAGAACGTGTGCATAACACGGTCCAAAGGGTTTTGTTATTTCAAAGAATGCTAAAAGCATATGCAAACTTCAATGGTTGAAGTGAGCATCGCGGAGTTGGAATCTTCACTATGATGAAACTGTTAAGAGTTTAATTTCATCGGAGACAATGAAGATGCTTGCATTTGCAAGAAATTAAGTGGGAGCGCTAAGACATATTTATAATACATTATGTGGAATACATATTGTTTATTGGAAATGATGTATCTTTTATTAACACATATTAAGAATTTCATGCCGATGAAAGATTTAGGCAAAACCCAAATATTTGGCATCAATATCTATATAGATAGATTGAGACGCTAATATGGTTGTGCCGAAAGTACATAGATGATATATTGAATGAATTCAATATAGAAACTACAAGAAAGGTTCTTGTTGCATATGAAGGATTGAATAAATATTTAAGTATTTTTGATACTAAATAGATAAAATCACAAAGAATATTTTATCAATCATGCTGTGATGTGTACAAATCCAGATATGTCCTATGCTCTAAATGTTATGAGCGTATACCATAATGATTCATAAGATGATTATTGGACGATAGTAAAGATATTCTTATGATCTTGTAAAAGAAATAAAAATATATTATTTTTAAGAAGTGACAAATAGATGGTTAGTTCATTGTAAAAGTACTACATTGATACTAGTTTTTGTCACAAAGTACAAATTAAGTTTATCTCAATCTAAACTAAGGGTGGCACAATATAATGGAAAGTAAGTTCCATAATGGATTTGGATGAGTTCCAAAGTTAAGACATTGTGACAGATACTACAACAAAAGGGCTAAGTATATAACTGCTATTATAGCAGCTAAAGAGGGCATTTGTGTCAAGTAGTTTGTTATCAAACTAGGTGTAGTTCACAGCGGGATAATACTATGAAGATATATTGTACGACAATATTATCAACATGTTTTAACCCCAAAGAACTAAAGGTCTCACCAAAGGACCAAATTTATACAAAGCCATCTCATTAGAGAATGAGTGATGCATAGAGACGCAAAGACATGCAATTACACACGGACCTGGAAGTGTCAGATCCGGAGATCAGTTGACCACTAGCAATTGTGTACATACAACACCGGAAATCCATAGGTGTTGAATACACAAAGGTTTGAAAATAGATTATTGACTCTAGTGCAAGTGGGAGACTATTGGAGATATGCCCAAGAGGCAATAATAAAGTGGTTATTATCATATATTCATGCTTATGATAAATGTTTACATACCATGCTATAATTGTATTAATCGGAAACATTAATACTTGTGTGATTTGTAAACATAAAAGAGTCCCTAGTAAAGCCTCTTATTAAACTAGCTTGTTGGTTAATATATGATCAAGGTTTCCTGATCATGAACATAGAAGATGTTATTAACAACAAGGTCATATCATTGGGAGAATGATATGATGGACATACTCCTATAGTTAAGCGTAGCATAAAGATCAAGTCATTTAATATAGCTCATTTGCTATAAGCTTTCTGATACATAGTAACCTAATTCCTTCGACCATGAGATCATGCTTATCACCATCACCGGAAGGATGCTTTGATGACATCAAACACCACACCGTAACTGGGTGGCTATAAAGGTGGCATTGAGTGTTCGGAAAGTATGGGTTGAAACACATGGATCAAGAGTGGGATTTGTCCATCCATATGACGGATAGATATACTCTGGGCCCTCTCGGTGGAATGTTATCCAATTAGCTTGCAAGCATGTGACTGGCTCACAAGGGATCACATATCACGGGAACAAGAAAAGAGTACTTATCGGTAACAAGGTTGAACTAGGTATGCAGAGATACTGACGATCAAAACCTCGGATAAGTAAAATATCGTGAGACAAAGGGAAATTGGTATCGTATGTAAGTGGTTCATTCGATCTCAAAGTAATCGTAGAAATATGTGGGAGCCATATGAATTTCCAGATTCCTCTATTGCTTATTGATCGGAGAAGTGTCTCGATCATGTCCGCATAATTCACGAACCGTAGGGAGACACACTTAAGGATTCGATGTTGTTGAGTAGTTATGGAATGATGAGTAAGAGACCGAATGTTGTTTGGAGTCTTGGATGGGATCCGGGATATCACAAGTAGATCCGGAATGGTCCGGAGAATAAGATTCATATAAGGAAATTCCTATTTTGGAGTTGGGGAATGATTCCGGTGTTTTCACCGGGAATGTTCTAGAAGGGCCCGGAAGGTCCGGCACTCTGGAGGGGAAGGGTACATGAATGTGTCATGACAATGTGGAATGGTTGCATCATGTACTAGGTCACTTGGCTAGGCAAAAATAAAGGAAGAAATCAAATCCTAGTTTGAAAATCAAACGCCAATTTGAAAAAAGTCAAACGACAAGTTTGCTTGGTGGAGGGAGAGTAGGAAACCTACTTAGGGAGGAAGTCCCACTCCCTCCACCTGCCGGCCAAGGAGGAGGAGTTGGAGGAGGACTCCCTCCTCCTAGCCGCCTCCCTCCCACCTATAAAATAAGGGGCAGGGGTGCCCCCTCTTCCCTACACCCAACTCACCTCAAACCCTAGCCCCAAGCCGCCGGCCTCCTCCCAAGTCGCCGCCGCCTAGGGCCCTCCCAAGTTGCCGACTAGGGTTTCCCCAAACCCTAGCCGCCGGCTACACCTCTACCCTTGGTGCCTCTAAACCCTAGACCACTAAGGCCTCTCTCATAGTCCAACATACTCGCTCCGGCTTAAGGCGAAGCCCTGCGAGATCTCCCCTCTACTTCCGTACACGCCGTCAGGCCGAATCACGAGGAGAGTGCTACAACCTCCACTTGCTGGAACAAGGGAGAGGAAGGTCTTCATCGAAAATCGAACGTGACCGATCATTGCGAAGCCGCTGAACGCAATAGGAAGGATCGTCTACGTGATCTTGAGATCGGCAAGAGTACAACTACACCACCCACGAGAATCTGCTCTCGTTAACCGCTTTGGAATCTTCGAGGGTGAGTTCCTCTATCGACTCGTTGCTACAATCTAGTAGATAGATCTTGGCTTGTTTGTTTGTTTGCGGTAGACAAATTTTGTTTTCCATGCTACTGAACCCTACAAATCAGAACTTGTTACCCACTCCGGGAAGGAGTCAATCGAGAAAAGAATTCCATGAAAGTTCTGGTAAACCCGTGAAGGCTGTCGGACATAGTTTTTCAGAATAAAAGCAACCTTTCAAGAAATGTTTATGAAAACTTGCATTGCCTACGACCTACGGTCTATGGTTGTAGATATAGTGCATCAAACACTCCTTTTCTAGTGAATTTGCTGAGTACGCTCGTACTCAAAGTATCTTCTTAACCCTTGCTAGATTCTGAAGCCATAAAAGCGATGTCTATATCAAGATATGCTCCAGGACTTATCAAGACCAGCTAAAGCTCTTCAATGAAGACAAGAAAGTCAACATATACCTCAACTCAAGTGAAGACAAAGATACTGATTAGATAGAAATACAATCTCTAACCAAAGAACCTATCTCTGTAGTGCGTTGCAATAAAAACAATGCCAATTCCTTAGTTAAATACTAGTTTTAGTAATATAATAGTTTTGCGTTATTCATCTTTGATTCTTCTTTGTAAGAAGTTCTTTCTCTCTCTTAAACCTAGAGTGTTCTCTGGATCTTATGTAAAGAGTGAGTTGTAACCTTTAGCCATGTATTGGACCCGCGGTGTTTCTGTTGTGCCATTCCGAGGGATGTAATACTAGCGAATGGTGTTTCATTGGTGTTATGTCAACGACTATAGTATACTACATCATGTAGTGGTACGCTGGGTCACCGCATAAAATCAATGCACATGCGATATCCAACAATAGGTTTTATAGGAACTAGCTCACCATACTTATTCATAGCAGCATCAAGACCACCTTGTCTTGGTATGCAATGAGCTGGGCTGACCCATTTACTGTCAGAAATAGGATATATTATGCCGACATATAATAAGCGTATAACTTCTTTTCTTACTGCTTCCTTTGTTTTCGGATTAAGCCTTCTTTATGTGTCAACTACAGGTACATCATCATCAAGCATGGTAAACTTGTGTGTTACAATAGATGGGTCTATTCCTTTAATATCACTTAGAGTATATCCAAATGCTTCACGGTGCTTGATCAAGACCGAAATGGGTTTATTTGATTCATTTTATACTAATTTTTTACTAACAATAACATGACATTTATTTTCATTATCTAAGAACTCATACCTCATATCGTCTGGAAGTCATTTCAATTCAATTGGCGGAGGTTATTCATCTCCTTTTCTTACCAGTTCTTCATATTCATGTGGATTTTGTGCTTCCGGAAAAGAATCAAGGTAATCATCCATGTATTCTCTTTCCTCATTGACGAGGGTTCGACTCGTCAATGTCCATTGATATGGACTTGGGTTTTGGAGAATATGGGGATGATGGAGATCGCAATACGGTTAACAGACACGCAGAAAGGGGACACGAGGCTTACCTAGGTTCAGGCCCCCGAAGGGAAAACCCTACTCCTGCTTGTCTGTTCCTGATTACAGCAGAACCGAAAGTTACAGGGGGTGCGCAGATGCAATCTAGCATGAGGTGTGTGTATGAGTTGTCAAGGTCCTTCTCGTCGTGCCCTCATGGCCTTTATATAGATATGCCAGGTCTCGTGGGTAGGTCGAGTCGGTTACAAGTTAGGATTTCACCCTTGAATATTATATCTACAGCTTGACCGTGTTCTCCAAGGAGTCGAACTTCTATTGGGCTTGGGCCACCCGGAGTCTCCTTAGGCAGCAAGTCTTCATGTGGGCCTTCCCTGGGCTAGACCGGGTATACCAACGTGAGGCACCCATAGGGTATATCCATGTCAGTAGCCCCCGAGTGTTCAGTCGAATCGCAGATTTGTCTGGAGACTCTACAATCTTTCGGGTGTTTCTCATTTGAACCTATTTTTCAAATAAATACGTTAGTTTATAGGGATTGTAGATACGTGTGTCTGACTCACCCGACGGATCAGGGTCAGTTAACTATCATTGGACAAAACAACACGATCTTCTTCAAACTCGAGTCCCTGGACTCGAATCCGGAACAATGCTGGTGTAATTCAACTTAGGCCGTTAAGGTCTTACAGGAGTCGAATTCCAGTGTTTTTAAGTTATATACCCAACACGTCCGTCAGGATTTTTCATTGTGCATGTTGGCATGGTTTATTGCTGGCAGAGCATAGTCAGGTGTGATACAAGACCATCAGATGATATTTGTAGGTCTTATCTTTGCGCCGTAGACGCATCATTCGAAAATTTTATCAGCGCGGAGGTGTTTCGGGTGACCAAGGAGACTGTTTCTCACTTAGTGTTAGTTTGGGCATGTCACATCCCAAAATTTTCCAAATTTTGAAATGTGAAAAATAAATAAACAAAATAAATAATTGTTGAAATTTAGGGTGAAAAGAAACTTTTTGCTAAATGGAAACATCAAAACCCTTCTTGAACAAATTTGAATAAAATGGAATCCAACAAATTTCAATCAAGTGAAATGCATTCATCAATGAATGTATCTTGAAATTTAAACACTTGGAAAAATTAAACCAAAATCCTAAACACCCTAATGGAAGAAAATCATTTCCAAGATCTCTAAGACTATGGATTTGATCCTTATAAAAATTTGTCAACAAACATTTATAAGTGATCAAAATGACAAATAAAAATATTATAAAACCATAGAAATTGGTTTCACTTAATTTGGAGCCATGGATAAAAACTTATGAATATAATGAGTTAAAAGGAAATAATTTCCAAAGCTAATAAAGCTCCTATCTAAAATCCATACCAAATTGTGAGCAAAATAATCCTATCAAGATTTAAAAGGATAAACAAATATTAAATAAAAATATACAAATTGGAATCACCAATTTTGGAACTATAAATAAAAAGATATGGATTTTATAAGATAAAGAAATGAATAAATAAGGAATATTTAAAAGCCAAATTAAATCTTTGCCAAGCAAATGATATAAAGATAATCCAATTAAAATAAAGGGATAAAGAATAGTCAACTAAAATCATATGGCATTAAACCATATTCAAGTTATTTAAATGAAGACAAAATCCCTAAAGTAAATGATTAATTAAATCATGGGAAAATAATAATTGGAATTTTCCCAAGTGGAATAAAAGTTATTTAATTAAATTAAATGGAATAAAAGAGTTATTTGAATAAAATTTATATGGGATTAAAACCATATTTGATTTTATTTGAATAAAGACAAATTTAAATGATTAATAAAACATATTAAAATATTTTAAATAATAATTCAAGTGAATTATTTGCACTAATGAATAAATAAAACCTACTGAAAAAGGTTTGGTGAAAATTAGAATTCAAATAAGAGTTTGAAAATATAATTAAAATCCTATTTGAATAAAGGCAAGTGCCTATTTTAAATAAATAACAAACCATAAATGAATAAAAGAATTATTCCTAAAATTGTATTTAAAATACATGTTTAAACAGAGTAGAAACTTACTGAAAGTTTGGTAAAGATCTGAATTCAAATGGTGTTTAAATTATTTGAACAAAATTCAAAATAGGAAAGAAAACAGAAAAAGAAAAAGAAGCAGAATAAAAAAAAGGAAAAGAACCAGCCCAGCCCACTAAGCCAGCGTAGCCCACCTCCTCTTCCCCCTCCCGAAGCGTTTTTCACTCGCGAATCGACCCACACAGACACTGACAGAACGGCCCCACTGTTTCCCCTCTCTCTCGCTGATGACGTTGTCCCACCTGCCAGTCGTCGTCTCCACCCCGCGACTGATTCTTTCTCCCCCGTCGCCCGTTTATGTCTTTGATTTCTCAAGTTAAATTTGTGTTGATGCCGCGAGTAACTCCGCCCGTGATCACGCCCTCTTAAGCGCCCACCAGGCTGCTCTGATTTTGCTCGAGACCTCCCTGTCTCCGACGAGCTCATCATCGAATTCCGTCCAGACCTAGCCTCCCCTTTCTCCCTGGCATCCACGAGCATGCTTCCTATCTCCTTGCAAACCTATCCGTAGCACTAGCTCGCCCGCGCGCGCTTCACATCATCGGCAACCTCGACGACAGCACGTCGCCACCGTCTGCCTCCGCTCCGACGAGCACTACTGGTGAGCCCAGACCTCCCCTTTCCCTCTCTGTGATGCTCACATGTTCGCGACTCTCTTACGAACCTAACGGTACACTCTGCTTGTCTTGTTGTGCCTTCAATCCTCGCCTCCATCGACGAATAGACGAGCCCGACGCCTTCGTGAACTCCGGCGAGCAATCCCCTTCGATCTCGTGCGCCCCTTGGACAACTGTGACCACCTCGATCTTCAGCACACCGCGACGATTTCGGTAACGACCTCCTTCCTCTCCTGCGCTTGCTAGTATCAACGGAATGCTTCTGGCCAAGCGTCGCTGCCGCGCGCCACCGTCGAGCGCCGAGTATGGTCAAATCATTTTAGGCCGTTAGATGTTGATCTGATGGACACGTTAGATCCACTTAAGTGAAGGGGTATGTTAGATATAAATCGTGTGATATCACTTAAATCCTATGGTGTATCGATCTATCCACATGAACCGGTATCAGCCTATAGAAACACTCCATGTGTCTTGTAGTTTGTTTTAAAAACAGAAACTATCCTATTAGATGTTTGAATTTGTAAATGCCATAACTTTTGATCCACACATCCAAAATTTGTAAACTTTATATCAATGGAATCAGCAAAAAGAGTACTTTACAACCATGCCCTTTGTTGAATGTTTTGCTTTTGGAAAATTGGTTGTTTTTGCAAAAACATGTGTAGGCATATTTTGAGTATAAAATTCATTCTAAAAATGTTTTTAGGGTAAATATTTTGTAAATGGTTTATTTTGAACCTACTGACCATAAAAACCAACTTTTAGATTTAAAAGTGTATTTTGTGATGCTAAGGAATAAATCTTTGAATAGAAGCATTTCTAGTTAAATAAAAATCTTGATTATGGTTAAAAAATGTTTTTTGAGTAAAACCTTTTGAAAATGGTTTGATTTAAACTCTCTGACCCTAAACACCATGTTTTGGATTTAAAAAAATGTATTTGATTAACCCTAGAGAATTATTACCTTGCTTAAAGGCATTTCCAACAAAATAAAATATTGCTTTGATTTAAAAATGATTTATAGGTAAAACATTTTGCAAATGGTTTTAATATTAAACACTTGACCTTAAAACACTAACATTTGTGTTTAAAAATATATTTGCCAAACACTAGAAATTATTACTTCGATTTAAATCATTTCTAGCAAAACAAAAATGATTTAAAGTGGCCATTTTCAGTAACTTAATATCAAATGGTTTTGCCACATTTATAAATGACCAATATGTGTTTTATAATGTTTATAGCCTATTAGAAACCACTTTTCCAAATAAAACAATATTTTGCATGCTTGCATGCATTATTTTGTTTTCTTTATTTTATGTGATCAATTGCTTGAATGCTAGATTGAATTTGTGCCTTGATTGAATTGTACTGAAATTTGAAGAGTGTGACATTTGCAAGATCAAGGAGTGAACATATATTCTCTACCAAAAAGGCAAGTGGTGCTTCATATTTCTGTCCAAATATTTTGACTATGCATTAGTGGTATTTTGTATAGGGCTTGCATGATAATTTTGCTAAGTATCTATATGCTATGCTTGGGAAATCCTAGTAGTTGTAGAATTGTTAGAATTTTCTCTAAGTTAAGCTACTTGCTATTGCCATGCTTAGCCTAGCTAGTAGCAACCAAGGGTGGATTATATACAGGCTATGGAAAAATATTGCTAAGTCTTTGACTTGTGCTTTGCTTAATAAAATAACTAAGTGAATGAAACACCTGGATGGAATGGTATGTTTGGGTTATGTTGAGTGGTTACACAAGGCCCATATATATGGTCTAATTTGTGTATCACACTTGTGTAAAGCCACCCAAGAACAAAGGGATTTGAGATGCCATATGTTAAGAAGCTTATAGTGCAGCCACATGGCATTATGGGCTCTGCCTAGATCATATAGGTTGCAATAACTTAGCCAAATGGACAGTTGGTGGTAGGGGGTGATAGGTTTTGTCGTGGTGGTATCACGACATATGCCATGGGTAGGCTAAAGTTGGGGCCGATGGACGTGGAGGAATCCGGGGAGGGATGATGCAGTGAAGACCGCACTCGTATGAACAAAGATAAATACAATGCATCTAGGATTGAGACTCTCAAGTGGAGATAACACCTCATTCTATACATCTAATCTCTTATAATCTTGCCATACTTGTGGCTACAATCATGCCCCTTGAGCTGTATCTCCTATACCTCTATCTAGATCTCTCTGTGAGATTGGAGGAGGAAGAAGAAGAAGGACTCTTATTGAGTAGAGAGGGGAAGAGACCTTCGGGCCCTCCCTTGTCAACGATCCCCCTGGTGCTCCTTATAAAGGGGAGCCCAGGGGACAAAACTTGTTCCCCACGTTTAGCATCTGTGTAGCATATTCCTAGCATCTTCTCAGATGCTCCGCATATGCCTTGGCATCTTTGGAGATGCCATGGCATATACCTTAGCATATTCTTGGGTGCCAAGGGCATATTCCCTACTGCACGTGCCAGTTTGAGCCATTGGCGTCCCAAGACTGACACAATCCTCGTGGAGTTTGTCTGGCTCGACGATGTGTCACGGTAGTTATTGTGAAGACATCTAGAGGTGAATAAAGGGTCATTCGGGATGTTGTAACTCAGCCTGGATGGCTCAGGCAAAGTAGTAATTCGGCCTATGGCAAAGTTGATTCGGCCTGGGAGCAAGAAAACCCAGCTAGGCCTTTATTTCCTCTCTGCCGAATAAAGATAAAGGCCCAGCCGTGATCTTTATCATTCGGCCCATGATGGAGGGAGCCCAGCCAGGCCATCCTAGCTTCATCCTCCTCCAATCCTGAGGCCCAGCCGGGTCTAGGGGGCGACCGGGTCTTGGTGGATCCCGCCGGTGGTCCGGGATTGCTCTAGCTGGCCCACGCGGGGAGAGTCCTGTCAAGGTAACGCTTGGCCGATGCAGACCCGTGGTGGGCCGAGTTAGTATTGATTCGGCCCACGCGGGAGACGATGGCGAGGCAGTCCTGGGGGACCATCTGCGCAGGGGCCTTGGCGGGAGCGTTGATGCGAGACCAATTTGGCGGGAGCCAGCGCTGTTTGGCAATGTAGGCGGGAGTCTGGGCGACGAGGGATTCAGCGGGAGTGGGCGGTGCGCAGGGTTGCTGGCGACGCTTGGCGGGAGATGGCTCGATGGAGGCAGTGGGTGCACTCGGGGCTGGCAACGTGGCAGGGGAAAACCCATGGTGAGACGAACCCTTGTTACTCGGCCCAGGAGGATAATTCAGCCTCTAGAGCCTAATTCGGCCCGTTCCGTATAGATCTGGTCCAGCGGGGATGAGGACTGGGCCGACTTAGTGTTAACTCGGCCTAGGTCGGTTTTTGCCTTTGTATTTTTCTATTTGACTCATATTGAATATCATTTTCTCATATATGTTTCTTATTGACTCACTTAATTCATCAACTCTAGGGTACCCGGGGGTACACCCCCGACAGGTTTGGAGCGCGTCCATTTTGGTCTAAGGGAAGGCTTCTGAAAGATCTTGTCTCAATGCATGTAGTCTTGTGGGGAAAGTGCACCACCTCTCGAGAGAGTAAAATCTAAGTACTTAGCCGTGTCCCCGGCAATGGACAATTTGAGCATCAAGACATGGAAGCTATCAAGGATCTCCTCAACCGAATTTCTAAGTTAAAAACTTGTGGTTGAACAAGGGTAAAGGTTAACCAATATTCATTGGTTGTTCCTTGGGTGATTTTTGACAAACAAAAACTTAGTGTTTTCAAATGATAAGGAAAATCTATTTTGAGCAAAGCAAGCCTAAGCTCCACTTAGCCAAATGCATATAGATGATACATACCACTATTCTACCATAGTATCACTTTCCAATACAATTCAAATGTATTGACCCTTGTGGCTGTAACTTATTATGTTGCAGGTTTGTTTGATGTTATTGAAGAGTGTGAATAGTATTACAAGTCTACAACCAACATGATTGCCCGTGGCACTTTGAAGATGAAGGACTCCATGCTATATAGTTATTTCAGCTGCATTGTAATGAGATAGCCAAATGAGCTATGTAAGATGTAATGAATTATTTTATTCCTGGTTATAAAGTTGTATTATGACCTTTGTTTCTTGTTATTACATCTTAATTGTGGATGCTAGCTATTGATCCAGGGACTAGCATTGTAAACACAGGGATCTCTACCTTATTAAAGGTTGGGACCTCTACAGGGCAAAGTTCCCAAAATGATTTTTAACACACATGATTCGAAGGATCTCATTCGAATAGTTTATAGGGTGCGCGACTAGCGCTCCCTATGGGAGTAGCCCCCGAGTGTCTGTTCGATTTGTAGACTCGGGATACTTTAATTCTACGGATGTCATCCACAGTAGTCTTTTTTCGAATGCGCGACAAGCGCTCCCTATGGGAGTAGCCCCCAAGTCCGAAGTGGAGTCGCATACTCGACGAAGGACTCGAAGATTTGTTCGAGGCATTTTCACTATTGTAATTTCTCAGGTGCACAGCCAGCGCTCCTGATAGGAGTAGCCCCCAAGTAGTTGGTCGAGTCCTAGACTCGAGTAAGTACTCTTTGTTCAGTCTAAAGTTTCGATCCATTCCTGGCTTTTACTTGGATGACGTCATTGATGGCGCCTGGTGAGCTCAATCGTCTGCGACAGCAGAGACGATGCGACAGGACGACCGTGGGTCCCACTGTCTGACGTGGATTTGACTAGTCACGCGTAACTTTGGCGAAAATTATGGTGTCTCCTCGATTCCCGTGCATAGTGAGCGGCGTGTTCACGATGGTTCGGGCGGCTATTGACATGTGTATGGTGAGATGAAGGGCACGCGTTAGGGCTTTTGTATCAATGACTCCTCTTCATCTTCCTCGTCCTTTTATACCATGGTGAAACCAGAGTAATCTTCTCCTTCGTCATCTTCTTGCTGCTGCCATTTCTAGAGCCCCTTCTGCGCGCTGGAAATTCTCTGTATTTTACTTTCTTCTTTCCTCCGCTGTCATCATTGCGCTCGCCGCGCCACCAAGATGGGCAAGGCAAAGAAGAGTTCCTCAACTGCAGCGGGATCGAGCGCCGCTGGCACCACCAAGAAGGTCGCCACTCCTAGCCGCACCACCGATGATGGATGGCGGTGCTCCCAAATGAGGGATGCGGACTTGCGCAAGCTGCGCGAGTATGGTCTGATCTCCAAGAACAAGGGCAATGCTATCCTTCCTGGCCAGGAGGTGATCCCGTGCCCACCCGAAGGGTTTTGAGTCATGTTTTACGCTTTTATTGTTCGCGGCCTTTCTTTGCCTGCCCACGAATTTCTTCGTGGGATTCTTTTTCTCTATGGGCTTCAAATCCATCATTTGTCTGATGCGTGCGTCCGGTGTTGACTTGGGAGCACTTCGTTGGAAACCCCAAGAGTAAGGTGTGATGAGCACAACATCAATTTTTCTTCAGTAGAAACCGAGGTTATCGAACCAAAAGGAGGAAGGAAACGACTCAAAGGTGTTGTAAGCAACGTGGAAACCTGCACAACACAAACTCAAGACTTTGTCCCAACGAATCAGTGAGGTTGTCAAGCTCACCGGTTTGCTGTAACAAAGGATTAACTATATGGTGGGGAAGGTAATGATGGTTTGTAGCAAGTAACAGTAACAGTGGAAGATGTATCAATGGTAAAGATTGGACCGGGGTCCATAGTTCACTAGAGGTGCTCTCCTTAGATAAACAAACATGGCATGAACGGTAAACAAATTACAGCAGGGCAATTGACAGGAACTGAGCAAGGCGTAACAATGCAATACTAGACACAAAGATCCTATGAGATTCGACTGGGCAATACAACAATATACATAGACCGCCATCCAACTGCATCAATAACTAGAAGTCCACCTTCAGGTTATCATCCGAACCCCCTCCAGTATTAAGTTGCAAGCAACAGACAACTGCTTTAAGCAAAGTGTGCAAGGTAAACAATCCACTTGTTCCATGAACAAGAGACCGTTGTTTTCTCCCTAGTGGCAACAACACATCTACTATCTTAGAGATTTATGTCACTTCCCTTGATAAGTAGAGGCATGAACCCACTATCGAGCATAAATACCCCCTCTTGGAGTCACTAGCGACTACTCGGCCAAGATAGCTACTAACAACGGAGAGCATGCAAGATCACAAACAACACAGACATGATAGAATCAAATAGACAAAACCATTAATCAATCTGACATAGTAATCTCAATATCCATCGTATCCCCGCAAAAACAACATGCATGATTACAAATAGATGAGATATTGATCATGAACGGAGCTCACAAGATCTATGCACGAAAGCACAAAGGAGGAGATACAACCATCTAGCTACTACATGGACCCATAGTCCAAAGTGGAACTACTCACGCTTCATACCGGAGAAGAAGGCCTCCGGGATGATCTCCCCTCCGGTAGGGTGCCAGGAAGAAGTTCAGATCCCCCCGGTCTAGGTACGAGGATGGCGACGGCTACAGACGGTTTCGTGGAATCTTGATCGGGTGTTTAGGGTTTTGGCATCAGGGTACTTTATAGGCGAAGAGGCGAGGCATTGGGGCCACCAGGGTGGCTGCACCCCCCAGACGCGCCCAGCCCTAGGCCGTGCCGCCAGGGGGTATGGCCCCCCTGGTGAGCCTCCTCCGTCTCGTATTATGGCTTCGTGTTGCTCATGGTAAAATATTGACTTTGGCTTTTGTCCCGTCCAATTCCGAGAATATTGATTTTCTGCCTTTCTGGAACCAAAAACAGAAGAAAACAGGCAACTGACACTGTGGCAACTTGTTAATAGGTTAGTACCAGAAAACATATAAAAACACCTCAAAATTTAGACAAAGCAAAGCAAAGTAGATACTAAACAAGCATGGAACATCAAAAAATATTGATATGTTTCCGATGTATCATTGTCGCCCAACTCTCTTCTCCACATCGTGTGTTTCATCACGCTTTGCGAGTGCTGGCTCAGTATTGAGCCTCACTTCAGCCTCTTTTGGAGACTTTATTCTCTGGAAAGGCAATCTGGCACTAGTGGCATCTATCCACTGGGTGGGTGCGGGATTTCCATCTGCCCCATTGTCCAGTTTTTCTCCTTCTATCTCTGCGAGTCCGTCCAGCAGTGGCGGAACAAATGGTTCTACATCCGCGACATCAAGCTAGATGGCTAAAATTACGGGCTTGCCCCCTTCGACTCTACCAAGAAGATCACCCGAAAGCGTTCATGGTAAAACGGCATCATGGAGGGTGAATCCGAAGAGGTGGAGAAGTTGTATCAGCGGGTGGAGGCACTGCAGCTGATTCCAGGCAAGGAGGTTAACGATGTTGATATTATTCGCACCTTTCGCAAGCATCGGGTGCAACCGCTCCAAGAGAGGGCGAATCCGATGTTTTTGTACTCCGGCCAACAACCTAACGAGAGTTTTGTCATAGGAGATGTCCTCGACTGACCTCGACTGACCTCGACCGTGCGCTTCGGCCTCTGCTGAAGCACAAGGCTAAAGAGGATCTGCCGGGGAAGTCTGGGACTTCCCCTTTTCGTGCTAATAAGGAGGTCCCTCAGGTGAAACTTGTAGTTGCATGTAATGCCATTTCGAATGATTTTTATTGCTATTTTTGTTTGACTAAACTATGCTTTTCCGCTTAACTCGCAGAACTTCAAGGTAGCGGGCATGATGCCACCTCTGCCTGAAAAGTTTGAGGACGCACCAGACGGTGGGGACATGGAGTCTGATTCTGAACTTCCCCCTGCTCAATCGCCTACCACCAAAGCCCCCGATTAGAGCGAAGGGCTATCTCGAAAGAGGTCCCAGAGCGAGAGTTCGGATGGGGCGACACCGCCAATGCCGAGGGGGCCTTCCTTCCTTGAGCGCCATGCTGAGGACGGGGGGGGGGGGTAGAGTCCCCCACTGCTGCCATGCCTATTCGAGAAGTGGCTCCTCAGGCATCATTCCAAGAAGAAAAAGAAGAAGGAGCAGAAGGAGGCTACAGTCTTCAACTTATCTGACATTCCCTCATGAGTTTTTGATCCCCTCTTGTTGTTTTTGGTATGCTAAGTATTAGCTTGTTGTTCACTTGGTTCTTCGAATGTGCCAGGAGGAACTCTTCGAAATAATCTTTAGAGGAGGTACTCGAAGAAATGCATGGGGAGTCAAAGGTTGTTTTGATGTTCCCGAAGATGGTGGTCGACTCCGAAGACGACAACTCGAGCTCCTTGAGGCCAGGTGATCATGAAATTTTTGCTTGGAATATGCAAGTAAAACCTTTGGAGTCTTCGGGTGACCACGTAAGTAATTTATCCTGTTTCACATGCAAGCTCCCGAGCCCTCTTATTTACTTGGTTTGCTGCTTATTTACTGTAGCCCTTTATCCGTGATGTCAACCGCCTGGGCCAACAATATCTTTCCTTAGAGGGCGACCTCAAGAAACTCTAAGGTGTGTATACTTCGTCTGTTCGATTGAGATTTCCACTAAGTACTCTTTGTGCTGACTTTTACTTGTGGTAGCTATAGCGTCTCGGGAGAAGGCTATGGTGGAGAAGGTCATGGCTGCTGCCCACTATCCGGTAAGTCACCACGCTTATCTTCTTGAGTTTGTGCTTTCTTCGGGTGCAGTTCCTTTTGTTCTCATACGATGTTTTGCCACACCTTGCAGATGCTACTGGCGTTGCGTTTGATCTCAGTGTCTTGGATCATGGGGATCCCATGGCGGATGTCGTTGCGGTGATCGAAGATCGCTGCAGCTCTGCTGTGGAGTCGCTGGGAAAGGCTAAGGAGAACCTCGCCCGCTTCTACAAGGAGATCGATCCAAAGGGCGTCGCCCTTGACGACGTCGACTCCCTCGCAGAAGCTTTGGCTGGTGATGCGCCTGTGAGATACAAGTGAGCACAGAAGGGGGTGGGCACCGCTTGATATGTCAATTTTGCATCACTAATTCTATATCATAATTTATTGTTATTCATTGATATATTTCATGGGGATTGTAAGTCCATGCAGTTATGTATATGATTTAGAGAAATGCATGGGCGGCTAGCCTAAGCCATGCCTAATCATGGTGGAAACTTGCAGCATAACCATAGTGATCAATCTGTGAAGCATCCTCAATAAAAACCTATGCAAATAGCAAATAAAAAGATCGTTGAGATGCTCACTGTGTGTTGCCTTGTCATTTTGATATGGGATAACTCCTGTATCATGGGGCAAGGGGTACCCCGTTGGCAGTTCTCTATGATACACATATACTTACAATGCCAAGAACTTGCTTGTAACTAAAGTTGAATAGCATGAGGAACGACCCTCTTACTCAAGGGACATGAGATTGCCAACTTATGATTTGTCAAGCATATACTCCATATTTGTTCACTTTAACCTTAATCACCTCAAGATGCTTATGATAGGGGCAATGAGAGCTCAAAGCTAGTAAGTACCATAATCTTTTGGAAGCTCTTTATGAAACTTGAAATCCCTAATTCCCTCTGCGAGGGGCCTTTCTTTTACTTCTTAGTTGAGTCAGTAAACCTATTCCTTCCTATCTCTAGCAAGCATTTGAGTTGTTGTGATTCAATTATTCGTATTATGATTTATTCAATCATGTTCCTTATCTTCCTTGTTTTGCACATTCCTCTTATCTGAATGAATATTACTTTGACAACTATCATTGTGAAAATCCATTTATGTTTGAGCAAAAGGATTCCTACTATAAACTTCATTACAAAATCTTTGCTTGAAAACTAAGTATGATTTGTCAACTGTTCTTTGACCAAGAACAAGGTTTGCCATTACCAATTATGATTTGTCTTTATGCATCTTTATTGTGACTCCCATACTCGTTGCAAGTTAAGTTATAAAATGGAGAGTTGTTTTCTATTATGAGTTGTGTATTGGTGAATGTGATGCTTCTTGTCTGTATTATTTTTATCGACACTTCACTCCATAAACCTATGGTCATGTTTACTGAGCTCAGTTTTCGCTTGTGGACAAGCGAGGTCCAAGTTTGGGGGGAGTTGATACATCCATTTTGCATCACTAATTATATATCTTAATTTACTATTATTCATTGATATATTTCATATTAAGAGGTGATACTTATGTTATTTCATCCATTTCTGCATGTTGGATGACTTTTGGAGGATGAACTGCCGGAGTCAGGATTCTGATGGAAAAAGCGGTGTACAGATGCAATATTCGTGAAGATCAGAAAATTCCAGAAAATATATGGAAAATCCTATTTTTCTAGAAGATGAAGGAACCAGAAGGGGAGCCGCAGATGGGCCATAGGGGGCCCACACCAACCCTGGCGCGGTCCCCCTGGGCCGCGCCACAAGGTGGTGTGGCCACCCTGGCCCACCTCCTGTGTGCCCTTTCGCCTATATCTTCTCCTCGAAATCCTAATACTCAGGGAGCAACCACAGAAATATTTCGCCGCCTCTACGGGGCGGAAACTACAGAGAGAGAAAGAGCTCTCTGGCAGGCAGAATTCTGCCGGGGAATTCCTTCCCGGAGAGGGGAGATCATCGCCATCAACACCGTCATCAAGATAGACTTCGTCGGTATTATCATCATCATCCTCACCACCATCTCCACCAGCACCATCATCATCACTCCATCCCGCTGTAACAATTGGGTTAAATCTTGTATAGTTCTTAGGGGAAACTTTCCTAGTGTTGATTACTTTTGTAGTTGATGCTTTTGAGTGAACTACCTGATGAGGATTTTAGAGTTGAACAACTTGCTTCTATTGATCCAGTTTTTGAACTTAAACCTCTGTTTGATGATTTTAAGCATGCTCATTTTGATGATAAGAATGTTTCTTGTGACAGTTATATTGTTAGCCTTATTCATAGTGCTACTGAAATTTATTATGAGAGAGGGAAACATGGTTTTATGCATCTCAATAATATTAATTCTCCCCGCTTTATGCTGAAAGTTTTGAAGTTGCACTTGTTTTGTCTTTCTTTGCTAGTAGCCTTTTGTTTCAATAATGTGTTTTCTTAAAAAAGTCCTTGGAAAAGTAAGTGGGTTAGACTTAAATGTGTTGGATATTTGCTTCTTGATGCTTTCTTTCACTTCAAATCCATATCTCCTATGTGAGCATCATTGAAATTATCAAGCCTATCTTAATGGCTATAAAGAAAGAGCTTCTGGGAGACAATCCATTTTAGTTTGCTTTTAGTTTTTGTTTATTTGAGTCTTGGAAGTTACTACCCATGTAATAACCTCTCCTTTTCATTTTTGTTTGGTTTTTGTGTCAAGATTAGCCTCTTTTGAGAAGTACGTGGGTTGTGGGAAGTTGCTGTCCTAGAACAAATTTTTGTGCCTCATTGTAAAAATTCATGAAAAATCCCAGTATGTCGGATGGAGCTGTAATTTTCTGTGCTTGTGCCCCAAGTTATTATCCAACTTTCGTTAGTTTTGCGCTTTTTTATTTTAGCAACATAAGATTTTTGAAAAAAATAATCTTTATCTGCTGGTCTGTTTTGATAGATTTCTGTCATTATTTGCATCCGCCTCTTAAATCGATTTCCTTTTAAATTATTTTTGAGCTTTTGAAAGGAGTTGCTACAGTAGCTTATGTTTTGATGGATTTCAGTTGAAATTGAACCCAAAGGTTCTTTATTTTGCAATACACTAATGTTGCTAATGAAGATTGTGTGAAGCTTTGTATGAAGCTTTGTATGAAAGGAGCTTTCAGGTGTTGGAGAGAATGAATCTGTAGAGTCCGTTTTCAAATAGGTAACAGTTCTGGTAAGAAAAAGTTCGTGAAAAACTTCTCAATCTATATTTTTGCAGTTTTTATTCCATACGGAAGGAATGAGTCGAAACAGGGGAGGAAACGGAGCCCGGGTGCCCCCCACCACCCAGTCGCGCGGGCCTACCTGACCGCTCCACCAGGGGGTGTGACCACTCCGGAGCCCGTCTCCGTCCCTTTTTTCTCCTAGTACCTTCCTTATGTCGTAAAAAATCATAATATATAATCCCCGGATCCCCCCGAGGTCCGTATATCGTGTTCTCGTCGTGTTTTTGTTTCGATCTGCTTCTTTCAGGAACTATTCTCAAGTTTAGAGACACAATGGTCTCCGCCAACAACAAGGGTAAGAAGCCCGTGGAAGACGATCTCCAAGACCCCAAGCACGAGGAGGAGATGTTGGTTGAGGATGAAGAATAAGTGGAGGAAGACGAGCGTCCGTGCACCTGTGCCACCGTTGCGAGCATTGGAGTGGTGGAAAATCCTATCAACCTCAAGAGGAAAACACGGATGTCTATAGGAGGGAAAACTCCGTGCCATTTCCTAGCTCCACGGTCACTTCCTCCACGCACCAAGAACCCCTTCAATACTCTGATATATGAGCAGCAATTCCAAAAGTTCCCAAAAGGGAAGTTGCCCTCTAGTTGTGATATGCCTCGTTCTAACCATGCAGAGAAAGAATACTCTAAGGAGGGAGAGTGGGGAAAGAATCACAAGGACTGGGATTCTCGGTCTGACATGATCATGAACCACATTGAGCATATTCGGAGTTTATTAGTACTTTAGCCTTCGAGATTGAGGATTTGAGGAAGTTGATTGAAAATCTTATCGAGAAAACACCACCACCACCGAAGGAGTAATTCGTCATCATGTTTTGGCATCCCCTTGGTTTGTTCCAAGCTTGGGGGAGTGCCACGGTATCACATCATTATCTTTCATCTTTTAGTTGGTTATCTCTGTATACCTTGGTGTGAGTGCCATTATGGAATATTAATGAGAAGTTTTGTCGTGGGAATGGCCACGGAAGATGCTGCAATCGGCAGCGAGTAGTAGCACGAGGGGCAAGGGCGGCCAGCCATCTGCGGTGCGAGATGAGGGCAAAGAGACGGGGGTTTACCCAGGTTCGGACCCCGGAGGGTAAAGACCTACTCCTGCTAGATTGTATTGATGAGAGAGTACAAGGGCGATCTCGGCGGCGAGTCGCAGGGGGTGTATGATGGAACGTGAGTTCTATGTGTGCCCTAGGGAGGTTTATATAGAGTCACCTCGCTAGGGTTTACAGATCTACAACCGAGTTGGATAAGAACTCGGAGGGTGCTTGACCTAATCCGATTGGGCCTAGCTGTTGGGGATATGCTATATGGGTATCCTCATAGCATGTCTCTTATTCGACTAACCCGAGTGGCCCATAGTCGGTAGCATGTCCTGTGGCCTGCTGGGCGGCCCAATTAGGTGGATCTAGAAGGGAGGCCCATGCCGGATAAAGAAAGGCTACGGTGGAATAACCAACGTACCCGGAGCCTTGGAGTACAAGATACACAAGACTAGTGATAGACGGTGTAGGACTCTGTAACCTGTACGGCTAGGACTCTTCCCTGTAACCCTAGGACCTGGCGACTATATAAGTCGGGCCTATGGGA
Source organism: Avena longiglumis (assembly GCA_030063025.1). Classification (NCBI taxonomy): domain Eukaryota; kingdom Viridiplantae; phylum Streptophyta; class Magnoliopsida; order Poales; family Poaceae; genus Avena; species Avena longiglumis. The sequence goes on from CP125978.1 coordinate 123,111,268, forward strand.
GCCTTTAGGGCACAATCTCATACAACTTAGTATCGATTCATACAACCTCGCACAGCAAACCTATCTCTGTAACTCGGCGTATTGCCCTTATAGTGATTTATAGCAGGAGTAGGATTCCGCCACCGTCGTGGGATCTGAACCCTGGGTAAGCTGTGTTACCTCGTACCCGTCAACCGTCCGCCTTACCCCACGTCTCTAAACACGCACTGTGAGGACCCCTCCATGGCGTACTCGTCGGCAATACCACGACAGTTGGCGCCCACCGTGGGGCAAGAGGCGCTTCAGGCTCTTCAGCGGGCGAGGACCAAGATCTTCGCGGGAATTGGCGAAACCGTAGCCATCAGCCGTGTTCTCTTCTCCGGCAACGTTCCGATCGTCCCCCCCTGACGAATTATGGATCCCGGCGAAGACGAACCCTACGCGGTGTTCGATCGTTCCTATCGGAGACATCCGCCTCTTCATCGGCGAAACCGACTCGGGCACTAGTTCCCTGGAAGTCGGAGAAGCATCAAGACCCGCACAGACCGCCTACGGGCAGCATACGTTCACGGAACGATCGATGTCAGATCTCTCCTCGGAGTTTGCCGGCAAAGATCGGAAAAATCCAAGACCCACCCAAACCGCACTTGTGCAGGATATAAAGGTGGAAGATCACTGCAAGTCCGCCGGCTTTGTCCGTGCGTCTGGACAGCAGAGATCCAAGTTCGTAGGCGTGGTTACCATCTTTGATCTGGCGCGCTGCGTTCAGAGAGAGGGCGAAAACCCCCGCGACATTACGGCGGTGGCTCGTATCTGAGCGATCGGCCCACTACTAATGATGATGCTATCTATCACTTTGTGGAAGGGCTGGACCATGTCACGCTTCTCCGACACTTTCTAAGACAGCAACAGACGTCAGGACGCCTTACCTTCAAAGGCATGGTGAACACCGTCAACAACTACGCGAAGGCCGAAGCGGCAGCTCAGACAGCGCTTGCGCTCATTGACGGAGACCCTCCGATCTAGCCACCACCTCCACCGCCTCCGGCCGCCATCGTCGTAGCAACACCACCACCTCCAGCCATCGTCGAGGCCGTTGAACCTCCACCGCCCGTCATCGAGGAAGTCCTGGCACCCTCCGACTCTGTCATTGACGCGCTTTATGCTGATTTCAGTGCAGATTCAGAGGAAATAGACTTCAGTCCAAAAGAGCTAGACTCTGCTATGCAGGAGATGGAGGAGGAGTACTCGCGCGACGAGCAAGATAATAACACCGTCATGTCTCGAGGGGTGTTCATCACCATTGGGACAGCGATGGATGAAGATCAACCCGGGCAAGCTCCGCCTCTGACTGGAAAAGGGAAGGGCCACTTATTGCTGCGATAATGATCGTGCAAAGGTCATGCCTCCTCCGCCTAACCCAATGTAGATACCGCAGGAACTCGGCACGGTCAACAACAACAACACACCGCAAACTTGCCGCCTCCATCATCCACGTCGGCAGCCCATGTTACTCCGGTGATAGAGTGATGTACGGCAATCTCCTCGTTGAGCCACTAACCGTTGATCATATCCTAACGTGACTCGACAGCGAAGCGCCAAAGAATCGCTGGAGGAAGGGCAAGCCATCACGGAGCAAGGCGCTAAACTAGATCGAGATCTGGTCAATGAGCAGAAGTCCATAGAGAAAGCTAGATCAATGGAGGCCGAGTATAAGACTCTGTTGCAGTAGCAGAAGGCTTAGAAGGCTCCGGCTCGCGTCATCAACGATCCTGGTGTACGGCGCAACCTAGGATGGGCCCCCTCGAATCCGGCACAGGCCAATCCATACATTGATAGTGAAGGCAAGCAGATGATGCCCACCCCACTCCTTAACCTCGCCGTCACCAAGACCCTCCTGGAGAAGGATAGATCGCCTGAGGCAGTAGAACAGGTCTATGACCTAGTGGCCAAGGCGGTAAAGCAACAGGAAAAGGCCACCTCCCAGAGGCTTGAGTCTGACCCAGCGCTCTGCCGATCTAGCCAGTATAAACCGCCAAGGGACAGATCTCCTCAGGACGTCGGATCACAGACGGGTTCATCAGAACGAAGACGGAGGGATGCGCGCAACAGGAAGGATGCTAACCCCATATCCTTCGACCACGGAGAAAAATCCCGACCTCGCCGCCCATCGCCACCGCCCCGATCCCCCCGACGTCAGGAAGATTACAAGGCTCACCATCGTACGGATATGCCCCCTCCAAAGCAGTGTGGCATCGTCATCCGCGACAACGCGGCGCAGACCCGTCATGATGAAGAGCGCCACCAAGGACACAAGAGCAGGTCACACCATGACCCTCCGCGTCCGACAAGCAACCGTGACAGGCGTGAGGCGTCGCAGGAGGGTAACAGCAAGAAGGCTAACCCACCGCCACCTCCGCCTCCGTCGCCGCCAAGCAGTCACCATGGCGGAAGGGGCCCACGTCGTTCACGCAGCCCATCCCCTGTTGACAACAAGAAGAAGAACCCGGAGCCGTACGATGCATGTTCACGGATCGATAAGATACACGAGGCCCGGGAAGGACCATACCTAGGACCACGTTGCTTTGGACCTGCAATATGGTCCGCAATTTACCCCAAAGGTTTCCGGATTGACAAGACCATCAAGTCCTATAACGGCACCGCCAAGCCCGCCACATGGTTGCAGGACTATGGCAACGCGGTGGAGATTGCCGGAGGCAACCCCAACGTCGTCGTCAAGTACCTCCCGTTAATGTTGGCGGGTATGGCCCGTCAATGGATCGACGACTTGCCGGAGAAATCTATCTATAACTGGTTATACATGCAAGAAGCATTCACCAAGAACTTTGAGGGTACATACAAGCGTCCCTGCACCGTGGGCGATCTACAGCGGTGCATGCAAGAGAAAGACGAGACATCTCGCGCCTACCTCTCCCGCTGGCTCGACATGAAGAATTCCTGCGCAGGAGTGCACGCTCAAACCGCTATGGCCGCCTTCATTGATGGGTTGGAAAGGGGCACGTTACTCCGACATAAGCTAAAGCGCTTGCAGGACAATCATCAGCTTGACTTGAATCAGATGATTCAGTTAGCTAGTGAGTTAAATGTCTGTCGACGATGCTCGTGGCTCTTTGCCGGCAACGGCCGTTCCAACCCAAGCTCGGAGGAACAGCAGTATAAAGCGGAAAACCGCTCCAGAATAAAAGCAATCTACCGACATGGTCGCTATGACTTTTGCAGGACGAGGAGAAGGCGGACAACTTGGCCGAGGATGGGGAGCAGGCCGTGGGCAACAACGAGGAAGTGAAACCAACTCGGCGCCGCTCCGCGTTCCCCAAACATACGAGGAATACCGCGATATGCCGTGCCTCGTAACCCTCGATGTCAACGGCAAGGCCACCCATACCAATCGACACTGCAAGTTCGTCAACGACCTCAAGGAAGACCCGGAGTCTGGCTACAAGCGAAGTCGGAAGAACAGACCGCGAGGCAAGGGCAAGGGGAAGAAGAAGGAGGAGGAGTCCAAGGATTCAAGTGACATGGACGAGGACGTTAACCCCAAGCATGCCGCCAAGAGCGACGACAAGGGCAAGAACCCCTTCGCAAAGAAGGCCCCAGTCTACCACACTTTCCTTGGCACCCCCACCGTCTGACAACAGAAGACCTCTCTACGGACCCTGATGGCCATTCTCCCTCCAGTTCCCCAATACATGCGCTGGTCGGAGGTTCCAATCACTTGGGACAGGACGGACCACCCAGACCTTGTGCCCACGGAGAACCAGTACGCCATGGTCATCAACCCATTGATTGACGGCGTGGAGTTCACCAAGTGCATGGTGGACAGTGGAAGCAGCATCAACATCATGTACCTGGATACACTACAAAAGATGAACTTGACGGAGGCAAACCTAAGGCGGACCAACACCGTGTTCCACGGCGTAGTTCCTGGCCGGGAAGCTCGGTCCCTTGGGTACATTACGCTTCAGGTATCCTTTGGTGACGATAATAATTACCGCCAAGAGCGCATGACCTTTGAGGTGGTCCCCTTCAAGAGTGTGTACCACGTCATATTCGGCCGCGACATATTCCACACGTTCATGGCCAAGCCATGCTTCGTCTACAACAAACTTAAGATACCCGGACCAAACGACGTCATCACCATATCCGGAAGCTTTACCAAGGCAAGGGACTGCGAGATCAATGAAGCGGTAGTTCGGTAGCCCCTCTACGATGAAGAATTCAAGGAGATCCAGAGCAAGGTCAATGACTCAAAGATGCCTGCGTCGAAGAAGCAGATCTCCGACTCCGCTCCTGCGTTCAAGGCCGCCATCGAGACCAAGCCGGTGGAACTTGTGGTAGGCGATGCCTCCAAGACCGTCGCCATTGGGACAAACCTGGATCCCAAATAGGAAAGCGCGCTCGTCGAGTTCCTCCGTGAGAATAGGGACATCTTTGCCTGGCAACCTGCCGACATGAAAGGTGTACCTAGGGAACTTGCCGAGCACAGCTTAAACATAGATCCAAAATGTAAACCAGTGAAACAACCTCTATGACGCTTCGGAGATGAGAAGAGACACGCCATTGGCAAAGAGATAGCTAGGTTACTTAAGGCTGGGTTTATCCGAGAAGTCCTTCACACCCGATGGGTGGCCAATCCTGTACTTGTCCCCCAAAAGGGAACCAATGAATTAAGAATTGCGTTGATTACACCGGCTTGAACAAAGCATGTCCCAAAGATCCGTTTGCTTTGCCTCGCATTGACCAAGTCATTGACTCGACGGCTGGCTCGGAACTTTTGTGTTTTCTCGATGCATACTCAGGATACCACTAGATCAAGATGAGGAAGTCAGACCAATTGGCCACTTCGTTCACTACCCCATACGGCACGTTTTGCTATGTCACGATGCCCTTCGGGCTGAAAAACGCAGGTGCTACCTACCAGCGGACAATGCAACATTGCCTTCATGATCAAATTGGTCGGAATATTCATGCCTACGTGGACGATATCGCGGTGATGTCTAAAAAGTCAAACGACTTAATCTCCGACTTAAAAGAAACCTTTGATAATCTTCGGAAATACAACATGATGCTCAACCCTAAGAAGTGCGTCTTCGGGGTTCCAGCCGGCAAATTGTTGGGCTTCATCGTTTCCCAGCGCGGAATCGAGGTCAACCCGGAGAAAATCAAGGCCATCTTAAACATAAACCGTCCGACATGCCTAAAGGACATTCAACGACTAACAGGTTGCATCGCAGCAGTTAGTCGGTTCGTCAGCCGACTTGGAGAGAAGGCTTTGCGTATACAAATTCTTTGAAGGCGGACAAATTTACATGGGCGAAGCGGATGCATTGAAGCGGCTCAAGGAGATTCTTTCCTCGCCCATCCTTGCGGCGAGCACAGAGCCCTGTTAATTTACATGGCGGCAACCAACCGGGCTATTAGCATCGTCGTCGTAGTAGAGCGGAAGGAACCATGCTATGAGCACGGAGTTCAACGACCAGTTTACTATGTGAGCAAGGTCTTGACGGAGTCCAAGCAGCGTTACCCGGACTACCAAAAGATAGCTTATGGAGTATTCCTCGCTTCTAAGCGAGGCATTACTTTCAGCACTCAATCACATGAGGAGCAAGACTCCTTGTCCGACATTATCAATACTTGACGCCTTCTGAGGAAGTCGCGGTGGGGCATTGAACTTGCCGCCTTCGAGATCACCTACAAGAGACGTGACGCTATCAAGTCACAAGCTTTGGCGGATTTTATTGCATATTGGACGGAGATGCCAGATGCTACTCCGTTGCCAGAACCAGAGTACTGGGTGATGTACTTTGACGGATCAAAGTTGCTCAACGGCTCGAGGGCTGTTGTACTGCTACAGTCACCAAAAGGAGACAAGCTACACTACGTTCTGCAGATCCACTTCGAGGCTATAAACAACATGGCGGAATATGAAGAACTCATTCACGGACTACGTGTAGCCAAGGATATTGGCATCAAGCGCATAGTTTGCTGTGGAGATTCCGACTTGGTTGCCCAGTAGGTGGCTGGCACCTGGAATGCGCGGAACCCTATGATGGCGGCATATCGCGACGAAGTGGACGAGATAGCCAAGAGCTTCTTGGGCTACGAAGTCAAGTATGTGCCTAGGGAGCAAAATGAGGCGGCTGATCTACTATCTAAGCTTGGATCAAGGCGCAAGCAAATTCCGCCAGGAGTTTTCCTAGAGCATCTACGCACACCATCCGTGAAGGGCGTCGACATCGACAACCCGGATAGAGTTGACTCTTTCATCAACATGGTGACAAAGATCCCTCCGTCTTGTACAAAACCGTTCATGGAGTATCTCGAACACGGAACTTTGCCCGACGACGAGGTCGAATGACGGCAAATAGTACAATGAGCAAAGGGTTATACCATAATCAATGGGCAACTCTATAAAAGGAGCACTACTGGTGTATACCTAAAGTGTGTTTCCCAGCTAGAAGGTATGGAAATCCTGCGCGAGATCCATTTCGGAGATTGCGGGAATCACGCCGCTCCTCGATCATTGGTCGCGAAAGCCTTCCGGCAAGGATTCTACTGGCTAACCGCGAAGGTGGACGCCGACAAGCTGGTTGAGACATGCACGGGATGCCAGTATTATGACCGACAACCACATGTTCCTGCTGAAGAATTGCGAACAATACCAATAACTTGGCCGTTTGCAGTCTGGGGTCTAGACATGGTGGGACCGTTACAGACGGCACCGTGTGGATTCACGCATCTGCTTGTAACAGTTGACAAATTCACCAAATGGATAGAAGCTAAACCCATTAGAAAGCTTGATGGGGCAACTGCCCTCAGGTTTGTCTGAGATCTAGTAGTGAGATTTGGTCTCCCACATAGCATCATCACCGACAACGGAAGCAACTTGTCACTCGGAGAAGTGGAGGCCTATTGCTGGGACAAAGGCATCCGACTTGACCTTGCATCTGTGGCACATCCACAATCCAATGATCAGGTTGAGCGAGCCAATGGATTAATTCTGCAGGGAATCAAGCCACATCTTGAGGCACCGCTACATAGAGCAGCTGGAGCCTGGGTGGAAGAATTGCCATCTGTGTTGTGGAGTTTACGAACTACACCCAACAGATCCACCGGCTACACCCCTTACTTCATGGTATATGGAGCAGAAGCCATCCTACCTTCCGACATCCTTCACGATGCACCAAGAGTTGCCGCCTACAACGAAGATGACGCTGAAGAATCCAGACGCCTAGATGTGGACCTTCTCGAGGAGGAGCGTGTTTTGGCATGCCAAAGATCCGCCATCTACCAGCAGAAGCTACGCAGCTACCATAGTCGCCGCGTTCGGCATCGCTCGTTTAAAAAGGGGGATTTAGTAATCCGACTTAAGCAGAAGAAGTCACACAAATTATCCCCGCCATGGGAAGGACCGTTCATCATAAGCAAGGCACTGCTCAATGGGTCTTACTACCTTGTCGACAATCGTGAACTCAAGGATAGACCCAACTAGGATCATAAACGTAAGCGACGTGACCCGGATGATGACTACCCGGAGCTTGATCGGCCATGGAACATAGCACAGCTACGTCCTTTCTACACTTAGCATTTTTTATCTAATTGTGTACTTCTTATATGATCAATGAAATAAATCTCTTTGGTTCACTCATATTGCTGAGTCTTTTACCTCCTTTAGTGTTCATTTTTGGATCATATAAAACCTTTATGCACAAGTCTTGCGATTGCACTTGTGAAAATTCCGCCTACGGGCGTTAGCTTAAGTTTTCTGGTCTACACGTTCTTTGTTTTTTTATGTGGATTCTGGAGTAGTGACTTTCAGCACTTATTGTCGGCGATTTTGTGTTCAGGTTATTGACGGTGCCATTGGGAATCATCACCTAATCGTATGGTTCCGACAACGAGTCTTCGGACTCACGAAAAGTCAAGCATAAGAACCAAAGTAATGGATAAGCCAGCACTTGCTTAAAAAATATATGCATACTGGGAATTAGTTCTTAAGTAGCAGGATACGACCACCATTGTTTTCCGCCTTAAGATTACATCACCAAGTTTCTTCCGTGCACGCGCCAAAGGTAAAACAAAAATTACAAAGTGTTTTTCATTCTTTGGGCGCATGAGACTTGGAGGCCGCATCATCGCCAGCCGGAGGATCACCCTCGACGTCGGCGCTACGATGAGACTCGGAGGAATCTTGGTTGACGTTGTCGATGAAGTTCCTGGGCACAAAGACGTCAACGTCCACCAACTCGGCAACCCTGGTGTCATAACCCGCGAGTGATGACAGGATGGCTTTGTGATCGATCTCCTTGCCATCATCATCCGCGTCGGGGATACCAGATGTCACCGTGTCGATGTCGGCATCTTCATAGTGTGCCTTCACCATAGGTAGCGCCATCCTTGCGCCATCCCGTGCGCATGAAGCTTTCCAGACACGCGCTCGGGGCTCGGCAGAATCTCCGAGTACGCCACGAGTCCGAGGCCTTGATATAAATCTGGATGGGCTTGGCAATCTCCTTGGCTTGGGCGATGGCGGTATTGATGAATTTGCCGGCAAGAACCATGCATTCCTTGTCCGAAGGAGGCGAGCGGGTTAAACCCATGGGCGCTGAAAATTCCGACAAGGATCGCATGAGTTCAATAAACTCTAAGTATCCAGACTACAGAGCTACAAGGCGTAGGACACTTACTGAAGATGCTGGCCTTAGACTGCCAGACGGTGTCCACCAAGGATTCCTTCTCTTGTTGGAGGATCTTAAACACCTCGCTATGGCGAAGGTTTTGCTCATCAGCAGCTTGCTTCTGATCCTTTAGGATCGCAAGCTCCTCCTTCAAGCGATTGATCTTCGCGGAGGCGGAATCCTGCAGGGCTTTCATGGAGTCCTCGTGCATCTTCAACATCTCCTTCCTCTCCTCCTTCAGGATCTTGTTCTCGCTGTCCAGCTGCTGGATATGCTTGGACTGCTCGACAATGTCCTTGGCCTTGGCAACATGTTCTGCAAGTTGGAGAAAACCACGTACACAGTAAGTACTCGGAGAGTATGGGTACAAAAGAAAGACGTAAATGCGCAAAAAGAAAATAGACTCTTGTTTTTGATGATCTGTTCCTTCAAGATGGCAGTTTTACCCTTTTCGGCTTCAAGATCTACGCGCATCTTCTGGTACTTGTCGTTGGCCATGCCCCGCCGAGCATTCTCATTATGTGGAAACAAATACAAAGTTAAGTCGTTGTTTAGTCTGCTTGGAGCCCCTAGTCGAATATTTTCCATCTAGGCGCTCGTGGGCTACAGCGAAAGTTTTTTAACTTAGCAAAATGCTTAGCTTTTCTTTAAGCATCTAGTCAGAACTAATTCAGTTACAACTAGAGGCTTGGGGGCTACAGCACTGAAAATTATGAACACTGTGTATGCTACACTTAAAGCATCTAGTCGGAAAAATTTCTTCCATCTAAATGCTAGGGGGCTAAAGTGAGAGTTTTTTTTTAACTTAGTCACTCTTAGAGAATATAGATGCAAAACCTATGGTTTTCCGTCTACGTCCTCGGGGGCTACAGTGGGATACTCATATGAAATGCAAAAGTTAAAGTAAAAACTTACAAGTGCAATGATCTTGAGGTTTGTAGTGCTCTCGGCCAGCTTCTTGCCAAAGGAAATGCCATTTCCTCGCAAGATATCTGCTTGTCAGAGTAGCTCCCCAAGATCGCACGTCGGAGATGACGGCACTCCTTCAGGAACAAGAGTTGGGTTACTCGGCGTGAGCGCCGGGTAAACAATCTTCTGGAACTCGAAGGGTTTCTAGGGAGTAGGGGCGCCGCCTTCGGTAGAGGTACCAGCTCCCACCACCGCCTTACTGCTACCGATGTCATCCTTAGCCGGAACTTCAGCCATTTGAAGAGCAGCACTCTCCTGCGTCGCCTGCTCGCCGACAACAGCTAGTTCGGTAGAGGCGCCAGAATCCACTTCCATGGCGGAAGGGCTTGGTGCCTCCTGGACTTGGGAGCTTGTCGGAGTGGAGGAGGGAGGCACGGGAGTAGCGAGGCGATGGCGGGGGAGGAGTCGCGATGCAGCATATCTTTGATATTTCTAGAAGCCCCAAGAGTCTTGGAGGACTTCTTGAGGCTGGTTGTGGCTTTCTTCCTGAAATGTGCAAAATGCATAAGTACAGGAATAAGACAGATAAATAAGACAATGTCGGAGAATGAGAGGCTTACACTAGGGAGGCGCTTTGGCAAATATCCCGGTGGCTTTCTTCTTTTCCGCCTCTAGGGCGGCAGTACTCTTTTTGGAGGCTCCACCCTCCGTCTTCTTTTTCTTGCCTCTGTTGGCAGCGTCAGAAGTGGATCTCTTCCGCTTTCGCGCCAACGGGGCATCGTCGTCGGACACGACCGTGACTTCCTTCATCTTTGGATCGTAGATTTGGGCATCCAGGTTGTCCTCATCTAGATCGCTAAGCTGCTAAGTAAGAAATCACCGTGTTAGATAAGATGGCACTTGCAAGACGGAGAAACTGGAGCAATGTCAAACACGGAAAATAAATACCTACCTTTGGGCACTTGCCGTCTACGTACATGTTGCAGGTGATGGTGAAGCCGCGCTTCTTATCCTTCACCTTGACGATGTCCTTCAGACGGAGCTTGACGGAGTCACTCGAGAAGTTATCCACGGAGATCCTAAGGGAATCCTTTCGATCACCCGTGTACTCGTGCATGAACCCGGCGGTCTGCGGGGTTGGATTCACGATGAACCAGCACATGGCTAGGTCCGGTCAAACCGCCTCTGAACCACTCGATCCGCCTTATTGCGAGAAGCGTTGAGGTCGGAGGAAGGGAGGCATGGGATCTCCATGTGGAAACTTCGGCGGCTCCATCCACGAAGTGCGTCATTTCTCGGCCCTCAAAGGAATGTCGGGGCCGTAGAAATCGTCATGCCAGTTTTGCACGACTGTGGCGACGATGTCGAGGAACCGCCGGCCAGTCGGATCTTGAAGCTTATGGTGCGCGTTCCTAAGCTCCTCCCTACTATGTCCTGCTTCACGTTTGTGGTGAAGTACGAACAAGTCTAACCTAGGCTTAATCCCTAGGTAACCCTCACAAAGTGCCCCGAAGTTGCTAAGCACGAAGATACTATTGGGGGAGAGGTTGTGGGGTTGGACTTTGAAGTGGTTCAAGACGGACAGAAAGAAGTGGGAGATGGGCAGAGAAACACTGCGTACCAGTTGAGCCTTGAGGTACACCTTTTCTCTGGCTTGGGGAGAAGGTGTCACCTCCCGGCCGGCACCGCCCGCCAGGCAAGCCCCTCCGTCGCGGGGAGGTAGCCTTCGGAGACCATCTCTTGGATGTCGCGGCCGGTGATGTCCGAGCCGCACCAGTCGCCTTTGTGTGAATCTGGCTCCTCTTCCAGAGGCTCTAGCGTCACCAGATTGTGGTCGCCGCCGGTGGTTTCAATCACCACCGACGCGGGGATAACCAGGCCCTCACAGGGGCACGACGAGCTCGCCCGGCTTGCGTGGCCGCTCACGCCGCCATTGATGGGGATGAGCTGCTGCTAGCCATGGAGGACTGGGAGGATGCGGCTGGTGCAGAGAGGGGCTAGGGTTTCTTCGAGGTTTTCCGCGGAGAGATCGAGGGCGTCGGTGGAGGAAGAAGATGATGACGAGAGAATGGGGTGAAAAGTGGCAACTGTCCCACAGTTACTATTTATCTTACTCTGCGTCAAGATTCGTGCAGCTAATCGGATGGTTGCCGCGTAGACGATGTGTTCGTGAGCGTCTGGCGATAATTTCGCCACGTCTCCAACCGCCGCCGCTAATGTGGTTCGTATCGCTTTCAGCGGAAAATCGGATATGATTGTGTTCTCATGTGTGAGTTACGGTGTCGACCTGCCTACATCGTCATAATCGACATGGTAGATGAGCCGTCCCATCGAAGATTCCGGCATGGGCCGGATTTAATCCGACTACGAAGTCGATGGAAGATTCAGCATTTCTCGGCTTACTCATAGAAGGCGGAAACCTTTGCAGGGTTCTTTGGGAGGACTACAAGATATTGCTTGAAGATTTGCCGACATCCATCTAGGAGCATTCCACGAGAAGAGGCAAGGCGGCAAGATCTCGAGTTCTCGGGGCTAGTGTTTGGGATATGCTATATGGGTATCCTCATATCATGTCTCTTATCCGACTAACGGGTGGCCCATAGTCGGTAGCATGGCTCGCCTGTTGGGCGACCCGTTAGGTGGATCCGAAGGAGACCCATGCGGATAAAGGAAGGCTACGGTGGAATCACCCAGCGTGCCGGAGCCTTGGAGTACAAGATACACAAGACTATTGATGAGCGGTGTAGGACTCGTAACTTTGTCGCTAGGACTCTTCCCTGTAACCCTAGGACCTGGCGACTATATAAGTCGGGCCTATGGGAGCCTTGAGGGCACAATCTCATACAACTTAGTATCGATTCATACAACCTCGCACAGCAAACCTATCTCTGTAACTCGGTGTATTGCCCTTATAGTGATTTATAGCAGGAGTAGGATTCCGCCACCGTCGTGGGATCTGAACACAGGTAAGCCGTGTTACCTCGTGCCACAACCGTCGCCTTACACGTCTCTAAACACGCACTGTGAGGACCCCTCCATGGCTTACTCGTCGGCAATACCACGACACTAGCTACGCTTCTGGGCCTCTAGCTTCCAGTCGCCTAGCTCCTTCTTGGGTCATGATCCAGTCGTCGTCCTGCAGGCCCACTCGCTGGCAGCATGGGCCAATAGGAAACGTCCTGCTGGGTATACCCCACTCGGCATATCCCCATTAGTAGTCCCCGAGGCCGCCGTTGATTCGTCACAGGTGTTCTTTGGCAGTCAAAGTATTCGGGTCCAATTTGGACGCCCAGTCGAATTGGTAGTGGACTCCTTCAATGAAAGAGAGAACATGTCATCTTAGTCGCAATAACGGCGACCAGTCGAATCGTAGCCATGGTGAATGGGTCGGCTAGAAGTCGAATGGCGGCTATGGCGAATGGGTCGGCGAGTAGTCGAGTCGCTGCAGCTGGCGAGTCGAGTAGACGAAGTTGGACCGTCAATCTAGGTCAAACTAGCTGTTGGGTAATCCAACGATAATATCGGCTTAATCACCACGCGGTAACGGCTCCCTGAAAATGGCGGGTAGCAACCGCTATATAAGGAGAGTGACGTGTGAAGAGCGATCATTACCCACGTTTCCTCCGAGCTCGTGCGTCTCCCAATCTTCCATTCCTCTGTAGAGACCCAGAGCGATCTAGAGCGATCCCGCGATCCCAGATCCTCTGATCGATGGCGCCCCCAACAGATCTGTGGGGGAGATCCAAGTGCACGAAAGTGCTGCTGAAATCCTTCGAAGATGCGGGAATTCTTTACGCCGGTAGATGGCGAATCCCCGTGTCCAGAGAGGTGATGCCAGATCCGCGCGCCGAGGAATTCATCTGCTTCACCAATCACCTAGAGAGGGGGCTCGTCTTCCCCACCTCGCTCTTCTTCCACCGCTTCTGCTCGTTGATACGTCGGAAACGTATCTATAATTTTTGATGTTCCATGCTTGTTAGTATCTACTTTGCTTTGCTTTGTCTACATTTTGAGGTGATTTTTACATGTTTTCTGGTACTAACCGATTAACAAGTTGCCAGAGTGTCAGTTGCCTGTTTTCTATTGTTTTTGGTTCCAGAAAAGCTAGTAAGGAAATATTATCAGAATTGGACGGGACAAACGTCAAAGTCAATAACTTTCCGTGGGGAATAAGAAGTCCAGAGGGGAGACGGAGAAGCGGGCCAGGGCGCCCAGACCCTCCTAGGCGCGGCAAGGGGTGGGCCCGCGCCTAGGCAGGGTGTGGGGCCCCTGGTCGCCTCATCGGCCTCCCCCTTCGCCTATAAGAAGCCCCCGATGCAGAAACCCTAAGCACCCGATCAAATCTCCACGAAACCTTCTGTAGCCGCCACCATCATCATCCCTAGATCGGGGGGATCTGAACTTCTTCCCGACACCCTGCCAGAGGGGAGATGATCCCGGAGGCCTTCTCTCCGGTATGATGCGTGAGTAGTTCCACCTTGGACTATGAGTCCATGTAGTAGCTAGATGGTTGTATCTCCTCCTTTGTGCTTTCATGTGTAGATCTTGTGAGCTCCGTTCATGATCAAGATCTAATCTATTTGTAATCATGCATGTTGTGTTTGCGGGGATCCGATGGATATTGAGATTATTATGTTGGTTTGATTAATGGTTTTGTCTTTATGATTCTATCATGTATGTGTTCCACCTTAATCCGTTGTTAGTAGCTATCTTGGCCAGGTAGTTGCTAGTGACTCCAAGAGGGGCTATTTATGCTCGATAGTGGGTTCATGCCTCTAGTTTCCAAGGGAAGTGACAGAAATCTCTTCGGTTGTAGATGTGTTGTTGCTACTAGGAAGAAAACAATGGTCTCTTGTTCATGGAACATGTGTACTGTTTACCTTACACACTTTGCTTAAAGCAGTTGTCTGTTGCTTGCAACTTAATACTGGAGGGGGTTCAGATGATAACCTGAAGGTGGACTTCTAGTCATAGATGCAGTTGGATGGTGGTCTATGTATCTTTTTGTATTGCCCAATCGAATCTCATAGGATCTTTCTGACTAGTAATTGCATTGTTATGCCTTGATTAGTTCCTGTCAATTGCCCTGCTGTAATTTGTTTACCCTTCATGCCATGTTGTTTATCTAAGGAGAGCACCTCTAGTGAACTATGGACCCCGGTCCAATCATTACCATTGATACATCTTCCACTGTTACTTGTTTACTTGCTGCAAACCATTACCTTCCACACCATACGTTTAATCCTTTGTTATAGCAAACCGGTGAGCTTGACAACCTCAGATTCGTTGGGTAAAGTCTTGAGTTTGTGTTGTGCAGTCTCCACGTTGCTAGCAACACATGTGTGACGCTTCCTTCCCTTCTTGGTTCAATAACCTCGGTTTCTTCTGGGAAAACTCTTCTTGTCTTTGCTTCACACCTTGCTCTTGGAGTTCCCAACAGGCTCCACGTCAATCGTGCTAGCCATCATCAAGCTTTTCTGGCGCCGTTGCCGGGGAGGTTAAGGACGTCTTCACTAGGGGAGTCCTCCACTTCCTTTCTCTTTACTTTGTTTTAATTTGCTTTGTTTCTTTTGCTTGGTTTTGTTTGCCTCTTTCCAAAAAAAAACCAAAAATTAGTCTAGTTTGGTTTGGTTGCTTTAAAAAAACACAAAAAAATAGTTCCTGCTCTAGCCGCTGCTGCTGTTTTTGGCTTGCCCACCTTTTCCAATATGAAGTCTGCTGAGAACACCAAGTTGTGTGACTTCACTAGAACCAAAAACAATGATTTTCTAAGCACTCCTATTGCTCCACCTGCTCCTGATGCTACCTTTTATGAAATTAAGCCTGCTTTGTTGAATCTTGTGATGAGAGAGCAATTTTCTGGTGCTAGTTCTGATGATCCTCATCTGACGAGTGGCCGAGCTGGAGCAAGATCTCAGAGCGGCGAAGGCGGAGGCGACCTCATCTGACGAGAGGGCAAAGGCGGCTGTCGCTACCGCTGCTGAAGAGCGGAAGGTGTCGGATGCTCTTGTCGTGGGGTTGCAGACGGACTTGACGAGTCTTCAGGATTTCGTTACAGGGCACTGCTTTCCCTTGATTGGTGAGTACATTGTCTTTCATGTGGTTTGTTTGGTGAGTCCCCGAGCGTGCGATTCGCCTTTGCGTTTTTGCGCCCTTCTAACTGTGAACTGCTTGTGCTTCGCAGGGAAGATTCTTGACGACGAGGCCGAGGCTTAGTCGTACGATGCGCGACAATGTGTCACCATGTTGGTGGACTCTGCTTCTCTTTCGGCGACTTGCATTCGCGCATATCTTTAGGAAATCTCGCCAACGGAGGTGATCCCCAGCGAGCTCACCAAAGTCTGGTGCTACCTGTAGAGGGATCCGGTGGTGGTGGAGTTCATGTCGCGGTCGGCTTTCCGTCATGGAGCCGCGACTATGCTGAGCCTTGGGCTCGCATACTTTCCCAATGACTTTGACCTTGGCGACGTCACCAGCAGGTATCCTTCGGCAATGGGCTTAGTCGAGATCTCCGACGTGCTGAAGCTGACCGACCAGGCCACGGTCTACTCCGACCGAGTGTTAGCGATGGGCGACTTCTTGCCGTATCAAGAGACGATCGTTGCCCTGAACGACCCTGAGCCGGCAAGCCACGACCTCAAGGTGGAGCAGCCGTTCCGATCGGTGATGGCGGGTACCTTGACGATGTATCTGTCGAACCCGTGGGTTCCCTTCATTCGTGTCCACGGAGGCGGTGGCGTGTCGTCATTGAAACCTGAAGAGTAAATCACTTTGTTGATCGGCGTTATTTGTAAATACCGTGTGCCTGCCCTTGTAAGCGAACAAGATTTTGTTGCCATAAGGAATGCACAGATGCTTTTGTTGGTGTTGTTTTGATTGTGAATTTTTGGGTTGTGCGAGTTGATACGTCCAAAACGTATCTACTTTCCTGAACACTTTTGCTATTGTTTCTCCTCTAAACTTGTGTGATTTGGATACAACTAACACGGACTGACGTTGTTTTCAGCAGAATTACCTTGGTGTCTAGTTTTTGTGCAGAAAATCAACTATCAAGAAAAATCCCGGAAAATATGCCAAAAATCCTATTTCACGAGAAGATCCACGGAGCCAGAGTACAAGACGGATTCGAGGCCTGGGGGGCCCACACCCTTGCCAGGCGCGGGCCAGCCTGGCCCGCGCCTAGGGGGATGCGGCCTCCCTAGGCACCCCCTCGGCCTCCCTCTGCGCCTATAAGTTGCCTCTTGACCTAAAAACCGAGGGGGGTTTGACGTTTTTTCAGAAAGAGTTCCGCTGCGCCGCCACCACCAGAAATCAAGATTCGGATCCAGAAACTCCGTTCTGGCACTCTGCCAGGACGGGGAATTTGGAGAGGATCATCGCCATCATCATCACTAACGCCTCTCCATCAACCATCCGTGTTTCCCTCATCCATGAGTGAGTAATCCCCCGCTGTAGGCTATGGGGATGGTAGGGATGAGTTCTATCATGTAATCGAATAAGATTGTTAGGTCATAGTGCCTAGTATCTCTATTAGTGCTATTTGACTTTGTTGCAACTTGTTGTGCTTAATGCTTGTCACTAGGGCCCGAGTGCCATGATCTTAGATCTAAATGTATTATTGAATCATTATGATAGTATTGTTTGTGATCTTATCTCCAAGTTGTGTACACATATCATTGTCCGGATCCAAAGGCCCCAGTGGCGAAATTGGGACAAGGGAGGATGGTCGTGGTGTGAGGATCACATGTGTTCACAGTGTTAATGCTTTGCTCCGGTGATCTATTAAAAGGCACCTTAATTGATGGTTCCCTAGAGGCCCCGCTGCCACGAGCTGGCTGGACAGAAGATGTTGTGCAAGTTCTCATTGCGAACACGTATGACTATATATGGAGCACATGCCTAGGATTGTTTAGTACTTGGATGCTTGTTATTTATCTGCAATGCCCTAGATCTTGAAGTTACATGTTTAGACTTGTCCATGCAACGCCCGTCCATCCCTATGCCTACCGCATTCGAATCCCATTTGTTTCTGCTCACATTTATTGCTCTTGTTCTCATTTGTTGCTACTATAGCTGCTCTTGATAAACATATGTGAGCAAGAACTATTTCAGTGTGACTGAATTGACAACTCAGTTGTTAAGGCTTGCAAGTATTCTTTGGCTTCCCTTGTGTCGAATCAATAAATTGGGTAATACTACCGCGAATAATGGTGTGATCCCCTATACTTGTGGGTAATCATGAGTCCCCGAGCGCGTCCGCCCTTTTGTGGGGTTTACCTTGTTTCTTTATGTGTATACTTGTTGTTATATTGTTATTTAATTTAGGTCGACTCGCCGTGGCTTAGAAAGCCAGTCGCATGGCGACCCCAAGGGGTGCTCTATACTTAGCCGTTTTCCTGAGCGCGAACGGGGTCGGTTGGACGAGTCCCCAAGCGTGGTATTAGTTGTTCTAGTCGCATGCTCAAGGTAGGTGAGGACGAGGCGCGCTATACTAGGCGCGTCGCTCCACCTGACTCGGAGAGTCAGTCGCGTGGCGATTCCAGGACGTGCTCACGTACTTGGTGTTTTCCCTAGCCACATGGGTATGGACTGGCGTCAGTCCCCAAGCGTGGTACTTGACCATTCGAGTCGCTGCGCCAAGGATGTGGAGGACTGGTCGCTGTGGGAAGTGAATGCGGTCGTCTTGGTTCGGAAAGCCAGCCGAGTGAGGCGACTCCTATGGGGCTCCGGGTTGGCGTTTTCATGGACGATACAAGGTCCAAAATTTATCGATGCCCTTGTACCGCACTACTTAGCCGTGCCGATCGCGTAACCAAGGGTTGACTTCCGCGGTTAGCGTAACGCTGTTTTTACGAGTGCGAGTGGCACAAGATATGGAGAGTGGACACAATTTGTGCGAATCGATCTTCTTTATTTCATAGCGGGAGGGGAGTACATGTTGGAGTTGTAGGTGTAGAACTTCCTTACGAGGTTTACATTCCACGGCCGCTTGACGTCGAGTTGTCCGTCGCCTCTGACGTCGATGAGGTGGTAGGCATCGTTGCTCAGGACTCGCCCAATGGCGAATCTTGAGCCACGGGGGATAAAGCTTGTGCATGCCCTTCTTGTCCTGGGTCAGCCGTAGGACCATGTCGCCTTCCTGGAAGGTGTGAGTTCGGACTCGGCGGCTATGGTAGCGGCGGAGTCCTTGCTGTTAGATGGCGGTGCGGGAGCGAGCTAGGTCGCGTGCTTCGTCGAGCTGGTCAACTCCATCTTGGTGTGCGAGCTTGTTGTCGGCCTCCGCATAGTTGACGACCCGAGGCGAGTCGTGCTCGAGGTCGGTCGGCATGACGGATTCAACGCCGTACACCATGAAGAAGGGGGTGAACCCAGTCGACCTGTTGATGGAGGTGCGGATGCCCTAGATGACAGAGGGGAGATCTTTGACCCAGCACCCCGGAGTTTGCTCGAGGGGAACTTGCAGTCGCGGATTTAGGCCATTGGACTCCGGGTGGGCGACTGGGGCGAGGTCGAGCCGTATGTTGTGCTCCTCGCAGAATTCGGCCATGGCCCCCTTGGCGAAGTTGGTGCCGTTGTCCGTGATGATGTTGTGCGGGAACCCGTAGCAATAGATGAGCTCGCGTAGGAACTTGGTGACGGTCTTCCCGTCGCACTTGCGTAATGTCTTGACCTCCACCCACTTTGTGAATTTGTCGACTGTGACTAGGAGGTGGGTGTAGCCGGAGGGGACTTTCTTAAACGGGCCCACCATGTCCATGCCCCACATGGCGAATGGCCAGGTGATGGGGATGGTCTTGAGCGCCGAGCTTGATAATGCGATTGGCGTGCCCGACCCACGCAGCGTTGGACGATGTCGACCGCGTCGGCATGTGCGGTGAGCCAGTAAAAGACATGTCGCATGGCCTTAGCGACCAGAGACCGGGCACCAGCGTGGTGGCCACAGTCACCGGCATGAATGTATTGGAGGATCATGTGACCTTCCGCGGGTTGTCTGTAGCGTTGGAAGACACCGGTCACGTTGCGCTTGTGGAGCTCGCCGTTGATGACGACGAAGGACTTGCAACGGCGCACTATCATGCGGGCCTCTGTCTCGTCTGCGGGTAGGGTTCCTCCCTCCAGGTAGGCGGCGTATGGAGCGGTCCAATCGCTTGGCTCCGTGATCATGGCGACCAGGGCTAGTTCTTGTTGCAACGGTATTCCAATGTCGATCTCCCTCGGGGGAGAGACGGATGGCTTGGAGATGGTGTCGAGGAAGACGCCGGCAGGTGGCGTATGACGAGCCGACCCGATGCGAGAGAGGGCGTCGGCCTCTTTGTTCTTGTGCCGGTCGATCCACTTGGCGGAGTAGCCGGCGAAGTGGCCCCCTAGCTGGTCCACTGCTTGGCGGTAAGCCGCCATGGTGGGGGAGACAGCTTCGCAGGTGCCGGCGACTTGTGCGGCGATGAGGTCAGAGTCGTCGTAGCAGCGCAGCCGATTGATGTTCATATCCTTGGCCGCTCGCATGCCATGAAGGAGGGCATCGTACTTTGCCATGTTATTGGTGCAGGGGTGAAGTCGAGGTACAATACGTAGCGCAGCTTGTCGCCCTTGGGGGACGTGAGGACGATCCCTGCCCCTGCGCCGTCTGCATTCTTGGACTCATCGAAGTGTAGCGACCAGTAATGGAGGTATGGCAGCTTCTTCGGCTGCTGCGCCTCCTCCTAGTCGGCGAGGAAGTCCGCCAGGGCCTGCGACTTGATTGCCTTGCGTGGCTTGTACTTGATGTTGTGGACTCCGATCTCGACGACCCACTTGGCGACTCGACAGTCGCTTCACGGTTACAGATGATGTCCTGCAACGGTGCCGAGGAGACGATCGTGATTGGATGCTCCTGGAAATAGTGCGGCAGTCACTGCAGGGCTCGGAAGACCGCATATACCAACTTATGGTACCGCGGGTAGCGCTGTCACGACTCGGTGAGGACTTCGCTGATGTAGTAGACGGGTCGTTGCGCTGGGCATTCCTTGCCCTCTTCTAATCATTCGATGACCATGACAGCGCTGACGACTCGTTCGAATGCCGCGACGTAGACGAGCATGGGATCCTTGTCGGCGGGGGCAGCGAGTAGCGGGGCCGCGAGTAGCACTTCCTTGAGTGCATGGAGCACGTCGTATGCCTCCTTGTCCCACTGGAAAGTGGGTTCTTGCGCATTAGGCGGTAGAGAGGCATTGCCTTCTCGCCTAGCCGGGGGATGAAGCGACTAAGAGCCGCGACTCGCCCGGCCAACTTCTGGACATCACTCAGGCACTCGGGTTTGCCGAGCCAGTCGATCATGTTGATCTTGGTGGGGTTCGCCTAGATGCCTCGTTTGGAGACTACATACCCCAACAATTGTCCAGTAGGTACACCGAAGGTACACTTTCCTGGGTTGAGTTTGATCTTATACCTCCGCAGATTTGCGAAGGTTTCGGCTAGGTCGACGAGTAGATCGCCCTGGCGGGTGGACTTCACTACCATGCCATCGATGTAGACATGGATGTTGTGGCCAATTTGGCTCGCAATGCATTCCTGCATGCACCTCTGGTAGTTCGCTCCAGCGTTCTTGAGGCCGAATGTCATGGCGGTGTAGCAGAATGCTCCGAATGGCGTGATGAACATCGTCTTCTCCTCGTCCTCGACTGCCATTTTGATCTGGTTGTAACCAGAGTAGGCGTAAAGGAAACACAGCGACTCCGAGCCCACGGTCGATTAGATGATTTGATCGATCAGCGGGAGGACGAACTGCTCCTTTGGGCAGGCACTGTTGAGGTTTGTGTAGTCGATACACATTCTCCAGGTCCCATTCTTCTTTTCGACCAGGACTGGGTTTGCCAGCCACTTGGAGTATTTGATTGGCCGTAGGAAGCCTATGGCGAGTAGATGCTGCACCTCCTTGGTGATTGCTCGGCGGTGCTCTTCATTGAAGGTTCGCAACGACTGCTTGATGGGTCACGCTTTGGGGTCAGCGAGTTTGTGCTCAGCGAGTTCCCTCGGGACAACAGGCATGTCAAATGGCTTCCATGCGAAGATGTCGCGATTCTCACGTAGGAACTCGATGAGCGCGCCTTCCTATGCTGGGATCATGCTCGTCCCGATCGTCACCGTCTGGCTGGAGTCGCCTGGGACCAGCTCGACGGAGCGTGTGTGCGTGGTTGCCTCGAATGTGGTTGAGACGCCATTCTCCGATTTGGGATTATTGAGTATTGTGGGGTCGTCATTGTCGACCCCACTCTTGTACTTGGCGAGCTCGTCCGCATGGTTGGCTTCTGCGGTGATGACGGCATCGGTGAGCTCAGCGCCCTTGGCCTCGCACTCCGCCGCCATGTTGGGATCGCCGTGGATGGTGATGATACCGCACGGCCCTGGGAGCTTCATCGCGTTGTACGCGTAGTGTGGCGCTTCCATGAACTTGGCAAACGCTTGCCGCCCCAACACGCAATGGTAGGGGCTGTTGAAGGGCACCAACTCGAAGACGATCCGCTCGGTGCGGAAGTTTGCTGGTGTGACAAAGGTGATTGGCAGCGTCACCTTGCCGATCGGGTACGCCTTCCGACCGGGGACGATGTCGCGGAAGGTAGTGTAGGTCGTCTCGATCATCGATTGCGGGAGCTACAGTTGCCTGAACGTGTCCAGGTAGAGGATGTTGGTGGATCTCCCGCCGTCCATCAGCGTCTTGGGGAGCCAATAGTCGCCCACTTTGGAATTGACCACCAAGGCGACTCTCCCTGGATATTCGATCTGTGGCGAGTGGTCCTCGCGGCTCCAGGTGATCTGTTGCTCGGACCAGTTGAGGAAGCGGGTGTTGGGGAGGTAACCCCGGATAGGGTAAAGACGGGGAAAGACGAAAGGACATCCCCCGTCTAGTTTCCGAGTTACAACCTAAGTCGGCCGTATCCTGTAGACTTCGGCCGAGATAGGAAAGGGGAAGACCTTTATATTTATGCCAAGGTGTTACCCGGCCGAGATACTTCATAAGTCGGCCGGGTTAGTCCGAATAATCGGGATGCAGGTGAAGGACGATCTGAGTTATGCGAGGAAGGACCGAATGGCACGAAGCTTGCAGGAGAAGGAGAAGCTGAAGTCAAACCCTAGTTGTAGGCTAGGGAGAATCTGAGCAAGGCCAAGCGCTACGGACAAAGACGCAGAGCGATAGAGAGGCAGAAGGAGGTCACGGAGGTGTGATCCTGGCTTCGAGGCATCGAGGAGGCCCTGGAACCTTGCCGCTGTTAGGGGAGCGACAAGGAAAGGGGAGCGTCGAACTACTATATTGGGACAATCATATTCCTCGAATATGCTTGCCACGTCAGCCCTAGAGGAGCCCAAGGCACTCCTTTATAAGGAGAGGCTTGGACTCTGAAGGGGGGATCGACTCTTTCTTACTACCGTTAGGCTGGTAAAGTTCTCCCTTTCTCCTTGTAAACAGTTCAAGGAGCACTTGTAGCCCAAGGAAGGAGAAATAAAGATCTTTGCCTTAGTCTTCTGTGTGTAGAATCAACTACATCTTCCCTCCCCAGACCCCTCTAGCATCCATTGGCCCCAAACTTTAGCCTACCCATGGCATCTGTGCCACCACACGGTTGGCGCCCAGTGGGGCGAAGCGGTGCTAGCTGGAGTTATGATCCGGACGGAAACTTCATCAACAGGCGGTAGCGTTGTTTACAGCTTGGTCGATTTGGTCTCTGTGACTATGTCGGTGACAATGCGGGCAACAGGAAAAACTCCCAGCGATGGTATCTTCATCACCACAGGTGCGCCACAGGGGTCTCGTCGGCGTCGACATCTCAGGCATTTATCCTCACCAAGTTGTTGTTGCGGAGAGCCACCTCTTAACATGCGGTAGAAGCCCCACGGAGCACATCCTGTAGCGTCGAGGTGATGGTCGCGGCCAGAGTGCAAACTGGATTAGCGGCCGCCGGGTCAACCAGAGAACCCGCCACCGCAGGCGCACCCAAGCGGGCGGCCCACGCCCACAAGGTAATCCGCATGACCAACCCGAGGGTCGGGACACCACCCCAAAGGCACCAAGAGTAAGAGGGCCACCTCTGGAAAGGCCAGAGAACATCCTTCAGGCGACCATAGAGAACTTGACTACACCTATAGCGCCTATACTTGATCCGGCAAATGCTCAGGCAGAGTTAGAAGAAACCAGGCAAAAGGTGCTGGTAGAGGCCAAAAAGGTGTCGGCCTTGCGGGAGTCCTTAAACAGGACTCTGCGAGAATATGTCAAAGCTAATAAGCTTGACGTCGCGCCTGAGCGGGTGGACGAATTAAGATTAAGAGGTAAAAACCTCATAGATGATATCAACAAAGAGCATGATGCTCATAAAGCGAATCGATTGATTTGGGCTTGCCGAGTCTGATGCCTCGGCAAAGAACCTAAAAACAAATGCAGCATTGGAGTTAGAGGATTGACGGTGAGGCTGGCGAAGCGGCAAGAAAGAGTGAGCGAGCTAGTGCGCATCGCGAACCAGCAAAGCGAAGAAATTCTCGAGCGGACCCGTGAGGCGGGGGCCTAGCGAATGGTTCATTCGGAAGCGGCACTGCCTTGTCCGTGGCGACATCTTCACCAGGAAATAATGCACGAAGGGACAAAGCAGTAACCTCAGGAAAGAGAAACAAGCAAATTGTTCCATATGATCCGGCAATGGCCGGAAAGGCAAATGAGAACAGATGCAATGCAAGCCGAGGTAACAGTGGGGAGAGGAATCTTAGACGTAATGAGAAAGACGGGGAAGCCGAGGCAATGGAGATCTCGGCAGAAGAGAACCCGGAGGAGGCAATCATGAAAACAATACCCCGGTGGAAGTAAGGAGAGAATTGCCACTCAACCCGCAACCAAGGCATGAACCCCGGCAGGAAAGAGAAACGAGGCCAGCTCGCCACATTCAAGTTAATGAAAGATACAATGATGGTTATTCCGAGATGGAATATGCGATCCATGGCGGGAATAACCATTATGGAATACAAAGGCAGTCATGTCTGATTTGCCATCAAATGATGCAAGAGTAAAGCTGGACCGGCTATCTGGTCCAGTTGTTGGAAGAACGAGGACCACCAGTCCGACATGCTTTGGACCACGGATCATGGGAGAACCACATGCAGAACTTTTACTAGCAAGGGGCACGAAAACATATAATGGGAGTACCAAGCCACAAGATTGGTTGATTGACTATGCCACTGCTGTGAAAATAGCGGGTGGAAACTTACGATGGGCAGTACGGTATGTCCCACAAATGCTGGAAGGACCAGCTAGGGTGTGTTGAATAATCTACCGGTAGGCGATATTAATTGGTGGATTTTGAAGAAATGTTTATCGGCAACTTTACCGGCACATACAAGAGGCCAAAGGACACAGATTATCCATGTGCAGCGGGAATAAACAGATAGGGAGTTTTTAACTCGGTGGTGTAACCTGAGAAACTCATGTGAAGGAGTAATAGAATCTCAAGCAATAGCTTGGTTCGCACAAGGATGTCGTTATGCCAGCGTATTATGGCAACGTCTGCAAAGAGATATGCCGACCACAATGGCAGAAACTATCAGAATAGCGGACTCCTACGCGTTAGGAGACCCAACGCAACCAGAATTAATGTCGGCGGATCATCGGGAGCAACAGGACCATTATGCAAGAGACCTGACCAGATCATCTAGGCGCAGTGATTTCAGAGGAAGAAGAAGATAGGAAAGGCCGGATTATAGATATAATTCGGCTCAGGTGGCGGCAGTAGCGCAAGATCCGCCGAGTCACGGAACGACTCAGCGGCAAAAGAATGGTCCTCAGCAGTGGACACCAAGGAATGAAGGAAAAAGGCAGTGGACCCCGAACAAAAGCGATGGCGGGAGGCGAAGTACACGTTCTAATCTATGTTAGATCATCCGTGCAAATTTCACACATCAAACCCATCCAGGCCAGCCAACCATACAACCCGCCAATGTGCATGGATGAAAAATGCAATGGGGAACCCAGCAGGTATTCAGGCACTCCATCAAGTACAGCGACATCAACCACAGTTATTTGGAGCAAATGCCGACAAGCGATGTTACCGCCCCCTCCCCCGAGATACAATAACTCGGATCGGAGAGACACGGTACATCAAGTGATGAACCAAGTCCAGGATGGAAGAACAAATCCGGCGAATCTTGGGCAATGATTCTGAGAGAACATCATCGGTCTTATTAGTGTTCACCTAGCAGACAAGACAAGCAGTGTGTGGCAGCAAGCATATGGAAGTAAATGCGATTATCTTGGTACCAAGATTCATGCCTTGGTCAGATCAGGAAATAACTTGGAGCATAAAGGATCACCCCAAGATAATGCCGAATCCCGGGTCATATGCACTCGTGTTGGATCCGGCATTTGTTGGACCAAGCATCAATGTGAAATTCTCAAAAGTACTCATTGACAATGGAAGCAGTATCAACATCATGTACAAAGATACCATGCACAAACTCGGAATATCGCAGAACATCTTTGCAATCCACGAGGACCACTTTCCATGGGATAGTGCCAGGACTTTCATGTGAACCCATTGGTAAGGTCCGAGTGGATGTGTTATTCGGTACAAGAGATAACTGCAGAGCAGAAAACTTAGAGTTTGAAGTAGTGGATCTAGAGAGTTGTTATCATGCTTTACTCGGACGACCCGCGTTGGCCAAATTCATGTGAAGCTGTCATGTAAGTTATCTGAAAATGAAACTACCCGGACCACAAGGAGCGATAATAGTGGCAGGTGATTACAAGAAGTCAATGGAGTGTGCCTCAGCCGGGTCAAATCTGGCCGAATAATTGGTTATAGCAAGAGAAAAAAGAAGGATTCAGGAGGTAGCAGCCCTAGATCAGTCGGCACAGCTGAATATGCCGACACTAGCCAATCCACATGGAAGTGTCTCCTTTCAGCCGACTAAAGAAACAAAGAAGTTTCAGATAGATGAGCAGTTCCAGGCGTCTTGTACCATTGGTGCAGGCCTAGATGCTAAATAGGAAGCGAGCTCACCAATTTCCTCCGTGAGAATCGGGATATCTTTGCATGGTCAACTCGGGATCTGCAAGGTGTTAAGGAGTTGGTGAGCACTCTCTAAATGTGAGGCCAGAGCAAGGCCGGTGAAGCAACCTCTCCGCTTACGAAGAGCGGAGAAAAATAATAGGGGATGAAATAGCTCGGCTCCTCACGGCGGGTTCATCATGGAGGTGTTATATCAGTTGGTTGTCAAATCCGGTGCTAGTAGAAAAGAAGAAAGATGATCCAATGTAGCCATTGTATGGCGAATGTGTATCGATTACGAACTGAACAAGGCGTGTCCAAAGATCCTTTTCCATTACCTAGAATAGACCAAGTCATTGATTGACGCTGGTTGTGAGTTATTATCATTTGTGAAGCGTATTCGTTTTCACGGATCGTTAAATCTAACCCGATCAAATAAAGATCGCATTTATTACCCTTACGGGCCTATTGCTATCGTACCATGCCATTCGACTGCGAAACGGAGCAACCTATCGAGATGCATGCAAAAATGTCTACGACGGATAGGAAAAATGTACAAGTATATGTAGATGGCGTGGTCATCAAAACTAAGGAAAGCAAAGCTCTTGGATGATATCTGGACTTTCGCGAACCTAAGAAGGTTCCGAATGAAGCTCAATCCGGAAAAATGCACATTTGGTGTGCCGGCAGGGAAATTACTCGGTTTCCTTGTATCTAGCCGAGGTATAGAGGCCAACCCAACAAAGATAAAGGCAGTAGAAAGAATGGAGTTGCCAAAGTGTCTAAATGATGTACAAAAGTTCACGGGATGTCTAGCCTCGCTCAGCCGATTCGTATGTCGGCTGGGGGAAAAGGCACTACCACTCTATCAATTAATGAAGAAATCAGATAAGTTCATTTGGACTCCACAAGCAGACAATGCATTTCATGAGTTGAAAAAGATGTTGGTCACAACACCCATTTTAGCTTCCCCATTATCAAAAGAGCCAATGTTACTCTATATAGCGGCTACCAACAGAGTAGTAAGTGCTGTAGTCGTCGTAGAACGACTCGAAGATGATAAGTCGGTTCAAAGGCCGGTGTATTATTTGAGCGAGGTATTATCCGCTTCAAAACAGAATTACCCACATTATCAGAAGATGGCTTATGGAGTGTATATGTCGGCAAAGAAGCTAAAACATTACTTCGAAGAACACCCCATCAAAGTGATCTGCGAAGCACCCATAGCCGACATATTGAGCAACAAAGATGCAAGTGGCCGAATAGCAAAATGGGCAATCGAATTGTCACCATACGCTCCACAATTCGATAGAAGAGATGCAATCAAGTCTCAGTCGGTTGCCGACTTTCTCGTAGATTGGGCGAAGTGCGATGAGCCACCATTGCGGATCCAAATTATTGGACAATGCATTTCGATGGTTCCAAACTAAGAAATGGTTTGGGGGCAGGAATAGTGTTAACATCGCCCAAAATAGATCAGCTGAAGTATGTGCTACAAATAGATTTTGCCGCATCAAACAACGTAGCCGAATACGAAGCATTGGTCCATGGATTGAAAGTAGCAAAAGAGATTGGCATACGCCGAATTCTATGCTATGGGGACTCGGATTTGGTAATACAGCAAGTCTCAGGCAATTGGGATGCATTGGATGATAATATGGCATTATATAGATTTCACGTGCAAAAGATAAGTGGGTACTTTGAAGGGTGTGAATTTCACCACATACCTCGGGCAGAAAATGATGCCGCAGACACATTGTCAAAACTAGGATCAAGCGATCAATCCCCGGTGTGCCTGGAACACCTCAGAAAACCATCAATAACCCCATCACTAGAATCCGGGTCTATCTTTATTTCGGCAAATTCGGCAGAAGATAGTGTGCCGATGGAAGGAGACCAATATAACTAAGGATTCCCAAGAGGAGGAAAGCGAGGCATGCATAATCGTGGAAAGGCCGAGGTAGCCATGTATGTGAAAACATGGAAATAGACCGTGAGATCGCACCAGGAAAAGTCACACCGGTGTGGGCGCAACCCATATTCTTTTTCCTCAAAGATGCGACGCTACCGAATAATGAGGTATTAGCAAGACAGACTGTAAGGAGAGCAAAATCTTATACAATCATAAACAATGAGCTATACAAAAGAAGTGTCACAAATGTATTGCAAAGGTGTGTGAGTTCGGCAGAAGGCCAGGAGATCCTCCTAGAAATACATCAAGGGGAATGCGGACACCATGCCTCATCTCGTGCCTTGGTAGCCAAAGCATTTAGGCATGGGTTTTATTGGCCAACAGCGTTGAAAGAAGCCAAAGAGCTGGTTGAAAAATGCAATGGCTGTCAGAGATATGCAACTAAGATACACATGCCATCGTCAGCGTTAAAAATGATACCCATTACTTGGCCGTTTTACGTGGTGCCTAGATATGGTGGGACCATTTAAGCCGGCTGAGGATGACCCACATATTGGTCATGGTAGACAAGTTCACAAAATGGATTGAAGTAAAGCCAATAAAGAAATGTGATGACTCACAATGAAATTCCTCAAAGATATCATCTTAAGATATGGGTACTTACATACGGTGTTATTACAGATAACGGCACAAACTTTGCAGAAGGAGCTTTCGCCAGATTCTTCCAAGAGAAACACATAAGATTAGATATCGCGTCTGTTGCTCATCCAGCATCTAATGGGCAAGTGGAAAGAGCTAATGGTCTAGTGTTGTCCGGAATAAAACCACGACTTGTCGAACCATTGCAAAGGTCGGCAGGATGTTGGATCGAGGAATTACGGCGATATGGAGCCTCGGGACTACTCCAAATAGATCAGCAGATTACACTCCATTCTTTTTTGGTATAAGGGGGAGGCGGGTGCTTCCGACCAACATCTTGCATGACTCGCCAAGAGTTACTCAATATACAACTTCAGAGATAAATGAAGTGGCTCGGCAAGATACTGTTGATCTGCTAGAAGAAGCCATAGAGCTACCACTATCACGATGAGCTATTTATCAGTGAGAACTTGCGCGATATCACACAGAAGGTGAATCAAGGGTATTCAAAGAAGGAGACTTAGTCCTCGAGACTAGTGCAACATACGGCATGAACAATTTGTCACCCCCATGGGAAGGACCATTCATCGTGAGCAAAGCTGCATAATGATGCCTATTACCTAATCGACGCTCAATCCACGGAAGAACAAAGCGGAACAAAGCGGCGAAGAAAGCAGGCATGGAATGTAGCTTTACTTAGTCCATTTTACTCATAGCAGTATCTCAAGGTCAAGAACCAATGATGTATTGAACCTCGGCACAGGCGGTGACTCGGGGCGCCATATGTTATTTCAATTTCATCTTATGTATCGAACCTCGGCATCGAGGCGGTGACTCGGGGCTGCCGTATGTTATTTCAATTTCATCTTATGTATTGAACCTCGGCACCCGAGTAGTGACTCGGGGGCGCCATATGTTATTTCAATTTCATCTTATGTATCGAACCTCGACATCGAGCGTGACTGGGACTGCCATGTTATTTCAATTTCATATTATGTATTGAACCTCGGCACCCAGGCGATGACTCGGGGACTGCCATATGTTATTTCAATTTCATCTTATGTATTGAACCTCGGCACCCGGGCGATGACTCGGGACTCCATATGTTATTTCAATTTCATCTTATGTATTGAACCTCGGCACCCAGAAGCGGTGACTCGGG
The DNA here is from genome assembly GCA_030063025.1 of Avena longiglumis. Classification (NCBI taxonomy): domain Eukaryota; kingdom Viridiplantae; phylum Streptophyta; class Magnoliopsida; order Poales; family Poaceae; genus Avena; species Avena longiglumis. Next base: position 123,141,568 of record CP125978.1, read on the forward strand.
ACTGCCATATGTTATTTCAATTTCATCTTATGTATTGAACCTCGGCACCTGAGCGACTGGGGACTACGTATATTGTTCCAAGTAGTAGTCAACCTTTGATACAAGGAAGGTATCACACTTGATACTCGAATAAGAGCAGCTCAATCTCGTATGATATTGAGGCTCACACCCAGTTAATTGGTTAAACCACGAGAATACAAAGACAAAGATACATCCTAAAATCAGAAATCATAGATCATCAAAGCAAAATTGACGAAACCCACTTAAACACGGTTATAACAACTACAAACATATATGTCGAACACGACAAAAAAATTCAGGTCATCTGGAAAGGACAAATGTTTCACGTACATCGTCGCCCAAGCATACGAGGACAAGAAATAACAAAGATTTTCAGTTGGAGAGGCAGCGGTTGGGTTAGGAGCTGGATGTTCGAGATAGGCGAGCCTCGGCCGAGGTTGCCTCGCCTCCACAGACCTAAAGGCGACTTTCCGAAGCTTGAGGCTCTTGAGGAACTTCGATTTGCAGTTGAATGCCCAGTACCTTTGGAGGAGGATCGCGCGTCACCGTTGCCATCCGAGCTTGAACTGGAGTCACCAGAGGAAGCCGAATCATCTTCACCCTCACCTTGTTCAGCCGAATTATTATCTGATGCATCCTCGGCTACAACCTCATCGTCCGAGTTCTGGAGGAAGCGCGTACCTTCATTCCAGGTATGCACGTCGGCATACTCCACGAGCTGGAAGGCGCGAGCTTGCCGAAGAGCAACAAAAGTGGGGTCCTCAACCCAACGGGAGCCTGCGCGCAAATTCCTCAAGATATCAAGAGAAATGTCTTCATACCATGACATGATAACGATGAGCCATATCGGCTTGCTCGCCATTTGATTCCCTCCAGAGACTCAGTTGCTTCTCAGACGCCATCAATCTTTTCACTAGCAATTCGACCTCGTTGATATCAGGAGTCCTAGAGGTATTCGGCCAGAGAACATGGTAGGCTCGGATAGCTGCACCAAGTCGCCCATAATCTTCATCGGACCAAGCTGCCGGCGGCGACGAAATCCTCCATCAGTACTCGAGTCAACATCAACGAGGATACCTCGGCGCCACGAGCTGCAAGAACCGCTTTAGAACTCACGGGCTTGGCGGAAAATGACATGCAAAACACAAATCGTCGTCGAGGCGACAAGAGAAAAACATAATCCGGCCATGCTAAGAAACTTACAATGAATATAACTCATCATTATATGAAGGTCTTTAGCCCAGATGCTCTTGCTCTTTTCAAAACGAGCGATCTCCTCGCTCATTCCACGAGTTTTTAGTTCGGCAGCTTCGAGGAGTTCTTTATTCTTCTGCAGCTCTAGAGCTAGCCGATTCTTCTCCTCAGAGAATTCCTGATCGACCTTTTCTAATTCGGATTTCTGAGAGAGCTTAAGGGTCTCCACCTCAGCCCGCAGACAAGCTATTTCATCATCTTTTTCTTTTAGCTGCGTCGAATGAGTAGCGCTTTGTCTAAAAATGCAGCATCACGTCAGGCATGGGCGTGCAATCTTGGTGAGATGCTGCAAAGGTTTGCAACTCGGCTTTACCAAGGCCAAACGAAATAAAAAGAAACTTAGCGCACATGTTAAAGGAGGAAAAGGTGCAAGATAAAAGGGAAACTAACCTTCCAAGCTCTTGATTTTCTTCTCAGGACGAATGTTGAGGTTATTGATATTGCCTGTTCACCAAAAAAGTGAGCCGACATCTCGCGGACAAAACAATAAGAACGTCGGAAATGACGAAAAGGAATTATCGACTTACCAGCCTTTTTTGCCACAGGAAGGACTTTCTCATATTTTTCTTCCAGTTTGCGGTCTTGAAAAAGCAACCTTTGAAACTCGGCAGTCCGTCGGTCATGTGCAACCTGAACAATGAAGCAAAACGATGAATAGATATTCGAAGCTAAACCAGATCCGAGTCAAGCAAAACTTAACCCGGATCTAGGCGGCTGGATATTCGAAGCTAAATCAGATCCGAGTCAAGCAAAACTTAACCCGGATCTAGGTGTCCGGATATTTGAAGCTAAACCAGATCCGAGTCAAGCGAAACTTAACCCGGATCTAGGTGGCTGGATATTCGAAACTAAAACAGATCAGAGTCAAGCGAGACTAAAACCAAATCTAGGTGGCTGGATGTTTCAAGATCAACTAAACAAAAGTCAAGCAAGCTTTAAGATAGATCTAGTCGGATACCCTACAGATAAAATTAGATTAAGTAAAGCATTATTAAACTTCCAAGCATATAACAAGTTATTTCCTTACAAGTTTTGGGGACTAGAGCGTATAGTAACAGCTGGAGAATTAATCTAAACTCCACAAAACAGCGATTACCTCATTCATCTTGTTAGTGTCAAGGATGAACTTGGAAGCCTGATCGAAACGGTCGCTAATGTCGGAAAATTTGAAGGCTGACTGATTGGATTACCTCAAACTGATCGGACATTCAATTATTGGCATATTCCACCAATGGCCGAGGCTGTTCCACTAATGGTCGAGTTAGAAATTTACCGGACGTGTTGTGTAACCACTTGCTTGAGGGATTTTATGAAGAGCAAATTGGTCTGGTGCGGCGAGAATGTGGAGGATTTGGTTGGCAGCTCCTGCGCACATCGGCAATACTCGGCTAAGAAGAGCCGACAAGACCTTTCTGGGAAGAGGAGGCCTTGGTGGCAACAGTTTTTCTTGCTTTAGAAGAGGCCCCAACAGGAGTCGATACCTCGGTAAGCGAGACGGTGTCTTTAGGAACAGAAGGGGTCACGGTCACAGAGGGCGCCGAGATAACGACCTCTTCGGCCGGGGCTGGAGTTGTTGAAGACTGCGGGGCGAATAGAGGCTCGATGAGGCGCCCAGGATCCTGAGAGGGCAATGGTTCGTGGAAAACTCGGAGGGCAGTGGGATCGATGTCAATGAGGAGTCTCGGCGCATCGTGTGAGGAGGCGGATTGGGAGGCCAAGGACATGCAACAGGCGGGCCCAGGAATCTGGTATCTTCGGGGTGGAGAGGGCTTGGAGCCACGCGGCTAGTCATACTAGGACCGCCGGGCTTAACAGAAAGTGGAGCACTGCAAAATTAAGAAAGAAAAAAGGGTTTCAGGATGAAAAGCTGAAAAGAGAAACAAGAAATGCGAACAAAAGAAACTTACCCTGCGACTCCAGGCATGGTCTTGCGCCTGGGAGGATTCGGAGCGGATTTCTTCATTCGTTTCTTGGGGGCCGCCTCTGAGGCACGGCAGAGACCGTTTCCCAAGGTAACGGTAGGGAAGCAATAGGCTCGGCGTCGTGAATGACCGGCAGATTAGCTGGGAAAGTAGAAGCGAATGCATAAGAAATGGGCATTGCGGCAACTACCTCTAGAACTTGGACCTCATCCGAATCACCTTCCTCCTCGTGGGCCGAAGTCCTGCCACGAGCGGCAGGGCGAGGTCAGATTTGGGCAATTCTTCCGAGTCGGCTCCCCGACATCAGGGTATCCGGTCCGCGAGCCCAGGAGTGGAGAACCTCGGCATCTTCGCCCTTCTTACGTGAACCTCTGTAATACAAGAAGAGGAAAATAAGCAAAAGATTCGCAACAGTTGGAAAGTGAAGCGTTGGTGATTAAGCTTACCTCGGGAGGCGGACGATCGCGAGTGAGCGGTTTCAATCCCCAAGCCCAATCCTCGAGCATCTCCGTCTTGAAGATAGCTCGGACACGCTTGTAGATAAGATAGTTGTCCAGCTCCAGTCGAGACTCGGTTAGGGTCAAGAGGACCGCTCATGTAGCACAGTTTATGAGTCCGTTTCTGGAATGGGCAGATTCGGCTAATTATAAAGGTAGCCATCAGGTCTTCGCCGCATAACCCGGCGCGGATCAGCTCTTTGAGCCGAATCTCAAAGGCCTCGGCCAAGGCATGACTCTTCCTCGGATTATAAGTCCAATTCACCTTAGAAGGCGGACCAATGGAGAAAGGCGAGGGCAGATCTTGTCCTCCGTCCTCTGTTCTTGGCGTAAAAAAGGATTTGTGCCACTTCTTGCACGACTCTAACAGTGACACGAGGAAATACGGACTTCCTTGAGGTGTAATGGGCCTGCCCACATTGAGTAAGCGGTTTCTCGGAAGGGTGTAGAGACTTGTCGGGACTACGTTGGAGCGAATCTGGAAAACCGACCGGGCGTGCCTGGACGGCCATAGGCCGAAGTATCCCTCCGAGGCGGAGATAAAAGCAGAAAGAGAAGCGATGGCATTTGCAGGAAGGTGATGCGGCTGAATGCCGAAGTAGTCGAGAAACTCTCTAGCAAATTCGCTAAGAGGGAGACCAAAGCCGCGCGATAAATGTGACATAAAAACTACATACTCTCCCTCCCTAATATCCGGAGAGGACTCATTGCTTAAGATGGCGACAAGAGACCTCGTGAGGGATCCTCCAGTTCGGATAAGCCACTCGATCTCGCGGCGTGTAGCGGAGGAACCACCACGAGCCTCGCTCGGGCCAGATCGATCGTCATCCTCTACAAGGGCACCACTAAAGGAGCTAGACATGGGTTCGCCGGAGAGATCGACGGAGGAAGAACTAGTGGCGGAGGAAAGTTTAGAGCTGCGAGGCCTCGTCGTGATTTTGCACAGGAGCGGCGGTGGAGGAGCAGAGGAACCGCCGCGCGAATACAAAATCGAGACAGAGAAATCTAGGATAAAGCCTAGGCGGCCTTGGTAGGAAAAGAACTCACCGGCGGCAGCCAGAAGCTATGAGCGAACAAGGCAAGCGATGGCAGCGGTGGAGTCCTCGCCGTCAGATTCGATGAGCATGGCGAGCTACTGACATCTTGTGAGCGAGAGGAAGAAGAAGGGCGCAGGCGAACGAAAAGGGGAAAGTGACTCCTTGTAACACCCTCAGAACCGGACCTATGCAAGTTTTAGCGAAACCCGCCAAACCCGCATAGAAACGATTCAAAGGTGCCCACCAGGCACTTGCGTGCGGGTGGAAAACGAAGTAATAACATTACACGACAGTCCTCGATGGGACCCATAGATCAGATATATATAACAGCGACTCAATGAGTCAAGAATACAGATATAATATACAAAGATCCAAATCACCTTGAAAACGATAGAGCGTCCAGCTACGGACAAGATGCAAATGGGGATAAGAGCCTGAAGAATAACCAATGGCGTCCATAACCACCTTGAGCCAAGCCGGAAGGGTAACCACCCTAACGACGTCGTCCTCAAAACCTTAAACAAAGGGGTGACAAAGGGCAAAGGAAAAGAGGCGTCGATCTTGAGGCGAGTACGGAGAGGCTAGAATTAGCGGTCCGCCTACATAGGTATGGTGGTGCGGCGTGACGGCGCACTGAACAACCTATAGAGACTCGATACAATGGCGTCAATCGGAGAGGGTAAGAAGGACCTATCAGGAACCAACCTGATTCTACCATCAAAAAACCCACCCGTGTTTCCCCTCGAAACCAAGCGAGAAGTCAACCGAGGAACTCACACGTTGGCGGTTTATTTATTCGATTATCGTTGCAGCAATTACTAGTCGGTATAGATAATCGTCACGATAAAAAGCGATGGGCCCTTTTAGTTAATCATTCCGTTGTAGTTGCAACAATTACTAATCAGATACAGATGGCATGAGATAAACCCGAAACCCAGCAGTTGTTGGTACTTTTATTTAGCCATTCCGTTGTAGTTGTAATACTTACTAGTCAGATACAATTGTCGCAAGCGACAAACCAAACAAGCAATTGTGGGCAGTTTTTAGTTAGCCATTCCATTATATTGAAGCTGATTACTAGTCATTATAAAGTCAAATTTATAGCACTACTTTAGTTATGCTTGTCTATGATCGAGATAGTGTGCTCCAAGTCGTCCATAACCGCGGACACGGCTTTCAGAAAGTTTTACCCGGCCGGGGTGCACAAATAGCAACACACACTCGATCAACCTCGGAAAAACCAAATCAAAACCCAACGAGGCCTTCACGACAAAGCAATCATAGGATTCAGAAATATTTGAGGCCACCCCATTGAGTAGACCATAGCGAAGCCGGTGACTCAGAGACGGACTCAAGGTTTTGCGACAATGGTACAACTGTTGGGAACACGAAAGTGTGGCTGGGCTTGTCGATACCATGAAACATTCCGCTTACCTAAGCGGCAGTGTGCTCCTCGCACAATCGTAAATAAAGCGATAGCATGGCATAAGTACAGGATAGTAAATAAAACCTCAAACTAGTTTGTGGCCCCAAGAAATAAGAATGAATCAAGCTACGGCTGGGGGTCCCATAATCCTCACGGATGTGGATAGCGCGATAAATCAAGGAGCAATTATCAAGTACTCGGGGTCCTCACAGGACACAAGTGGGCGTTCGAAACCAAATATTGTCTATCACCCACCGATGCCTACGCTTACTTACTTCAATTTTAGTTGTTAAGCAGGAATTAAAGTGAGCGATAAGTAAAGCCATGATCATCTCCAACATCAACAGTGACAATACACCAACAAGCTGTGGCACTTGACGACCACATAGCGCGACTTGAGCAAGAGACTACGACGCAAGTCCATCTATCTACCAAACAACGGTAATAGGATGTGTCAAGGCAATATAAAATTTGAGGGATATCACGGATACGAAAAACTAGAGCATCGCAACACAAATAGCAATAGATCAATAGGAGGAAATAAATACTATCAAAGTAAGATAGGTAGAAAGGGGGGAGATGCTCGCCTGAAAACATTGTCGAAGGTTCAACCGAAGATCGATTCGACACTACGCATCAACTCAGCGGCCTTATCCATGAAGAAGCAAAACACTAGAATAAACACGGATGCAATATTTAATACAACGGCAAGATCGGCATGCATGTATGATGCATGGCATGGCAAGGTGCAATGCAATTAGGCAATATTAAGCGGAAGGGGTCCGACAAATTACTTAAATGGTTCTAGTTGTTTAACTACCCCGCAATTTAAATGTTGTTTAACAAGGCAAAATAAGTTATCGGTTCAGTACACAAATTTAAATGAGGCCAATATAAGGCTAGATTTGCCCGCATATGGGCCCCATACTTAATTATTAGGTGAATCGGCATAAGGCCCCCAAACCACATGACAAGCATGCATGCAAGATGAATGATTAATATGCAACAGGGTTTATATTTAGCATTTATAAAATAGGGCTCGGGAAAAAGGGGTCACACATTAGAGTTAAATCGAGCTTGGGGTTCAGGGGTTGAGTCGGTCTGGGGTTTGGATCCTGGTTCGAGAATCGTCCTCGGACTCCGGGATCGGTCTTCGGATCTCAGCATGACCGGTCTTGGTGACGATCTTGTCCGATGGGGATCTTGGTTCAACATCATCGCGGTCTTCGGGTCCGAGGGTTAGACCTTGGCGTCCGAGGGAAGATCATGTCGTTCCGCGACGGTACGGTCTTCGGGTCCGGGTGGGAGATCTTGTTGCATCCGTGAAGGAGGCCATGGAATTTCTTGGTTGAGGTTTCGGGTGTCGGTGACGGACTTGGGTCTCGGCACTGGAAGATCTTGGCGATTCCATGATGGAGTTCTGGGAGTGCGGTGTTATCCACTTCATGTTTCCAGTTGCGAGTGTGGTCGACGAGCTTGGATTTAACGTCGAAGTTCTTGATGTTCTCTCTCGGAGATCTTGTGGTTCCCCTTGGTTTGTCGATGTCGATTTGTATTGGCATGGTGTTTGGGGAACACCGGTTGTCTCGGCACACACACATACGGATGCATCTTGTTGTTTTGTAGGCGTCATAGATGAACATTAAGCACCACAAGGGAGCCGCAGAATGGCTGTAGCACATGGTCTTCACGTCAACTTTGCGGACACCCCATCACAAACACCTTATCGGCACATCGCCAAACAACTTCAACACCATCACTATGCATGGCGATCAAGCATGGGAGGCCACAGGATGGCGGGGACACACGGAGAAAGAACATGCATGGCGAGCATCTGGAGGATGGGCCGTGATGTGAGGCTTCAGCGAGGCAGTGGCGCCCGTCTGAGCCGGGACAGTGCGGTGGCGTCGGAGACAAGGATGGATGCAGCGCGGCCAGCCGGACGCCAGGCGGCGGGGCTCGCTCACGGGCGGAGGCGCGCAGACGGAGAGGAGGCACCGTGGCGGTCGGCGAGGCGTGGCGGAGGAGCAACGAGCCTGGTCGATGGAGGGACGCGGTGGGCAGGCGGCTTGTCGGGCGAGGCGGGCCAGGGAAGAGCTTGTGGGGCGGCGGAGGCGAGGTAGGGAGGAAGAGTCTGGCCAGCAGGCCGTGGCATGGCGGTTGCGAGGAGGCAGTGCGGCCAGGCGGCTCGTGCAGCAGGAGAAGCGTGGCAGACGGAGCGCTCTGGCGGCCGGCGGGCGGGCCAGGCGAGAGGGAGGTCGAGCGGGCGTGACAGAAGCCGGCTGAGGGCGCATGCTGAGCCTTGAAGCTCGTCGAGGCAACGGCGAGAGGGAAGGCGCAGTTGGAGGGGCCGAGGCTGACGGAGAGAAGGTCTCGGCAATGGCCGGGGAGAGGAATCTGGTGAAAGCGGTGGTGGGCGGCGAGGCGGAGGAGCGAGGAGGACGCGGGAGGAAGGAGAAGGGTGGGGCGGTCGTGCGTGGGTCGCGTGTGTGGGGCCCAGGGGCGTGGGTCCCGGTGGCAGGGGGTGGGGAGAGGCAGCGGTTGCGTGCGTGGCTGGGTGTGTTGGGTGGGGTGTGTGCTGCGTGGTGGGTCCCAGGGTGGTGTGGTGGAGAGTGGGCTGGAGGGAGAGAGAGGAGAGAGAGGGGGTAGAGGAGGAGGTGGCCAAGTGGCGGCATGGGATTGGGTAGAGGGTAGGGAGAGGGTGAGGTGGCAACCAGCTATTGGGTGGGGTGAGGTGGAGGAGGGGGGGTAGATTAGGTTGGGTAGCTTTAGGCTTATGGGTGGACCGTTTTGAACATGGGGGTGGTCGTTCGGGTCGGGTCGGCCCGTTCGACTGCCCCCACTAAAATAATTTAACATGTTATTTGTTTAACACGGGGCTTTTACAACCCGATAGCGGACAAAACAAAATAATCCGGCGACCCGGGGTTTTGCGTTTGAATAAAGACGGGGCATTTAGAAAACTAATTAGGTTTTTCCGAAAATAGTTTGATGCAAGCAAATGCAAGACGATGACGATGCTCAAATGCAATGTGGCATGATGACATGAGCATGCGGTCATGATGATGCAATGCACAAAAACAACGCGATTTTCTAGTAGTGGTTTTGCGGGATGCCACAATTCGACACCACTAACAAGGGATCTCGCCCTCGAGATCCGCCTCATGGTACCGGGAAGAAGGGCGACGATCTGAATCTTCTCGCTTCGTGTAGATCCTCGCGACACCACTAACAAGAGGTCGTTGTCCGTGATCGTCGAGAGAACACTCCGGGAACAAAAGGTCGAAGGTAGAGGTATCAACAAATAAAGCCACCTCTAACTCCGATAGAAAGAGAGAACCGATGCATTCTCATCCACTTCAACGTGCACAAGCGAATAGAGTGAGTAGTCGGCATGGGGGCCAATCCATCACGCACCCAAACTATTACTCCGCACAATTGGTGGAAAAATGTGCAACCGTTCTCGGAATCTGACTGAAGATCTCGACAATCGAGGTTCGGAAACAAAGGAGTGATGCAGACTCTGCATCGGATCTGGCGTAGAGGATGTCGTCGCGTCGGAAAACACCGGAAGGCACAAACAAGGAACAAAGAATCGTAACACAGAAGACGGATTCCTCAGACAGCATGAACACCGGATGGTAGAACACCGTTACCAAAGGAGGAAGCGAAACCCTAAAGATACGACGGAAAACCCAACCACGAGAAGTCCTGGACTCGAAGAACGAGAAGAGAACGGATTCAAAACACGTAGAGGTAAGAGGAGAATAGCATAGGGGTAAGGAGTAAAATCAGACCTAATCAGAACTATCCAACCGCTTTTGCAAAAATAGTTTTGACACTCTACTTCGGCCGTTAGCTAGGTTATCCTACTGAAATTTGGACTTGTGAATGTCATAGCTGCGAGCTCGATACCACTCTGTAACACCCTCGAGAATCGGACCTATGCAAGTTTTAGAAAAACCCGCCAAACCCGCATAAAGCGATTCAAAGGTGCCCGAGCACTTGCGTGCGGGTGGAAGGCAGTAATAACATTACAACAGTCCTCGATGGGACCCACCGAGATATATATAACAGCGACTCAATGAGTCAAGAATACTGGATATAATATACAAAGATCCAAATCACCTTGAAAAGCGATAGGCGTCCAACTACGGACAAGATGCAAATGGGGCTAAGAGCCACGAAGAATAACCAATGGCGTCCATAACCCTGGGCCAAGCGGAAGGGTAACCACTAACGACGTCGTCCTCAAAACCTGCTTAAACAAAAGGGGTGCCGACAAAGGGCAAAGGAAAATAGGGCGTCGATCTTGAGTCGATTACTGCAGCGAGGCTAGAATTCGCGGTCCTCGCCTACATAGGTATGGTGGATCAAGCGCGGCGTATGCCTGAACAACCTATAGAGACTCGATACAATGGCGTCAATCGAGAGAGGTAAGAAGGACCTATCGGAACCAACGATTCTACCATCAAACAAACCCACCAGTGTTTCCCCTCGAAACCAAGGAAGTCAACCGAGGAACTCACAGATTGGCGCTTTTATTTATTCGATTATCGTTGCGGCAATTACTAGTCGGTATAGATAATCGTCACGATAAAAGAAGCGATGGGCCTTTTAGTTAATCATTCCGTTGTAGTTGCAACAATTACTAATCGAATCTGAGATGGCATGAGATAAACCCGAAACCCAGTTGTTGGTACTTTTATTTAGCCATTCCGTTGTGGTTGTAATACTTACTAGTCGAGATACAATTATGCATGGCGACAAACCAAACAAGCAATTGTGGGCAGTTTTAGTTAGCCATTCCATTATAGTGAAGCTGATTACTATTCATTATAAAGTCAAATTTATAGCACTACTTTAGTTATGCTTGTCTATGATCGAGATCTTGTGCTCCAAGTCGTCCATAACGCGGACACGGCTTTGAGAAAGTTTTACCCGGCGGGGTGCACAAATAGCAACACACACTCGATCAACCTCGGAAAAACCAAATCAAAACCCAACGAGGCCTTCACGACAAAGCAATCACGAGTTGAGAAATATTTCGAGGCCACCCCATTGAGTAGATCCATAGCGAAGCGGTGACTCGAGACGGACTCAAGGTTTGCGACAATGGCTGTAAACAGTAGGAACCCGAAAGTGTGGCTGGGCTTGTCGATACCGCTGAAAACATTCCGCTTACCTAAATGGTGTGCTCCTCGCTGTCGTAAATAAAGCAGTAGCATGGCATAAGTACAGGATAGTAAATAAAACCTCAAACTAGTTTGTGGCCCCAAGAAATAAGAATGAATCAAGCTCTAGCTCAGGGGGGGTCCCATAATCCTCCCGGATGTGGATAGCGCGATAAATCAAGGAATAGGTATCAAGTACTCGGGGTCCTACGGGACACAAGTGGGCGTTCGGAAACCAAATATTGTCTATCACCCACCGATGCCTCTGCTTACTTACTTCAATTTTAGTTGTTAAACAGGAATTAAAGTGAACGATAAGTAAAGCCATGATCATCTCCAACATCAACAGGCGGCAATACACCAACAACTGTGGCACTTGACGACACGCAACAGCACTTGAGCAAGAGACTACGACGCGCAAGTCCATCTATCTACCAAACAACAGGTAATAGGATGTGTCCAAGGCAATATAAGGCTGCGAGGGATATCACGGATACGAAAAACTAGAGCATCGCAACACAAATAGCAATAGATCAATAGGAGGAAATAAATACTATCAAAGTAAGATAGGTAGAAAGGGGGGAGATGCTCGCCTGAAAACATTGTCGAAGGTTCAACCGAAGATCGGGTCGACACTCGCATCAACTCAACGGCCTTATCCGCGAAGAAGCAAAACACTAGAATAAACACCGGATGCAATATTTAATACAACGGCAGAAGATCGGCATGATGCATGTATGATGCATGGCATGGCCAAGGTGCAATGCAATTAGGCAATATTAAGCGGAACCGGGGTCCCGACAAATTACTTAAATGGTTCTAGTTGTTTAACTACCCCGCAATTTAAATGTTGTTTAACAAGGCAAAATAAGTTATCGGTTCAGTACACAAATTTAAATGAGGCCAATATAAGGCTAGATTTGCCCGCATATGGGCCCCATACTTAATTATTAGGTGAATCGGCATAAGGCCCCCAAACCACATGACAAGCATGCATGCAAGATGAATGATTAATATGCAACAAGTTTTATATTTAGCATTTATAAAATAGGGCTCGGGAAAAAGGGGTCACACATTAGAGTTCGACGAGCTTGGGGTTCCGGGGTTCGGGGTCGGTCTCAGGGTTCGGATCTAGGGTTCGACAGAATCGTCCTCGGACTCCGGGATCGGTCTTCGGATCTCAGCATGGCCGGTCTTGGTGACGATCTTGTCCGATGGGGATCTTGGTTCAACATCATCGCGGTCTTCGGGTCCGAGGGGTAGACCTTGGCGTCCGAGGGAAGATCATGTCGTTCCGCGACGGTACGGTCTTCGGGTCCGGGTGGGAGATCTTGTTGCATCCGTGAAGGAGGCCATGGAATTTCTTGGTTGAGGTTTCGGGTGTCGGTGACGGACTTGGGTCTCGGCACTGGAAGATCTTGGCGATTCCATGATGGAGTTCTGGGAGTGCGGCGTTATCCACTTCATGTTTCCAGTTGCGAGTGTGGTCGACGAGCTTGGATTCTTGTCGAAGTTCTTGATGTTCTCTCTCGGAGATCTTGTGGTTCCCCTTGGTTTGTCGATGTCGATTTGTATTGGCGGGTGTTTTGGGAACAAGCGGTTGTCGGCACACACACATACGGATGCATCTTGTTGTTTTGTAGGCGTCATAGATGAACATTAAGCACCACAAGGGAGCCGCGGAATGGATGTAGCACATGGTCTTCACGTCAACTTTGCGGACACCCCATCACAAACACCTTATCGGCACATCGCCAAACAACTTCAACACCATCACTATGCATGGCGATCAAGCATGGGAGGCCACAGGATGGCGGGACACACGGAGAAGAACATGCATAAGGCAGCGTCTTGAGGGATGGGCAGCGGTGACGGCAGCGGCGAGTGGCGCCCGTCGAGCCGGGGCAGTGTGGTGGCGTCGAGACGAGATGCCTGACGGGCGGCGGCAGCGGGCGCCTAAGCGGAGGCTCGCTCAGGGCGGAGGCAGCAGATGGAAGGAGGGCAGCCACGGCCAGAAGTCGGCAGGCGAGGCGGAGGAGCAACCGGCAGGTGTGGAGGGACGCGTGGGCAGCGGCTTGTCGGGCGAGGCGGCGCCAGAAGAGCTTGTGGGGGGGCGGCCCGGCGAGGCGAGGTAGGGAGGAGTCTGGCCTGGCCTTGGCCCTGGCAGCAGCTCAGCGGTGCAGGGAGGCAGCCCGGCTGGCAGCGAGGCAGCCATGGAGCTGAAGCGGCGACGGCGCTCTCTGGCGTGGCGGAGCGAGGAGGTCGAGGCAAAGTCTGTGATGGGCCAGCCTTGAAGGCAGCAGAGCTGAGCTCGTCGGGGAAGCGAGCAGGACGGGAGAGGCCTTGATTGGAGGGGCGGGCGACGGAGAGGGTCTCGGCGATGAAGCGGCGGCGGGGAGAATCTGGCGGCGGATGGTGGGCGCAGAGCGGGAGAGAAGCGAGGAGGAGAGCGGAGGAAGGAGAAGGGTGGGGCGGTCGTGCGTGGAGTGCGTGGGTAGGCGTGGGTCGATGGCGAGGTGGGGAGGCGGTTGCGTGCGTGGCTGGGTGTGTTGGGTGGGGTGTGTGCTGCGTGGTGGGTCCCAGGATGGTGTGGTGGAGAGTGGGTTGGAGGGAGAGAGAGGAGAGAGAGGGGGTAGAGGAGGAGGTGGCCAAGTGGCGGCATGGGATTGGGTAGAGGGTAGGGAGAGGGTGAGGTGGCAACCAGCTATTGGGTGGGGTGAGGTGGAGGAGGGGGGTAGATTAGGTTGGGTAGCTTTAGGCTTATGGGTGGACCGTTTTGAACATGGGGGTGGTCGTTCGGGTCGGGTCGGCCCGTTCGACTGCCCCCACTAAAATAATTTAACATGTTATTTGTTTAACACGGGGCTTTTACAACCCGATAGCGGACAAAACAAAATAATCCGGCGACCCGGGGTTTTGCGTTTGAATAAAGACGGGGCGTTTAGAAAACTAATTAGGTTTTTCCGAAAATAGTTTGATGCAAGCAAATGCAAGATGATGACGATGCTCAAATGCAATGTGGCATGATGACATGAGCATGCGGTCATGATGATGCAATGCACAAAAACAACGCGATTTTCTAGTAGTGGTTTTGCGGGATGCCACACTCCTCCAGCGTCGTGCCCCACTTTATAACCTAGCCGCAAGCAAGGAAGTGGGATCGTGCGTGTGGCGATTGGCAGCGTGGATCGTGTGCGCGGCACGACTGCACGTCGTTGAGCGGAACCACACCTAGGGCCACACGGTAGCAGAGAAGATCACGATCCCGAGCGGAGAACGAGGCGACCTTGCGTAGCGGCGAACCGCGATGAGTAATCAGCTTGTCAAGAAAACTGTAGAGGAACAAAAAACTAGAGAAGCAATGATGGGGATGACACGTAGGACGAGGCGTGCACGAGAAGATACAACAATACCTCGAATGAGCAAGGAACAACTTGGAAACAATACAGAGCGTGTGTCGTGAAACTGATACGACCCGGCCGAGGTTGTCGGCGGGGCCATACCAGCTTCGGGGACTAATGTTGGGGAGGTAACCCCGGATAGGGTAAAGACGGGGAAAGACGAAAGGACATCCCCCGTCTAGTTTCCGAGTTACAACCTAAGTCGGCCGTATCCTGTAGACTTCGGCCGAGATAGGAAAGGGGGAGACCTTTATATTTATGCCAAGGCGTTACCCAGCCGAGATACTTCATAAGTCGGCCGGGTTAGTCCGAATAATCTGGATGCAGGTGAAGGACGATCCGAGTTATGCGAGGAAGGACCGAATGGCACGAAGCTTGCAGGAGAAGGAGAAGCTGAAGTCAAACCCTAGTTGTAGGCTAGGGAGAATCTGAGCAAGGCCAAGCGCTACGGACAAAGACGCAGAGCGACAGAGAGGCAGAAGGAGGTCACGGAGGTGACAGTCCTGAAGCTCGAGGCATGCAGGAGGGGCCCTCTGGAACCTTGCCGCTGTTAGGGGAGCGACAGGGAAAGGGGGGCGCTGAACTACTATATTGGGACAAGCATATTCCTCGAATATGCTTTCCACTTCAGCCCTAGAGGAGCCCAAGGCACTCCTTTATAAGGAGAGGCTTGGACTCTGAAGGGGGATCGGCTCTTTCTTACTACCGTTAGGCTGGTAAAGTTCTCCCTTTATCCTTGTAAACAGTTCAAGGAGCACTTGTATCCCAAGGAAGGAGAAATAAAGATCTTTGCCTTAGTCTTCTGTGTGTAGAATCAACTACATCTTCCCTCCCCAGATCCCTCTAGCATCCATTGGCCCCAAACTTTAGCCTACCCATGGCATCTGTCGTGCCACCACCACGACAGCGGGGGACATCGACTTGCGATACCGCATTAACGGCGACGGCGCAGGCGATGACCTTCTTCTCGCGCTTGGTGCTGAAGCCGGTGAAGGTGTGGAGCTATCCGACGTTTTTGCCGAATGCCCCGTCATTTGTCGGGTGGTTTTTGGGGTCCTCCCATGCGTGTTGTGCCTTCTCGATCTCCCTCAGGGAGTGTCAGTCGGCGGTCGTTTGCATGGCGGGCTTCCCCTCCCTGATGTGGAACACACAGGGCTGGTTAAGGAGAGCCACGAGGTCAAATTTCGGCCTCGCCTTGTAGTTTCCTCTATCGCGGCATTGGCCTCCGTCGCGGCGGAAGCTCTTGGGGTCGCGTGGTGCGTAGACGGCTCGCCCGTCACCATGACGCTTGTCGGTGAGGCGAGTGTTGTTGTAGCATAGCTCGGGTCGCTTCCCGTTGTCATGGCTGCTTGGGCGGCGGATTCCACCTGACTCATCGTCGGTTTCTTGCTTCAGGTCCTCCTCCACGTACCGCTTGGAGATCTCGAGGAGGTCCGATATGTTATCTAGTGTCTTGTACACCTGCTTGAGCTTGGTGACCAAGGGCTTGTAGCGGCACGTGGTCTTGAAGCAGTGTATCGCCGTGTCCGGGTGGGATGCCGGCCGCGTTGAACCACAGATCCTGCCATCGCTGGAACTAGCTGCGGGTCGACTCACGGGGTCCCTGAATGCATCGCTACAGGTCCTCGATGGTGGTGGTGTGGGTGTAGGAACCATCGAAGTGCCTGACAAAAGCGTCGCGCATATCCTCCCAGGAATTGATGCTGTCCGCAGGGAGGGTGTTGATCCATTGCTGGCTCACTCCCTCCATCATCAGGGGGGTAGCGAGCGGCGAGTAGGTCAGTGTGGTCGGCGATTCCCATCGCCATGAGGTACGTGTCCAGCCACATGGACGGGTCATACAAGGGATCGTACTTCTCGATCTCCTTTGGCGCTTTGAAGTTCGCCGGATATTTTTCGCCTCGGATCATTGGTCCGAAGCACTAGGGGCCGACTCGGCTGAGCGAGCCCCTTGGCTCGCCGTCGCGGCGGTTCGTGAGGGTGTTCCTCAGGTCATCGGGCTGGCGTGCGCGCTAGATTTGGTTGTTGATGATGTGGGTCCGCACGTCGACTGGCTGCCCATTGGCAGTGACCATGTTGTTCGTCGGTCGTGGGTCGTTGGTGGAGAGTGCCACGTGCACGGGTCCTGGTTGGAGCTGCAGGGGATCAGGTGGTGGGCAGTTGAGAGTATTTTCCATCATCGGGCGGCCACTCGAGGCCGCCCTACTTCCTGACGAGCGGGAGTACATGCGCCCCCGCGAGTCGGCTCCCGCGGTTTGTTGCTCGACGGCCTTGGCGAGTAAAGCCTTGGCATACTGGATCTACAGCACTCCTTCCATGATCATGTTGATGTTGGTGACCGTGGCTCGACTCGTGATGACATTGTCCATTGGAGTGGAGAATAGCGGGAGGTCGTTCGCATCCCGCTCTTGCAGGGAGATCATGATCCTTGGCTGGTCTGGAGGGGGCGCGCGACCGAGCGGTGGTGGGGGAGCGCCATTTGTTGTTGCTCCTGGGGGTGGTCAGGCGCTCCCTCCTGGTGGTGCGTTCTTGCAGACCGCGCGGTCAGCCACGCGAGCCGGGTCGTTCTCGTCGTCGAAGTTCAGGGTGTGGCCCTGAACGGTGGGGTTCAGGCGCGACCTGATGCGGCGTTGGTGGTAGAGCGAGAGCTCTTGCGCCGTTGCCTGCTCGAGGCGAAATTTTTCATGCTTGCCTTGTTCCTTGCGGACCGCCTCCTCTGGTTGCAGGCGGAGTTCCTCGACCTCTGTCACCGTTGCAGTCGGCGGGATCGGCATGGAGAAGGGGTCTAGCGGGGCGTCTGTGCCACTCGCCATGTAGGTCGCAACGAAGCAACCAAATCCGGCGTGGAGGTCGTCAGAGTTTTCTGACCCGGAGTCGGAGTCGAAGATCCCGAGGATGGAAGGATCCTCGAAGTCCCCCACGTTGGAGACTTGGGTGATGGTGCCCGTGGGTGATGCAGCCACAATGGATCCAGCGATTGACGCCAGGGTCGCCGAGTCGGCGTCGTCTTTGAGGGCCGTGTCGTCCACGACCACGTTGGTTTTGGTCACGTTGCTGTTGGTCGAGTCGTACTCGGAGGCGAGGCAGTGGATGGTGCGGACCTGACTCTCAGAGAGCCGATAGCGTGGTGGCGACTCACGGATGCGAGTCGAGTCCTCCGAGACGATGATGTCTGTGAAGCCGATGAAGAGGCTGATTGTGTCGACTAGCATGATCACACTGTGCGTGACGGGGCGTGCCACCGGGACGTAGCTGCTCGGCAAGATCTGGAGGATCTCGCCGATTGCGATCATGCGGCCAGTGGCGATCGTCTGGTTTATCGTTAAGTTGGATCTCGCCACAGAACACAGTCCTGACCGGCCAGGCCCCATGGTGGGCACCACTGTCGTGGGAATGGCCACGACAGATGCTGCAATCTGCAGCGAGTAGTAGAATGAGGGGCAAGGGCGGCCAACCATATGCGGTGCGAGATGAGGACAAAGACATAGGGGTTTACCCAGGTTCGGCC
Source organism: Avena longiglumis (assembly GCA_030063025.1). Lineage (NCBI taxonomy): Eukaryota > Viridiplantae > Streptophyta > Magnoliopsida > Poales > Poaceae > Avena > Avena longiglumis. The sequence goes on from CP125978.1 coordinate 123,159,808, forward strand.
CCCCGGAGGGTAAAGACCTACTCCTGCTAGATTGTATTGATGAGAGAGTACAAGGGAGAGCTCGGCAGCGAGTCACAGAGGGTGTATGATGGAACGTGAGTTCTATGCGTGCCCTAGGGAGGTTTATATAGAGTCACCTCGCTAGGGTTTAAAGATGTACAACCGAGTTGGATAAGGACTCGGAGGGTGCTTGACCTAATCTGACTGGGCCTAGCTACGCTTCTCGGCCTCCAGCTTCCATTCGCCTGGCTCCTTCTTGGGTCGTGATCCTGTCGTCGTCCTGCAAGCCCACACGCTGGCAGCATGGGCCAATAGGAAATGTCCTGCTGGGTATACCCCACTCGGCATATCCCCATCAAGTTTCATCATTTAATTTTTGCACATATTATCTTAGTTTGGAATCTCTATTTTATGATTGATCTTGTTGATTAGTATTGGTATCACTTTGGGAGCATCAAGTAAATTTAAATTGGTTTTGGCAAACCTATCTCTGGTTAGTAGCAACACTTTATGAGGTTTGAAGGGAAAAGAGAAAAGCACTTACATGTATTCTATACTATTTTCTTTCTTTCTTGATGGTCCCATAATCTTAGTATTCTTTATTTAAGAAATTTTGTGTTTTCAAGGTAGATTGCATGATTATTTCTTTCACTTGTATGTTTGCTTGTTTTCTCCAACTCTTATGCTTGCTACCCAGCCTTGCTAGCCAAAAACCTGTATTGAGAGGGAACACTTCTCATGCATCCAATCCTTGAACTAAAACCTATGCCATTTGTGTCCATCATATCTACCTAATAGCATTATTGTTATTCCAAGTAAATTCTCAAGTTTTATCTATCTTCCAAATTAAAAATTCTTTTGTTATGTGAAAACTAGTTAGTAAAGCTCTCATGAACTTGATGGCACACCTTATTTTCTTGCCTTTAATAAACTTGAACCATTGTGTCATCTAAGTTGTATATGCTTGCACTTATAAGTTGGGAATTAGCAGAATCATGCCGTCATGGGGAACGCTTTCAACACCTGTACATATTACCCAGTTGATATCATGATATTTTGTTTACGGATGTCGGCGGTGTGAAATAAAAGGGGAGCTTGTAAGTCCATGGAGTTATGTATATGTGTTAGAGAAACGCCTGGGTGGCTAGCCTAAGACATTTCTAATCATGGTGGAAACTTGCAGCATAACCATAATGAGCAATCTGTGAAGCATCCTCAATAAAAACCTATGCAAATAGCGAATAAAAAGATCTCCGAGATACTCATTGTCGGTTGCCTTGTCATTTTGATATGGGATAACTCCTGTATCATGGGGCAAGGGGTACTCGGTTGGCGGTTATCTATGATACACATATACTTACAATGCCAAGAACTTGCTTGTAACTAAAGTTGAATAGCATGAGGAACGACCCTCGTACTCAAGGGACATGAGATTGCCAACTTATGATTTGTCAAGCATATACTCCATATTTGTTCACTTTAACCTTAATCACCTCAAGATGCTTATGATAGGGGCAATGAGAGCTCAAAGCTAGTAAGTACCATAATCTTTTGGAAGCTCTTTATGAAACTTGAAATCCCCGCTTCCCTCTGCGAGGGGCCTTTCTTTTACTTCTTTTTTTGAGCAATTATGACAGTAGAGAACCCTCAGGGGGTTCTACTGCCTTCTCCTTTTTTCATTAACTTTGGGACATAATTACAGAGTGAAGTAGAAGTCAAGGTGACTTCAAAAGGTCGAAAAAAAGTTACAAATTGCTGACTATACTATGAATAGCAGGGTGCAGATCAGACTTGGTTCTATGAACCAGAAGAGAGAAATCAGTCGAAAATCTAGTTTTCCAGGATTTTAGGGAAGGTATAACTGAGTTGAATATAAGATCATCCCTTTCCTTCCATATGTTCCAAGAAGCCACCATAAATATCTCCATGAATAAAGGTTGATTCTAGTTATTTTTAGCATGGCTAATCCAGTCCAGCAGTGTTCCATGAGTGTTCCAGTATATACCAAATGAAAGCCAGCATGATTTAGTAAAGTCACACTTCATGAACAAATGTTCAGTAGTCTCTTCAGTTTGTCCACAAATAGGACAAAGATACCCAGAATTGAGATGAAGGTGTCTTCTTCTTAACATGTCTCTGGTATTTATTCTGTTAGAGAAAAGAAGCCAGCAAAAGAATTTAACTTTAGGTGTACATTTCAATTTCCAAATCCACTTAAAAGCCTCATGTGTAATCACATTCCTGAAACAATGCTTGTAAAACTTCTGTGAAGTATAATTTGTTCCCCAATCATAGCTCCAGGAATCATCATTTGCAGCATCTAAGGTAATGTGAAGAGATAAGTTCTAAATTTGCCTGAGTTCCCTCATTGCTTCTGGAGACAGAGGAAGATTAAAATTGTGTGACAGATTATCTGCAGTTAAGAATTCTTGGACAGAAACATCTTCATTGAGGCAATAAGAATAAATTCTAGGGAATTGTTCAGAAATAATTCCATCCAACCAATCATCCTTCCAAAAGAGAACAGAATCACCCTTTTGCACTGAACATTTTGCAATGCCTCTATATATAGGAGAGAGTTTGCAAATATCCTTCCACCAAAAGGATCCACATGGATCAGAGTTATGAGGAACTTTTTCAGTATAATATTCCTGCCAAATTAGCTTATCCCAAGGAACATCCTCTTTATTATAGAATTTATGCAAGTATTTTAGTAATAAAGCTTTATTATGTGATTGAAGGTTCAGTACTCCAACACCTCCCTTCTCCTTTGGTCTACAAACCTTTTCCCAAGCAATCAAAGAATTGCATCTTTCTCCTTCTTCTGTTTTCTTATTCCATAGACAGTGCCTTTCTAGCTTTTCAAAATTCTCAACTATTTTTTTAGGCAAGCTAAGGGAACACATGGCAAACATTGATATTGAGGCCAGAAGAGAATTAATGACAGTAACCCTGCCACTGTAGTTCATCATCATAAAGGATGCAGACATTTTCCTCTCAACTCTGTCAACTAGAGGCATTAATTCTGTAATAGTTGGCTTAGTGATGCCCATTGGTAGTCCCAAATATGTGAAGGGCATCTTGCCTACAGTACATCCCATAATATCAGTGAATTGTTGGATCCCATTATTTTGAATGTTTATTGGAACCATCATAGACTTGGTGTAGTTTATTTTTAGACCAGTAGATAGGGCATAATCATCCAGTATTTTCTTCATAATCTCCAACTGGTTAGTACATGCAGGCATGATTATAAGGGTATCATATGCATATTGAATTATTGGATAGTCCATACCATAATCTGGAGAGAAAGGTGCCAAAATATGTCCATCTCTGAAAGCTTTGTTGATTGCAGCCTGAAGTAAATCTGCAGCAAGGACAAAGATTAAAGGAGATAGAGGGTCACCTTTTCTAAATCCCCTTAAGCAGTGAAATTGTTTCCCAGGTGTGACATTTAGCAAAACAGGGGAATTCCCATACTCAAAGATAATAGAAATCCAATCTAGCCATTTTTTATCAAAGCCCATTTGCTTCATGATTTTTATCATTGCTCCATGATCAATGGTATCAAAAGCCTTTGCAAAATCAAGTTTCAGTAATATAATCTCTTTTTTGGATGCTTCACATTGAAAAAGGAATTCAAATGCCCATGCTAAGCAATTTTAATACTTCTGCCTTTTAAGAATCCATATTGATTTTTATGTACAACCTTGAACACCACCTTCTGGAGCCTATTAGCCAATATTTTTGTAATAATCTTTAGGCAGCAATTCAGCAAAGTAATAGGCCTATAATCATTAACAGATATAGGGGACGGAACTTTTGGGATCAATGTAATGTGCCCCATATTAATGCTCTCAAGGTCCAATGTTCCACCAAAGAAATCAAAGCATAACTGGTAAATATCATGTTTAATGATACTCCAACAACTTTTCAAAAATTGGCCATTAAAGCCATCAGGTCTAGGGGCTTTGTCCACTGGCATAGTCTTAACCACATCATCAATTTCATCAGTTGTGAAAGGTACATAAAGATCTTCAAGACCAGAGATAGGGTGAATCAAGTCAGCTAAGTTGAACATCATCTGAGGGTTTGATTTTGTGCCCAATCTATGTCTGAAGGAGTTGTGTATAATTTGTTCCTTCCCTGCATGATCCTTCACCAAAGAGCCATCAGAACTCTGAAGCTGAGATATGGAATTCCTTCTATACCTTTCAGTAGCTATAGATTGGAATTTTTTTGTATTTTCATCCCCAAATTTTGTCCAGCGAATAGTACACCTTTTTTCTAGTACTGTTTCCAATCTATAGCTACTGAAAGGTATAGAAGGAATTCCATATCTCAGCTTCAGAGTTCTGATGGATCTTTGGTGAAGGATCATGCAGGGAAGGAACAAACTTGAGTCAGTAAACCTATTCCTTAGTTGAGTCAGTAAACCTATTCCTTTCTATCTCCAGCAAGCATTTGAGTTGTTGTGATTCAATCATTCATATGATGATTTTATTCAATCATGTTTCTTATCTTCCTTGTTTTACACATTGCTCTTATCTGAATGAATATTACTTCGGCAGCTATCATTGTGAAAAGCCCTTTATGTTTGAGCAAAAGGATTCCTGTTATAAACTTCATTACAAAATCTTTGCTTGAAAACTAAGTATGATTTGTCAACTATTCTCTGACCAAGAACAAAGTTTACCATTACCAATTATGATTTTTCTTTATGCATCTTTATTGTGACTCCCATACTCGTTGCAAGTTAAGTTATATAATGGTGAGATGTTTTCTATTATGAGTTGTGTATTGGTGAATGTGATGCTTCTTGTCCGTATTATTTTTATCAAAACTTCACTCCATAAACCTGTGGTCATGTTTACTAAGCTCAGTTTTCGCTTGGGGACAAGCGAGGTCTAAGCTTGGGGGAGTTGATACATCCATTTTGCATCACTAATTATGTATCATAATTTACTACTATTCATTGATTCATATTAAGAGGTGACACTTATGTTATTTCATCCATTTCTGCATGTTGGATGACTTTTGGAGGATGAACTGCTGGAGTCAAGATTCTGATGGAAAAAGCGGTGTCCAGATGCAATATCCGTGAAGATCGGAAAATTCTAGAAAATATATGGAAAATCCTATTTTTCCAGAAGACGAAGGAAGCTAGAAGGGGAGGCGGAGATGGGCCACAGGGGCCCCACACCACCCCCTGGCGCGGCCCCTCCTGGTCCGCGCCACCAGGTGGTGTGGCCACCCTAGCCCACCTCCTCCGTCGCCCTTTCGCCTATATCTTCTCCTCGAAACCCTAATACTTAGGGGGCGGCCATAGAAATATTCCGCCGCCTCTACGGGGCGGAAACTACAGAGAGAGAAAGAGCTCTCCGGCAGGTAGATTTCTCCCGGGGAAATTCCTTCCCGGAGAGGGGAGATCGTTGCCATCAACACCATCATCAAGCTAGGATTCGTTGGGATCATCATCATCCTGAACACCATCTCCACCATCACCATCATCATCACTCCATCCCGCTGTAACAATTTGGTTGAATCTTGCATAGTTCTTAGGGGAAACTTTCCCGTTGTTGATTACTTTTGTAGTTAATGCTTTTGAGTGGAACCTTTGAATATTTGTTTATGTTCAGATTGTTATTCATCATTATATCATCTCTGATCTTGATCCATATGATGTCTCGTGAGTAGTTCGTTTAGTTCTTGAGGACATGGGAGAAGTCATGTTATTAGTAGTGGAATTGTGTTGAAGTAATATTCAATGGTTTGATATTTAGGTTGTGGTGCTATTCTTCTACTGGTGTCTTGTGAACGTTGACTACATGATACTTCACCATTTATGGGCCTAGGGGAATGCATTGTGTATTTGGTACTAATTGTGGGGTTGCCGGAGTGACAGAAACCTGAACCCCTATTAGGAAACCTTTGCACAAGGGAGTGTAGGATCTCAGAGTTTAATGTTGTGGTTAGGTTTTTATCTTAATTACTTTCTTGTAGTTGAGGATGCTTACAAGGGGTTTAATCACAAGTATGTACTAGTCCAAGTAAGGTTGGTACATTATCATAGGTTCACCCACACAACACTTATCCAACCAAAGAAGATTAATCAACTATATGAAGCAAAAGCACTTGACAGTATTCCCATGTGTCCTCGAGAACGTTTGGTCCTCATAAGTAATAAAATTGTCTTGTCCTTTGCTGAAGAAAGGATTGGTCCAGTTGCTGAAATTATTATTGTTGTCTTTATTTACTTGCACTTTATTTTTTTGCATTATAAAAAAAACCGTGTGCTAAGTATTTTTTAGAGAATTCCTTATCCATACAACTAGTCAACACCTTATGCTCCTCGTTGGGATCGACACTCCTATTTATTGAAAGTACTACTATACACCCCCTATACTTGTGGGTCATCATCGCTATGGGGCTGGCGATGGCGGTGGCGTCTGGCGCACAGTTGGACCTTCAGCAGATCACCTCCAGGATGTCGACGACAGCGGATGGCACCGAGGTATAGTTTGCTCCCTTTGCCTCGAAGTGCAAGAATTTTGGCCCGAAGCTGATTGACCTCTTAGTCGCATATGTGCTGGAGCAGCAGCGGGCGGCCAAAGCTAGAGTTTCATAGTCCGAAGCTGCTCCGGATGCTGCCGCCTAGGTATTTTGCCTCGTAGTTGTAGCGGTATTTTGATTTTGTTTAGCCCTTGCGCTTGTAATGCTTTATGCTGGACAAGTTTACTCTACCACGCAGTGGTTAATTTATGTAAACATAAGTGCCCCTTTTGACTGCTGTCAAATGTCGTGATTTTGATGCTATGTTACTTGTATACCCTTAGGGTCCTTCGAGTGTTGAACCGGTGATAGCTAGGAAGCCTTTTATTTATTTCCTTTTTTAATTGCCTCCTATGCCTCTTCTTATATGGGGGAAAAGTGGGCACAAGGCTCTTTACCTAAGCCATGTGGTACTAAACAAGAGGGATCAAGGGAGAGGGGAGGGGTGTCTACCGGCCAAGCCCCCATGGGCTTTGCCGGCGGGTGTATGGGGCCCATGCGGCCCCACCTCCCTTTGCCTCTTTCCCACATGTGCCTTTTCCCCTATGGAAATTGGCCTAATAGGGATCTTAATCCTTTTGTTTTATTAAATAAATATAAATAAATGATTAAATCACTATTTAACATTTAGTTACATATTATTCAGTTCCCGTGACTATGGAACACCTTCTATCCCACTCTAGACATCCTCCAAACCTTCCTGGAACCTTCCCGGTTTCTCTCTCTTTTCCTTGGTGATTCCGATGATACCAATAACAATCTCCGAGCTTTGTCAAATCCTTAAGTGTGCTACCCAACGGTTTGGGAACACTCTAGAAATGGTAGAAACTCTTCTCGGATCAATGATCATCAGCGGGACCTGGATGCCCATAATGACCACCTATGCATTCCACGAAACTTGTCGTTTAAACCATCAACGATGTGTCCTATTCCTTTTGTCTCTATGATACTTGTGTTGTCCAGATATGTGATCAACATCATCACCATGCCGGGTTCAACCTCGTTACCGACAATAGCTACTTTACTCGATCCGATAAGTGATATCCCTGTGACCTAGTCACACGTCGCGCAGCTTATGGATATAACTTATCCAAGTGGGCCTAGAGTATCTTCCGTCACGTGGATGGACAAATACCACTCTTGACGCATACGCCTCAACCTGACCCTTTGAATACTCAATCACACCCTTATGATCACCGTTCCACCGAGTGACGTTAGATGATCTCAAGGTACTCTCAGGTGACAGTGATTAGATATGGTCTTACAGTCTAAGAAACAAGTCACTATGTTTCCTAATTATCGCAACTTGAACTTTGTGACATGATCATGTTACGATGCTTAGATAGGGTATGTTCATCATCTCATTCTCCAATGAGGTGACTCCATTGTCAACTGGTGCAAAGCACCACATGACTAGGAAACATTGATCATCTTATGACCAATGAACCAATGACTAGAGATTTCACTGGGAACTCCTGGTTGTTTACATATCACACGTGTATTGACGTTTCCATTCAATATAGTTATAGCATGATACAAAACCTAATTCATAAACTTCATGAAATATGATAATTATCCATATTATTATTTGTCTCTAGGGCATATTTCCTTCAAATGAGTGGGTGGACAAGGATGCAAAGATGGAGGGAAGAAGAAGAAGAGAGAGAAGCTAGAAGACAATGACTATGATACATATGAGATGGAGTTGCCTTGTTCAGATGATGATGATGATGAAGTTGTAAATCCGATCAAGCCAAAAAGGAATCCGGTCAAGTTTACTAGTTTCAGACCAGAGGACATGACATCACCATAGTTCAATATTGGTATGTGTTTCCCTACTGACAATGATCTGTTATTCGCATAGATGGGTGCCACATAAAAAAGCAAACTTGGTGGGCAGTTGTTCACAGTAGTAGGAGTAGACCCAAATGACTGTATTTGTCCTTTCCATGGCTTATGTTGAAGTCGAAGATACCAAAACCTGGAAGTGGTTTCTTCAAACATTAAAGCGAGATTTAGGGATAATAAACACTACTCCATGGACCCTAATGAGTGATAGGTAGAAAGGACTTATAAATGTTGCGGAAGCTGAATTCCCAGATTCACAACATATTTTTTTGTGAGGCACCTTTATCAGAATTTTAACAAGCAATTTAAGGGAGATTTATTGAAGAACAAGTTGTGGGCAATTGCAAGATAGCACATATCATGACTGAATGGAAGCTGCATATGGATGATATGAAAGAGATAAACATAGAAGCATATGAATATTTGGAGGCAATTAAACCTAGTGCATGCATGGTGCATGGCTCATTTCAGTGAACTGCCCAAGTGTGATCTGCAACTAAACAACACATGTGAAATGTTTAACAAGTAAGTTACTGCATTGTTTAACACATGTGCTACTTTATTTACTGAATGTATGTTAATTACTGCATTGTTCATTTGGTTGTAGATATATTCTGGATGCAAGAAAGATGCATGTGTTAAGCATGTTTGGAAGAATCAGGTGATGACAAGATACTACACTAATAATCAAGAAGTTGAAGAGATGGGTGGGAGTATTTGCCAAAAATTAGGAAAGAAGTGGTAGAACTTGTAGATATTTGTCCAACAATTACACTCCATTTCCAGCTCGAAGGGAGTGTTTGGTGTTGGCAAGTACTAAGTTGACATAGAGAAGAAACAACATAGTTGTAGAAAGTGGCAGATCACTAGCATACCTATCAACACTCAGATTTTTAATCCCAGATGCCTGTTATGCCATACATAGCAATCCCAGGATTACCATTTTTGTGAGACATAACAGAATTGGATACCACAATACATCATCCATTACAAAACATACATAAGGTCTTACACAAATAAGGATCTCATGATCCAGTTCTTAATACAACTCAAGCAGCGGAATACGTAATAATAACTGTAGCGTAGGCAAAGCTCCATCTTCGGGGTCACAGGCAATACTGACGATGGGAGATGATCCTAGTTGTCGTAACCTTCCTGGGGTCCATGATCCTGGTACTCTTCTTCATAGTCTGGCCACGGGAATAGCCAAGGACAAAGCCATGAGTACTCTTTAAGTACTCGCAAACTAATACTAACAAGTGAAGGGTTTTTTGTAATAGGACACTAAGCTCTATGGTTGTTTTGCAAAAAGCCATATTTACCTATACTAAGTTCAGAAGCAAGAAAAGCTAGTTAAATTTTTATAACACCTAAGTGGGAACTTGTATTTCATATCACAACTCTGTTGTGGTCAAGTCAAAATCTCGATCCATTTCACAAGTCATTTTGAAAACATCTGACGGGGAAACAGTATGGCCACTCCAACTGTCCATAACCACGGACGCGGCTATTCGAATAGTTTGACACTCTACAGAGATTGTACACTTTCACCACAACATTCGATACATCCGTCAGGAACAAATCCTAGCGGATAATCAATCCTAACCTTTCAATTACACGCCCTAGTATAGGCACCTCTCATGTGAGTTTGGCCTCCCAACCATGACCAACTGTCATCTTGGGTACTGCACAGGTGGACAATCTTCACAAGGTAACCTCAGCTCAGACCTTGGCCGTGAGGGAACCCATACTAAAGTATATAAGTTTCTAGTCAAGCCCTACCCAGTTTTCGGGTATTGTGGTTGTACGGTAAAATTGGAATGGTATCGCATCCAGACAACCATCAGTTTTTTAAAGGGCTAAGGCTCATGCCTTAACATTTTCATCATCCAAATCATCTGGTGTTCGGAAACACATGTCAAAACATATCAGTAGAATGACTCATCATTCTAAGGTTTTCATAACCATTTTCCACCAAGTATTCCCATCTAAAGTTGATCAAGTTTTATGCTTAGCACTAGCATCTACAAGTGGGAGTGATTACTAATGAGGGGTGGTAAACAAGTGGAGTTTAACTAAGTTCAATCTCATGCCTTAGGATGACATCAAGATTATCTAGCTTAGGCCAAATTTAATGCTCTTTATGCAACCTTCAATTATCTTTCTAGTATCTACAATTTACTTAAGTAAACTCTAAGAGAAAGCTTTGATAAAGAAATAAAGTAGAAAGCTTGTAAGTAAAGCTAGGAGGGGGTATCATCAAATGTGTCTAACCAAGCATGCTTAGTGCATTTCATAGGTTATCTAACTTTCATAATTGCAAGTGTTAGCTTGCTTAATCAACTAGTAGTATTAGGATTGCCTTGTGCAGATCAGTGGTTGAAGTTCTCCTCGGCTTCTTATTCGTAGTATCCTCCTTCCTCCTCGTATCCTTGGTCGGTACTAGCGTCTATGAATAAATACGAGGTACACAATCACCAAACAATACTTAGCTACTTTCATTCATCACACAAAAGGGTTCTATAGATGTTCTAGCATCATCACTAATATTACAAGATTAAAGCATTTGTCTTATTGATTTTATTTTTAGAAAAGTAATTTCTACTCATTGAAAAACTACTTAAGAGTTAATATTCTCCAAACCAAACATGGGATCATGTTGACACATGTCATCACCACATATTTCAGTACATGGGAATGTGATTTAAAGTGGTGTCACAATTTAATAAGGTTTAACCTTTTTATTTTAAATAATTAAAGTGACTAGAAATGCCTATGTGGTATTCCTTTATTACTTGAACATTATTTCTGTAAGTAAACCCATATATTTTTATATATTCTGAAAGGTATGATCAAATATGATTTTTGAGAGTTGGAATCAACTCAAAAGCTATTATGGTTTAAATTTGAAAAATGTTTGAATGCAGAAAAGCTTCTGCCTTATTATTACAGGGGGCATACCGGGGCTCCAGTGACGACGGCGAGGCGGGCAAATGACGAAGTCGATGACGGTGAACTCAGGGGTGGTCGCGGCAGCTCCGGGGGTGGTCGAAATCAACAGCTCCTCTTCTCCTCTACAGCGGCGAGCTTCGGCCAAATTTCGGAAATGCACTGCTCGCCTTGCTCCGGCTAAGGGGTGGAATGATCAGTGAGGTGAGGGGAGTGAGATGGTGTAAAGAAATCGAGTGGGGATCGTCTCCTTTTATAGGCCCAACAGCGAGACCAAGAGGGATGGGAAGGCGACGGTGGCGACACGGCTACGGGCGGCTAGAGGCATGGCCGAGGTTGGCGTTCGACGGGCGGTCTCCTGGCGATGCTCTATGGTTTAAATTCGCGTGTAGGGGCGGTGGCAAATGCTCGGGAACGTGCGGTGCTCTGCGCGGCAGAGGCGGCATCTTCGACGGCGAGCGGTGGCTGTGAGGCATGGGGTGGCGAACGGGGGTGTCTGCGGGGTTGTTGGGGCGGTGGTGATCATGCGTGCCTTGGCGGCCGCGATGCATGGGCGTGTGTCGAGGGTGGCGCTCTGGCGTGCTCTCGGCATGCTTGCAGAGCGGCTTGGCATGGCCTGGGCGTGTGGTCCAGTGGCTGGCAGGGTTCGAGCGCTGGACATGGGGTGGCGGTGGACGGTGGCATGTGTCCTAGACATGGTGTTTAGGCTTGGTGCTTGCTCTGGCTAGCTAGCCATGGTCGGCTGGCAAGGGTTCCTTCGGGTTGGCATGGCATGGTGCAAAGGGTAGGGGCTAGGGGTGGTCAAGGCACTGGTTGGCACTGGGGAGACAAGTGTGATCAATGGTGAACAATGCTTAGCCAAATTACTGCTCAAAACAGTGAAGTTTGGCCAGTTTTATTTGTTGTCTCCAAGTGTTTGATGAAATGGCCGCAAGAACTTGAGTTTTTAATTTTGAAAAGATTTTTGGTGGGTGTGCTAGGCATGTGTTGAAGATTCTGTGGATGCTTGGGTTTTGAAAATTGAGCTTGTTTGAGTGGTTTTTGAAATAGTGGGATCTTCCCATATGAAATAGATTCAATTTTAAACTATCATTTAAACTATGCATTCAAATGTTTTTGGATGATCACAAGGTGGGCCTTGGTACCTTGTTATGAGTACTATCAAGGGGTGCAAAGATCTATACATGTTTCTGTTAAGTTCTAAAAGTTAGAGATAGCTAAAGTAGGCATGGGAGTTAATTTGGCCAAAGTGACCATTCACTTAGTTTGTTTGTTTTGATTGGTTTGTCTTTGGGAAAAGTTTGGGGATTGTTTTGATGATGTTTATTTCACCTAAGAATAATTTTACAAGCAAAGAAACACAGAACCATGGCAATTCAAAAGAATCCAAATTTTAATAACACACATATGAATGCTTTCATATTTTTAATTGGAAAAGTTTTTGTTAACCCTAAATTTGAATATTAGAGTTTGATGATTTAAGTTTAATATTTTTGGGATGTTACAATACCTCGCCACCATGGGATAGCTTGTCTCAGGCATGAGAGAAAGATTCCGGAAGCTAATTTCCATGATTGCTACAACATTAAGAGTTTCAAGATAACATATGATGAGGTGATCATGCATTGTAGAGATAAGAGAGAGAGAGAGAGAGAGAGAGAGAGAGAGAGAGAGAGAGAGAGAGAGAGAGAGGAAGCATGAATGGTCGTCCAATCCTGCCACCCGTGTATACAAAGAAAGTTGGTAGGTGATGTCTACAAGTGCATAGATCGTTTGTAGCTAGTTTTGAAATAAAGATATTGATCCCACAAGGAGCGGGAGTATTGAAGTCTAATAACTCTTGAATTAAATACTGAAATAGTAATGCTAAATAAGGTTCTAAGTAACAAGATAAAATGCGAGTATTGTGTAAAAAGGTGTTTTGGGGGTTTTGTGTAAGAGAACAATAAGCAAATTAAAACAAACTGAATACAAAAAGTAAGTTTCGCGTATGTAAAAGAGATGTGAAACTGCAATGGGAAAAACGTTCTCAGGGAGTAGCGGATACACCTCTAGCATTTATAAAGAGTCTAAGGTAAAGATTATTATCATGAACATTCTCAACTATGTATGTGTGGGAGGAACTCCGTATTTGGACGAATAGGCAGCAACGACTGCTCACATCATCCTCATAACCACAACAGATAAGCAATCGACATCAATCGAATTACTGCGCTATTAAGGGACTTTATCCCGTAGGATGTATCCCATGGCATGGATGATGACTACAAGTGCACAAATCAGATGTAGCTAGTTTCGAAATAAAGATATCGATCCCACAGGTAACAGGAGTCTGAAGTCTAGAAATTCTTGAAATAAATACTACAAATAGAATTGCTAAATAAAGTTCTAAGTAACAAGATAAAATGCGAGTATTGCGTAAAAAGGTGTTTTGGGGTTTTTGGTATAAGAGAACAATGCGTAAATTAAACAAAACTGAATACATAAAATAAGTATCACGTATGTAAAAGAGATTTGAAACTTTAATGGGAGAAAGCATTCTCAGGGATTGATAGATACACCACTAGCACTATAAAGGGCTAAGGTAAAGATTATTATCATGAACATTCTTAACTATGTATGTGTGGAAGGAACTCCTTGAATTACCGCTCTATTAAGGGACATAATATTGCATGACGTATCCCATGACATGGATAGTGTTTTGTGAGTTTTCTCGATTCCCAAGTTGATACATAAGGGGGCCCAACAGATTTATAGTCACTGTAAGTGATAACATCCGTCCCCACAAGAGACAAATATTGGATAGGTCGACTTCTCCCAACATCAAGATGTAGACAATCTAACACATGGTCACAGCGATGAATATCATAATAATATTTATCTTATTTCAATCTCATACTAGGGTTTATCCATCTCCCCAAGAACTAATGATCTACTCAGACATGGAGGAAGACAACATCATAGTAATGGTAATGGAAACGATCATTGATGAATAGTACTTGTATAAATCCACAACTAGTGCAAGAATTCCAACAAGATCTAGATAAGATGGATGGAGATGGTGGTGGTGACAAAGATGCAGCGGTTAATGAAGATGGAGATCGATGCCTTGGCCTCCCAGATCTGCGTAGGACGACGATGGATCCCTAGGGCAAGTTCCCCCTCCAGATGCCTTCCGGAGGTTAGGTTTCGACGATTTATGGGTGTTCTGTATGTCGTCTCTCTGAACTAGTTGCATGGGGTGAAACTATTTGAGGAGGCGGAGGCGGCGCCAACTATACGGCGGTTGCCCGTATAGTTGGTCGTCAACTCTTCTGTCTGTGCTTCTCGCTTCGGGTTTTCTTCTGGTATTATTAATATTTCCTAAATAAGCGATTTACGTAGTTTTTGGCTCCTTTTCTCTCCAGTACAACTGCTCCAAGAATTGTGTCCATTGAATCCATCATCTGATCTGATCCTGGTAAAAATAAACATAAAAGGTGCGTGCGAACACCATAAAATACCAAAATCCTACATCTATAATACAAAATAACAATGTAAAACATGATGCAAATATGCAGTCATCAACTTCCCCAAGCTTAGACTCTTGCTCGTCCCGAGCAAGTTTAGCTTAATGGATGTGATCCTCATATTCATGAAGCTGAGTCGATAAAATAAATGAGGTAGATGCATCATGTGTTTATCAGAAAGGATACATATAAATGAGTTCATGAATAGTACGTTACTCGAACCATCCGAATAATATTAGCAGGCTTCCACACCTTAGCAATTAATAGTTCATAAAAGATTATTCTCAACATGATGTAAAAGTATTCGGTTCAACCGAATGAGTTAGTGAGGTAGTCCCAAGTGTTTTTAGGATTAACATATTCACTTGGGATTCAAAATCTCAAACGTCTCTTTCTCTTACTACAAATACTGGTATATGCCTATTTGCTCTCTGCACATTAGCTCTTTTTCTTCATCTTTTTGTTTCTTCTTTTTCTATATATAACTGTGCTCACACTTTTGTTTAAGTGTTGTGCAAAGGAGCTAGCCATATAATCCACTTCATGTAAGAATTTCAAAGTTTAACGATCTCAATTATCAAATTCCAAACATATATGAAACATCTTTATAACTTTAGTATTCTACCTCAAACTTGTTCTCACTTTTTTTGATACCACTTATATTTTCTCCTTTTTTCAAGTTTTTTCTTTTTTTTCTTAATTAATTAGATAGTTTCTCTTTTTTGTAAATCAAACCATTGACCTACAATATGTTGATCAAACTATTCTTTATATGTTCTATTAATACCAATGGTGTGGAAGACTCCTATTGCTATCATCAAGTGCAAGTAAAATCATACTCAAGTTATTCATATATCCAATAGGACAAACTCAAACTCAATAATGCTCCATATATTATAATAAACTCAGAATTTCATAAGAGGGAACAACTATTTCTGAAGGGAATCTAATGATGAAAACTTTATTTATGATCTCGAACTAATGCAAAACTAGAATATAAATAAAAACTTGCAAGATATATTACAAGGTTTTAAAGATCTCCCCAAGCTTAGAATCAAGCCAGGCGGGATCAAATAATCCCTTGCGATTATTTGATACCGTGCTTTATTAAAGGTCATTGTGGTGCCATAGCATGTAGAACCGCGATGCGTAGCTTCTTGTTGGTGTCCTCCAAAGCAGTGATACGGCCGTAGCACCTGCACAAATCAGATTTCAGTGTATCCATCCTATCAACGAGCTTGGTCATCATTGGGAGAATATCACCCTTCTCCTCTATCTCCTTGAGGCAGTGACAGACATCCTCGCGATGGAGTAGCTCCTGCTTTTGATATACTTCTAGTGCCCGCACGCGATCCTTTGTTATGGGGACAACATCCTCTTCCTCATCCATTATTGATGGATTAGGGAAGTAGAAGCTGCTCCTCCACTCCTCTTGAGGCTTTACCTTCATACGGGCGCCAGTGGTAGGCCTCGATCGGGGCAACGTCAGTTCCTTGCTAGCACCTGCATCAATGTTAGGTTTCTCCTTACGCTTGTTTGGCCTAGGATCTGTAGTGATAAACTTGACTGTCTCCACACGTTCTTTTCTGTGCGGCTTGCATCCCTCTCTCTCTCTCTCTCTCTCTCTCTCTATCTCTCTCTCTCTCTCTTCTTGGATCCTTTTCATCGCCACCCAGTCGACCTCCGGGGGGTCATAGACGTCACGGCAGATGTAAACATCGCTCACCCCTTCATCAGCATCGTTGTTGTAGAAGCTTGGCTCGACATACTCTTTACACCCCGGGCTAAACCTCTCCACCTCCTCATCGCCGTCCTCCATTGACGGGCTGCTAGAAAGGTCCCTAGGGGTAATGATCCCCATAGGATTTCCACGACCTGGGACAGGATAAAGCATAGTTGGATTTTCCTGGTGATTTGTGATTAGAGAGACACACAATAGGGCAGTATATAAGAGTGGTCATAGGTCGGTAAAACTCGCGATAAACATCAAATTGTCGTCCAAGAAAACAATCCAAACTGAATAGAAAAATAAATCACGGATTTACATGTGTCCTGTATCGTAACGACCAACTATACGGCCGCGACCCGTATAGTTGCGGCCGTATAGTTGGTTACGGGCAGAAACTTCCAAATATTTCTAGCATAAGTCGGTTAGATTACCGATAAAGAACCGACAAAAACGTTTTTTTTAATAAAAACAAAAATGGATCGAGAGTACTGAATCTTTGACGACCAACTATACGGCGGGAGAATTTTCCCCGGTTGTATAGTTGCGGTCGTATAGATATGGTACCCAGAAAATTATTTCGCAAGGGAATACATAAGCTTTGACGACCAACTATACGGCGGTAGATTTCTCTTCGGCCGTATAGATGCTGCATCCCAAAATTTATTTTGTGAGGGTGATACAGAACGTTTAACGACCAACTATACAACGAAAGAATTTTCTCCGACCGTATAGTTGCGGCTGTATAGTTACAGAAACCCCTCAAAAACTTCAGAAAAACAAGAGGAATTCAAAGGCAAAAAATTTAATAGTATAAACTATGAAAATAAAGCACTTATTAGTGTTAGAAAACTTACCTTTCACTTACCATTTATTTAGTCGTGAGTGGCAAGCTCCTCCAACAACAAGGACTTCTTCTTCTTGGGAGTATTTGACTTTATCTCATATAGTAATTCTTGAAAACAAAAATCATCAAGACTAAAGCTCCTCTCAATAAGGTTGATGTCTTGTTGGGTAAATATAGATGATGCATCTGCTACCTTTGCTTCTTGTCTCTGCATAATCTGCAACTCAAATTCTTGAAGTAAAAGGATCCAGCGGATTAGTCTTGGCTTATGAAACTTCCTTTCGAGGAGTTCTTTTAAAACATCACGATACGTATGAACTCTTACTTTTGCATCAACAATCTAAGAACGAAACTTATCACAAGAGAAAAATACAGCAAAGAGTTCTCTTTCTTTCTTAGGATAATTTTTTTGAGCACTATTGAAAGTTCTACTAGCATGATGTATAATATTAAATCTGTGACATATGTGTTGTCCCAGAGTTACTCCTACATCATCGTCACTATCTTCACATATTAAATCAAAAGTCATATCCCATATAGGTGGTTTAATGATGGGAGCTCGAGACGAAGCATATTTAAGCTTATTAAAGGCAATAAGGCATTTATCATCAAAATTAAATCTTACTCCTTTTTACAATAGATTAGTAAAAGGTTTAGAAATTCTGGAAAAAATTCTAATGAACCTTCTATAAAAACCTACATGACCAAGAAAACTTCTTATACCTTTTACGTCCCTTGGTTGTGGCATTCTCTCTATTGCTTAAACTTTAGCCCTATCTACTTCAATACCCTTACCTGATACTTTGTGTCCAAGGACTATGACTTCTTTGACCATAAAATGGCACTTTTCCCAGTTTAAGACAAGATTAGTTGCTTCGCAACGCTGCAAGATTCTATTGAGATTATCCAAGGAACTAGTAAATGAAGTTCCATAGACAGAAAAATCATCCATAAATACTTCCATTATTAGTTCTATAAAATCTGCAAATACAGCAGTCGTGCATTTTTGAAAAGTAGCTGGAGCATTACATAGACCAAAAGGCATACGTCGGTAAGCATGTAAACCATAAGGACTAATGAAAGTTGTTTTAAGTTGGTCTTCAAGATGAATAACTATTTGGGAAAAACCAGAGTATCCGTCCAAATAACAAAAATGAGTGTGGTTTGCTAACCTCTATAAAGTTTGATCTATGAACGGTAAAGGATAGTGATCTTTCCTAGTCCCCTTATTCAATTATCTAAAATCTATGCACATCCTATGTCCAACAACAGTTCTAGTAGGTATCAATTTAGTGTTTTCATTAGGAACAATTGTAAAGCTGCCTTTCTTAGGAACACAATGAACATGACTTACCCATCCACTTTCTTTTACAGGATAAATTATACCTACATAAAGTAGGCGTACTATTTCCTTCCTTACCACTTCCTTCCTTTCAGGCTTCAGTCTTTTGTTAAATTCCGCAACTAGTTTAGCACCTTCCTCCATGAATATCCGATGGGAGACTATCATGGGACTAATACCCTTCAACTCATCCATTGAGTACCCAAAGGCCTTGCGGTGCTCCTTTAGTACCTTCATAAGTTCTTCTTCTTCCCCCTAAAAGTTTAGCACTAATAATAACATGGAATTTATTAGTATCATCTAAGAATCTATACTTAAGATTATCTGGTAGAGTTTTAAATTCTAGGGGTGGTAGCTCTTCATCCCCTCTCTTTTCTGGTTCTTCAAACACTTCATCAGTTGGAGGTTCTTCATTGGGAAACGAATCAAATTCATTTTCTAATTCTTCTAGAATTTTATCCTTCATGATTATTTCTACACAATTTGGATCTTCATTTATCTCTTCATCTTGATTATTTAAGAAAAGAGCTGCCATTTCTTCAATAGTTTTCTCTTTCTCTTCTTCTTTTATGAATAGAGGTTTGTCTTTAAATTTGGAAAAGTGGAATTCTTTTTCCGCTTTCCCAAGCTTAAGGGATACAACCTCCTTTTTGAACTCAAAAATTTTCTTCCAAATATAATTGGGCAAAGAGTGTCAATTGGCATATCAACAACTACAAAATCAATAAGGAAATTTTTATTGTTAATTGTGATAATAGCATCTTCAACTACTCCCATTGGAATTCTAAGGTTTTTATTGGCTAACATGATTGTCATATCAATATTTTCTATTGTAGACGGTGCTATCTCTTCTTTTATTTCTAAATAAAAGTCATAGGATATAGCATTAACTTTGGTGCCAAGATCACATAAAATACAGTGCGAGGTTTCTTTAAATATGCAGGGAAGAATAGGCTTACCCACATCTTTTACCTTAATTTTACCTTCAACCAATATGGAAGTCTCTTCATCAAGTTCAACTATGTTACAATGTGCATACATAGCCATGATTGCTTCCTTGGTTACCTCTTCATCTTTGGTTTCATCTAGGTGTTCTTCAATTATTGGCACACTTTCTTCTTCCTTCACCTCTTGTACTGCCTTGATCTGTTCATACTCCAAAATATGCTTTTGTGCAGTGTTAGGAAAAGGTATCTCATACATTGGTTCTAGGGAGGCTACAATTGCTTTAACTTCTCTTTTCTTTTCAGGTTTAGGTTATGGATCAAACTTGACCGGACCCACCTTTGGAGCTTCGATGTGTTCTGTAAAACCTTTAACAACTTGCAATACAAGATCTAAATCTAAATAAAGCTCTTTAGATAATTCATTAACATGGCCTTTTTTATTATAGTCGTGAATACATTCATGATCTATTTATGTGCCTCCTTCACTTCCTAGACCAAAATTCCATGAAACTCTATGATCGCAAATTCTATTAAGTAAATCCCAAGCTTTAGTTATAGTTAAATCCATAAAATCTCCTCTCGTGCAAGAGTCTAGTTCAATTCTATTAGGTTTAATTAAACTGCCATAAAAGATATGCAATAAATACCATTCAGGTAAATCATGATGTGGACATTGTCTAAGTAAATCTTTAAATCTTATATAAGCTCTTACTAGTCCTTCATCGGTACAGTTCTTACAAGTCATTATAAGATGCCTGATTCCAAATTTTTTGATAATGGGTAATATTTAGATAGGAATTTGCAAGCTAAATCATCCCAAATAGTAGTGGCTTGTGAGGATAGAGATCTATACCATGAGAGATCTGTACTTGTCAAAGTTTGACTAAAAACTTTAACCCTTATATCATCGGCGGTATATCCCTTTAATTTGAATGTGCCACATATATCTTTGGAACATGCAATATGCTCATATGGATCAGGATCTTCTTCATCTCCAGTAAATTGCTTCTTGTGTAAAATACCAAGTATGAGGATTTATTTCAAACCCCCTTGTCTTCTCGTTGGAGTTGTCTCTTTTATAAATATCATAGGGCTTTCCAAAATGGTTGAGTGGGTTAGCACTAGTCATATGCTCAAACTCCATCATGTTGGTGGAAACCTATAACTCAAAACGAAACTTAACAAAATGAAAGTAAATAAGCAAAAAATAAAAGACCTACAACGCTTAGCTCCCCGGCAACGGTGCCAGAAAATAGCTTGATGGCTGCAAGTGCACGGATCGGATGTAGATAGTTTCGAAATAAAGATATCGATCCCACAGGGAGCAGGAGTCTAAAGTTTAGGAATTCTTGAAATAAATACCGAAAAAGAATTGCTAAATAAAGTTCTAAGTAACAAGATAAAATGCGAGTATTGCGTAAAAAGGTGTTTTAGGGTTTTTGGTATAAGAGAACAATGCGTAAAGTAAACAAAACTGAATACAAAAAATAAGTATCGCATATGTAAAAGAGATTTGAAACTTTAGTGGGAGAAAGCGTGCTCAGGGATTGGCGGATACACCACTAGAATTATAAAGGGCTAAGGTAAAGATTATTATCATGAACATTCTTAACTATGTATGTGTGGGAGTGATGGCTCAGATATGTAGAGCTCGCTGGGAACCCCAAGAGGAAGGTATGATGAGCACACAAGTTTCCCTTAGTTATGAAACCAAGGTTATCAAACCAGTAGGAGTAAGAAAACAACTTCAATGTGTTGCTAGCAACTTGGAAACTACACAACACAACCACAATACTTTGCCCCAACTTATAGTGAGGTTGTCAATCTCACCGGTTTTGCTGAAAACAAAGGATTAAACGTATAGTGTGGAAGATAGTAATTGCTTGTGATAATTGTATAAAGTAAACGGTAAACAGTAGATGGTATATCAATGGATGGACCGGGGTCCACAGTTCACTAGAGGTGTTTCTCCATAAGATAAATAGCATGTTGGGTGAACAAATTACAGTTGGGCAATTGACATATTGAAAATTCATAAATATGCATGTACAGGTCATGATGATTTCTATGAGATCCGTTTGGGAATTACAACATAATACATATACCATAATCCAACTGCATCATGACTAATAATCCACCTTCAGGTTATCATCTAAACCCCTTCCAGTATTAAGTTGCAAGAAACAGATAATTGCATTAAACAAAGTGTGTAAAGTGAACAATACAATTGCCCTTGGACAAAGGATTTGTTGTTTTATCCCTAGTAGCAACAACACATCTACAACCTTAGAGATTTCTCTCACTTACCTAGATTACTAGAGGCATGAACCTACTATCGAGCATAAATACTCTCGGAGTTACAAGCATCTACTTGGCCAAAGCATCTACTAGCAATAGAGAGCATGCAAGATCACAAATAACACAGACATGATATAATCAATAATCAATCTGGAACATAGTACTCAATATCCATCGTATCCCAACAAACACAACATGTAGGATTACAAATAGATGATCTTGATCATGAAGGGAGCTCACAAGATCTAAACATGATAGCACAAAGGAAGAGAACCAACCATCTAGCTACTGTATGGACCCATAATCCAAGGGTGAACTACTCACGCATCACTCCGGAGGCTGGCATGGTGATGAAGAAGGCCTCCGGGATGTTCTCCCCTCTCCGGCAGGGTGCCGGGAAGAGCTTCAGATCCCCCGATCTAGGGACGATGGTGGCGGTGTGTGGCATCCCGCAAAACCACTACTAGAAAATCGCGTTGAATTTGTGCATTGCATCGTCATCATCATGCATTGTTTGCTTAAAACTATTTTTGCAAAGCCCGATTTGTTTTCCAAACGCCTCGTCTTTATTCAAACGCCTCGTCTTTATTCAAATGCCAAAAATCCCGGATGCTGACGGGTATTTTGTTGTCAAAAACTATTTACAAAGTTCGTCGCAATCAATTAAAAATATTAAATTATTTTTGAACGGCCGATCAATCTTAACGACCACCCCAGAAAAATATAAACGGTCCAACCAGTACCACCCATAATCCTAAGTTCACCAACTAGTCTACCCACACCCCTTGGCCACATCACCCCAACCAATCGGTGTTCGCCACGTCACCTTGCCCAACCCCCCAACCAACCAGAAGCAGCCACCTCATCTCACCCCTCTCTCCCCTCTCTCTCCCAGGCAGCCACACGCCCACCACGCGCTGGACACGCGCCCACCACGCGCTGGACACGCGCCCACCACGCGCCTGGGCCCCACCACCGGCCTCTCTCCCTCACCACCTAGCCAGCCCCTACCCACCGCGGTCAACCCTCTCTGACTCCCGGGCCCCACCCCGCGTCCCCACCGTGTTTCCACCGCGTGGACCCTGCCCCCACTCGCAGCTCCCTCTCCCCAGTCCCCACGCGTCCTCCTCCTTTCCCCCACCCGACGATGCTCCCTCCGCCGCCCAGCCCCTCCCTCTCTCTCCGCCCGCCACGCACGCCAGCCGCGCCTCTCCTCACGCCCCGCCGCTCGCCTATCTCCTCGCCCCTCTCCTCATTGCCGACCCGCCTCGGCCCACCGTCGCCTCCTCAGCCAGCGCCTCAGTAGCTCTCTCGCCCCTGCTGCTCCCGCCGGGTCCCCACCTCCGCCGACACCGCCTCCTCCCCGCCTTCCTCTCCACCACAGCCCCGCCCCACGCGCCCGGTCCACGCCACTGCAGCCCTCCTCTCTCCCGCGAGCAGCTCCTGCCTGCTGCCGCCGCCCGGCCAAAGCCGCTTGCCAGCGCCCTCTCCCTTCGTGCCTCCGCCGACCGAGGCAGAGCATACTCGACGACCTCCTCCTT
The DNA here is from genome assembly GCA_030063025.1 of Avena longiglumis. NCBI lineage: Eukaryota > Viridiplantae > Streptophyta > Magnoliopsida > Poales > Poaceae > Avena > Avena longiglumis. The sequence goes on from CP125978.1 coordinate 123,183,367, forward strand.
GCCCCGCCTCACCATGCCTCCACCAGCTCGCAGACCGTCCCTCCTGTGGCCACCCTCACGCCTCGCCTCAAGAATCGCGCCTCTCCTGCTGCCGAACTGTGACCTCCTCAAGGGCCCCTCGCATACCGCCCAATCCTCCTCCGGCCACCTCCGCATTGCTGGCCGACCTGCCGCAGTGGTGCTCGCAAGCTCGTCTGCGCGCTCAGCGGCCCGCCTCTGCCGCCGCCCTCCGGTGTCCGGCCCGTCTGCGTGCTCCTTCCGGTATGGGCCTCCCGAGTACTGCTGCCCGCTGTCGCCTAGCAGCCGCCGTCGACCTCTGCCGCCGCGTTCTCGTGAGCTCGCAGCGTGTTGTCGCTCGGCTCCCGCCATGATAAACGAGAGGATGTGGTGGTCGTGCCCCCGATGAACAGAGCTGGCAAGTGTGCAAGAACCTCACCTTTGGCAGTACAGATAGTCGACAAGTACTCCCACAAGGACCATCCGATGCCAAGGTCTCCCTCCTGGAACACCAAAATTCTCGATCCGATGGATGAGACCCCGAAGTCCGATCCCGGACCCGATGACCGCCAAGATCGCCACCGGAACGACAAGCACCTCACCGCAGAACGCCAAGTTCTTCTTCCCTCGGACGCCAAGGTCTCCAAACGGTCCGCGAACAACGAGAACCGTGCGACAAGTACTCCTTCCCCGGACGCCGAGCCCGTACCCGACGACCGCCAAGACCGCCTCAAGGTTCCGGGGACCAGACGAGCCCGAGTTCGCCAACGATCAAGACGGAGCGCTAAGACCGTGCCCGGATCCGGAGTCCGAACCCGATACCGCCAAGGCCTTCGACAAGACAAGGAACGCCAAGTGTTTCACCCCGGACACCGAGTCCGCCGAGAACCCCGATGCGACAAGTGCTTCGTCCCGAACGCCATGACCGACAACATGACCCGAAGACCCCGGATGCGCCAAGACCTACCCCTGAGTCCGAGAACGACCTCGCCGAACCCTGAACCCTAAGACCGACCCCGAACCCCGGAACCCCAAGCTCGTCAAACCCTAATGTGTGAACCTCTTCCCGAAACCCTATTTTATAACATAATATAACCCCGTCGCATATTAAATTGTCATTCATCTTGCATGCATCTTGTCATGTGGTTTGGGGGCCTTATGCCGATTCACCATGTAATTAAATATGGGGCCCATATGCGGGCAAATCTAGTCTCATATTGGCCTCATTTAAACTTGTGTAGCGAACCGGTATCTTATCTTGCCTTGTTATAACAACATGTAAATTGCGGGGTAGATGAATAACTGGAACCACCTAATTAATTGTCGGGACCCCGGTTCCGCTTAATATGGCCTAATTGCATCGCATCTTTGCCATGCCACACAGCATGCATGCATCATGCCGATCTTCTGCCGTTGTGTTAAATATTGCATCCGGTGTTTCTTCTAGTGTTTTGCTTCTTCGCGGATAAGGCCGTTGAGTTGATGTGAGCTTCGCCCCGATCTTCGGTTGAACCTTCGACAATGTTTTCAGGCGAGCATCTCCCCCCTTTCTACCTATCTTACTTTTATAGTATTTATTCCCTCCTGTTGATCTATTGCTATCTGTGTTGCGATGCTCTAGTTTTTGTACCCGTGATATCCCTTGCAGCCATATATTGCCTTGGACACACCCTATTACCTGTTGATTGTTAGATAGTTGGACTTGCGCGTCGTAGTTGCTTGCTCAAGTGCTGATGTGTGTCGTCATATGCCACAGTTGCTGATGTATTGCCGCATGATGATGTTGGAGACGACTCTAGTTTTACTTATCGTCACTTTAATTCCTGTTTAACAACTAAAATTGAAATAAGCAGAGGCATCGGTGGGTGATAGAAAATATTTGGTTTCCGAACGCCCACTTGTGTCCCGTAAGACCCCGAGTACTTGATACCTGTTCCTTGATTTATCACGCTATCCACATCCGGGAGGTATATGGGACCCCCCCGAGCGAGCTTGATTCATCTTATTTCTTGGGGCCACAAACTAGTTTGAGGTTTTATTTACTATCCCGTACTTATGCCATGCTACTTTCGTATTTAAATTGTGCGAGGAGCACACTGCATCGCTTAGGATCGGGAAACGATTCACGGTGTCGACAAGCCCAGCCACACTTTCGGGTTCCCGATCGTTCACACCGTCTACCCAAACCTTAAGTCCGTCTGAGTCAACTTCGTTGCGGATTCTACTTAAGGGTGGCCCCTCGAATATTTCAAATCGTGATTGTTCAATTGAAAGCCTCGTTGGGTTTTGATTTGGTTTTTAAGGTTGATCGAGCGTGTGTTGCTATTGGTGCACCCGGCGGGTAAAACTTTCGAAAGCCGTGTCGCGGATATGGACGACTTGGAGCACATGATCTCGATCATAGACAAGCATAACTAAAGTTTATCGCTATAAATTTGACTTATAATGACTAGTAATCAGCTTCACTACAACGGAATGGCTAATTAATACTGCCCACAATTTCTTGTTTGGTTGTCGCTTGCGACAATTGTATCGACTAGTAAGTATTGCAACTAATCGGAATGGTGAATAAAGGTACCAACAACAACTGGGTTTTGGGTTATCTCATGCTAATTGTCGACTAGTAAGTGTTGCCACTATAATGTAATGGTTAACTAAAATTGCCCGCTTATTTTATCGGGATGAATATCTATATCGACTAGTAATTACCAACGATAATCGAATAAGTAAACCGCCAACGTGTGAGTTCCTCGGTTGACTTCCTCGTTTGGTATCGAGGGGAAACACCAGATGGGTTTGTTTGATGGTAGTATCGTGTTATCTCCGAATAGGTCTTCGTATCCCTCTCGATTGCCGCTAGTTGTATCGAGTCTCTATAGGTTGTTTAGTGCATGTCGCCGCTTCACCACCATACCTATGTAGGCGAGGACCGCCAATTCTAGCCTCGCTGTAATCGCCTCAAGATCGACGCCCTTTCTTTTTCCTTTGCCCTCGGCACCCCTTTGTTTAAGCAGTTTTGAGATCAACGTCGTTAGCGTGGTTACCCTTCCGCTTGGCCCGGGCAGGTTATGGACGCCATTGGTTATTCTTCGTGGCTCTTAGCCCCATTTGCATCTTGTCCGTAGTCGGACGCCTATCATTTTCAAGGTGATTTGGATCTTTGTATAATATATTCTGTATTCTTGACTCTTTGAGTCATATATATATATCTGCTCAGGTCCCATCGAGGACTGTTGTGTAATGTTATTACTTGCTTTCCACCCATTGAAAGTGCCTGGTGGCACCTTTGAATCGCTTTCTATGCGGGTTTGGCGAATTTTGCTCAAACTTGCATAGGTCCGATTCTCGAGGGTGTTACAGAGTGGTATCGAGCTCAGCTATGATATTCACAAGTCCAAATTTCAGAGGATAACCTAGCTAACGGCCGAAGTAGAGTGTCAAAACTATTTTGCAAAGTTGGTTGGATAGTTCTGGTTAGGTCTGATTTTACTCCTTACCCCTCTGCTCTTCTCCTCTTATCCCGACGTGTTTTGAATCCGCTCTCTTCCCTTTCTTCGAGTCCAGGATATCTCGTGGTTGGGTTCCGTCGTACCTTCAGGGTTTCGTTTCCCTCTTTTGTAACGGAGGTGCTACGAACATCAATCGGCAACTTGTCTGTTGTACCCTTCATCCAATCCTTTGTTCTTGAGCTCTTTATCTATATGTGTTCCTTGCTGGATATCCATGTCGTTGAAAAACATATGAGAAGGACGAGCATTGGTGAAGTTGGAGTATACCTTGAGCATGTGTTGTTCATGCCAATGGAACCATCGCGAAACCTAATCATTGTGTCTTTCATACGATTTCTGTGGTATCTTCCGGTGTTTCCCGATGTGATGACATCATCTACGCCAGATCCGGCAGAGTCTCATCACTCCTTTGTTCAACCTCGCTTGTCGAGATCTTCACCGATTCCGAGAGTTGGATGCTTAATCCGCTTATTCGTAGTGCAGTAATGGTTTGAGTGCGATGGAGTAGCTACCCTACCATCGCTCTTATCATTCGCTCTTGTACATCGAATCGTGTTCCAGAATTTTACTCCGTCACGGAAGCTAGGTGGCTTAATTTGTTGATACCTCTACCTTCGAACTTTTGTACCCGGCGTGTTCTCTCGACGATCACGGACAACGAACCTTTGTTAGTGGCGTCGCCGTTATCCAGATGAAGAAGGAAACCTCGTTAGTGGTGTCGCAAGGATCTACATGAAGCGAGAAGATTCAGATCGCCGACCTTCTTTCCGGTACCATGAGGCGGATCTCGAGGGCGAGATCCATTGTTAGTGGTGTCGAATTGTGGCATCCCGCAAAACCACTACTAGAAAATCGCGTTGAATTTGTGCATTGAATTGTCATCATCATGCATTGTTTGCTTAAAACTATTTTTGCAAAGCCCGATTTGTTTTCCAAACGCCTCGTCTTTATTCAAACGCCAAAAATCCCGGATGTTGCCGGGTATTTTGTTGTCAAAAACTATTTACAAAGTTCGTCGATCAATTAAAAATATTAAATTATTTTTGGGCGGGGCAGTCGAACGGGCCGATTGACCCGAACGACCACCCCAGAAAAATATAAACGGTCCAACCAGTACCACCCATAATCCTAAGTTCACCAACTAGTCTACCCACACCCCTTGGCCACATCACCCCAACCAATCGGTGTTCGCCACGTCACCTTGCCCAACCCCCAACCAACGTACAGCCACCTCATCCCACCCCGCTCTCCCCTCTCTCCCCTCTCTCTCCCAGGCAGCCACACGCCCACCACGCGCTGGACACGCGCCCACCACGCGATGGAAACGCGCCCACCACGCGCCTGGGCCCCACCACCGGCCTCTCTCCCTCACCACCGAGCCAGCCCCTACCCACCATGCTGAACCTCTCGACTCCTGCCCCACCCTGCCCCCACGTGAGCCCACTGCTGGACCTCGCCTGCCCCCACTCGCAGCTCCCTCTCCCCAGTCCCCACGCGTCCTCCTCCTTTCCCCCACCCGACGATGCTCCCTCCGCCGCCCGACCGGCTCCGCCCTCCTGCTTTCTCCGTCCCGCAGACGCCAGCCTCCGCGCCCACGCCTCTCCTCACTCCGCCAAGGTTTATCTCCTCACGGCGACCTCTCGCCGACCCCGCCTCGGCCCACCGTCCGCCTCCCCGCACTGGGCCTCTCAGCGAGCCTCTCCCGCCTGTTGCTCCTCGCCGCCACGGAGTCCCCACCTCCGCCTGACGCCGCCCTCCCCGCCTCCTCTCCACCGCCAGCCCCGCCCCACGCGCCGGTCCACGCCGCCTGCAGCCCTCCTCTCCCGCTGAGCAGCCCGGCTCGCCGCCTCACACAGTTGCCAGCCCACCTCCTTCGTGCCTCCGCTCGCCGACCGAGGCAGAGCTCGCCTGCCTGACGACCTCCCTCGGCCCGCCACCCGCGCCTCCACCAGCTCTGCGCCCCTCCTGTACACCTCTGATCACCGCGCCTGAATCGCCACCTCTGCCGGGCCGGCCACTCCGCTGCCGAACTGTCTTCCGTCGCCAGACCTCCTCGGGCCTGCGCGCCGCCTCCCAATCCTCCTCCGCCAGCTCCGCCTGCCGATCGCCGCCGACCCGCCACCGTGGTGCCTGTAAGCTCGCCGTCTGCGCGACCGGCGGCGCGCCCGCCTCCTGCCGCCAAGGCCTCCCTCCGCCGGTGTCCGGCTGCGCTGGCTCTCCTTCCGTATGGGCCTCTCGAGTACTTGCTCCGCTCGCTTAGCACCGCTGCCGACCTCCTCGCAGCCGCGTTTCGTGAGCTCGCAGCTGTTGCCGCTCGGCTCCCGCCATGATAAACGAGAGGATGTGGTGGTCGCCTCCGATGAGCTGGCAAGTGTGCAAGAACCTCACCTTTGGCAAGATAGTCGATAAGTACTCCCACAAGGACCATCCGATGCCAAGGTCTCCTCCCGAACACCAAAATTTCGATCCGATGGATGAGACCTCAAGTCCGATCCCGGACCATGACCGCCAAGATCGCCACCGAACGATAAGCACCTCACCGCAGAACGCCAAGTTCTTCTTCCCTGACGCCAAGGTCTCCAAACGTCCGCGAACAACGAGAACCGTGCGAAGTACTCCTTCGGACGCCGAGCCCGCACGACGACCGCTAAGACCGCCTCAAGGTTCCGGCGACCCCAGATCGAGCCCGAGTTCGCCAACGACATCAAGACGGAGCGCTAAGACCGTGCGGATCCGAGTCCGAACCCGACACCAAGGCCTTCGACAAGACAAGGAACGCCAAGTGTTTCACCCGACACCGAGTCCGCCGAGAACCGATGCGACAAGTGCTTCCCGAACGCCATGACCGACAACATGACCAAGACCGGATGCGCAAGACCTACCTCGAGTCCGAGAACGACCTCGAACCTCGAACCCTAAGACCGACTCAACCCCGAACCCCAAGCTCAAACCCTAATGTGTGAACCTCTTCCCGAAACCCTATTTTATAACATAATATAACCTGTCGATATTAAATTGTCATTCATCTTGCATGCATCTTGTCATGTGGTTTGGGGGCCTTATGCCGATTCACCATGTAATTAAATATGGGGCCCATATGGGCAAATCTAGTCTCATATTGGCCTCATTTAAACTTGTGTAGCGAACCCAGATCTTATCTTGCCTTGTTATAACAACATGTAAATTGCGGGTAGATGAATAATCGAACCACCTAATTAATTGTCGGGACCCGGTTCCGCTTAATATGGCCTAATTGCATCGCATCTTTGCCATGCCACACAGATGCATGCATCATGCCGATCTTCCCGCTGTGTTAAATATTGCATCCGTGTTTCTTCTAGTGTTTTGCTTCTTCATGGATAAGGCCGTTGAGTTGATGTGAGCTTCACCGATCTTCTGTTGAACCTTCGACAATGTTTTCAAAGCAGCATCTCCCCTTTCTACCTATCTTACTTTTATAGTATTTATTCCTCCTGTTGATCTATTGCTATCTCGTGTTATGATGCTCTAGTTTTTGTACCGTGATATCCCTTGCAGCCATATATTGCCTTGGACACACCCTATTACCTGTTGATTGTTAGATAGTTGGACTTATGGCGTCGTAGTTGCTTGCTCAAGTCATGTGTGTCATATACATGCCAATTCTTGATGTATTGCCGCATGATGATGTTGAGACGACTCTAGTTTTACTTATCGTCACTTTAATTCCTGCTTAACAACTAAAATTGAAATAAGCAGAGGCATCGGTGGGTGATAGAAAATATTTGGTTTCCGAACGCCCACTTGTGTCCCGTAAGACCCCAGTACTTGATACATTTCCTTGATTTATCAAGGCTATCCACATCCGGAGGTATATGGGACCCCCGAGCCGAGCTTGATTCATCTTATTTCTTGGGGCCACAAACTAGTTTGAGGTTTTATTTACTATCCTGTACTTATGCCATGCTACTTTCAGATTTAAATTGTGCGAGGAGCACACTGCATCGCTTTAGGATCGGAACGATTCCGGTGTCGACAAGCCCAGCCACACTTTCGGTTCCCGCCGTCACAATCGCTCACCCAAACCTTAAGTCCGTCTGAGTCACCGTTTCGCTGGATTCTACTTAAGGGTGGCCTCAAATATTTCTCAATCTGTGATTGTTCAATGTGAAAGCCTGGGTTTTGATTTGGTTTTTCCGAGGTTGATCGAGCGTGTGTTGCTATTGGTGCACCCGCCGGTAAAACTTTCTCAAAGCCGTGTCCGCGGATATGGACGACTTGGAGCATAGTATCTCGATCATGTAAGCATAACTAAAGTTTATCGCTATAAATTTGACTTATAATGACTAGTAATCGGCTTCACTACAACGGAATGGCTAATTAATACGCCCACAATTGCTTGTTTGGTTGTCGCCATGCATAATTGTATCCGACTAGTAAGTATTGCAACTACAACGGAATGGTGAATAAAGGTACCAACAACCGGGTTTTGGGTTATCTTATGCTAATTGTATCTGACTATTAAGTGTTGCCACTATAACGGAATTTTTAACTAAAATTGCCCACCGCTTATTTTATCGTGATGAATATCTATCCCGACTAGTAATTATCGCAACGATAATCAATAAGTAAACCGCCAACCGTGTGAGTTCCTATTGACTTCCTCGCTTGGTATCGAGGGGAAACACCGTGATGGGTTTGTTTGATGGTAGTATCGTTATCTCGAATAGGTCTTTCGTATCCTCTCGATTGTCGCCAGCTGTATCGAGTCTCTATAGGTTGTTTAGTGCATGTCACGCCGCTCATTCACCATACCTATGTAGGCGAGGACCGCCGAATTCTAGCCTGCATGTCGCCTCGATCTTGACGCCCTTTATTTTTCCTTTGCCCTGTCGGCACCCTTTGTTTAAGCAGGTTTTGAGATCGACGTCGTTAGTGGTTACCCTTCCGCTTGGCCTCGTGGTTATGGACGCCATTGGTTATTCTTCAGGCTCTTAGCCCCATTTGCATCTTGTCCGTAGCCTGGACGCCTATCATTTTCAAGGTGATTTGGATCTTTGTATAATATATTCGTATTCTTGACTCTTTGAGTCGTCAGTTATATATCTGCTCAGGTCCCATCGAGGACTGTTGTGTAATGTTATTACTTCGCTTTTCCACCCTTGCGAAAGTGCTCGGGCACCTTTGAATCGTTTCTATGCGGGTTTGGCGAATTTTGCTCAAACTTGCATAGGTCCGATTCTGAGGGTGTTACACGGTGGCTATGGACTGTTTCGTGGATTTTTGATTGGGTCCTTAGGGTTTTTGCCTCGGGGTGTTTATATAGGCGAAAGGGCAAGGTCGGTTGAGGGCCAAGGGGACCACACCATGCCCTGGCGTGGCCTAGGGTGGACCCACGCCAGGGGTGGTGTGGCCGCCCTATGGCGCCTCTTAGTCCCCCCTCTAGACTCCGTCTTTGCTCCGGTAAAATATTGACTTCGGCTTTTGTTCCGTCCAATTCCGAGAATATTTCTTTACTAACTTTTATGAAACCAAAAACAATAGAAAACAAGCAACTATCACTGTGGCATATTGTCAATAGGTTAGTTCCATAAAATGTATAAAAATGCCTCAGAGTGTAGACAAAACATAATATAGTTGATACAAAACAAGCATGGAGCATCAAAAATTATAGATACGTTTACGACGTATCAGGGAGGAACTCTGTATTTGGACAAAGAAGCAGCAACCACTGCTTAAATCATCCTCATAACCACAGCATACAGCAATCAACATCAATTGAATTACCGCGCTATTAAGGGACATAATCCCACAGGACGTATCACATGGCATGGATGGTGTTTTGTGAGTTTCCTCGATTCCCAAGTTGATACGTAAGGGGTGCCAACAGCTTTATAGTCACTATAAGTGATAACATCCCTCAGTCGACCAACAAGTAGTTCCCTACATCAAGTCCCCACAAGAGGCAAATATTGGAGAGGTCGACTTCTCCAAACATCAAGATATAGACAATCTAACACATGGTGACATCGATGAATATCATAATAAACTTTATATTATTTCAATCTCATACTAGGGTTTCTCTATCTCCCCAAGAACTAATGATCTACTCAGACATGGAGGCATACATCATCATAGTAATGGTAATGTAAACGGTCATTGATGAATAGTACTTGTATAAATCCATAACTAGTGCAAGAATTACAACAAGATCTAGATGGGATGGATGGATATGGTGGTGATGAATATGTAGCGGTTCATGAAGACGGAGATCGATGCCTTGTCCTCCCAGATCTGCGTAGGGCGAAGATGGATCCCTAGGGCAAGTTCCCCCTCCAGATGCCTTCTGTAGGTTAGGTTTCGGTGATTTCTGGGTGTTCTGTATGTCGTCTCTCTGAACTAGTTGCACGGGGTGAAACTATTTGAGGAGGTGAAGGCGGAGCCAACTATATAGCGCCAACTATATGGCGGTCGCCCATATAGTTGGTCGTCAACTCTTCTGTCTCCGCTTTTCGCTTCAGGTTTTCTTTTGGTATTATTAATATTTCCCAAATAAGCGATTTACGTAGTTTTTGGCTCCTTTTCTCTCCAGTACAACTGCTCCAAGAATTGTGTCCATTGAATCCATCATATGATCTAATCCTAGTGAAAATAAACATAAAAAGTGTGTGAGAACGCCGTAAAATACCAAAATCCTACATCTACAATGCAAAATAACACTATAAACATGATGCAAATATGCACTCATCAATGGACATTGTTCCGTGATTTTCCTCGGTTTCCAAGTTGGTACATAAGGAGTGCCAGCAACTTTATAGTCACTGTAAGAGGCAAATATTGATAGGTCGACTTCACCCAACATCAAGATGAAGACAATCTACCACATGGTAACAGCGATGAATATCATAATAAAATTTATCTTATTTCAATCTCATTCTAGGGTTTCTCCATCTCCCAAGAACTAATCATCTACTCAGACATGGAGGCAATCAACATCATGGCAAAAACAATGAATATATCATAGATGAATAGTACTTGTATAAATCCAAAATGAGTACAGAAATTACAACAAGATCTAGACAAGATGTAGATGGGATGGATGGAGATGGTGATGATGCAGCGGTTGATGATGAAGATCGATGTCTTAGCCTCCCAGATCTGCGTAGGATGAAGATGGATCCCGAAAGAGTGTAGAAATAATTGAGAAGCAACACATGTACCTCGATAGAAGAAAACATTCCGGTAGTTAGCTTTCTCCTTGGTGGCATGGCATCTTATTCAACTACTAGAACATCACCAACCAGATCAACTACTGGAGTTTCACCTCTACCAAGATTTGGGCATTTTCTTTTGTTGTGTTCCGTAGAGAAACAAACACTGTAGTGTTGTATGGTCCCATTCCTTGACAATTTACTATTCTTTTACTCTGGTGCTACTCTTCTTTTTGTTGGAGGCCTACAGATGAGTGCATATTTGCATCATGTTTTATATTATTATTTTGCATTGTAGTGGTAGGATCTTGGTATTTTATAGCGTTCGCGCGTGCATCTTTTATGTCTATTTTCACCAGGATCAGGACAGATGATGGACAAGATGGACACAATTCTTGGACCAGTTGTATTGGAGTGAAAATGAGTAAAAACAACGTAAATCACTAATTTAGGAAATATCAATAACACTAGAAGAAAACTCGAAGCGATTGAAGCATACAGAAGGTTTAACGACCAACATGCGGCAGGAATATTTTCTCCGGTCGTATAGTTTTCGCTGTATAGTTGGCGCCACCACCGCCTCCTCAAATAGTTTCACCTCGTGCAAATGGATCAGGGAGACGACATATAGAACGACCATAAATCACTGAAACCTAACCTCCGAAAGGGATCTAGAGGGGGAACTCATCCACCAGGGATCCATCTTTGTCCTACGAAGATCCGGGAGGCTAAGGCATCGATCTTCAACATCATCCGCTGCATCACCACCATATCCATCCATCCCATCTACATCTTGTCTAGATCTTGTTGTAATTTCTGTACTGGTTTTGGATTTATACAAGTACTATTCATCTATGATAGATTCCATTATTTTTGTTATGATGTTGATTGCCTCCATGTCTGAGTAGATCATTAGTTCTTAGGGAGATGGAGAAACCCTAGCATGATATTGAAATAAGATAAGTTTATTATGATATTCATCGCTGTGACCATGTGTTAGATTGTCTTCATCTTGATGTTGGGAGAAGTCGACCTCTCAATATTTGTCTCTTGTGGGAACTTGATGGAGGGAACTACTTGTTGGTAGACGGAGGTATGCTAGCACTTATAGTGACTATAAAGTTGTTGGCCCTCCTTATATATCAACTTGGGAACCGAGGAAACTCACAGAACAGTGTTCATGCCATCGGATACATCCTACGGGATAAAGTCCCTTAATAGCGCAGTAATTCGATTGATGTCGATTGCTTGTCTGTTGTGGTTATGAGCATCATGTGAGCAGTGATTGCTGCCTATTCGTCCAAATACGGAGTTCCTCCCACACATACATAGTTGAGAATATTCATGATAATAATCTTTACCTTAGACTCTTTATAAATGCTAGAGGTGTATCCGCTACTCCCTGAGAATGCTTTTTACCATTGCAGTTTTACATCTCTTTTACATACGCAAAACTTACTTTCTGTATTCAGTTTATTTTACTTTACTTATTTTTCTCTTACACAAAAACCCAAAATTACTTTTTTACATAATACTCGCATTTTATATTGTTACTTGAAACATTATTTAGCATTACTATTTTAGTATTTAATTCAAGAGTTATTAAACTTCAGAACTCCCGCTCCCTGTGGGATCTATATCTTTATTTCGAAACTAGCTACAAATGATCTGTGCACTTGCAGTCATCAAGCTATTCTCTGGCGCCGGTGACGGGGAGCTAAGAATTGTAGGTATTTTAGTTTTTACTTATTTATTTTATACTTTCTAAGTTTTGTTTTGAGTTACTGGTTTCCACCAACATGATGGAGTTTGAGCATTTGACTAGTGCTAACCCACTCAGCCACTTTGGGAAGCCCTATAATATTAATAAAAGAGATAACTCCAACAAGAAGACAAGGGGGTTTGAAATAAATCCTATACTACTTGGTATTCTACACAAGAAGCAATTTCCTGGAGATAAAGAAAATCCTAATCCATATGAGCATATTGCATGATTCAAGGATATATGTGACACTTTCCAATTATCGGGGTATACTGCTAATGAGGTAAGGCTGAAACTCTTTAGTCTTACTTTGACTAACACAACTCTCTCATGGTATAGATCTTTACCCCAGAAGCCACTACTACTTGGGACAATTTAGCTTGTCAGTTTCTAGCTAAGTATTATCCTTTATCGAAATCTTTTGAAATCAGGCGTCTAATAATGACTTGGAGGAATCATCCTAATGAAGGGCTGGTAAGAGCTTATATAAGATTTAAAGATTTACTTAATCAATGTCCTCATCATGATTTGCCTGAATGGTATTTATTGCATATCTTTTATGGCGGTTTAATTGAAACTAATAAAATTGAACTAGACTCTTGCGTGAGAGGGGCTTTTATGAATCTTCCCATAACTAAGGCTCGGGCTTTACTTAATAGAATTCGTGATCATAGAGTTTCTTGGAATTTTGGTCTAGGAAGCGAAGGAGGCATAGAAATAGATTATGATTGTATTCTTGACTATAATAAAAAGGGCAATGTTAATGAATTATCTAAAGAACTTTATTTAGATTCAGATCTTGTGTTGCATGTTGTTAAAGCTTTTACAGAACATATCAAAGCTCAAAAAGAGGGTTCGGTCAAGTATGATCCACCACCCGAACCTGAGAATAAAAGAGAAGTTAAACCAACATTGGCCTCCCTAGAATCCATGTATGAGATACCTTCACTAATACTGCGTAGAAGCATATTTTGGAATATGAATAGGTCAAAGCAGTACAACAGGAAAAAGAAGAGGAAAGTGTGCCAGAAGTTGAAGAACATTTTGATGAAACTAAAGATGAAGAGGTAACCAAGGAAGCAGTTATGGCTATGTATGCACATTGCAACATAGTTGAACTTGATAAAGAGACTTCCGTATTGGTTGAAGGTAAAACTAAGGTAAAATATGTGGGTAAGCCTATCTTCCCTACATATTTAAAAAACCCTCATATTATGGTTTATATGATCTTGGCACCGCGGTTAATGTTATATCTTGTGATTTTTATTTAGAAATAAAAGAAGAGATAGTATCGGCTACAATAGAGAATACCGATATGACAATCATGTTAGCCAATAAATCTCTTAAAGTTCCACTGAGAGTAGTTGAAGATGCAACTGTCACAATTGGAAATGAAAATTTTCCTATCAATTTTGTAGTTGTTGATATGTCAGTTGACACTCTTTGCCCAATTGTATTTGGAAGAAACTTTTTGAATGATTTAGGTGCCAAAGTTGATTTCAAAAAGGAGATTGTGTCTCTTAAGCTTGGGGAAGCGGGAAAAGGATTCCACTTTTCCAAATTTAAAGGCATACCTCTATAAATACAAGAAGAAGAGAAAGGAAAAACTATTGAGGAGATGGCAGTCTCTTCTATAGTAATCAAGTAGAAGAAGCAAATGAAGACTCAAATTATGAAGAAATAATTATGGAGGACAAGTTCCTATAAGAACTAGAAAGTGAATTCGATTCGCTTCCCATTTTAGGGCCTCCAACCGACGAGGCTTTTGAAGATCCAGAAAGAGAGAGGGGATGAGGAATTACCACCCCCAGAATTGAAGACTTTACCAGATAATCTTAAATATAGATTTTTGGACAATACAAATAAATTCCCTATTATTATCAGTGCTAAACTTTTAGGGGATGAAGAATAAGAACTCATGAAAGTGCTTAAGGAGCATTGCAAGGCCTTTGGGTACTCAATGGATGATTTGAAGGGCATTAGTCCCATGATAATCGTCCATCGAATATTCATGGAGGAAGGTGCTAAACTAGTTGTAGAATTTAATAGACGGATGAAGCCCGAAATGAAGGAAGTGGTAAGAAAATAAATATTACGCCTACTGTATGTAGGTATAATCTATCCTGTAAAAGAAAGTGAATGGGTAAGTCATGTTCATTGTGTTCCTAAGAAGGGCGGCTTTACTATTATTCCTAATGAAAACAATGAATTGATACCTACTAGAACTATTATTGTACATAGGATGTGTATATATTTCAGTAAATTGAATAAACAAACTAGGAAATATCACTATCTTTTACCGTTCATAGACCAAACTTTAGAGAGGTTAGCAAACCACACTCATTTTTGCTACTTGGATGGATACTCTGTTTTTTCCCAAATAGTTTTTCATCCTAATGACCAACTTAAAACAACTTTCATTAGTCCTTATGGTTTACATGCTTACTGACACATGCCTTTTGGTTTATGTAATGCTCCAGCTACTTTTCAAAGATGCATGTCTGCTATTTTTGCGGATTTTATAGAATTGATAATGGAAGTATTTATGGATGACTTTTTTGTCTATGGAACTTCGTTTACTAGTTGTTTGGATAATATGAAAAGGGTTTTGCAGCGTTGCAAAGAAACCAATCTTGTTCTAAACTAGGAGAAGTACCATTTCATGGTCAAAGAAGGTATAGTCCTTGGACATAAGGTATCACGTAAGGGTATTAAAGTAGACAGAGCTAAAGTTGAAGCAATAGAGAGAATGCCACAACCAAGGGATATAAAAGGTATAAGAAGTTTTCTTGGTAATGTGGGTTTTTATAGAAGGTTCATTAGGAATTTCTCTGAAATTTCGAAACCTTTAACTAACCTGTTTCAAAATGGAGTAAGATTTAATTTTGATGATAAATGCCTTATTGCCTTTGATAAACTTAAATATGCTTTATCCCATGCTCCCATCATTAAACCACCTATATGGGATATGAATTTTGATTTAATATGTGAAACTAGTGATGATGCTATAGGAGTAACTCTGGGACAACACATAGGTCGTAGATTTAATATAATACATCATGATAGTAGAACTCTTAATAGTGCTCAAAAGAATTATCCTAAGGAATAAAGAGAACCTTTTGCTATATTTTTCTCTTGCGATAAATTTCGTTCTTATATAGTTGATGCAAAAGTAAGAGTTCATATGGATCGTGATGGTTTAAAAGAACTCCTTAAGAGCAAAAATCATAAGCCAAGACTGATCCATTGGATCCTTTACTTCAAGAATTTGAGTAGATTATGCAAAGGCAAGAAATAAAGATATTCGATGCAACATCCATATGTGCCCAACAAGGCACCAATCTTATTGAGAGGAACTTTAGTCCTGGTGATTTTATTTTACGAGAATTATTAGATGAACAAAGGTCAATTCCTCCAAAAGAGAAGAAGCCCTTGTTGTTGGAGGATCTTGTCATCCCCGACTAAACAAAAGGTGAGTGCAAGGTAAGTTTTATTTCTCTAAATAAGTGATTTGTCTTCACGGTTTATACTTCTGAAATCTTTACCTTTGAATTCCTCTTGTTTTTCTGAAGTTTTTGAAGGTTTTACCAACTATACGGCCGGAGAAAACTCTCCCGCCGTATAGTTGGTCGTTAAACATATTGTATCCCCTTCGCGATTTTTTTTATGTTTGGAAACTATATGACCGGGAAAATTTGCTCCCGCCATATAGTTGGCCGTTAAACCTTCTGTCATCTCCCACATTTTTCCGTTTTATTCACCAAAAAAGGGGTTTTGTCGGTTCCAGGTCAGTAACCTAACCGACCTGGACTCGAGATATTTGGAAATATCTGCCCGGAACCAACTATACGGGCCGCGACCGTATAGTTGGTCGTTACGCGGCAGGACTTCTCCAAATCCCTGATTTCTTTTCCTGTTCCGTTAAGATTCTTTTCTTGGGCATGACTTTTGTGTTTCTCGCGAGTTTTACCGACCTCTGACCCGCCTTATATACCGCCATTGTGTTTCTCTCTAAATAATAGTTACCAGGAACCAATCTAGCCATGCTCTATCCCTTCCTAGGCCATGGAAAACCCCTGGGTCTCATCGCTCCTCCCAAGGATCGTTCTCGCAGCCCGTCCGTGGAGGACGACAACGAGGATGTGGAGAGGTTTAGCCCGGGGTACAAGGAGTATGTTGAGCCAAGCTTCTACAACAGCAATCCCGATGAATATTGGAGTGACATCTACATCAGTTGTGATGTCTATGATCCCTAGAGATCAACTGGGTGGCAATGAAGAGAGCTCAACAAGAAAGAGAAGGTCACAAGTCGCATGGAAAAGGGCGTGTGGAGACGATCAAGTTCATCGCCACGGACCCCAGGCCGCACAAGCATAAGGAATTACCTAACATTGGTGCTGGTGCTAGCAAGGAAGCGACGATGCCACTCTCGAAGCCTACCATTGGTGCCCGTATAAGGGTGAAGCCTCAAGAAGAGTGGAGGAACGTTTTCTACTTCCCCAATCCATCAATTATGGATGAGTAAGAAGAAGTTGTTCCCATAACCAAAGACCGCGTGTGAGCACTGGAGATATATCAGAAGCAGGAGCTACTCCATCACGTTGAAGTCCGTCACTGTCTCAAGGATATAGAGGAAGGATGATCTTCTCCCATTAGTGACTAAACTCACAGATAAGGTGGACACTTTGCAATCTGATTTGTGCAGGTGCTACAACCGCATCACTTCCCTCGAGAATACCAACAAGAAGTTGTGCACCACAGTGTTACATGCCATGGCTCCACAGTGATCTATAATAATCACGGTATCAAATAATCACGAGGTATTATTTGATCCCGCCTGGCTTGATTCCAATACCGGGGAGATCTTTAAGACCTTGTAATCTCTCTTATAAGTTTTATATTACTATTTTAGCTTTACATTAGTTTGAGCTTAGGAATAAAGTTTGCATCATTAGAATTCCCTTCAGGAATATTCGATCCCTTTTATGAAATTCCGAGTTTATTATCATATATGGAGAATTATTGAGCTTATGCTTGTCTTATTAGATATATGAATGGCTTGAGTATAATTTTACTTGCACTTGATGATGGCAATAGTAGTCTTCCACACCATTGGTATTAATAGAACATAGGAAGATAATTTAGTCAATATGTTGTAAGTTCATGGTTTGATTTCACAAAGTAAAAAATATCTAATCAGTTAAAGTTGATAAAGAAACCTTGAACAAAAGGAAATTGAAAGTGCTATCAAATTAGAGTGAGAACAAGACGAGGTAGAGTATTCAAGCTACAAAGATGGTTCATGTACAATTGGAATTTGGTAATTGAAGTGAAATGTATGACTAGCTCCTTTGCATAACACTTAAACAAAAGTGTGAGCATATATATATATATATATAAAGAGAAAAGAGAAAAGAAAATGTGCAAAGAGCAAATAGGCATACACCACTATATTGTGTTGAGACAAAGAAACATTTGAGATTTTAAATCCCAAGTGAATATGTCAATCCTAAAAGACTTGGACTTAATATGTGCGTCCGGTGTTGACTTGGATCACTTCGTTAGAAACCCCAAGAGCAACGTGTGATGAGCACAACAGCAAGTTTACCTCAGTAGAGACCGAGGTTATCGAACCAGAAGGAGGAAGGAAACGACTCAAAGGTGTTGCAAGCAACGTGGAAACCTGCACAACACAAACTCAAGACTTTGTCCCAACGAATCAGTGAGGTTGTCAAGCTCACCGGTTTGCTGTAATAAAGGATTAACTGTATGGTGTGGAAGGTAATGATGGTTTGCAGCAAGTAAACAATAACAGTGCAAGATGTATCAATGGTAAAGATTGGACCGGGGTCCATAGTTCACTAGAGGTGCTCTCCTTAGATAAACAAACATGGCATGAAGGGTGAACAAATTACAGCAGGGCAATTGACAAGAATTAAGCAAGGCATAACAATGCAATACTAGACACAAACATCCTATAAGATTCGATTGGGCAATACAACAATATACATAGACCGCCATCCAACTGCATATATGACTAGAAGTCCACCTTCAGGTTATCATCCAAACCCCCTCCAGTATTAAGTTGCAAGCAACAGACAACTTCTTTAAGCAAAGTGTGTAAGGTAAACAATCCACTTGTTCCATGAACAAGAGACCATTGTTTTATCCCTAGTGGCAACAACACATCTACTACCGTAGAGATTTCTGTCACTTCCCTTGATAAGTAGAGGCATGAACCCACTATCGAGCATAAATACCCCCTCTTGGAATCACTAGCAACTACTCGGCCAAGATAGCTACTAACAACGTAGAGCATGCAAGATCACAAACAACACAGACATGATAGAATCAAATAGACAAAACCATTAATCAATCTGACATAGTAATCTCAATATCCATCGAATCCCCGCAAACACAACATGCATGATTACAAATAGATTAGATCTTGATCATGAACGGAGCTCACAAGATTTATACATGAAAGCACAAATGAGGAGATACAACCATCTAGCTACTACATGGACCCGTAGTCCAAGGTGGAACTACTCACGCTTCATACCGGAGAAGAAGGCCTCCGGGATGATCTCCCTCGCGTGGTGCCGAAGAACTTGAGACCCCTCGCATCTAGGGACGATGGTGGCGGCATTTGCAGTTTCATGGAATATTTATCGGGTGTTTAGGGTTTTTGCATCGGGGGGACTTTATAGGCTAAGAGGCGAGACAGGGGCCACCAGGGCGGCTACACCCCCAGGCGCGCCCAGCACTAGGTCGCGCCGCCAGGGTGTGTGGCCCCCTGGTGAGCCTTCTCCGTCTCGTATTCTGGCTTTGTGTTGCCCACTGTAAAATATTGACTTTGGCTTTTGTTCCGTCCAATTCCGAGAATATTGATTTTCTGCCTTTCTTGAACCAAAAACAGAAGAAAATAGGCAACTAGCACTATGGCAACTGGTTAATAGGTTAGTTCCAGAAAACATATAAAACACCTCAAAGTGTAGACAAAGCAAAGCAAAGTAGATACTAAACAAGCATGGAACATCAAAAATTACAGATACGTTTCCGACGTATCAGGACTACCTCGCTAACTCATTCGGTCGAACTGAATACTTTTACATCATATTGAGAGTAATATTTTGCGAACTGTTAAATGCTAAGGTGTGGAAGCCTGCTAATACTATTCGGATGGTTCGAGTAAGGTACTATTCATGAACTTATTCTTATGTATCATATATGATAAACACATGCTGCAACTGCCTCATTTATTTTGTTGACTCGGCTTCATGAATATGAGGATCACATCCATTAAACTAAACTTTCTCGGGATGCGCAAGAGTCTAAGCTTGGGGAAGTTGACGAGTGCATATTTGCATCATGTTTTATATTATCATTTTGCATTGTAGTGGTAGGATATTGGTATTTTATGGCGTTCATGTGCATCTTTTATGTCTATTTTCACCAGGATTAGGACAGATGATAGACACGATGGACACAATTCTTGGACCAGTTGTATTGGAGCGAAAAGGAGTCAAAAACAATGTAAATCTTTAATTTGGGAAATATCAATAA
Organism: Avena longiglumis; assembly: GCA_030063025.1. Taxonomy (NCBI): domain Eukaryota; kingdom Viridiplantae; phylum Streptophyta; class Magnoliopsida; order Poales; family Poaceae; genus Avena; species Avena longiglumis. Next base: position 123,203,391 of record CP125978.1, read on the forward strand.
TACCAGAAGAAAACCCGAAGCGATTGAAGCATATAAAAGGTTTAACGACCAACTATACGGCAGGAATATTTTCTCTGGTCGCATAGTTCCCGTTGTATAGTTGGCGCCGCCACCACCTCCTCAAATAGTTTCACCCCGTGCAACTGGATCGGGGAGACGACATACAGAACAACCAGAAATCGCCGAAACCTGACCTCCGGAAGGGATCTAGAGGGGGAACTCATCCACCCATGCAATTGTTATATTAGTTGAATGATGAGTACAAAATTGAAACATATTTACTTTATGTTTTTGCACAAGTAGAGTAGGATTTTTGGTATCTTACTGTGCTCGCGCGCACCCTTTTGTTCTTATTTCAACATGATCCCAAATTACTAAGTCTCTTGTGAAGATATCAATTGGGACTATCATATTATACAATAATATGATATTTCTAAGTGATAAATGCCATCTAATTGATTTTTCCTCGCACCTGGGAGAATAGGAAACATGGAGGAAGGCTACAAAGGGCTTAACGACCAGTGGTACGGGTGAAGCTTACCCGCACCTTCCGCCCATATCACCTGTCAGCATGTCCGCCTCGTAAAATACTCTCACCACGCGAAGAAGGATCTGAGATCCAACATTGAGAGAAACTTCTAGCCTCAAAATACCATGCCAGAGGGGGATCTAGAGGAGGAACTAGGAGAAGGGAAAATCTTTGCTGCTTCACGGATTATCGGAGGACATCACACCATCCCCTTCATCATCAACCGTTGCATCTCCATCACCATTACTATTACCCTCTTCCATACTTTATATCTTGTTGTAATTCCAAATCAAATTGTGGTTTGTACTAGATTTACCTCCATACGTTTATCCATCCATTTGAATATGATGTTGTTGTTGATGCTTCCATGTGTGAGTAGTTCCCTTTGTTCTTGGGGAGATCGAGAAACCCTAACATTATTATGAAATGAAATAAAGATGATCTATTACTTTTGTATACATGACCCATTGATCTATAATATTGTGTTTCATCTCTCTCTTTAGATGGTATGCGTAGTTAGCCACATATCATTTGCCTCTGGGTCTAAAGAGAGGGTGATACCCTTTGGACGTGTATGAGAGTATGTCCATTTGTTACTTTTGTGACTACAAGCATTTGCCCATGATTGTATTAGTGCCTTGTGCATGATTGTGTTTGGTAACTTGTCATTATTTTATGGTGAAGTTAAAATTTTAGATTGTTTTGTATTCCATATGCATGTGATCCATATCATTTTTTGCCGTTGTGAGTAGTTCCCCATGTTCATGAGGGCATAGGATGAATTGGCTATATTTTTTATATAGTATGCAATGAATATTTGGTTAAGTTTTAATCTTTGATGTGGTTCTATGTTGGTAATATGCAAACGTTAACCACATATTACTTCACCTATATGGATCATAGGGTTGCACCTTAGTGTACCGAAGAGAGTAAGGTTGGATGGAATGACAGAAACCGTGTCCTGAGTCTTGAATTTATATTAAGGGTTTTTTAGATCGGGGACCTCACAACTTTATGCTATGGTTAGACTTTAGTCTTAATGAATCCTTTTTTTTGCTCGTGAAAATGGCCTTAGGATCAATCATAAGGGGTGCACTTGCTCATGTATATGAATACACATATTTTAGGTTTCGTCCAAAAAGAATAAAACTTGATAAGATATTTACAATGCTGCTGTAGAAATCTATATGCTAAGTAAATCCATGTCACCCTTAGGAACGTTTGTCACATATATGAACATAAAATTGAGCTTGTCCTCTTGCTGCATAGAGGATTGAGCTTTATTTGAAAAGAGCATTTACTTTATTGTAATATACTTTACAATAATTTACTTTTCTGCAAACTATAAACCCTAAAACACCAAAACTTTGCATCTTTTTATTGTTTTACTTGTCAGACTTAGTAACCAATACCTTCAGCTTTCATATTTTCAACAACCCCTTTTTATTGAAATGTACTATAATAGATCTTCTACACTTAAGAGACATAAAGTTTCTATGATATGCGATGTCTCTGTATGTCAGATCTCATATCCGTCTCCACGGGGTCGAATTATCCGAGGCAGCGGCTTCAAGGGCATATGGTACCTATACACGGTACGGGTAGGCCCCGTCCGTCACATAATCATTAAAATGTATGATTGCCTCTATTATATTGTTTTCTTCTTGGCTTTTCTCCCAGGTGTGTAATTATTTGAAAGACTTTAATGACTTCTAATTAGCATGTTGGTGCCCAAAAATAACAGCTTTAATTGTATTGTCTAGCGACACCTTTAATTTTGGGATCCTGGTGAAACAAGCATAAAAGGTGCGACGTGAGCACGGTAAATACCAATATCCTCTCACTACTTATGAAAAAAACATAAGATAAATATGCTTCAAAATGCACATCAACTAGTTGTCTGGGCCTTTCTTTTATATGGTTAATACACCTTCCAGCGTGTATTGAGAAAAAATGTCGTTGTATATCCCATGTACCACCTCTCTAGGAACAATGACATCCTTCTTCTCACGTCTCCTCTCCTATTAAGCTCCACAAAGGTGGATAGCGGGCTTTCCACCATGGCGAGGAATGAAAAACTAGGTGGTGACCTATACAAGACAACATTCCCCCCCGAAATGGAGGTGATACCCCAACATCTGCATCAACATGATGTGCACAGTCTTGTTTATTTATTATTCAAAAAATCTTACAAAGAGAATACATAGATTAACCTGAAACCACCTCACTAACGACAACAGTCGCAACACCTACAACCTTGATGAAGGGGGTGGCCCATATCAAAGTCATCGTCCTGACCTCACACATACCCACATCATCACAAAACCAGAGGCCTCATCCACCCAACGACTAGCTGGGGGCACAAACCGGTACGTCTGCCCCTCAATGCGCACTAGTGCACACACTCCAGAAGTCGTTGCCGCCATCTTCTGCCAACCCATCTACGAGTCATGGATCTATGTGCTGACTTTGCTAGGCCTGCCGTCGGCGCCACCATGGCATTAGATAACACCCCCGCCCTGCGTGAGTTCATCTAGACACGTCCTTCACTGGGTCCCCATTGCTTCACACAACCGTTCCCCATCATCATCGATGTGTAGATGCGATGCTACTCCATCTCTTGCATCTTCCATCCAGCGCTGCTCCACGACGATGCCCTCAAGAGAGAAAGCAACACCGCACCGCCGCCATCATCCGATCTGGAAGACTAAATCCTAGGGTTTCCCCCGGATCAACACGAGAGGCTCAATAATAGTTGCATGACGATGCCTTCACCAAGGTAACGGTGCAAAACGCCGCCATGACCGGATTTGTATCTCGTTTTTCACCGGAAACTATGCCTCCCCATTCGTAGCCGAGACTAGATGACAAATCATGAGATCCGCCAAACCAGCCTCAAACTAGCCGACTACCTCCGGTGAAGGAGAAGGCCACCATCACCATGTCGGGGGGCAGTGGCCCTGGCTTTCCTCGTGCTTCGGGCCTAGCCCAGGAATACCTCCACATGTCGTCACTGGATTGCAGGAGATGCACCGGGTGCGGTTGTGCAGGACGCGACCCGTCGGAGCCCTCCGGGCCTAGATCCGTCCCTCCTGCCACTGCCACCCGCTGGCCATGTCGCCTACCGCCACCTGCTCGCCAATTCACTTTGGCCGGCGCTACCCCACAACACTTGCACAAAAGGGCCAGAGCGAACGCCGCCGCTGCAATCTCGATGAAGGGCCGAGGATATCCACCACCGCTGCTGCGCCACATAGGTCTATACCAAGGCCGCTGGTGGGCGCCCCGGTGCAGCTCGGTGCGGCTGCACGGGAGCGGGTGTGTGTTTTGGGGGCAAATGAAAATCCATACAAGAATACATCTAACAAGGGATTTTTATCAATCATGCCAAATTAAGTGCGCGTAGTTGTGGGTGTGTGCGGGATTGGTCTTGGCTAAATAAAACTAGCTCGTAAATGACAATAACAAAGAAAAATATGACAAGAAGTATTCATAATGAGGAGTAAATGCAAAAGTCAGGGGTAGGATTTTTCTGGACATCATATCACGGAGATAGATGTCACTTGGTCGCTGTCATAGAATGTGAAGACACAATGCCAATTACATCCAGGAGCCTTGACGCAAGTGGTTGGAAAACAACAGGTTTATGTTTATATCCCGATTGCAATAGTGATGTACAATGAGTCAACGCCGCACGGGTCGTAGCTTTATATCATGCAATGGTTACATACAGAGTAATAAATATGTGGTTTCCAATCCGTCGAAACCAGCTTCAAACTAGTCAAAGTTAAAAAAAAGAGTAAATTCCACCTTTTACCCCTTAGTTTGACATTTTTGACAAGAATTACCCCATTTAACAAAAATTCTCCATGTTTACCCTATTTAGCAAAACTTGTGCCAATTTTTACCCCATTTAAGTTTTTACATGCTAACCGTATACACTCCCTCTCGCCTGGACTTATATTCACCATGAAGTTGTCATTTCCTATGGCGCTGGCATCGTGATGGGTCTCTTATCAATATCCTTATTTTGTTTAGTATCCAACCACCATACTAACACGGTGCTCTGTGCTCCTATCCATCGACGAAATATAAAAGGTCATTCTAGTTTAAGTAGGGTAAAAAATGACACAAGTTTCACTAAATGGGGTAAACGGAGAGATTATTTATTAAATGGGATAATTTGTGTCAAAAATATCAAACTAGAGGGTAAAAAATGGAATCTACTCTTAAAAAAATGGACGATGTCATAATTCAAATTTCTTTCTAGACGGGTTGAATATTTTAGGAGAAAAAGTGAACTTAGTGCATCCAAAGGTGGAATTTTCCATAAATTATATCTGTTCGTCAGAAAAAAATAGATCCAAAAAGGTTTGAACTCCATCTACTAATCTAAATAAGGAAATATGCGAAAGGAATCGAATTAAACAAGAAAACAGCATCTCATACTGCCATTATACAATTGTACACTGGTTCAAAAGTCCAATTGTACCAGACTGTCTCCGCTCCATTATTACGAGGCAACTTTTTTTTCCTTTCTCTTATTTTTTTTGTAATAAGTAACAAATCCTACGCTTTCCTTTTGCTTCGCCATTTCTCCTTACTTCCCCCTCCATCCCTCCATCCTTTTGGCTTGGCCTCCACTCTTCCCATCCCCCGATCTTGCCGTCGTGCGGCGGCGGCGACGATGGTGGGCAACGACAACTGGATCAACAGCTACCTCGACGCCATCCTCGACGCCGGCAAGTCTTCCGTCGGCGGCGACCGCCCCTCCCTGCTGCTCCGCGAGCGCGGCCACTTCTCCCCGGCCCGCTACTTCGTCGAGGAGGTCATCACCGGCTACGACGAGACCGACCTCTACAAGACATGGCTCCGCGTACGTGGTGGACGCTAACACCCAAATCCTCCACACCTTTTTTTGTATTTCGCCGTTCTGCTTACGATTCCTTGATCGATCTGCGCGATGTGTCCGCAGGCCAACGCGATGCGGAGTCCCCAGGAGAGGAACACGCGGCTGGAGAACATGACATGGAGGATCTGGAACCTCGCCAGGAAGAAGAAGGAGGTGAGCTCTTTCTCCGCTTACTTCCCTGCTTGCAGTGTAGCTTCCGTATGTGAGGTCTTATGAGGTTTGGGTTGCTTGCGACGATTCTGTACATAGAGTGGGAAGCTCTACCGATCGGTCTAGTTTTGCTCAGGAGGAGCTAAATTATGAAAATCAGAAAGTGGTGTTGGTGTGGTGTAGTAGGTCATATTGAGAAGGAGTCAGATCTGTTCAGAGGAGATGCTTGCCATTATTTTACAGCGTTAGACTTATGTCGTCCTTGATGAAATTGCAAAGAAATTTTCTTGGGGGTTACTGAAGAAATTTAGGTAGCAAGCAAAAAATGGTGGGCAGGATTGCTAACTCTTCTGATTGAAGATATCGTATTCCCCTACTACAGCTAGTGATACTACGATTTGATTGTCCGTAGGTTTTCAATGTCGCCCATAGCCACATACCTCATAGTTAGTATGCAAATGTTGTTGATAAATTCATGGACATGTGGAAATAGCTTGCACACTATTCATAGTTACTGGTAAGTGGTAACAAAGGGGGTCACTTGAATAGACGCAAGTTGACCCAACACGACATGCTGACTCAGCACATCCCTTTTCCTTTCAGTTTCCAATCCACTGTTTATCTCTATAGCTCTCCTTTGGTTATTTTGTTCCCATGACATAGAATATATCTGCTATTTCCTCCATATTTCTAGGTACTTTTGCACATAATGCTTTAGTATACTGCCAGTTTTCAAGTTCAGTTAACTTTCATATTTTACGTTTTCTAATAACTACTCAATCTACCTTGTTAGTTCTACTGCATTTTTTATTACATTTTACATCAAAGAGCACAACCAATATTGGACTGTATACATTGTCTATAATTCTAGCATGCCCTCTGTTTATCGTGTACATGTTTTGATATGCAGTTCGAGAAAGAAGAAGCCTGTCGCTTGTTGAAAAGGCATCCAGAAACCGGGAAAACTCGAATTGATACTACCGCTGATATGTCTGAAGATCTCTTTGAAGGTGAAAAGGGAGAAGATGCTGGTGATCCATCAGTTGCATATGGTGACAGCACCACAGGGAGCTCACCTAAGACCAGTTCAGTTGACAAGCTATATATAGTATTGATCAGGTACGGAGAACGTTGTTTTGAAATAATGTTACGTCTCTGTGATTGTTCATCATAATAGCAGGAACAGATAACATTTTAATATCTTATTAAAAAGGCACATACTGGATAGAAGATAGTCAACCAGTTAGTAGGTAGAACATTCTTATTTCATACCGTCCAAACAACCCACACCAAGAAGTCCTTCACCGTGTAGCAAAAGAATAATCTGAAGGAAATTCTTATACATGATGCATGAAGCACTAATACCTATTTATCATGACATTTGGTAAACTACGATGGCACAAATGTTACCACTCCTGTCCCTAAGCACCATCACATGAAAAGAAGCAAAGGACAAGGAATTATCTTGCTCTGATATTCCATACCCTGATTCTGTACATTACCTTTAAACTGAGGTGGTGAGGTGCAATGCCTCTGCCTTGCGATCCTGTCTCCGCTTCAAGTATTCATTAACCTGAAGCAGCTTGGCATGAATAGTCTGGCCTCCAGGGAGGACACTTTCTGTTTCTGGTACTGTATGCACTGTACACTGTGTGCATCGTCCTTTTCAGGAAAGAGCGATTAACATTTTTTGTTTCCACATATGATTCTGGTTTAAAATTTCATATTATTAGGGTGTGTTCGGTTCTAGAATCAGAGGGGATGGAACGGAATGGTTCCATTCCGACGTCATGGAACGGTTCCGACCCTGTGTTCGGTTTGGAAAAAATCGAGGAACGGAATGGTTCTATTTTCTGTTCGGTTGAAGGAATCGAAGAGCAGAACATAGAACCAAAACACCGCCAAATATTCTGTTAATTTGAGCTTAAACAAATCTTCTCCTTAAATCATAATTAACTAACGGCGACCTACAAAATCGAAGTACAGTATAGGGGAAAATCAGAGTATAGAAATCAAATTCAGAGGATAGAAACCAAATTCGACCTGGCCACTGCTGCGTGCGTGCCTGGCCACTGCTGCGTGCGTGCCTGGCCGCTGCTGCGTGCGTGCGTGCGTGCGTGCCTGGCCGCCGGCGTGCCCGGCCGCTGCTGCGTCGCGGCGCGTGCCTGGCGCTGCTGCGTGCGTGCGTGCGTGGCCTCCGGTGTGCCGCCGCTGCCGTGCGTGCCCGCCGCTGCTGCGTCGTGTGCCCGGCCGCCGCTGCGTGCGTGCCTGCATTCCTGGCCGCCGGCGTGCCCGGCCGACGCGCATGTACCTGGCCGCTGCTGCGTGCGTGCCTAGCCGCCGGTGTGCCCGGCCGCTGCCGCCGCACATGTGCCTGGCCGCTGCTGCGCGCGTGCCTGCGTGCCTGGCCGCTTGATTAGGGGCTCAGGTTCGGGGTAAGCATAGGATTAATTTTTTTAATGCGGTGGTTAGCCTGCCTCGTTCCTCCAGATTCGACCGAATTGGCCGGACGGGTGCATTCCGCATCTTCAGGGTATATTCCGTTCCGAGGAACCACTCGGTTCCGTTCCTTTCGTCCAGCCGAACACAGGAACGGGTGCTAGGTGCGGAACGGACCCATTCCGTTCCTCCAAATTCCAGAACCGAACACACCCTTAGTGAATCTGCAGCTCTGCTGGTTTTTAATGTAGTAGACTGCTGTTGTGCGCTGTTTGCACTAGAGTTAGGCTTGCAAGAACTATCACTTTATCAATGCATCATGTGCTTGGAAGCCTTTGAAGAACCACACACTTTGTGGCAGAAAGAACCTAGCTTAGCAACTTTACAATACATCCTTTAGACTCAGAATCGGTGGGATGACTGCTTTGGCAGCTGTACACCTGTCAAACAAAGTGGCATACATGTCTAAGATTTTTGTTGATTTGTGCTGTTTGTTAATCATCAATGCTTTGCGCTGCAGCTTACATGGTCTTGTCCGTGGCGAGAATATGGAGCTAGGTCGAGATTCAGATACTGGTGGCCAGGTAATGTTTTAACAAGTATGATTGGATTGATTGGCTTGCATGATTGCACAAAGTGATCCTGTATACTACATTTTCTTCTAATAACTGGCATCTCAAAGTCAACTTAGTATACCATATCAAGATAACGTAGATTCATGCCATTTTACAATGCAAAATTTACTTCAGTGTGCATCTTAAGGAGAGTTTCTTTTGGGCCTTGGATTTTTTTCCAGCTCTTTGTGTTCAAATAAGTTTTAGATAACATGTGATGCTATTTTTAGCTGTAGTAAAGGTCCACCTTACCGGGGGCATGATGTTCCCTTCTCTTCCTTTTGTGATTAAGTAGGTTCTTGGTAACATTCAGATTTGCGTTAACCTTCTCATCACACATAACCTCATCCTTTTTTCAATAAGGGATCTATATTCTCCTTTTTATTTTATCTTCTTAGGTTTCCCATCAAAGGGTAAGATAGGTGCATAACGTTGTTTTCATATACTATTTTGCAGGTCAAATATGTGGTTGAGTTTGCTAAAGCATTGAGTTCATCTCCTGGAGTCTACCGGGTCGATTTGCTCACAAGACAAATTGTAGCACCAAATTTCGATCGTAGTTACGGTGAACCTGAAGAAATGCTAGTTTCTACAACCTTTAAAAATTCCAAACATGAGAAGGGAGAGAACAGTGGTGGATACATCATTCGGATACCATTCGGACCAAAAGACAAGTACCTAGCTAAAGAACAGATGTGGCCTTTCATTCAAGATTTTGTTGATGGGGCACTCAGCCATATTTTGCGGATGTCAAAGAAAATTGGTGAAGAAATTGGCTGTGGGCATCCAGTATGGCCTGCCGTGATTCATGGGCATTATGCCAGTGCTGGAGTAGCTGCTTCTCTGTTATCGGGAGCACTTAATCTGCCTATGGCATTCACGGGACATTTTCTTGGGAAAGATAAATTGGAGGGGCTTCTCAAGCAAGGGCGACAATCAAGAGAACAAATAAATATGACATACAAAATAATGCGCCGAATTGAGGCAGAGGAATTATCTCTTGATGCATCTGAAATTGTTATTGCTAGTACTAGGCAAGAGATAGAAGAGCAGTGGAACTTGTATGATGGTTTTGAGGTCATACTTGCAAGGAAGCTCCGAGCAAGAGTCAAGCGTGGTGCTAACTGCTATGGCCGTTATATGCCTCGTATGGTTGTGAGTATACACATTTTTATCCCCTGTTGCCACTGCTTCCAACTATGACAAGTATATGTTGTAGTCTAAGCAATTATCACCGTCTTTAGTTTGCACACATTTTCTATTACAATTCCTTGATATCCATTACTTTTCTGTTCCTGGGACTGCAGATAATTCCTCCTGGTGTTGAATTTGGTCATATTGTTCATGATTTTGATGTGGATGGTGAAGAAGAAAACCATGGCCCAGCATCTGAGGATCCACCTATATGGTCGCAGGTCACTGCATTTTCTTCAGATTTCCACATACAAGATACCAATTACTAGTTTAACCTTTATTGTTTTAATGAAAATTGCTTGCTTGTCTCTGTTAATCCTGTATTTCTAACTCTAAACACTGATTATCTATGTATGTACAACTGATGACAGATAATGCGCTTCTTTACAAATCCTAGGAAGCCTATGATTCTGGCTGTTGCCCGTCCATATCCAGAAAAGAATATCACATCGCTTGTAAAGGCATTTGGTGAATGTCGCCCGCTAAGGGAGCTCGCGAATCTTGTAAGATATGACTTGACCATCTTGATTTATGTGATTTATTTCCTTCTATGTAGTGTCTGGAATGTTGCTATCTTTTGTTGTGTAATTTTTTATTTATTTTGCACTGCAGACACTAATCATGGGTAACCGTGAGGCTATTTCAAAGATGCACAACACGAGTGCTTCTGTCTTGACATCAGTGCTCACACTAATAGATGAATACGATTTGTATGGTCAAGTGGCATACCCCAAGCATCATAAGCACTCTGAAGTTCCTGACATTTATCGTTTGGCCACACGAACGAAGGTATGTTTTTCATGAGATGACAAGAATAAACTTGCTCTGTGCTAGCTTCCTCATGCTTCTTTTATGTTCCCTTGGTTCTGTTCCTTTTGTTGACGTACTTAATTTTACTCATGTATCTTCTTTTCACCCTTTTCATGAAGATCCATAGATATACATAAATGTAAAATGTTCAAATAAGATGAAGATTTGTTTCCTGATTTTATGAAGTGGAAGCGTTTTATTTGTTCACTCTATAGTATGGTAGAGTTCATCAGTGCTAACTGTTCTTGCCCTGTTTACATGGATGCTGATAATCTATTCTTCTTCTTCAGGGCGCTTTTGTAAATGTGGCTTATTTTGAACAATTTGGCGTTACGTTGATAGAGGTAGAATTTGAGTCTAATTTTCCAGTTGCAGCAATTACCTTTGCAATTTCCTAACTACAACCACTAATTTTATATCCACGAGCAGGCTGCTATGAATGGTTTGCCTGTTATTGCTACAAAAAATGGAGCTCCTGTTGAAATTAATCAGGTATGTGTGCCTCATGACTTATGTTATGCCATGCTATTAATGTAAGAAACTCATTTCAAGAGGGCATCACTGTGTCTGCTCTTTGGTCGATTTCAATGTAGGTGCTCAACAATGGTCTCCTTGTCGATCCACATGATCAGAATGCCATTGCAGATGCACTGTATAAACTTCTTTCTGAGAAGCAACTCTGGTCAAGATGCAGAGAAAATGGGCTAAAAAATATTCACCAATTTTCATGGCCTGAACATTGCAAGAATCACTTGTCAAGGATACTGACTCTTGGTGCAAGATCTCCTGCTATAGGTAACAAAGAGGAAAGGAGTAATGCACCTATATCAGGAAGGAAGCATATAATTGTTATTTCTGTGGACTCTGTTAACAAGGAAGATCTAGTCCGGATAATCAGAAATGCTATTGAGGCTGCACATACAGAGAACACGCCGGCTTCAACTGGTTTCGTGCTGTCAACGTCACTAACAATATCAGAGATTTGTTCACTGCTAGTATCTGTAGGCATGCATCCTGCTGGTTTTGACGCTTTCATCTGCAATAGTGGGAGTAGCATTTATTATCCTTCATATTCTGGTAATACGCCAACCAGTTCCAAGGTTACACATGTAATAGATCAAAATCACCAATCACATATTGAGTATCGTTGGGGAGGAGAAGGTCTAAGAAAGTATCTAGTGAAATGGGCTACTTCAGTGGTAGAAAGAAAGGGAAGAATTGAAAGGCAAATGATATTTGAAGATTCCGAACATTCTTCTGCCTATTGTCTTGCATTTAAAGTGGTCAATCCAAATCATGTAAGCCTTTCATTTTCCCTAATTTCTTACCGTGGGAGCTGCACCCTTTTTGTGTTTAACACTTTGTAATAGTTCCCTTCAATATTTTTAATGTGATATTCTCTCTTCCCTTATCTAGCTACCTCCTCTAAAGGAGTTGAGGAAGTTGATGAGGATCCAGTCCCTCCGTTGTAATGCGCTTTATAACCACAGTGCTACCAGACTGTCTGTAACTCCTATTCACGCGTCTCGCTCTCAGGCAATAAGGTTTGTTGTTTCTTTTGCTGATTGTCTTCTTGATCTATCAGTTTACATTGTCACCATACAAGCCCTCCAGTTTTTACATACATTATTGTTTTTATTCTGATTATGAAAAACATGTATTCATGTTCTTTTTTCAATACAAATGTGGAGTAGGTTCTTTTGGTAGTACTATTCCCTCCATTCATAAACACAAGACGTTTAACTCCCAAAACGGCTTATATTTAGGAACAGACGTAGTAGTATTCTTACCCAAATTTTATGAAAGGCTTTATGCATTCACATACCAACTTCTGTCAATTTAGAGAGCAGGGACTAATATCTCCCCCCTTAAACTAAACTATACTGCTAGTCCTGATGATAAACTTGTTATTTAACTAGGTACTTGTTTATACGCTGGGGAATAGAGTTGCCAAATATTGTAGTCCTTGTTGGTGAAAGTGGTGATTCAGATTACGAAGAACTGCTAGGTGGTCTCCACAGGACCATAATCCTGAAGGGCGACTTCAATATCCCCGCGAACAGAATCCACACGGTCAGGAGATACCCCCTACAGGACGTCGTCGCACTGGACAGCTCAAATATCATCGAAGTGCAGGGTTGCACTACAGATGACATCAGGTCTGCTCTGCAGCAGATTGGGGTACCGACAAAGTAACTGTCTTCCGCTTGCATGTGACACAAAGCCAAACCAAGCACCACAATTCCCAATACTTGATGGGAATGCCGATTTTGTTTTGTAGGTTGTAGAGTGTGGGTGTCTTGAGAGCTGTGAATAACTTGCAACATCGGTTTGTACTATTCACACACAAATTTTGAAGTGAACAATATGAGCGCCTTATATACGTTAAAGGAAGGGACTACTGGGATATGGATTCGGATATGGATTCGGATATCCATAACGAGAAAACATACATGAAGAAGCCCGAGAAGGCAGATACTCTCCAAATGTATGATCACTGTCAGCTCTCTTTACTGGCACTCGGGTGATGCTCTGAGGAGCTGAAGTTCTATATACAAATTTATATTTGAAATTTATACCGTACTTATATTTCTCTCCTGAGGTTTGTATTTGTTCCAGTCTTGCAAATGTCTGCTTCCTGTTATGATGTGCCGTATTAGTTCCAGCAGGTATTGCTAAGGTCTTGTGATTGCAGTAACGTGGCTTTACGGCATGCTGAGTTAGGAATAAGTTTTTCCAGGACAACTAGAGCCTAGAGGGCTGTGAACCCTAGGAAAACTCGTCCTTGGGCAACACCGGGCATCATCCGGGTTGACGTCTTTTCTAAAACTCCCCGAGAGGCCCATTTTAGCGCCAAAAACAGGCTTGGTGGCGCCGATGGCGGGAGTTGCTCTTAGTCACATGTTCTACCTGGCACTAAGAGTATCTTGGATGGCGTTTTTAGGATGTTTTTTTTTAATCTGAACAGCGATATTTTGGCCAGAGGATGCCGATTTGGTCCAACTTTCATCCGGCATTTCCGGGCCGAACCCGGGGCGCTGGAACAGCCAGACGCTACGAAAAAGCGGGTGGGCCAACCCTGTCGGCGACTCGAGGCCGAGCTCCCGCCTTCCTTTCTTCTCCATTCCCCGCCACATCTCTCGCCAGTTCCCTGGGCTCTGCCCACCATGCCGCCAAAGGCTTTCGTCAAACCCTGACCCACCATTGGCGAACCAAAGGTGAAAAGGCCGAGGAAGCCGAGGGCGTCGACACTGAGGCCAGAGGGCTTGACCGATGCCGAGTGGTTGAAAGAAGTTCGGCGCAGGAAGATTGAAACAGATAGCCGCAAGAACAGGACAATAAGGTCGGAGGCGAAGGCGCTCGCGGAGACGACGGTCCATTTTGCTGACAGGAACAGATTTTTTTGAATATGTCATCGTTTTTGAAAAATTAACCTGGAAACATGAGTGGAAAAATAGACTCCCCGGACCGAAAGTTACATTAGTCCGGCGCAAAATGTTGCCGGATTTTGGCCTAGAAACGTCCAACGACTCAAGGCGCTCTAACTCACTATAGCTTGTACTCCCTCTGTTTAGAAATATAAGATGTTTTAGATTTGTGAAGGAGATGTATCTAGACACGTTTTAGTGTATAGGTTTAAATGAATCTAGACACTAAAATATGTTTAGATACATCTTCTTCACAAACCTAAAACATCTTATATTTTCAAACGGAGGAAGTACGAATAAGCGGAGATGTGTATATGATTCCGCTAGTCTAGATTTGTTGCATGTTACTATAATATATCCACAATTAGTCTATGGTCTCTTCAGGTGGAACGTATGGATTACTTATTGCACGCTGGTTAATGGACTCGGTTTCAACAGAAATCACATCAGAAGGCCAGTATAAATAGCGTAATCGAAATAATGAGACGCGGCAAAGCATGATGCGGCGTCGCGATGCCATTTATTAACCATATAAAGCCGCGAAACATATTAAGCGGCTACCGCAAAATCCAGTTAATTGAAATGCGGTCAAAGCGGCTACTCCCACATAATCTGGCGGATGCGCCACTTACATTCTGGCCTAGGCCCAGTTCTTTGAGCTTTTTCGAGAAGCCGCTAAAAAAATTTACAAGACTTTTAAAATAGTTAAGTCTAAACAAATTTAAAAGCCTTGTAAAATTTTTAAACCGGCTTTTCTACTAAATTAGAGGTAAAACAGCTTCCGTCAAAAGAACTAGGTTCCTATGGCTGTGAACCCTAGGAAAACTCGTCCGTGGGCAACACCGAGCATCATCCGGGTCGCCGTCTTTTCTAAGCTTTTCCGTGTGAGCGTGACCGCTTGAGCTGTGCGCCGCTGCTTTGCCGTTCCACACGCCCGTGCCGGGTTGATCCTTGTTTAGCCCTGACGGCTACTGCGTGTGGAAGACCCCTACCGCCGACGGCCTTTGCAGTTGCAGTTCGGGATCCGTACCTGACAGCACGATCAAAGTTTGCCGTCTATGCAACATGGAGACAAATGAGCAACGATGTTTGGCTCTAGCGCAGTCGCCGAATATTCGAAGTGTTGCAGGTGGCATATAGAGGAGCATAGACCCATGTTTAGAGGCGGCGATGTAAAGTGGCCCTTTTTATATTTTCATGATGCGACATTTCTTAGTACTACCTCCGGTCCATATTAATATTTTCAACTTTTGTCTAGACGCAACTCTAAATGTTTAACTAGGTACATACAAATCTAGACAAAGTTAAAAAATATTAATGTAATCGCATCTAGACAAAGTTGGGAATATTAATATGGACAAAAGGGAGTAGCTGAAAAGAGGTTGCTATCCATGAACCTTGTATTGCTTGTGTTTTCCATCTTAATGAGACCGGTGCCTTTTCCGTTAAAAACGAAGCTTACATGAATTAAACATAGATAAACATACTCCCTTCGATCTATATTAATGATCTTAACTTTATCTAGATACGAATGCATCTGGAATCAGAGGGAACATAAGCTATTTGGTTGCTTTATGGGAAAAGCCTGGAATAGAATAGGTGTTTACTGGTAGCTGTCATGAGAGAGAAAAAAGCAAATGAAATTTACGCGAGACTGAATCAACAGAAAGTCTTCTTCAAATTGTGGCATTGATAGTAACCATGAGTGCATTATAGTTGAAGCATAATTCAAGGGTGTATGTTTCCGGTTTTATACCAAATCACACGAGGAGTCAAAAAAAGAAGTCTTTGTTTTAGACACACCTGAGATGTCATAATTTTCAAATGCGTTCACCCGAAAAGTTCCGGCAAGACATTTAAGTAGTAAATAATGCTGAGATAGAGAGTTGAACAATAAAATACTTCATTCGGTTGCCGCTGATTTAGTTTAAAGTTGTACTAAATCAACGAAACTTATTATAAATCAGAGAGAGTAATATAATTATGAGTGTGATTGATTTTTTCTTTGCATCAAAAATATTACATGCGAGAGAGACATATTCATGTTAATCAGTAGAAATGTCTTTTGGTCGTGGGAAGTGCAACACTCTTCATTTCGAATGCTTGGGAGGTGAGTCACCCATAAATAGTAGATACGCTCTGAAAGCACATTTCCCACCTTAATTGATTTTGAATGTTTGTTAGAACATAGTTGAGATCCAATCATGTCCTTAAGTGTATTAAGTAAAATCATATGAAGCACAACATGGTGATTGCCCTCTCAAAAGTGAAAAGATCGTGGAGCGAGAGGTCCCATAAGTTGGTTGTTGGAACTCAATATTCAGGCCAAAAATTTGTCTAGAGACGGAGCCCCTACACAAATTCCTGCCTCGTCGAAGTTTGGCTAAGTCCCTCAACCGCGCGACTTGTGTGACACTCAGAGAGGGGCTCCAGAAATCTTGCCACACCCTCAAAAAATTCGGGAGGTGGGGGGAGGGGTAGTGCCAAAATTTCCGGGGTAAGTTTCCCCCATCTGGCATATTTTGGGGGAGACTATAAATAGCCCCCATCTTCCCAAGAGCTAGATGCTTCTTCCTCACTCTCTCCTCCATTAATGCAAGCTTTAAAACACTAGATCTCCTCCCCTAGCCAACCAAACTTGATGTCCTTATAGGGATTGGGGAGAAGTCCTAGATATACAATCTCACACAAGGAATTTTGTTTCTCCTTTCATTCATTGTGGATCTTGATGCTCTTAGTTCCTTGGAACCCTAGAAGGATTTGGGCTACTCTGGAGCTTGAGCTTGGTGTTGTAAAGCTCTGTGGTCACGTTGGGAGCCTCCTATTGTTGTGGATCTTGCCCCAACCTTGTTGTAAAGTTTTCGGTCACCGTCTTCAAGGTCATCGCTAGTGGAGCGTCGGCTAGACTTTCTCGTTAGTTCACTGGAGAATAGAGTGATGCCTTTGTGGTGCCACAACCCTCCAATGCAGATGTACTTTCCCTCAAAAGGAACGAATTATGGGAATACATCTCCGTGTCTTCATTGCGGTTAACCCGTTCCCACCTTTACTTTTGTTTATTTCTTGTATGCATGTACCTTCCCATATAGGATTGTCCACCTAGATGCATATCTAGATAGTCTACTTTCTTGTCAAGCCTAAATTGCAAAAAAGAATAAAAATTTGCCAGCCACCTATTCACCTCCTCTAGTCGACCATACTGATCATTTCAATTAGCATCAGGGCTAGGTTTCTCATTTTGTACTTTACTGCCTAAGAGAGTGTATGGCCGGCGACAAGGATGAGTTAAGTAAAGCGGCGACTAGAGTTGCGGTCACTATGGATAATCTCATAAAATTGGAACCATCCATTTTTACTAAGATGTAAGAAATGTTGGCTCAAATCCTTACTAATAAAGATACCTCAACTCCTATTGTGAATTCTCCTCCTAGTGTTGCTCCCAATGTGACACACACACCCTCCCAGGGTTTGTTCCGTCAAGAAAGAGTGTTTTTTGGAATCTTGAATACAAACTTCGCATATGCTGATATTTCTTGTGCAAGAACCTCCTTCCCTCCCATCGAAAGTGTTTTCTCTTTCCAACAATTGATAATTTTTGTACTCTCTCAAAGTATTTAAAAAATCACTTCTATCCGCACCAATTAAATATGGTAAACCAAGTTACCAGTCTGAAATAGCTTTTGTAATACTGTCCAAAATTGTGTGCAAATCTATTCTCTTATTTCAACAATAGTATTTGCATTAAAGTAAACACTTGATTTACCAATAATAACCAACGAAACTAAGGATGCACAATAAACAACTAAGATATCCTGTAGGCACCTTCCATTGTCCGCATTCAGTTTCATCAAAATAAGATTCATCAGAAAAAAAGAAGATGTGAAACTGAAGGAGCTTCACGATAGACTACGATACCTAGTAAAGAACCATTCTATTCCACATGAAATAATAGGATCGAGAGTCCTTCTGAAAAAATTAAGAATTGATACAGGGAAAGAAGACCCCCTATCTTTAACCACTTGAAGGAATAACTTTTGATCAGTTTCGTAGGAATTTAAATGTATACGGTACCTTACAAAAGATATGCATTTCATCATAAAATTAATCTAGCAGATATCAAAGCCCAATTGTAGCAGCGTTGCTTTTAAAAACTTACATTCCACTATAATAAGCCTTGCACATATCTAATTTTATTTCACAAATACCGTGTTTACTCGTCTTCCTTTTGATTGTGCGAACACACTCATATGCCACTAGGATGTTATCAGTGATCATCTTTCCTGTAACAAATGCACTTTGTTCTTCACTAATGATCTCAGGTAGTATACCTTTTAGTATGTTTACCAAAATCTTACACATGATTTTACATATTGCAATTTAAAAGCTTTTGGCCTATACTCCGTCACTTTATTCATATCATCATTTTTTGAATCAAAACGATCACATTATCGTTCCACCCTTTTGGTATATTTGTAGAATTTAGAGCCTATAAAACTTCACAATTAAATCATCCTCCGCCATTGGCCAAAAACGTTTATAGAATATTGCATGCAACCCGTCTGGGCCCGATGCCTACATATCCCCAACTCCAAATAGAGCCTTTCATAGGGCACTTTCCTCCCTAAGTGTGCTTTGGGTGTTTGTTGAGAACACGAGTGAGTTTAACCATGTGCTAAGTGTTTTAGGTACATTTGATGAATAGCAAAAGATGGTGATCGACCACTCAAAAGTGTAAAGATCGAGAATGTTTAAGTAGATTTTCTAGTTGGTCGAGTCATAGGAAACCCGCACTATCAAGAGGGGTTGGTCTTTGGAAGGTAGGTGGGAAATCCTCACGAACATAAACACAAATAATGCACCCACTAAGCCTTCCCATAGCTCAATGGGGGGAGCTCTCAAAAACATGTTGCAGTCTCCTAGCCCAAAGACTCCGGGGTGTCAAGCCGAGAGACTTCGACCAAGGATTTCCAGGATCAGTTGGTGCAAGATGTTGGATCCTTCTTGGAGATTACAACCTTTTAAACTAGAGACTCCAGGGATCATTTGGTGCAATACGTTGGAGCCTTCTGGAGACTCCGTCTGTCTAGACTAGAGATTGAGGGGTCAGATGGTCCAAGCCTCTTGAGCCTTCATGGAGACTCCGACTATCTAGGATGGATATTCCGGTGCTCCCGGGCTGGAGACTCCGGTGTTCCTGGGCTAGAGATTGTGGAATTAGTTGAAATGGATCGTATGGTCACCTAGAGGGGGGGGGGGGTGAATAGGTGCTACTTCAAATTTTAGTTCTTTTTCAATTTTAGGCTTGACACAAAATAAATTCTCTAGATATGCAACTACGAGAATTTCCCTATATGCAACCCTAACTACTAAGCGAGTAAATATGAGCGAGGAAACCGTAGTGGAGCACGCGGAGACACAGGGATTTGTTTGACCGTAGTTCCTTCCTTGTTAAGGGAAGTACGTCTGTGTTGGAGGGGTGGGCAGTTCTAAGACCACCACGTCACAATAGGCCTCACCCTATTCTCCGATGGATCTCGCCACCAAAGGCCTGACCCACCTTTCCACTATTGGTACCCTTTGAGGAGGGAACCGATGCCTTTACAATGCTAGCGCCCATGATGACACCAAGCTACCACAAGAATAAGGATTATCAAATAACCAAAACAAGGATCTAGATATTTGCAAGAAATACTAGATCGAGAATCCTCCAAGTGAATGGAGGGGAAGTGAAGCGCCTGATTGTTGTTGATGAAGATCGAGGCCTCCTCCTTCGATTCCCCAAAGATCGAAACCCTTGGGTGGGTGAAGGTGGAGATCTCTTTGTTGGATCTTGAAGAATAGGTTTGGTATTTTTTGAAATGAATCAAGAGTTCTGGCAGGAGGGGACGAAGGGGCTTAAATACCCCTGCCAAAACTGACTGTTGGAGAAGTTTGGGGGCGGATTATCCGCCTCCCCACTAGGGGTGGATTATCCGCCCTGGGGGAAAATCCGCCCCAGGGCTAGAAAGTCCGGGGGAATTTCCGCCCCCATCCAGTATGCTGCATCGTGTTCTCCTTAATGAAATTCCTTGAGGGGGGGGGGGGGTTATTCACCATGGGGGAAAAGTTAATCAGGAAAATCCGGGATTTTTTCCACCCAAGACGTCAGCGCTTGGCCTCCTGAGAGGCAGATTATCCGGCCTAGCCGGACAATCCGGGGGAAATCCGCCCCCATCCAGTGTGACGCGAGCCTCTGGCTTGACTTGTTAAATATATTATCCAGCCTTTGGCGAATAATCCGCCCTCCAAGAACACTATTTTTTGCTTCCTTTTGAATATATTAAATCCTGCAGCACTTCAACACACATTAAATAATCCTTGGTATTGTTATCTAACACACAAAACACTAGAGATCATAAAATGCTCTTTCAGTTTCCCCCTTTTTGGTGTTAGATGACAGTACTAGGATTTTCAATATAGTCCTACTAACACATCATACCATAAGTGAACTAGGCTCCCCCTGAGTGTGTGCATATAGATAATTTGCATTTGACTACAAATGTACACACTAAGGTATAAGCAACAAGAACATGATGAATTAGAGCAAAAACATCATACCACCGGGAGATGAACTAGCCAAGATGATAAGCAATAATATTAGGTCGTGAATCATCCCACCACTTCACCAATATGATGCATCCATAGATATAATTCCAGAAATCCATATGACCATAGATAGCATCCACACATATAATTCCACATAAAAATCCATAGAACCAAAGTATCACACGACATAGTCTTATACAAAAATGATCATGAATAGAAATTCAACGCTAAATGGGCACAAGCAACGCGATAAGAAACAATAAAATGCAAGTGCTTGCGCCCGACCCATGCAAATCCACGGAGACCTAAATAGAACTACTTCTACCCCTTTGGCATCGAAATGCCAAAAAGGAAGAAGAGCGATGCTAACGCCCCAAGAGATCACTCGTAGTCCTCCTCGTCATCGTCCTCATCCCTGTCCCCTTCCTCTTCCTCATCGTCATACTCGTCATCATCATCAGCTGGAGGGGTAGGCTCCCTAGACGGTGCAGGAAACAGGTGACACTCAAGCTCTCCATAGTTGATACCTGAGGTGTTCCACTGAGCATAGGGTTCTGTAGCAGTAGGAGCAGGAGGAAGGCCTGACGCCCCTGACACATGATGCAGGATCAGCTGCTGGGTGTGGGCCATCTCGTGGCGCTTCCTGTAGGCCTCATAGTATCCCTTGTGAGTATCAACCCCCATTAACAAGATGTTCCGTTGGATCTAGTCCAGCTGCTTGACCTCATGGGCCATAGGAGGCACTGAGGGCCTACATCCACTAGCTCGGGCATCATGCATGAAGGATTCTGGGGCTGAGGAAGGATGGGAGGTCTTCTGAGCCTTGTTGTAAATCTTTTTGGACTTGTGCACACCATCCAAATTACCACCGAACTCCTCATGGGGAAGCATATACTTGATAAGCATCATGATATACGGAGCAAAAGGAATAGAGAGCCCGTTGAACATTGCATCTGTTATCTTATGATAGATGAAATCCATGACATCCAACTTGTACCCAACAGTTGCCTGGACATTGGTAGCACACTCATGGAAAAAGGCGAGCAGTGGCACAAGGTGACCACGAATATTATCATTGTTGCCCTCACTCGGAGAAATGTTGTCCCGGAACAAACCAACAAGAGCTACATATAATGGTGAGAGTCCATAGAAAGTACCAGCCACCCCATTGGGAGATAGGCATGGAGCAAGAGCAGAATCCTTGCTGGGCTTGATCGGAGAGATGATGCGATGGCCAGAAGGAGTGTCACGACCATGGAAAGAGTAGCCAATGACCTGGCCAAAGGTGCGGAAATCATACTGAATCATAGTGTTGTTGGAATTATGCCCTAGAGGCAATAATAAATATGTTATTATTATAATTCTTGTTCATGATAATGTTTATATTCCATGCTAGAATTGTATTAAGCGGAAACTTTAATACTTGTGTGGTTTGTAAACAACACCATGTCCCTAGTACGCCTCTATGGACTAGCTCATTGATTAATGATGGTTAAGGTTTCCTAACCATGGACATGAGTTGTCAATTAATAATGAGATCATATCATTGGGAGAATGATATGGTGGATGTACAAACTAAGCGAAGCAATTAGATCGTGTCATCGTGTTCGTCTTTGAAGCTTTTCTTATGTCAAATATTGTATTCCTTAGACCATAGATAATACAACTCCCCGTATCGGAAGAAAGCTTTGAGGTCATCAAACGTCATCCTATGAGAGGGTGATCATAAAGGTGTCTCTCGGTGATCGGAAAGTATCATTGGGTTGTATGTATCGAGATGGGATTTGTCCCTCCCAAGTCGAGAGATATACTTGGGCCCACTCGTAATCGATATCAACACCTTGCAAGCATGTGGTTAAGGAGTTAATCGCAAAGTGATATCGAATTACGGAATGAGTAAAGTGCTTCAGAACGAGATTGAACTAGGTATGACGGTACCGACGATCGAATCTCAGGCAAGTAAAATATCGCGACGAAGGGAATATATATATGGGATTGATTGAATCCTGGCATCGTGGTTCATCCGATATGATCATCGATGAATGTGTGGGAGTCAATATGGGTTTCCAGACCCCGCTGTTGATTATTGATAGAAGATCATGTCTGCATATTCTCGAACCCGCAGGGTCACACACTTAACGTGTCTCGACGCTAGGATAGATTGGATAATTGGTTTATGAGTTTTTGTTCGGAGTCTCGGATGGGATCCGGGACATCACGAGAGGTATCGGAGTGGTCAGAGAATAAGATTCATATAAAGGCAAGGCAGTTTTGGAGTTCGAATTGTTCGGTTAATCGGTATTGTCGAAGCTTCTAGAACCTTCCGGAAGGGGACCAACGTGGCCCCACCTTCCGGGAGGGGGAATGGGCCTATGAGGGAGTGCCCTGGCCGCATTGGGCCAGGGGCACAAGGCCCCATAGGGCCCAGCCGACCAAAGAGGGTTTAAACCCTAGATAGAGCTTCTAGAAGGGGGGGGGGTTTCCTTGCCCCCCACTCCTCCTCCTTTGGGGCCGCCGGTTTGGGCTTGGAGGAGGGGCTAGGGCTGCGCCCCACCCCTCTATATAAAGAGGGCTGGGGGCGCACCACCCCTCACACCTTCCCCTCCAACCCTAGCCGCCCTACTGCCCTTCCTCTCTCCCTCCCGACTGTTTGTAGGCGAAGCCCTGCTGCAGAAATTCTCCACCATATACACCACACCGTCGTGTTGTAGATCCAATCCGTCTCTCCACCATACTTGCTGGACCGAGGAAGAAGGAGACGTCGAGGTGCTGCACGTGTGCATCTCACGGAGGCACCACCACTTGTGGTGCTAGATCGGATCGGATCGCGAGGAGGAGAAGCGAGTACGACTACATCACCCACGTTCCGACGAACATTCCGCTGTGCGAATCTTCAAGGGTATGAAGATCTAATCCAATCTCTCTTGTTGTTTGCATATCCTAGATTAGATCTTGGCTTCCCTCTGTTCGCATCCGTAGAAAATTTTGATTTACTATGTCGCGAAACCCTTCAGTGGTATCAGAGCTAGATCTATGCGTAGATGTATTTCACGAGTAGAACGCAACATGGTTGTTGCGGGCGTTGATGTTTTCTGTCGCAAGCCTCTTGTTTGTATTCTTCTTATGACGCGGGATAGTGAGATTGAAGCGGTTCAGGCCAACCTTACGCGACGCCGTCATGAGACCGGCCCGCACTTGACGTGTGGCTTGTTCCACACATGCGGTGGTGGATGTCGGTTCTCTCACTATAGTTGTCATGGGATTAACACGGAGTTTGGCAACCATAATATCACCGTTGTGTCTTTCCGTAGGTAAGAATCGTTCTTAGCATCTACTCCCATAAGCCACGTGAAACATGCAACAACAAAGTAGAGGCGTCTAACTTGTTTTTTGGAGTGTTTTCTGTGATATAGTATGGCCAAAGATGTGATGTGTATAATGTATGCGATGATCATGTTTTGTAATGTTTCACGACTTGCCTGTCGATGAGTACACAACCGGCAGGAGCCATATGGTTGTCTTTATAATTGTGTATGACCTGTGTGTCAACTTCTTATCGCCATGTAATAGTTTCACTTTATCGCTAAGTAGTTAGCAATAGTTGTAGTTGCTATTCTTGGTGGAGGCAATCATGGTGGAGTGATGGAGATCATGCCGAATGCACAAGATGGAGATCATTCTTGCTAATATTGGCTATACCATGTCACATAAAGTTATATGCATGTGATGTTTATCCTTTTATGTATCTTATTATGCTTAGATCGCGACAATAGCATTATAAGATGATTCCTCACTTAAAGATCAAGATAAAACTGTTCTCCCCAAGTATGCACCGTTGCGAAAGTTTGTCGTGTCCAAGCATCACGTGATGATCGGGTGCTATAGACTCTCGCTCACATACAACGGGTGCAAGCCGATTTCACACGCTGAAATACTTGGGTCTAACTTGACGAGCCTAGCATGTATGAGACATGGCCTCGAACACATGAACCGAAAGGTTAAGCATGAGTCATATGAATGATATGATCGACACTTCGTTGTCCACCATTGAAGCCACATCTCTTCTCGTGATGATCGGATTAGGTGTGGTGAGTTTGGATCATGTTCACTAAACAACTTGAGGATGTTGAATTTAGTGGGAGTTCATCTAGTCATTTGATTAAGTTGAACTATTTCTCATGAACATAGTCTAAATTGTACTTGCAAATACTATAGATCACATGGCTAAGTCCAACTTCAACTTCAACGTTTTCGCTGAGAAGGAAAAGTTTAGAAACAATGGGTCTAACTTCACCAATTGGTTCCAATCTAAGAATCATTCTCTCTAGCGGTCAAAGGACTATGTCCTTGGAAGCGTTAGGTGACCCCCATGCTGCGCCGGTGATGAGAAAGCTGTCTATCAACAAGGCGCAAGATGATTATGGTGTGATTAAGAGCACCATGTTGTTTGCTATGGAACCGAACTTCAAAATCGTTTGAAGATTATCCCGCCCTTTGAGATTCTCAAGATCCGAAAACCATGTTTCGACTCAGGCCCGTTCCGAGAGATATGAGATCTCAGAAGTTCTTTAACGCAAGATGGAGGAAGGGAGTTCCGTTAGTGAGCACGCCATTAAGATGACGGGCTACACTCAGCATTGAGCAACTAGAATGCACGATTCCAGAGGAGCTCAAGATTGACAGGGTTGCAATCACTCCTCCTAGCTACAAAAGTTTTGTAGTGACTCATAATCGATTGGTTCCATCGATACGATCACCGAGCTCTTCGCAGTCAAGGCCGCTAAGTGGACATCAAAAGGATAATCATGTGTTGATGGTCAACAAGCCCACCTTTAAGAAAGGTAAGGGTGCAAAGAAGCCCTTCAAGAAAGGCGGCGGAAGCGTTGCCCTGCCGAGAGGAAGCTCGTGTCCGGTCCTAAGCCGGACCTTTGGTGCTTCTATTGCAAGGACAAGGGTCCTTTGGGCCTTGCTGTCAAGTACTTAGCGGACAAGAAGGCTGGCACCATAAAAGGTATATTTGATATACATGTTATTGATGTTTTCCTTACTAGCCCTCGTTGTAGTGCCTGAGTATTTGATACCGGTTCAGTTGCTAATATTTGTAACTCGAAACAGGATCTACGAAATAGACGGCGACTTGCGAGGGATGAGGTGACGATGCGCGTTGGCAACGGATCAAGAGTTGATGTGATGGCCGTCGGCAATCTCTCCTTAGTTTTACCTTCGGGATTAGTTTTAAACCTTAGTAAGTGTTATTATGTGCCTGCGTTGAGCATGAAAATTATTTCTGGATCTTGTTTATTGCAAGACGGTTATTCATTTAAATCGGAGAATACTGGTTGTTCTATTTATATGAGTAACATCTTTTATGGTCATGCACCTAATGTGAATGGTTTATTTCTTATAAATCTCGAAAGGGATGAAACACACATCCATAACATTGAGGCTAAGAGATGCAAAGTAGATAGTGATAATACTACTTATTTGTGGCAATCGCTCTAGGTCATATTGGTGTAAAGCGCATGAAGAAACTCCATTCTGATGGACTTTTGGAGTCTCTTGATTTTGAATCATTTGACACATGCGAACCATGCCTCATGGGCAAGATGATCAAAACCCCGTTCTCCGGTATGATGGAGCGAGCAATGGACTTGTTGGAAATCATACATACCGATGTATGCAGACCGATGAGTGTTTCGACACGCGGTGGATATCGCTATTTTCTCACTTTTACTGATGACTTAAGTAGATATGGGTATATCTATTTAATGAAACATAAATCTCAAACATTTGAAAAGTTCAAGGAATTTCAGAATGAAGTGGAGAACCATCGTAACAGAAAGATTAAGTTTCTACGATCCGATCGTGGAGGTGAATATTTGAGTTATGATTTTCTCACGCATCTTAAAGCAAGCAAAATCGTTTCGCAACTCACGCCACCCGGAACACCACAGCGCAATGGTGTGTCTGAAAGCCGGAATCGAACCTTATTAGATATGGTCCGATCAATGATGTCTCTTACTGATTTGCCGTTATCATTTTGGGGTTATGCATTAGAAACCGCTGCATTCACTTTAAATAGGGCTCCATCTAAATCCGTTGATATGACACCGTATGAACTGTGGTTTGGTGCTAAACCTAAGTTGTCGTTTCTTAAAGTTTGGGGATGCGAAGCTTACGTCAAGAAGTTGATGCCGGACAAGCTCGAACCCAAAGCGGAGAAATGTGTCTTCATAGGATACCCTAAGGAAACTATTGGGTATACTTTCTATCACAGAACCGAAGGCAAAGTGTTTGTCGCAAAGAACGGTTCCTTTCTTGAGAAGGAGTTTCTCTCGAAAGAAGTGAGTGGGAGGAAAGTAGAGCTAGACGAGGTTATTGAACCTTCCCTTGAATTTGAGAGTAGCGCAGCACCTGAAATTGTTCCAGTGCCGCCTGCACCAACGATAGAGGAAGCTAATGACAAGGATCATGAAGCGTCGGATGATGCTGCTACTGAACGTCGCAGGTCGACAAGGTCGCGTGCCCCTCCTGAGTGGTACGGTAACCCTGTCTTGACTGTCTTGTTGGTAGAAGACAGTGAACCTACGAACTATGAGGAAGCGATGATGAGCCCAGACTCTGAGAAATGGCTATAAGCCATGAAATCCGAACTAGGATCCATGAGCGAAAACCAAGTATGGACTTTGGTGGACCCTTCTAGCGACCGAAAGGCCGTTGAGTGCAAATGGATCTTCAAGAAGAAAACGGACGCGGATGGTAATGTTACTATCTATAAAGCACGGCTTGTTGCGAAAGGTTTTCGAAAAGTTCAAGGTGTTGACTACAATGAGACTTTCTCTCCCGTAGCGATGTTTAATTCCATTCGGATTTTATTAGCAATTACTGCGTTTCATGATTATGAAATATGGCAGATGGATGTCAAGACTGCTTTCCTCAATGGCAACATTGATGAAGAGTTGTATATGATGCAAACCGAAGGTTTTGTCGATCCTAAGGATGCTGATAAAGTATGCAAACTTCAGCGTTCCATTTATGGACTTAAGCAAGAATCTCGGAGTTGGAACCTTCGTTTTGATCAAGTGATCAAGAGCTTTGGATTTGTTCCAAATTGCTACGAAGCTTATATCTACAAGAAAGTGAGTGGGAGCTCGGTGACGTTTATGGTACTATATGTGGATGACATATTGATTATTGGAAATGACATCAACATGCTTAACGATGTGAAGAGTTATTGAACAAGTGTTTTTCAATGAAAGGCCTAGGTGAAGCTGCTTATATATGGGGCATCAAAATCTATAGAGATAGACAAAGACGCCTGATAGCTTTAAGCCAGAGTACATACCTAGACAAAGTTCTGAAAAGGTTCAGAATGGATAAGGCAAAGAAAGGTTCAGTGCCTATGTTGTCAGGTAAGATATTGAGCAAGGCTCGGTGTCCATTCTGATGAAATGATAGGGAAGCTATGAGCAAAGTGCCTTATGCCTCGGCCATAGGTTCTATCATGTATGCCATGTTGTGTACTAGACGGATGTGTCCAATGTTGTTACTTTGTGACGAGATATCAAAGTGATCCGAGTGGAACATGGACAGCCGTGAAGAACATCCTAAAGTACCTAAATAGAACTAAAGAAATGTTCTTAGTCTATGGGGTGATGAACAGCTTCGTAAAGGTTACATCGACGCTAGTTTTGACAATCGACAAGGATGATTCTAAATCTCGACGTGATACGTGTATATTTTGAATGGAGGAGATGTGAGTGGAGAAGCTGCAAGCAAAGCGTGATCGCGGGATCTGATGAGAAGCGGAATACATGGCTGCCGAAGCGTCAAGTGAAGGAGTTTGGATCGAAACTTCATCATCGAAGCTTGGCGTGGTTCCAAGTGCATTGGACCCACTGGAGATATTGTGTGACAACACTGGCGCCATAGCACTCGCTAAGGAACCAAGATATCATCCAAAGACCAAGCATATCAACCGCAAGTTTCATATAATCCGAGATTATATAGCAGATGGAGATCTGAAGATTAGCAAAGTACATATAGATCTGAATGTCGCAGATCCATTGACTAAACCTCTTCCACGTGTAAAACATGATCAGCACCTCAGTGCCATGGGTGTGAGATTGTTGCCAAATGTAAACTAGATTATTGACTCTAGTGCAAGTGGGAGACTGTTGGAATTATGCCATAGAGGTAATAATAAAGATGTTATTATTATAATTCTTGTTCCTGATAATATTTATATTCCATGCTAGAATTGTATTAAGCGGAAACTTTAATACTTGTGTGCTTTGTAAACAACACCGTGTCCCTAGTACGCCTCTATGGACTAGCTCATTGATTAATGATCGTTAAGGTTTCCTAACCATGGACATGAGTTGTCAATTAATAATGAGATCATATCATTGGGAGAATGATATGGTGGACAGACCCAAACTAAGCGAAGCAATTAGATCGTGTCATCGTGTTCGTCTTTGCGAAGCTTTTCTTATGTCAAATATTGTATTCCTTAGACCATGAGATAATACAACTCCCTGGTATCGGAAGAAAGCTTTGAGGTCATCAAACGTCATCCTATGAGAGGGTGATCATAAAGGTGTCTCTCGGTGATCGGAAAGTATCTTGGGTTGTATGTATCGAGATGGGATTTGTCCCTCCCAAGTCGAAGAGATATACTTGGCCCACTCGTGTCGATATCAACACGCTTGCAAGCATGTGGTTAAGGAGTTAATCGCAAAGTGATATCGAATTACGGAACGAGTAAAGTGCTTGCGTGAACGAGATTGAACTAGGTATGATGCAAGCGATCGAATCTCGGGCAAGTAAAATATCGCGAGACGAAGGAATATATATATGGGATTGATTGAATCCTGGCATCGTGGTTCATCCGATATGATCATCGATGAATGTGTGGGAGTCAATATGGGTTTCGACTTTGTTGATTATTGATAGAAGATCATGTGCGCATATTCTCGAACCCGGAGGTCACACATAACGTGTCTCGACGCTAGGATAGATTGGATAATTGGTTTATTAGTTTTTGTTGAGAGTCTCGGATGGGATCCGGGACATCACGAGAGGTTCCGAGTGGTCCGGAGAATAAGATTCATATAAGGTAGTGCTGTTTTGGAGTTGAATTGTTAGGGTTAATCGGTATTGTACCGGAAGCTTCTAGAACCTTCCGGAAGGGGACCAACATGGCCCCACCTTCCGGGAGGGGGCATGGGCCTATGAGTGAGTGCCCTGGCCGCATTGGGCCAGGGCACAAGGCCCCATAGGGCCCAGCCGGCCAAAGAGGGTTTAAACCCTAGATAGAGCTTCTAGAAGGGGGGGTTTCCTTGCCCCCCACTCCTCCTCCTTTGGGGCCGCTGGTTTGGGCTTGGGGGAGGGGCTGGGCTGCCCCTCTATATAAAGAGGGTGGGCGCACCACCCTCACACCTTCCTCCAACCCTAGCCACTTCCTTCCTCTCTCCCTCCCATTGTTTGTAGGCGAAGCCTGCTGCAGAAATTCTCCACCATATACACCACGCCGTGTTGTAGATCCAATCCGTCTCTCCACCATACTTGCTGGACCGAGGAAGGAGGAGACGCCGAGTCTTTTGCGTGTGCATCTCACGGAGGCACCGCCACTTGTGGTGCTAGATCGGATCGGATCGCGAGGAGGAGAAGCCAGTACGACTACATCACCCACGTTCCGACGAACGTTCCGCTATGCGAATCTTCAAGGGTATGAAGATCTAATCCAATCTCTCTCGTTGTTTGCATCTCCTAGATTAGATCTTGGCTTCCCTCTGTTTGCATCCGTAGAAAATTTTGATTTACTATGTCGCGAAACCCTTCAAGTGTTCCCGGTCAGCCACTTCATAGTGCGGACCTCATCTCTGCAGATCACAAGTGTAGAAAAGAATTGTTTCACCACGGACGAGTCATAGATGCATTGCAATATCATGAGATGGTGCAACCCCATTCTACCAGTCACAGCCAAAGCCTCACTAAGTCTTGGCTTGGACTGAGCCTCGATAAAATTCAGAGGGTGCATGGGGCCAATCTTGAGAGAAGCATAAACGTCATCATGAATGTACCTAAAGTGCGAACACCAAAACAGATTGTCCTCTTGTGGCTCATCACTGTCAGCCTCATCATACAGGTCATGGTGGCGAATGGCAGAGTACTCAATGATATCCATATTATTGTAATTGACACAGTCCTGCTTGCCCCTGCTCTTCTTCTGAGCGGTCCTCTTCAAATACTTAGCCTGTTCAGCCATCTTATCTGCCTCTCTTTGCTGCCTTCTAATTTCAACCTCGTCCACAAGCACACCTTCTTCGTTTGTCCTAAGGTAACGAGCACAGGGACGACGCTTGTAGGTCTTGGGTGCACTCGAACCACCTATGAGGAGAAATAGATAGGTAGCATGGGGATAAGCATACACACAAGTCCAAGAGGATTGTTAGAGACAATAGAAAAAAATCCATGGTATAGCCTTACATGATACGGGAAGCTATGACAGATCTGAAGAGGGGTGAACCTCCAGGACGGATAATCCAACCTTGCTCTGCCCCTTGCAAAAATCTCCAGATCCTCCATAGATTCACGTTACCAATGTAGATCGGGCACTAGGGTTGCAAAACTATGGATCCTAACCGTCAATGGAATCACAAAATATCTTCTAAAACGAGTTTCCACCAAGAACAACAACTTCCACACAAAAGAGATGAATGAAGAAGTTACCCTCACTCATTGGAGGAAGATCTCGGAGGAGAGGATACCCGGAGGCGTTGTGAAGAAGATCCAGGGAGAGCCTGGAGAATCCGGCGGTCGAATTGACTCCGGGGAGGGGCAGAAGGTCCGGAGGTGGCTGGGGGAAGGACACGGGGTTGGGGAGGAAGAGCTGCTCTGTTTGAGCCCTCCCCCGATCCCTAGTCCTTAAAGGATAAAATTGCCCCAGGGCGGATTATACGGACCTCACTAGGGGCGGATAATCCAGCCCTCTCTGAACTGACTGTTAAACACAGGTTCAGGATAGTACATTCCAAACAAAAACCCTCGCAAGGTACCAATGTACTTGTGTGCAAGAATAGATGGCTCGAGATGAAAAAAAGGCTTGGGTTTAGATCACCAAACTGAGATGGTACTACACACCCAATATTGCAAAAACAAATCAAATAAAAACCAAGATTGGGTGTGTTTTCCATAAGAACACAAGATATGCAATAAAAGCCAAAAAGATCCACTAAAAACCAACTTTTCTCTAGGAAGAGTGCGGTGGCCGAAGCCACCATGTTGGAGAGCATGGCATGAAACCGCGAAGATGTATCTTAAACCAATGCTCATCAATGACCCACATATCACATAATGATATTAAGGAAAATGATTTTTCTTGATTTCAACATTATGGGTGGAGGGTTATCCCAATCAATTAGGACCACACTCCCCCTATGTACATGCCCACATCTAAACCAAATAAAGGAAGAGATGTAAGTGAGTATGCAATAGTATTCAAGCTAAGCTCCTTGAATCCACGATATTTAGCAAATTCCTCAAGGAACAAAACCTTGCTTCATCAAGTGGCTTCGTGAAAATATCAAACCGCGAAGATGTATCTTAAACCAATGCTCATCAATGACCCACATATCACATAATGATATTAAGGAAAATGATTTTTCTTGATTTCAACATTATGGGTGGAGGGTTATCCCAATCAATTAGGACCACACTCCCCCTATGTACATGCCCACATCTAAACCAAATAAAGGAAGATATGTAAGTGAGTATGCAATAGTATTCAAGCTAAGCTCCTTGAATCCACGATATTTAGCAAATTCCTCAAGGAACAAAACCTTGCTTCATCAAGTGGCTTCGTGAAAATATCAACAAGTTGATTCTTCATGCTCACAAAATATAAGGCAATATAACCACGAGCAACATGATCCCGAATAAAATGAGTGCGAATCTCAATATGTTTTGTCCTTGTGTGTTGCACTGGGTTGTATGCAATTTTGATAGCACTTACATTATCACATAAAAGAGGCACTTTGTCACAGTTGACACCGTATTCACTGCTGTATTCACCGTAAGTATGATGCGTGAGTAGTTCACCCTTGGACTATGTGTCCATACAGTAGCTAGATGGTTGTTTCTCCTCCTTTGTGCTATCATGTTTAGATCTTGTGAGCTCCGTTCATAATCAAGATCATCTATTTGTAATCATACATGTTGTGTTTGCGGGGATCCGATGGATATTGAGATGCTATGTTAGATTGATTATTGATTCTGTCGTGGGAATGGTCACGGCAGATGCTGCAATCGGCAGCGAGTAGTAGAACGAGGGGCAAGGACGGCCAGCCATCTGCGGTGCGAGATGAGGGCGGAGACACAAGGGTTTACCCAGGTTCGGCCCCCTGGAGGGTAAAGACCTACTCATGCTAGATTGTATTATGATGGTGGTACAATGGGCGAGCTCGACAGCTAGGCGGCGAGTCGCTTGGGTGTATGATGGAACGTACCTCTACACGCCCTGTAGGGAGGTTTATATAGACTTATCTCCCCTAGGGTTTACATATCTCAACCGAATCAGTTAAGGCTTCGGTAATTGTTTAACCTAATTCGACTGGGCCTATCTACTCGCCCGGGCCTTCAGCTCCCAATCGCTTGGATCCACACCAGGCTTTGATCCAGTCGCCGTCTTGCAGGCCCACTCGCCAGTTCCTGGGCCAGTCGGAAACGTCCTGCTGGGTATACCCTGGTAGGCATATCCCCATCAGTAGTCCCCGAGGCCATCGTTGATTGGGCGCAGGTGGTTGCTGGAAGTCGGAGTATACGGCTTCAAAGCAAGCATCCAGTCGAATCGTCGGCGGGCTCCTAAATGAAGGGAACAACTTGTCATTCTGTTCGTAGCTTTGGCGAGTCGAGTCGGCGAGCCGAGCGGCTGAAGCTGGACCGTCAAACGTGGTCACACTAGCCGTTGGGGTAATCCAACGGTAACTTTTGGCGTAATCACCGCGTAGTAACGGCTCCCTGATTTGGCGGGTAACAACCGCTATATAAGGGGAATGGCAGGCGATCAGAGAACCACCTTCTCGCTATTTCCTCCGATTGCGCGCACTTTCGCCTTCCTTCGCATCGCGATCCAGCCGACCCGAAATCCTCCGACCCCCCACAAATCCTTCCGCCATGGCCTCCTCCACCGAACCTTGGGGTAGATCTAAGTGTACGAGGGCGCAACTGGCGTCCTTCGAGGAGGCCGGGATCCTCAGCGGTGTTGGCGCATCCTCAGGCCGGAGAGGTGACCCCGAATCCGCGCGAGGGAGAATTCATCTGCTTCACCAACCACCTAGAACGGGGGCTGGGATTCCCTACGTCCCTGTTCTTCCGGCGCTTCTGCGCCTACTACGGGATCCAACCGTCGGACCTAGGTCCGCAAGATCGAGGCTCGCCATCTTCGTGGCGCTCGCGAGTGCTACTGCCGGCCCTACTTCCCTCTATGGCAAGATCTGTTCCACGGACGGATCAGTCGCGAGGAAGCGGGCGGCCCAATGCTTGCCGCGGGCGGCCTGACATTCCAGCTGAAGTCGAAGGCCTCGTTCTTTGACTTGATGCTGCCCGCCAAGGCGGCGAGCGACTGGAAGAAGTCTTGGTTCTACGTTGCCGAGGCGACCCCGGAGGGCGAGGCGGCGATCCCACGATACTCCGCCAACCGGTCCGAATCGCGCCGACTCCAAGTCGGCAAGCTCCCCACCGACCAGCGGATGGTCGTGGACGAAATGCTTCAAACCATCCGCAGTCTGAAGAAGAAAGGCCTCCAGACAATTAACTTATACAACTGCTGGCTCGGGCGGCGGCTCGTCCCTCTGGCTCGGCGCGACCACTACATGTACCAATACACGGGCCGGGAGGACTCGACGAAGTCCTGCCTCGCCGAGTGGAAGCTCGAGGACTACACCCCAGCACTGAAGAAGATCACCCAGGCGGTGTACCTGGACGCAAAGGCTGGGGTCGCCCCCTACACCACAAAGCATCCAGCCCCAACGGTAAATCACCTCGCATCATTCGCAGTCGCAGTTT
Source organism: Avena longiglumis (assembly GCA_030063025.1). Lineage (NCBI taxonomy): Eukaryota > Viridiplantae > Streptophyta > Magnoliopsida > Poales > Poaceae > Avena > Avena longiglumis. Next base: position 123,238,119 of record CP125978.1, read on the forward strand.
ATGCAGTCGCGGTCATTCTAATTTCATCTTGTGCTCATTGCAGCTATTCCAAGTGGTGGAAGGATGGCTCCCGCCTTCCGATGACGAGAACTCGAGCTCGTCCGTCCAGGACCTGGGCGAATCGCCTCCCGCCAAGGGCGACGCCAAGATCGACGAGAACAACGACGATGACGACTCCGAGGAGGAGGTCGCCCCGTTGGTTCGCAAGACCCGCGGGCAGCGTCAACGTGAGCTCGAGGCAAGTAAAAGCCTCGAGCGTCATGATGATGATGATGACGAACTTCCGGAGGCCACCTCGCGCCGCCAGGCTACTCCTTCGAAGAAGAAAAAGGTGGAGAAGGAGGTCAAGGCCCCTCCAAATAAGAAGACAAAACCGACACCACCGGTTCGGCCAAGGGCGAGGCGCCGCCGATGGTAACATAAGGCCGACACGGCCGCTGTCTGGCGAGGTGCCACCGCTTCGATACTCCGCCATTCGCCCCGGACTAGGGGCCTGCTCTGTGTGGCGACTTCCCCTCGCAAGGAAGCTCCCGCTGAAGATGTCTCAGAGGCTCCCGTCGCAGCCTCGACAACAAAGAAACCATCCGTGTCTTGGGCGCACGACATCTTGGAAATGGGCCCCAGTCGACGACTGGGCCCCGAACTGGAGAAGCCGGCCGGCATCCGCACCGGGCTACGCTTCATTCCAGTCGCTAAGTGAGTCTGCTCACCTTCTTTCGTATTTCATTGTACTTGAATTATCTTGCTTACGCAATCAATTTGTAGGACCGGAACAAAGAAAATAGGCCATCCAACCGTGGCTAAGGTGCCGCCCGTTGTCAGTGAAGAGGATCCCTCCCGGAAGAGGAAGGCGGACGAAGTCGTCGTCCCTACGGATGGCGCCAAGAAAGCCAAGGGCGACGATATCGTCACGATCTCCGACGACACGGCGGTCGCGTCGAATAAACCCGCAACGGAGGCGGCCGTACCCACGAAGGAGGGTGCTCCCTCGCCTGGGGTGGCCGAGCCGACATCCTTTGGTGCCGGTGCCTCCATCGCAACGTTCCCGCGCTTCATCACCAGGGCGGCTATAGCGAGTGGTACCTCGCCCTCGAGCTATGCACCTGGGGTCGCCGATACGGAGGTCGAGCAGCGTTGCGGGCACACGCCGGCTCTCCTCGCGTCCGTGGATGCGGTACAACTTCATGGCATGCTTGGCGCAGCCATCCAGGTATGTCTAGTCCCCGAGGATCAGGTCGGTGTGTTGCAGCGGTCTGATTCTTTTAGTGTTGTGCTTTACTTTTCGCGTCCAGTCCCCGAGTGCGTGCTCGCTGAATTCAGCGGGTGGGCACTTAGGATTTTTTGGTTGCTAGTCCCCGAGTGCGCGCTCGCTGAATTTCAGCGGGTGGGCACTTAGGATTTTTTGGTTGCCAGTCCCCGAGTGCGCACTCGCTGAATTTCAGCGGGTGGGCACTTAGGATTTTTTGGTTGCCAGTCCCCGAGTGCGCACTCGCTGAATTTCAGCGGGTGGGCACTTAGGATTTTTGGTTGCCGGTCGAGCGCACTCGCTGAATTTCAGCGGGTGGGCACTTAGGATTTCGCTTTGGCTAACTGTTTGAATTGTGTGCAGGGTCTGCAACGTGAGTCAGCTGATCGACTTGCTGCGAAACACCGCGCGGAGAAGGAACTGGCCACCGTCCAAGAGGCGAATAAGGGGCTTTAGGAAGTTGCCGCGAAGGCGGAGGAGGCCCGCCAGGGACTTGTCCCAGCGAGTGAGTTAGCAGCAGCTCAATCGTCGTTGAGTTCGGCTGAGAAGCGGATCGCCGATCTCGAGCGCGAGCTGAGGGAGGCGAAAGAGGAGGCGAGTTCGGCGGATGGTCGAGCCAAGGCCGCCGTTACGGCCGCCACGGAAGAGCGTAAAGTTTCTGACGCCCTTGTTGCTGGGCTTCAGGATGATTATACTTCTCTTCAGAGCTTCATCACGGACCTCTCCCATCCCTTGATTGGTGAGTGTGTCTGCCCCTGCCTATTGCACGTGCCTTTTTGTAATATCCATTGTTCTCACTGTTATCTTCTATCCGCAGGTCGCATCCTTGATAGCGCGGAAGAGGCGAACTCGTTCGACGCGCGGCAATGTGTGGCCACGCTCGTCGACTCGGCGACATTGTCGGCGACATGCATCCGAGCCTACCTCCAGGAGATGTTGCCCACGGAAGTAATTCCCAGCGACCTCGTCGAGGTGTGGCGGTACCTGGAGAAGGCACCGTCGGTCATTGAGTTTATGACGCGATCGGCCTTCCGGCGTGGGGCGGCGACGGCGCTTAGCCTTGGGCTCGCCCATTTCCCGGAGGACTTTGATCTAGACGACGTGACGAGTGGCTACCCATCGTCGACTGGCTCGGTGGAGATCTCCGAAGTGCTCAAGTTGACGGATCATGCCGCGGTGTACTCCGAGCGCGTCTGGGCGATGGGCGACCTCCTTCCTTACCAGGAGACGATCGTCGCACCTAACGACCCCGAGCCGCAGCACCGGGACTTCAAGATCGAGCAACCCTTCTGCGCGGCGATGGCGGGTGAGCTGACGACGTATCCGTTAAACCCGTACACGCCGTTCATCCGCAATCGCAAGGGTGCTGGCGAGTCGTCGTCGACGCCTGCGGAATAGAATAGTTTGCCCTAGGGCGTTAGTAGCAGATCTGCCATTTGGGCATATTTTGTATTATGAGATGATTGCAACATGCTATTAATGAGATATCGTGTTTGTTTTGTGACTTGTCATGTGTTTTCTGATTGAGGGTTGAACGAGTCCCCGAGCGCGTCCGCCCTTTTTGTGGGGTTTACCTCGTGTGCGATGTGTTTGTGGTTTTTGAATGTTTTGTTATTGTGGTCGACTCGCCCAGACTCGGAGAGCTAGTCGCAAGGCGACTCCCTTGAGCGCTCTGTACTTCACCGTTTTCCCTTGCGCGAACGGGGTCGGGTGGCCGAGTCTCCGAGCGTGGTACTTGGTTGTTCTAGGCGCGACTCGAGGGTGGGTGAGGACTTGGCGTTAGTTTGAGCGCATCACCCGCCTGGCCCGTTAGGTCACCGCATGGCGAGTCCCGGCATTCTATCATACTTGGCATTTTCGAGCCGCCATACTGAACTGGTCGTCCCCGAGCGTGGTACGTGCCGCTCGAGTCGCTATGTCGAGGATGCGGAGGATCATGGTCGCTGTGAGAAGCGGCGATTGTCTTGGCTCAGAGACCGGGCTAGGCGACTCCAATGGGGCTCCGGGTAGGCGTTTTTCGTGGACGATGCAAAACCTGAGGTGACCCAGTGCTCTTGCATCGCACTACTTGGCCGTGCCGATCGCTGTACCAAAGGTTGACTTCTGCGGTTAGCTTGACGCTGTTATTACGAGTGCGAGTGGCACAAGACACGGAGAGTAGGCGCAATTTGCGGTAACCAATTCTTTTTATTTCATAGCGACTGGAGGGTACATATGTGGAGTTCTAGGAATAGAACTTCCGTAGGAGGTTTACATTCCATGGTCGCTTGACGTCGAGTTTGCCGTCCCCGCGGACGTCGATGAGGTAGTAGGCATCGTTGCCGAGTACGCGCCCGATGGCGAATGGTCCCTCCCACGGAGGGGAAAGCTTGTGCATGCCCTTCTTGTCCTGGATGAGGCGCGGCACCAGGTCGCCTTCCTGGAAGGTGCGAGTTTTCACCCGCCGGCTATGGTAGCGGCGTAGTCCCTGCTGGTAGATAGCGGTGCGTGATCGAGCGAGGTCACATGCCTCGTCGAGTTGGTTGACTCCGTCCTGGCGTGCGAGTTCGTTTGCAGCCTCCGTGTAGTGGACGACCCGCGGCGAGTCGTGCTCGAGGTCGGTGGGCATGACTGCCTCGGCGCCGTACACCATGAAGAAGGGGGTGAATCCTGTCGACTTGTTGACCGAGGTGCGGATGCCCCAGATGACGGAGGGTAGCTCCTCGAACCAGCACCCAGCGGTGCGCTCGAGTGGTACTTGGAGTCGCGGCTTCAGGCCATGGAGGATGCTTTGATTGGCCCGTTCCGCCTGGCCGTTGGATTCCGGGTGGGCGACTGACGCGAGATCGAGCCGGATGTGGTGTTCTTCGTAGAACTCGGCCATGGCTCCTTTGGCAAAGTTGGTGCCGTTGTCCGTGATGACGCTGTTTGGGAACCCGTAGCGATATATGAGCTCGCGTAGGAATTTTGTGGCGGTCTTCCCGTCGCACTTCCGGACTGGTTTGGCCTCCACCCACTTTGTGAATTTGTCGACCGCGACCAGGAGGTGGGTGTAGCCGGAGGGAGCCTTTTTGAAGGGGCCTACCATGTCCATGCCCCACACAGCGAATGGCCAGGTGATGGGGATTGTCTTGAGCGCTGAGCTCAGGACTTGCGTCTGGTTGGCGTACTTCTAGCACCCGGCACACCGCAGGACAATGTCGACGGCATCGGCGTGTGCGGTGGTCCAGTAAAAGCCATGCCGCATAGCCTTGGCGACCAGAGAGTAGGCGCCGGCATGGTGTCCGCAGTCGCCGGAGTGGATGTCATGGAGGATCTTGCGTCCTTCGGCGGATTGGACGCAGCGTTGGAACACGCCGGTGACGCTGCGCTTGTGGAGCTCACCGTCGATGATGGTGTAGGACTTGCATCGGCGTGCGATCATCCGAGCGTCCGTCTCATCTGCCGGCAAGGTGTCGGCCTCCAGGTAGGCGATGTAGGGCTTGGTCCAGTCGTCTGGCTCGGCGACGAGTGCGACCAGGGCCGCCTCCGGCTGCAACGGGACTCCGATGTCGATCTCCCTTGGGGGAGAGACAGATGGCTTGGTGATCGTGTCGAGGAAGACACCGGCGGGTGGTGCGAGTCGAGCCGACCCAATGCGGGAGAGTGAGTCGTCCTCCTCGTTCTTCCGCCTGTCAATCCACTCAACGGAGTAGCCTGCGAAGTGTCCGCTTGTTCACCTTTGGGCGGTATGCCGCCATGGTGGGGAGACGGCGTCGCGGTGCCGACTTGTCGGACGAGGTCGGAGTCTCTGTAGAGCAGAGGCGGTTGACGTTCATCTCCTGGCAGCTCGCATGCCGTGGGAGTAACAAGCTTCGGCCATGTTGTTGGTGCAGGGGTGAAGTCGAGGCAGAGGACGAGCGGAGCTTGTCGCCTTCGGTGAAGTTAGCACGATCCACGCCTCCGCGCCGTCGCATTCTTGGAGCCGTCGGGCGCAGGCTCCAAAGAATGGAGGTATGGCAGCTTCTCCGCTGGGCCTCTTCCCAGTCGGCAATGAAGTCCGCTAGAGCCTGCGACTTGATCGCTTTTCGTGGCTCGTATTTGATGTTGTGGACGCCGATCTCGACGGCCCACTTGGCGACCCGCCCGGTTGCCTCGCGGTTGCGGATGATGTCCTGCAACGGTGCTGAGGAGACGACCGTGATTGGGTGTTCCTGGAAGTAGTGCGGCAGGCGTCGCTGTGCTCTGAAGACCGCATATACCAGTTTCTGGTATTGCGGGTATCGTTGGCGCGATTCGGTGAGGACCTCGCTGATGTAGTACACCGGTCGCTATACTGGGCGCTCCTTTCCTTCCTCCGGCCGTTCGACGACCATGACGGCGCTGACGACGCGCTCGGAAGCCGCGACGTAGACCAGCATGGGTTCTTTGTCGGCGGGGGCGGCGAGTAGCGGTGCGGCGAGTAGCACCTTCTTGAGGTCGCGGAGTGCGTCGTCCGCCTCCTTGTCCCACTGGAAGGTGGGGTTCTTGCGCATCAGACGGTATAGGGGCATCGCCTTTTCGCCCAAGCGGGGGATGAAGCGACTGAGCCGCCATCGCCGCCAGCTCGACGCCGCGGAGCACTCGGGTTTGCCGAGTCGGGCGATCATGTCGATCTTGGTGGGATTCGCCTCGATCCCTCTCTTGGAGACGACGTACCCCAGTAGTTGTCCTGCTGGTACACCGAAGGTGCATTTGCCTGGGTTAATCTTTATCTTGTATTTTCGCAAGTTGGCGAATGTTTCCGCCAGGTCAGCGAGTAGATCACCCTGGTGAGCAGATTTTACGACCACGTCATCGATGTAGACGTGGATGTTGCGGCCAATTTGTCTCACGAGGCACTCTTGCATGCACCGCTGGTAGGTTGCCCCGGCGTTCTTGAGGCCGAAGGTCATGGCGGTGTAGCAGAAGGCTCCGAATGGCGTGATAAACGTCGTCTTCTCCTCGTCCTCGACGGCCATTTTGTTCTGGTTGTATCCAGAGTAGGCATCGAGGAAACATAGCGACTCCGAGCCCGCGGTGGATTCGATTATTTGGTCGATCCGCGGGAGGACGAACTGCTCCTTCGGGCAGGCGCTGTTCAAGTTTGTGTAGTCGTTACACATCCTCCAGGTCCCATTCTTCTTCTCGACCAGACCGGGTTTGCCCACTTGAGTACTTGATTGGCCGGATGAAGCCTGCAATAGTAGACGCTGCACTTCCTCGGCGGCTCGGCGGCGCTTCATTGAATGGCCGCAGCGATCGCTGACAGTCGCACTTTGGGGTCGGCGTTTAGTTTGTGCTCAAGAGCCCCTAGGGACACCGTGCATGTCGAGGGCTTCCATGCGAAGATGTCCTCGTTATCACGGAGGAACTCGATGAGCGCGCCTTCCTAGGCTGGGCTCATGCCCGTCCGATCGTCACCGTCGGCTGGAATCGCGGGACCAGCTCGACGCGGTGTGCGTCGTTGTCTCGAAGGTTGAGGTGTTTGCGCCCTCCGAGCTGGGCTTCTTGAGTATGGTGGGGTCGTCGTTGTTGACCCCGCTCGCATACTTGGCGAGCTCATCGGCGTGGTTGGTTTCTGCCGCGATGACGGCGTTGGCGAAGTTCTGCTCTTGGCCTCGCTTTCGGCCATGTCGGGTCGCCATTGATGGTTATGACGCCAAATGCCCGGGAGCTTCATCGCGTTGTAGCGTGGTAAGCGCTGCCATGAACTTGGCGAATGCTGGCGCCTGTGACGCAGCGGGTAAGGCTGTCGAAGGGTACCAGCTCAAGACAATCCGCCGCGCGGAAGTTTGCTGGTGTGTCAAGGTGACGGGCAGCGTGACCTTGCTGATCGGGTACGCCTTCCGACCGGGACGATGCCATGGAACGTGGTGGGTTGTTCGATCGATCATTGCGGAGCCGCAGCTCAAGGTGTCTAGGTATGTGATGTTGATGGAGCTGCCGTCCATCAATGTCTTGGGGAGCCGAGTCGCCGACCTTAGGCTTGACCACCGTATACCCGCCCGGGTACTGGCGCGTGGCGAGTGGTCTTGGCGGCTCGGTGATGGCTGCTCACCAGTTGAGGAACTGGGGAACCTCCACCTGAGCCACCGCGTTGACGGCGACGACGCGGGTGATGACCTTCTTCTCGCGCTTCGTGTTGAAGCCTGTGAAGGTATGGAGCGAGCTAGCCACTTTGCCGAATTTTCCGCTGTTTGGCGGGTCGTTGTGGTCCTCCCGTGCTCGTCGTGCCTTCTCGATCTCCCTGAGGGTGGCAATGGCGGTTGTGTGCGCTATGGCTTCCTTCCTGCTATGAAACGCACAAGGTTGGTTAAGGAGGGCCGCAGGGTCGAACCTTGGCTTGGCTTTAGTTGCCGCCGTCGCGGCGTTGTCCTCCGTCATGCGGAAGCTTTTGGGCTCGCGCAGCGTGCGGCGTTAGCGACGAAGTCGACTCGCCGTCATCGCGGCGCTTGCCGTGAGGCGAGTGTTGATGTAGCGTAGGTCGGACCGTCGTCCGTTGTCGCTGGCGGCGCGTTGGCCTCCCGACTTCGCCGGTTTCCTGGTTTGGGTCTTCCTCCGCGCATCGCTTGGCGATCTCGAGGAGGTCCGTATGTTGTCGAGTGTGCGAGTGTCGCTTGAGCTTGGCGACCAAGGGCTCGAGCGGCACGAGGTCTTGAAGCAATGGATCGCGGTGTCCGGTGGATGCCGACCGCTGTACCAGATTTCTTGCCACCGGACCCAGCTATGGTCGACTGCGGGGTCCCCGGACGACGCCTGTGTCCTCGATGGTGGTGGCGCGGGTGTAGGAGCACTCGAAGTGCCTGACGAAAGCTTCACGCATTTCCTCCCAGGAGTCGATACTATCCTGGGGGAGGGTGTTGATCCACTGCCTGCACGTCCCCTCCATCATCAAGGGGAGGTAACGGGCGGCTAGCAGGTCGGTGTGGCCTGCGATCCCCATCGCCATGAGGTATGTGTCGAGCCACACGGCGGGGTCGTATGAAGGGTCGTACTTTTCTATCTCCTTTGGCGCCTTGAAGTTCGGCGGGTACTTCTCGCCTCGGATCATCGGTCCGAAGCACTTGGGGCCGAGTCAACTTAAGGATCCCATCGGCTCGCCGTCGTGGCGGTTGGTTAGGGTGTGGCGCAGTCCGGGCCGGGCGGCGCGCCTTTGGTTGTTGATGATGTGGGTGCGGGCCGATGGGTTGACCGCTGGCGGCGACGGTTGGTCGCTGGCCTGGAGTCGTTAGGAGAGTGCCGCGCGGGTCGATGTTGAGCTGCAGTGGCTCGGTGGCGGCGCTGAGGGTGTTTGCCGCCATGGGGCCGCTTGAGGCCGCCTCGCTTCCGAAGATCGCGAGTACACTCGACCGCGAGTCGGCGCTGCGTTTTGCTGCTCGACGGCCTTTGTGAGCAGGGGCCTGACATCTTGGATCGAGGGGGCGCCACCGTGGTCGTGATGTCGGCTGCCCGGCCCGCCACGAGGTTGTCCATCGGGGTGGAGAACAGTGGGAGGCCATTCGCGTCTCGCTCCCGTGAGGAGACTACTATCCGCGGCTGATCCCTGTGGGGTGTGCGTTTGGGTGGAGGTGGGTCGCCCATTGCCGTCGACCCTGGCGGGGGCCACGCGCTTCCTCCTGGTGGCGTGTTCTCGCAGATCGCGCACTCGACCGCGCGGGCCGGGTCATTTTCGTCGTCCGGTTCAGGGCGCGCTCGACGGGGTTCAGCGCGACCGATTCATTGCAGGTAGCGACGCCTCCTGCCGCCACCGCCGAGGCGAAATTTTTCGCCGCTTGCTCCTGCGGATCGCCTCCGCCAGCCAGCGGAGTTCTTCGACCTCCATTTCCGTGGCGTTAGGAGGGATCGGGGTGGAAAAGGGATCCTCCGGCGGATCGGTGCCGGTCGCCATGGAGGTCGCGGCGTCGGGACCGGGCCTGTCGCGGAGGTCGGCGGAATTTTCTGACCCGGAGTCAAGTCAAGATCCCAAGGATGGAGGGGTCTGAAGTCTCCCATGTTGGAGACCGGGTGATGGAGCCCGTGAAGCCGGTGATGGATCCGCGAGTGACGCCGGGTCGCCGAAGGCGTCGTCGTTGAGGGTCGCCTTCCGCGTCGGAGTTTTAGGCCACATTGTGGGGCCGTGTTGTACTGGAGGCAAGGCGATGGATCGGCGACCGCTCGGAGAGCCGATCAGGAGGCGACTCGCGGATGCGAGCCGAATCCTCCGAGACGGCGACGCCGGTGAGGCCGACGGCGAGAGGTCGATCGTGCCGACCGCAGATCACGCCAGCGTGACGGGTCGCGCCACGGGACGTAGCTGCTCGGCAAGATCTGGAGCATCTCGTCGATCGCTATCATGCGCCGGTGGTGACCGCCCTCGTTGATGGGCAGATTGATCTCGCCGCGAACACCGCCGACCGCCGGGCCCCACGGTGGGCGCCACTGTCTTGGGAATGTTCACGGCAGATGCTGCAATCGGCATCGAGTAGTAGAACGAGGGGCGAGGGCGGCCAGCCATCTACGGTGCGAGATGAGGGCAGAGACACAAGGGTTTACCCAGGTTCGGCCCCCGGAGGGTAAAGACCTACTCCTGCTAGATTGTATTATGATGGTGGTACAATGGGCGAGCTCGGCGGCTAGGCGGCGAGTCGCTTGGGTGTATGATGGAACGTACCTCTACACGCCCTGTAGGGAGGTTTATATAGACTTACCTCCCCTAGGGTTTACATATCTCAACCGAATCAGTTAAGGCTTCGGTAATTGTTTAACCTAATTCGACTGGGCCTATCTACTCGCCCGGGCCTTCAGCTCCCAATCGCTTGGATCCACACCAGGCTTTGATCCAGTCGCCGTATTGCAGGCCCACTCGCCAGTTCCTGGGCCAATCGTAAACGTCCTGCTGGGTATACCCCGGTAGGCATATCCCCATCAGATTCTATCATGTCTTATTGATTGTTGATTCTATCATGTATGTGTTGTTTGTGATCTTGCATGCTCTTCGTTGCTAGTAGCTATCTTGGCCAAGTGGATGCTAGTGACTCCAAGAGGGAGTATTTATGCTCGATAGTGGGTTCATGCCTCTATTAAATATGGGGAAGTGACAAGAACATCTAAGGTTGTAGATGTGTTGTTGCTACTAGGGAGAAAACAACAATCTTTTGTTCATGGAACAATTGTATTATTTAATTTACACACCTTGCTTAAAGCAGTTATCCGTTGCTTGCAACTTAATACTGGAGGGGGTTTGGATGGTAATCTGAAGGTGGATTACTAGTCATAGATGCAGTTGGATGGCGGTGTATGTATATTGTTGTGATGCCCAATCAAATCTCATAGGAGTCATGATGTCTAGTATTTTCATTGTTATGCCTTTCTCAATCCTGTCAATTGCCCCGCTGTAATTTGTTCACCCAGCATGTTATTTATCTTAAGGAGAACACCTCTAGTGAACTGTGGACCCCGGTCCAATCTTTACCATTGTTACATCATCTACTGTCACCGTTTACTTTATACAAGCAACCATTACCTTCCACACTATACGTTTAATCCTTTGTTTTCAGCAAAAGAACCGAGGCTCTGATACTAATTGAAATGGATCGTATGGGCACCTAGAGGGGGGGGTGAATAGGTGCTACTTCAAATTTTGGTTCTTTTTCAATTTTAGGCTTGACACAAAGTAAATTCTCTAGATATGCAATTACGATAATTTCCCTATATGTAACCCTAACTACTAAGCGAGTAAAGAGGAGCGAGGAAACCCTAGTGGAGCACACGGAGACACAGAGATTTGTTTGACCGCAGTTCCTTCCTTGTTAAGGGAAGTACGTCTGTGTTGGAGGGGTGGGCAGTTCTAAGACCACCACGTCATAATAGGCCTCACCCTATTCTCCGATGGATCCCGCCACCAAAGGCCTGATCCACCTTTCCACTATTGGTACCCTTCGAGGCGGGAACCGCTGCCTTTACAACACTAGCAGGGCACACATCCACAACCAAATTGGAGGCTCCCGTGATGACAACACGCTGCCACAAGAACAAGGATTATCAAATAACCAAAACAAGGATCTAGATATTTGTAATAAATACTAGATCGAGAATCCTCCAAGTGAATGGAGGGGAAGTGAAGCGCTTGATTGTTTTTGATGAAGATCGAGACCTCCTCCTTCGATTCCCCAAAGATCGAAACCCTTGGGTGGGTGAAGGTGGAGATCTCTTTGTTGGAGCTTGAAGAACATGTCTAGTATTTTTCCAAATGAATCAAGAGTTCTGGCAGGAGGGGACGAAGGGGATTAAATACCCCCTGCCAAAACTGACCATTGGAGAAGTTTGGGGGCGGATTATCCGCCCCCACTAGGGGTGGATTATCCTCCCTGGGGGGAAATCCGCCCCAGGGCCGGAAAGTCCGGGGAATTTCCGCACCCCATCTAGTACGCCGCGTCATGTTCTCCTTGATGAAATTCCTCGAGGGGGCGGATTATCCGGCCCCCCAAGGGGAGGATTATCTGTCCTGGGGGGAAATTCTGCCCCAGGGCCTGAAAATCCAGGGGATTTTCCACCCCCAATCTAGTACGTCGTGCCTTGTCCTCCTTTGAAGAAATCCTGGGGAACGGATTATCCGCCCCCCTGAGGTGCGGATTATCCGGCCTAGCCAGACAATCCGGGGGAAAATCCACCCCATCTAGTGTGACGCGCCGAGCCTGCGCTTGGAATTGGGTTGGGCTGGATTATCTGGCCCTTGGCAGGGACGGATAATCCTCCCTCCAAGAACATCGTTTTGATTCTTTTGGAATATATTAAATCCTGCTAATGACTGCAAGTGCACAAATCGTTTCGAAATAAAGATATCGATCCCACACGGAGCAGTAGGCAAAAGACTAAAATGCTTTAACTAAAACTAAACGAAGTACTTAAGAAATAATTCTAAGATGCAAGAAAAGTAGAATTGTTTTTGGGTTTTGGTTGAGTGAAACAGTAAAGTAAAGTGAAGTAAAACTTAATGAAGAAAGTAGTAATCACGTGTGTAAGAAAGATTGAAACTGCAATAGGGAAAAAGGAGTTCTCGGGGAGTGGTGGATACACCGCTAGAAATTTAGACTAAGTGATCAAGATTAGTATAACGAATATTCTAATAATATGCATGTATGTGGGATGAGCTCCATATATGGACGATTAGGAAGCAACCACTGCTCACACTATCCTTCATAACCACAGCTGACAGATAAACAACACCAATCGTATTATCCCGCTCTTAAGGGATTTCTCCCGCGGCATGGACATGGCTTAATGAGTTCTCCTTGCTTCTCCAAGTTAGTACGTAAAGGATGAAAACAGATTTATAGTCACGGTAAGTGATACCATCTCTCCATCTACCAACAAGTAATCCCCTTCATAAAGTCCCCGTAAGAGGAAAATGTTAAGGAGGTGCATAACTCCCAACATCAAGACAAAAACAATTAACACATACATATAATGATGTATAACATAATAATCCCTATGTCATATCAATCATATACTTTGATTTCTCCATCTTCCCAAGAACTAATGATCTAATCAGACATGGAGGCAAACAACATCATGGCAATTGTAATGGAAACAATTGTTGATGAATAGTACTTGTATAAATCCACAACTAGTACAATAATTACAACAAGATCTAGATGTGATGGATGGAGATGATGATGGTGATGAAGATGCGGCGGTTGATGAAGATGGAGATTGATGCCTTGGCCTCCCAGATCTGCTTAGGGCGAAGATGGATCCCTAGGGCAAGTTCCCCCTCCAGATCGCTTCCGGAGGTGAGGTTTTCGGTGATTTCTGGGTGTTCTGTATGTCGTCTCTCTGATCCAGTTGCATGGGGTGAAACTATCTGAGGAGGCGGTGTCGGCGCAAACTATATGACGATAAATATACGACCGGAAAACTTTTCCTGCCATATAGTTGGTCGTTAACTCTTCTGTATCCTCCAATCGGTTTGGGTTTTCTTCTGGTATTATTGATATTTCCCAAATAAGAAATTTACGTTGTTTTTTGGCTCCTTTTTACTCCAATATAACTGGTCCATGAATTGTGTCCATCAGATCCATCATCTGTCCTGATCCTGGTGAAAATAAACATAAAAGGTGCATGCGAACGCCGTAAAATACCAAGATCCTACCACTATAATGCAAAATAATAATCTAAAACATGATGCAAATATGCACTCATCAACTTTCCCAAGCTTAGACTCTTGCTCGTCCCGAGAAAGTTTAGCTTAATGGATGTGATCCTCATATTCATGAAGCTGAGTCGATAAAATAAATGAGGTAGTTGCAGCATGTGTTTATCATAAAGGATACATATAAATAAGTTTATGAATAGTACCTTACTCAAACCATCAGAATAATATTAGCAGGCTTCCACACCTTAGCAATTAACAATTCACAAAAGATTATTCTCAACATGATGTAAAAGTATTCGGTTCGACTGAATGAGTTAATGAGGTAGTCCCAAGTGTTTTAGGATTAACATATTCACTTGGGATTCAAAATCTCAAACGTCTCTTTGTCTTACTACAATATAGTGGTATATGCCTATTTGCTCTTTGCACATTCGCTCTTTTTCTTCATCTTTATTTTTCTTATTTTTCTATATGTATTCATGCTCACACTTTTGTTTAAGTGCTATGTAAAGGAGCTAGCCATATATTCCACTTCATGTAGGAATTCAAAGTTTAACGATCTCAATTACCAAATTCCAAATATTTATGAAGCATCTTGATAACTTGAGTATTCTACCTCAACTTGTTCTCACTCTATTTGATATCACTTATAATTTCTCCTCTATTCAAGATTTTTCTTTTTCATCTTAATTAATTAGATAATCTCTCCTTTTTGTAAATCAAACCATTTACCTACAACATATTGATCAAATTATCTTTATATGTTCCATTAATACCAATGGTGTGGAAGACTCCTATATGTATCATAAAGTGCAAGTAAAATCATACTCAAGCTATTCATATATCCAATAAGACAAACTCAAAATCAATAATGCTCCATATATAATAATAAACTCAGAATTTCATAAGAGGGATCGACTATTCCTGAAGGGAATTCTAATGATGCAAACTTTATTTATGAGCTCGAACTAGTGTGAAACTAAAATAGTATACTTATAAGATTAATTACAAGGTTTTAAAGATCTCCCCAAGCTTGGAATCAAGATAGGTGGGATCAAATAACTCCTTGCTAAAATTTCAAACAAAAAAATAACTCCTTGCTAGTACCTATTCCTCCTCCTCGGTAGTAAGAGTATTGCCTTCTTCTCCTGGGTTTCTAACTTTAGCTATGCTTGCGAGGCGGATGCCGAGCTCGGCCATTTCATATTGAACCTTCAAAATTTTCCTCTAAGAAATTTCTTCTCATCTGTCAACTCAAAAACAATTTTAATCAAGAAACCAACTCTACCATCGATGTTATTGACCTTTTTCTCAAGGTCTTTACTCATCATCCAGTAGGAGTCAATCCCTTCTCCAATAGTTTCAACACATGCCTTTGAAGCTTTTTCCAATTGATAGATCTTATCATGAATCTCATCTTGCCGCACCTTCTTGGGTTTAAGAGGTGGTGGACTAAGAGGAGTTTTACAATAAGATCCTATGCTGTGATGGTAAGGATTAGGGTGATACTCATCCTTGTTCCTTATCTAATCTGCTTGCCTCATCATCTCCATCCTTTGCAGAGCATGTCCTCCCAATTTGGGAGAGGCTTGATCTCTGAGCTGGACGACTATGATGCTTCTTTTGGTTCCAACCCCCTCGATCCTCTTCATAGGCTTTGTTGATTGTAGCTCAGATCACTGTAGAGCTTCGTTGGGAAACCCCAAGAGCAAGGTAAGATGAGCATGGAAGCAAGTTTTCCCTCAGTAAGAAACCAATGTTATCGAACCAGTAGGAGGAAGGAAATGACTCAAAGGTGTTGCTAGCAACTTGGAAACCTGCACAACACAAACTCAAGACTTTCCCCAACGAACAGTGAGATTATCAATCTCACCGATTTGCTGAAAACAAAGGATTAACCGTATGGTGTGTAAGGTAATGGTGTCTTGCAGAAAGTAAATAGTAACAATGGAAGATGTATCAATGGTAAAGATTGGACCAAGGTCCACAGTTCACTAGAGGTGTTCTCCTTAAGATAAACAACATAACATGCTGGGTAAAAAAAATATAGCGGGGCAATTGATAGGATAGAGCAAGGCATAACAATGCAATACTAGACATTCATGATCCTATGAGATTTGAATGGGAATTACAACAATATACATAAACCGCCATCCAATTGCATCTATGACTACTAATCCACCTTCAGGTTAGCATCCGAACCCCTTCCAGTATTAAGTTGCAAGCAACAGATAAATGCTTTAAGAAAGGTGTGTAAAGTAAACAATACAATTGTTCCATGAACAAAAGATTGTTTTTTCTCCCTAGTAGCAATAGCACATCTAAAACCTTAGATATTTCTGTCACTTCCCAAGATTCAATAGAGTCATGAACCCACTATCGAGCATAAATACTCCCTCTTGGAGTCACTAGCATCTACTTGGCCAAGATTGCTACTAGAAACGGAGAGCATGCAAGATCTCAAAAAACACAGACATGATAGGATCAATAAGATAGAATCATTAATCAATCTAAAATAGTAATCACAATATCCATCGGATCCCCACAAACACAACATGCATGATTACAAATAGATGATCTTGATCATGAACGGAGCTCAAAAGATCTAAACATGGTAGCACAAAGGAGGAGAAACAATCATCTAGCTACTGTATGGACCCGTAGTCCAAGGTGGAAGTACTCACGCATCATACCGGAGGCTAGGATGGTGATGAAGAAGGCCTCCGGGATGATCTCTCCCCTCCGGCAGGGTGCCGGGAAGAGCTTCAGATCCCCCCAATCTAGGGACGATGGTGGCGGTGGCTACAGACTGTTTCATGGAAGATTGATCGGGTCCTTAGGGTTTAGGTATTAGGGGCTTATTATAGGCGAAGAGGGAGGCCGAGGGGGTGCCCGAGGCGGCTGCACCCCCTAGGCATGGGCCAGGCCTAGCCGCGTGACCAGGGGTGTGGCCCCCTCGAGGCCGTCCTCCGTCTCGTCTTCTGGCTCCGTGTTCTCCTCGGTGAAATATTGACTTTGGCTTTTGTCCCATCCAATTCCAAGAATATTCATTTTCTGACTTATCTGGAACCAAAAACAACAGAAATCAGGCAACTGGCACTATGGCATCTTGTTAATAGGTTAGTTCCAGAAAACATATAAAAATACCTCAAAGTGTAGACAAAGCAAAGAAAAGTAGATACTAAACAAGCATGGAACATAAAAAATTATAGATTCGTTTACGACGTATCAAGCATCCCCAAGCTTAACTCCTGCTCGTCATCGAGTAGGTAAGTGACAAAAAGAATAATTGTTGAGGTGACATGCACCATCACAATCAATATCAAACCATTTGCAAGCATTGAAAGCTGGGATCAAAGTACTCTAAACATGAGCATGAAAGATGAAGTTCTAACAATAAGACAAAGCAATTATACTGCAACATGAAAGGATACAAACAAAGATTCATGAATAACAATGCATTGAAAGACGTTTGTTTGTTTCTGTCGTGGTGGTATCACGACATATGCCATGGGTAAGATAAAGTTGGGGCCGATGGACGTGGAGGAATCCAGGGAGGGATGATGCAGTGAAGACCGCACTCGTATGAACAAAGAGAAATACAATATATCTGGGATTGAGGCTCTCTTGTTGAGATAACACCTATTTCTCTACATCTAATCTCTTATAATCTTGCCATACTTGTGCTACAATGATGCTCCTTGAGCTGTATTTACTATGCCTCTATCTAGATCTCTCTATCAGAGTGGAGGAGGAAGAAGAAGGAGAGCTCCTAGCGAGCAGAGAGGAGAGGAGCCCTTCGGGGCCTCTCTGAGAACGATCCCCCTGGTGCTCCTTATAAAGGGGAGCCCAAGGGACAAGTCTTTTTCCCTACGATTGGTATCTAGGTAGCATATTCCTCGTATCTTATGGATATGCCCAGCATATGCCTTGGCATCTTTGGAGATGCCAGGCATATTCTCCAACATCTTCTTTGATGCTATGGGAATATTCTTGGATGCCAAGGGTATATTCCTTATAACATGTGCCAGTCTGAGCCATGGGCGTCCCAAGACTGGCACGGGGCGGAGGGAGTTAGCCTATGTCGATGTAGCAGTTAAGATAACATCCTGAGATAAATAAAGAGGCGTCTGGATCCTTATTATTCGTCCCAAGTGCCCTTGGACGAGGTGGAGATTCAGCCTGGTACGTGGCTAACTCGGCCAGAAGGAATAGGAGGCCCAGCCGGGTGAAGAGGCTCATGAGCCGAGTCATGGGCTGGCCTAGCCGGATCCTAGAGTGGCCCAGCCAGGTCATCTGACTCGGCCCAGTCGCGGACTATGCTACGGTGCGGAGAGTGCCTGGTTTGGGCCGCGTCTTTGGCCCACCCGGGCTGCTGGTGGCGATCTGGTGGTAGCCGGTAACTACTGTAGGTATGGATGCCTGCCCGTGTTGGGCCAACCAGGTCGAAGGGGGAGCCAACCCACCCGGGGTCGCAGTGGTGGCGAGGTGGCGACGAAGCCCCGTGATGGGCCGAGTGGCCCTTACTCTGGCCCATCCGGGTGAAGCGATGCGGTAGCTCGGTGGTGAGGCCGATGGACTATGGGAGATGGGGTGGCTTCTAGTGGAAACCTCGGTGGAGTCTTTGGCGGGAATGGTGCCTGGGAATGGGCTGGATTAGGTGATTCGGCCCAGCAGTATATGATTCGGCCCTTACAATCCTGATTCGGTTGGGTATGTAATTCGGCTGGGAGGACCTGGCGGGGAATCTTGCGAATCGGCCTAGATTCGTTATTCCTTCTCCTTTTAACTATTTTATTTACACTTTTCATCTTTAATTGAATAAATCAATGCTTTATTGATTTACTTCATACACTAACTCTGGGGTACCTGGGGGTATAACCCCAACATTAGTCCCCGAGGCTATGTGGGACTCATGGAGTCGCTCATAGGCTTTATATCAAATATTCCCAGAGTTATTATCTGATACATGTTTTCTTTGTCATATATCTCTTAGCCATATAATCCATTTGGGTAAGTTCTTGATTTCCTGCCATTTTTGGCACTGCTCTTTTAACCTCTTTGGGTAAGTTATGAGTTCTGGCCTTCTTGGGCACTCCTCTTTCAATCCTTTGGGTAAGTTATGAGTTCTGGCCTTCTTGGGCACTGCTCTCTTAACCCCTTTGGGTATATGAGTTCTGGCCTTCTTGGGCACTGCTCTTTCAATCTTTTTGGGTAAGTTGTGACTTCTGGACATTTTTGGCACTGGGCTTATAACTCCTTTGGGTAAGTTGTGACTTCTAGCCATTTTTGGCACTGGTCTTATAACTCCTTTGGGTAAGTTGTGACTTCCGGCCATTTTTGGCGCTAGTCTTATAACTCCCTTGGGTAAGTTATGAATTCGAGTCATCTCATATGAGTTGCCCGATCCAATTATGACTTATGTCCCAAATCCGAGTTACCTGAATCAAAATCTGAGTTATATGACTCAAATCTAAATTGTATTGCTTATGCCTCTAATCTGAGTCATCTGACTCAAAATACGAGTTATATGACCCAAATCCAAGTCATCTGATTCTAAATCCGAATCATCTGATTGTTCATCCGAGTTATATCACTCAATTTTAACTTATGTCTCAAACCTGAGTCACCTAACTCAAAATCCGAGTTATATGACTCTAATCCGAGTCATCTGATTCCAAATATGCGCTATATGACTCAAATCCGAGTCATCTGTTTCCTTTTCTGAGTTATTCTACTCAAATTTGACTTGTGTCTTAAATCTAAGTTATATGACTCAAATCTGAGTCATCTGTTTCCAAATCCGAGTTATTATACTCAAATTTGACTTATGTCTTAAATCTGAGTCATATGTTTCCAAATCCGAGTTATTATACTCAAATTTGACTTATGTCTTAAATCTGAGTCATCTGTTTCCAAATACGAGTTGTTATACTCAAATTTGACTTATGTCTTAAATCTGAGTCACCTGACTCAAAATCCGAGGTATATGACTCAAATCCGAGTTATCTGATTCCAAATCTGAGCTATATGACTCAAATCCGAGGTATATGACTCAAATCCGAGTCATCTGTTTCCGAATCCGAGTTATTTTACTCAAATTTGACTTATCTGAGTCATCTGACTCAAATCCAAGGTATATGACTCAAATCCGAGTCATCTGTTTCCGAATCCGAGTTATTTTACTCAAATTTGACTTATGTCTCAAATCTGAGTCATCTGACTCAAATCCGAGGTATATGACTCAAATCCGAGTTATTTTACTCAAATTCGACTTACGTCTCAAATCTGAGTCATCTGACTCAAATCCGAGGTATATGAATCAATTCCGAGTCATCTAATTCTCAGTCCGAGTTATTTTACTCAAATTCGAATTACGTCTCAAATCTGAGTCATCTGACTCAAATCCGAGGTATATGACTCAAATCCGAGTCATCTGTTTCCAAATCCGAGTTATTTTACTCAAGTTTGACTTATGTCTCAAATCTGAGTCATCTGACTCAAATCCGAGGTATATGACTCAAATCCAAGTCATCTGTTTCTAAATCCGAGTTATTTTACTCAAATTCGACTTACGTATCAAATCTGAGTCATCTGACTCAAATCCGAGGTATATGACTCAAATCAGAGTCATCTGATTCTCAATCTGAGTTATTTTACTCAAATTTGACTTATGTCTCAAATCTGGGTCATCTGACTCAAATCTGAGGTATATGACTCAAATCCGAGTAATCTGATTCTCAATCCGAGTTATTTTACTCAAATTAGACTTACTTCTCAAATCTGATTCATCTGACTCAAATCCGAGGTATATGACTCAAATTCGAGTCATCTGTTTACTGAGACATAACTTGATCTGATGAGAAGATGGCAACTTGCCTTTGATATGGATCCGAGATGAAGTTTTGGGATATGATAATAGGGCTAATCGCTGAGAGATGTGATTCGAGGTGATCTGAGATATAGATTCGAGATATGATATGCTGGCAAATAGTCATCTGTGATATTAGATAACCTGGCAAGATAGTTAAATATCAATCCAAGTCATAACATAACCTGGCAATCTAGCAAGCTGAATCAAACTTTAGTCTGAATCAGAGATAAGATAGTAAGCTAAGTCAGAATATAAATCCGAGTTATAAAATACCCTGGCAAGATGAATCAAATGTTAGTCCGAATCATAAATAAACTGACTCAAATTCTAATCCGAATCCTAAATAAGATGACTCAAAATCTATCTGAATCATAAATTAGCTGGTAAGATGAGTTTAAGGTTAATCCAAATCATAAATAAACTGACTCGAATTCTATCCGAATCATAAATAAGATGGTAAGCCGAGTTAAAGGTTAATCTGAAGCATAAAAAACTGACTCAAATTCTATCCGAATCATAAATAAGCTGGTAAGCTGAGTTAAAGGTTATTTCGAAGCATAAATAAACTGACTCAAATTCTATCCGAATCATAAATAAGCTGGTAAGCTGAGTTAAAGGTTAATCCGAAGCATAAATAAACTGACACAAATTCTATCCGAATCATAAATAAGCTGGTAAGCTGAGTTAAAGGTTAATTCGAAGCATAAATCAACTGACTCAAATTCTATCCGAATCATAAATAAGATGGTAAGCTGAGTTAAAGGTTAATTCGAAGCATAAATAAACTAACTCAAATTCTATCTGAATCATAAATAAGATGGTAAGCTAAGTTAAAGGTTAATCCGAAGCATAAATAAACTGACTCAAATTCTATCCGAATCATACACAAGATAGCCAAATACTAACCCAAATCAACATAACGTTCTCTCCATCTAAAGGTGACTCTATGGATACCTTGGCTAGTCCCCAGATTGAGTTATTTTCTCCCCGGGTGAAGGATCGAGTGTTGGTGGCTGAGTTATCTGGTACTTACGATATGTTTGGAGAAGAGTTTGAATCATTCTTGCTGAGTCTTACCTGCCTTGCTAAGTCAGACTCTCTGTTCTCTGTTTGCTTGGAGGAGGTGAAGGAGCTCTATAAAGAAGAGGTTGATGAAGATGTTCCCGTCCGGATGGAAACCCAACCAACACCACTAAAAGGCCCCACGGTGGGCGCCAAATGTCGTGGTGGTATCACGGCATATTCCATGGGTAGGCTAAAGTTGGGGTGATGGACGTGGAGGAATCCGGGGAGAGATGATGCAGTGAAGACCGCACTCGTATGAACAAAGAGAAATACAATATATCTGGGATTGAGGCTCTCTTGTTGAGATAACACCTCTTTCTCTACATCTAATCTCTTATAATCTTGCCATACTTGTGGCTACAATGATGCTCCTTGAGCTGTATTTCCTTTGCCTCTATCTAGATCTTTCTATCAGAGTGGAGGAGGAAGAAGAAGGAGAGCTCCTAGCGAGCAGAGAGGAGAGGAGCCCTTCGGGGCCTCTCTAAGAATGATCCCCTGGTGCTCATTATAAAGGGGAGCCCAGGGGACAAGTCTTGTTCCCTACGATTGGTATCTAGGTAGCATATTCCTGGTATCTTCTGGAGATGCCCAGCATATGCCTTGGCATCTTTGGAGATGCCAGACATATTCTCCAGCATATTCTTTGATGCTATGGGCATATTCTTGGATGCCAAGGGTATATTCCTTATAACATGTGCCAGTCTAAGCCATGGGCGTCCCAAGACTAGCACGATGCGGAGGGAGTTAGCCTATGTCGATGTAGTAGTTGAGATAACATCCTGAGATAAATAAAGAGGCGTCTCGATCCTTATTATTCGACCCAAGTGCCCTTGTACAAGGTGGAGATTCGGCCTGGTACGTGGCTAACTCGGCCTGAAGGAATAGGAGGCCCAGCCGGGTGAAGAGGCTCATGATCCGAGTCATGGGCTGGCCTAGCCGGATCCTGGAGTGCCCATCCGGGTCATCTGACTCGGCCCAGTTGGGAACTGTGCTACGGTGCAGAAAGTGCCTGGGTTGGGCCGCGTCTTTGGCCCACCCGGGCTGCTGGTGGCGATCTGGTGGTAGCCGGTAACTACTGTAGGTATGGATGCCTGCCCGCGTTGGGCCAACCAGGTCGAAGGGGGAGCCAACCCACCCAGGGTCGCAGTGGTGGCGAGGTGGCGAGGAAGCCCCGCGATGGTCCGAGTGGCCCTTACTTTGGCCCATCCGGGTGAAGCAATGCGGTATCTCGGTGGTGAGGCCGATCGACTATGGGCGATGGGGTGGCTTCTAATGGAAACCTCGGTGGAGTCTTTGGCAGGAACAGTGCCTGGGAATGGGCCGGGTTAGGTGATTCGGCCCAGCAGTATATGATTTGGCCCTTACAATCCGGATTCGGTTCTAGACTGTGTAATTTGGCCTGGGAGGACCCTGGCCAGGCCGAATCTGCTCTGAATCAGCCCATATTCATTATTCCTTCTCCTTTTATCTATTTTATTACACTTTTCATCTTTAATTGAATAACTCAATGCTTTATTGATTTACTTCATACACTAACGTGAGGGTTGCGGGAAGCGTCGCGAGGAGGTCAGTTGCCGAGGTAGCGCAGCCCCGTGGTGGGCCGGACTACTTCTCTCCTGGCCCACCTGGACGACGACAGGGAGGCGATGCCTCGATGCAGGTATGTCGGGGGAGCTGGCGACGCCTGGGAGTCGCGAGGATGGATCGGGAATAGTGGAGGCGCAATGACACAGCTCGTGGTGGGCCGAGGTAACCTGACTCGGCCCATCTGAGAAACTCAGTGGCCTAGACAACCTTTTTTCCTTTATTCGGCTGTAACAAAGATAATTCTGCCCATTTAACATGGATTTGGCTCAACAGGAATGAGTACCGGGCCGAATTACAACTGAGTAAAATATAGGATGGGGCGCCAAATGTCGTGGTGGTATCACGGCATATGCCATGGGTAGGCTAAAGTTGGGGCCGATGGACGTGGAGGAATCCAGGGAGGGATGATGCAGTGAAGACCGCACTCGTATGAACAGAGAGAAATACAATATATCTGGGATTGAGGCTCTCTTGTTGAGATACCACCTCTTTCTCTACATCTAATCTCTTATAACCTTGCCATACTTGTGGCTACAATGATGCTCCTTGAGCTGTATTTCCTATGCCTCTATCTAGATCTCTCTATCAAAGTGGAGGAGGAAGAAGAAGGAGAGCTCCTAGCGAGCAGAGAGGAGAGGAGCCCTTAGGGGCCTCTCTAAGAACGATCCCCCTGGTGCTCCTTATAAAGGGGAGACCAGGGGACAAGTATTGTTCCCTACGATTGGTATCTAGGTAGCATATTCCTGGTATCTTCTGGAGATGCCCAGCATATGCCTTGGCATCTTTGGAGATGCCAGGCATATTCTCCAGCATCTTCTTTGATGCTATGGGCATGCTCTTGGATGCCAAGGGTATATTCCTTATAACATGTGCCAGTCTGAGCCATGTGTAACACCCTCAAAATCGGACCTATGCAAGTTTTAGCGAAACCCGCCAAACCCGCATAGAAACGATTCAAAGGTGCCCACCAGGCACTTTCGTGCGGGTGGAAAACGAAGTAATAACATTACACAACAGTCCACGATGGGACCCACAGAACAGATATATATAACAGCGACTCCATGAGTCAAGAATACAGATATAATATACAAAGATCCAAATCACCTTGAAAACGATAGTGCGTCCAGCTACGGACAAGATGCAAATGGGGCTAAGAGCCCTGAAGAATAACCAATGGCGTCCATAACCCTGCCGAGCCAAGCGGAAGGGTAACCACCTAACGGCGTCGATCTCAAAACCTGCTTAAACAAAGGGGTGCCGACAAAGGGCAAAGGAAAAGAGGAGCGTGATCGAGGCCAAGACAGCGAGGCTAGAATTGGCGGTCCTCGCCTACATAGGTATAGTGGATCGGCGGCGTGAGCATGCACTAAACAACCTATAGAGACTCGATACAATGGCGGTTATCGAGAGGGTGAGAATGACCTATCGGATCAACTGAAGCTAACACCAAACAAACCCATCCTGGTGTTTCCCCTCGAGACCAAACGAGGAAGTCAACCGAGAACTCACCGTTGGCGGTTTACTTATTCGATTATCGTTGCGTAATTACTAGTCGTTTAGATATTCATCACGATAAAGTAAGCGATGGGCACTTTTAATTAACCATTCCGTTATAGTTGTAACACTTATTAATCGGATATGAATAGCATGAGATAACCCTTAAACCAGCGGTTGTTGGTACTTTTATTGACCAATCCGTTGTAGTTGCAATACTTACTAGTCAGTACAATGGTACAGCGACAATCCAAACAAGCAATTGTGGGCGGTATTATTTAGGCATTCCGTTATAGTGAAGCTGATTACTAGTCATTATAAAGTCAAATTTATAGCAATAAACTTTAGTTATGCTTGTCTATGATCGAAACTGTGCTCCAAGTCGTCCATATCCGCGGACACGGCTTTTCGGAAAGTTTTACCGGCCGGGTGCACCAATAGCAACACGCTCGATCAACCTCGGAAAAACCAAATCAAAACCACGAGGCTTTCACATTGAACAATCACGAGATTCAGAAATATTTGGGGCCACCCTTAAAGTAGAACCATAGCGAAGTTAGTGACTTGAGACGGACTTAAGGTTTGTGGGGCCCGCTTGTAAACGGGAACCCGAAAGTGTGGGGGCTTGTCGATACCGCAAAACGGGTCACAATTCCTAAGCGATGCAGTGTGCTCCTCGCACAATCGTAAATACATAAGTAGCATGGCATAAGTACAGGATCGTAAATAAAACCTCAAACTAGTTTGTGGCCCCAAGAAATAAGACGGAATCAAGCTCTGGCTCAGGGGGGTCCCATATACCTCCCGGATGTGGATAGCGCGATAAATCAAGGAACAAGTATCAAGTACTCGGGGTCCTACGGGACACAAGTGGGCGTTCGGAAACCAAATATTATCTATCACCCACCGATGCCTCTGCTTACTTCAATTTTAGTTGTTAAACAGGAATTAAAGTGTGCGATAAGTAAAACTAGAATCATCTCCAACATCAACTTGCGGCAATACATCAACAACTGTGGCACCGAACGACACGCAACAGCACTTGAGCAAGCAACTACGACGCGCAAGTCCCACTAGCTACCAAACAACAGGTAATAGGATGTGTCCAAGGCAATATAAGGCTGCAGGGGATATCACGGGTACGAAAAACTAGAGCATCGCAACACAGATAGCAATAGATCAACAGGAGGAAATAAATACTATAAAAGTAAGATAGGTAGAAAGGGGGAGATGCTCGCCTGAAAACATTGTAGAAGGGTTCATCCGAAGATCGGGGTGAAGCTCACATCAACTCAACGGCCTTATCCGCGAAGAAGCAAAACACTAGAATAAACACCGGATGCACTATTTAATACCATGGCAGAAGATCGGCATGATGCATGCATGATGGATGACATGGCAAGGTCTTGATGCAATTAGGTCATATTAAGCGGGAAGGTCC
Source organism: Avena longiglumis (assembly GCA_030063025.1). NCBI lineage: Eukaryota > Viridiplantae > Streptophyta > Magnoliopsida > Poales > Poaceae > Avena > Avena longiglumis. The sequence goes on from CP125978.1 coordinate 123,263,938, forward strand.
GACAATTAATTAGGTGGTTCATGTTATTTATTTACCCTTAATTCAAATGTTGTTTTAACATGGTAAAAGATAGCACCGGTTCGCTACACAAGTTTAAATGAGGCCGATATGAGACTAGATTTGCCCGCATATGGGCCCCATATTTAATTATGAGGTGAATCGGCATAAGGCCCCCAAACCACATGATTATGCATGCAAGTATGGCAATTAATATGCAACAAGTTGTTATATATGATAAGATAGGGTTTCGGGGAGGGTTCACACATTAGGGGTCTCGACGGTCTTGGTGTTCCGGGGTTCAGGGTCGGTCTCAGGGTCCAGGGTTCGACGGGTTCGGACTCGGCGGGAACGTTCTCGGATATCGGAGGTAGGTCTTGGCGCATCCGTTTCTCGGCGGTCTGCGTCCAGGAAGGAGTACTTGGCGTCAGGATCTCGGTGTCCGGGGAAGCACTCGGCGTCTCGGTTCCTCGTCGGCACCTGGGTTTCCTCGATGGAGAACTCGGTGTGCCCGTGTCGGGTTCTTGTCGGGGTCCTTGATGTTCCGTGATGGAGTTCTTGTCGGGATTATCCGAACACCTTCGACTCGATACGTCTTGGAGTATCGCTCGTGGTCTTGGCAGTTCTTCGGTCTCGTATCCGTGAAGGGGTCTCGGCGTCGGGTGGAGAACTTCGCGTCGACGTCGTCGCATCGGGTCTTGTCGTTCAGCGTAGATCTTGGGAGGTTCGGTTCCCCGACGAAGGCCTTGGCGTTCCGGGGAAGATCTTTGTGTGTGGTGCTCTTGGCTTACATGAAGGAAAACGGACTCGGACTTGTCTTGAATGGCGAACTCGGTGAAAACCGAAGGTTCCTCGGACCTCTGGCGGTGTCGAACTTGTAAAGGACGAACTTGGCATGAGTCGGGCTGCAGTACGTGGGCAAGTCCGTGGGAAAACAGCCGGGTTGGCGGCGGAGGCGAAGTACGCAGGTGGGCGGTGGCCGCGAGGCGTGAGGCGAGCCGGACTGGCGGCGGGATCTGGAGGTGGCGCTGCGAAAGAAGGCGCGCGGAGGAGGCCGAGGTGGCTTGGCGGCGGGCAGCAGCGGTGGGAGCTTGGAGGCGGAGCCTGGGGCGGAGAGGTGCAACTCGGCGACGCCAACCTGGCAGCGGGCAGCGAAGGTTGGCGGCTTAGAGGCGGCGAGCGGAAGCGATGGGCGGAAAAGCGGGCGGGCGCGCAACTCCAATGGCGACAAGGCGTGGTCGAGGGCAGCCTTGTGGAAGGCGGGGCGAGAGGCGGCCAGCGTCATGGCGCAATGGAGCCAGCGGCAAGGAGGCGTGGCAGCCTTGGCAGCCAGCGGGCAGCAATGGCGGCGTAGCAGAGGAAGAGACGAAGCGTGTGGGGAAGGCGGCGTCTGCAATGCGAGGGCGGAGGCGAGCCAAGGCCGGAGAGAGGAGAGAGGAGATGCGAGAGGCGGTAGGGGTGATCGCGTCGCAGGCGAGAGATGCGTGGGGAGGAGGCGTGGGGCGTGGGGCTGGTGGGCGGGTCCCGCTGGGTGGGGATCCCGAGGCCTGGCACATGTTGAGTGCGTGTGGCGTGTGTGTGGGGAGAGGGTGAGCAGGGTTAGGTGGGGCGGTGGAGGGAGTGGGAAGAGAGAGAGGGGAGGGGGCTGAGGTGGCGTTCTGGTTGGGTAGAGGAGGAGAGGGTGAGGTGTCACTAGGGAATTGGTTGGGGTGATGTGGCCAACGGGTGTGGGTAGATTAGTTGGTAGGTTTAGGAATAAGGGGGTGGACCGATTATATTTTCTGGGGTGGTCGTTCGGGTCATTCGGCCCGTTCGACTGCCCCACTAAAATAATAAATATTTTATTTGTTTTACAAACACCGTTTGCAAACCGATATCAGACACACAAAAATAATCCGGGGACCGGGTTTGATATTTGATTAAAGATGGGCGTTTAGAAAACCAAAGCGGGCTTTGAAAATAGTTTTAGACAAACAACACATGATGATGACGATGCAATGCACAAATTCAGCGATTTTCTAGTAGTGGTTTTGCGGGATGCCACAATTGACACCACTAACAATGGATCTCGCCCTCGAGATCCGCCTCATGGTACGGAAGGAAGGTCGTCTGCATCTTCTCACTTGTAGATCGCGACACCACTAACAAGAGGTCGTTGTCCGTGATCGTAGAGAACACTCAGGAACAAAAGGTCAAGGTAGAGGTATCAACAAATAAAGCCACCTCTAACTTCGATAGAAGGTGAGAAAGATGCTATCCCACTTCAATGTATGAGCGAATAGAAAGGGTAGTCGGCATGGGGCCAATCCATCACGCACCCAAACTATTACTCTGCAATCAGTAGAAAAGTGCAACCATTCTCGGATGAAGATCTCGACAAGCGAGGTTCGAACAAAGGAGTGATGCGAGCTGCATCGGATCTGCATAGAGGATGTCGACGTCGGAAAACAGAAAGCACAAACAAGGAACAAAGAATGGTACCACAAGAGACGGATTCCTCAGCAGCTTGAACCAGGATGGTAGAACACCGTTATCAAAGAAGGAAGCGAAACCACGAAGGTGCGGAACCCAACCACGAGAATTCTGGACTCGAAGAAAGGGACGAGCGGATTCAAAACACGTGGGTTAAGAGGAGAACAAAGAGGGTAAGGAGTAAAATCAGACCTAATCAGAACTATCAACCGATTTTGCAAAATAGTTTTGACACTCTACTTGGTCGTTAGCTAGGTTATCCTACAGCTGGACTTGTGGGGTATCGCAACTCGAGCTCGATACCACTCAGTAACACCCTCGATCGGACCTATGCAAGTTTTAGCGAAACCCGCCAAACCCGCATAGAAAGCGATTCAAAGGTGCCACCAGCACTTTCGCGGGTGGAAAGCAGTAATAACATTACACAACAGTCCTCGATGGGACCCACAGAACAAATATATATAACAACGACTCCATGAGTCAAGAATACAGATATAATATACAAAGATCCAAATCACCTTGAAAACGATAGTGCGTCCAGCTACGGACAAGATGCAAATGGGGCTAAGAGCCACAAGAATAACCAATGGCGTCCATAACCTGCCCAAAGCCGGAAGGGTAACCACTTAACGTCGATCTCAAAACACCTTAAACAAAGGGGTGCCGACAAGGGCAAAGGAAAAAGAGGCGTCGATCTTGAGGCCAAGACACGGCGAGGCTAGAATTCGGTCCTTGCCTACATAGGTATAGTGGATCGGCGGTGACAGCATGCACTAAACAACCTATAGAGACTCGATACAATGGCGGTTATCGAGAGGGTGAGAATGACCTATCCGGATCAACACAAGCTAACACCAAACAAACCCATCCCTGTTTCCCCTCGAGACCAAACGAGGAAGTCAACCGAGGAACTCACACAGTTGGCAGTTTTACTTATTCGGTTATCGTTGCAGTAATTACTAGTCAGGTTTAGATATTCATCCTGATAAAGTAAGCAGTAGGCACTTTTAATTAACCATTCCGTTATAGTTGTAACACTTACTAATCAGATATGAATAGCATGAGATAACCCTTAAACCCAGCAGTTGTTGGTACTTTTATTCAGCCAATCCGTTGTAGTTGCAATACTTACTAGTCAGGTACAATGGTCGCAAGCGACAATCCAAACAAGCAATTGTGGGCAATATTATTTAGGCATTCCGTTATAGTGAAGCTGATTACTAGTCATTATAAAGTCAAATTTATAGCAATAAACTTTAGTTATGCTTGTCTATGATCGAGAAACTGTGCTCCAAGTCGTCCATATCCGCGGACACGGCTTTCAGAAAGTTTTACCGGGGGTGCACCAATAGCAACACACGCTCGATCAACCTCGGAAAAACCAAATCAAAACCTAACGAGGCTTTCACGACTGAACAATCACAGGATTCAGAAATATTTCAGGGGGCCACCCCTTAAAGTAGAACCATAGCGAAGTTAGCTGACTTGAGGACGGACTTAAGGTTTAATGGGCGATCAGCATCGGGAACCCGAAAGTGTGGCTGGGCTTGTCGATACCGCGAAAAGGGGTCACAATTCCTAAACAGTACAGTGTGCTCCTCGCACAATCGTAAATACATAAGTAGCATGGCATAAGTACATGATCGTAAATAAAACCTCAAACTAGTTTGTGGCCCCAAGAAATAAGACTGAATCAAGCTCGCTCGGGGTCCCATATACCTCCCGGATGTGGATAGCGCGATAAATCAAGGAACAAGTATCAAGTACTCGGGGTCCTACGGGACACAAGTGGGCGTTCGGAAACCAAATATTATCTATCACCCACCGATGCCTCTGCTTACTTCAATTTTAGTTGTTAAACAGGAATTAAAGTGTGCGATAAGTAAAACTAGAATCATCTCCAACATCAACTTGCGGAAATACATCAACAACTATGGCACCGAACGACACGCAACAGCACTTGAGCAAGCAACTACGACGCGCAAGTCCCACTAGCTACCAAACAACAGGTAATAGGATGTGTCCAAGGCAATATAAGGCTGCAGGGGATATCACAGTGCGAAAAACTAGAGCATCGCAACACGTATAGCAATAGATCAACAGGAGGAAATAAATACTATAAAAGTAAGATAGGTAGAAAGGGAGATGCTGCTTTGAAAACATTGTCGAAGGGTTCATCCGAAGATCGGTGAAGCTCACATCAACTCAACGGCCTTATCATGAAGAAGCAAAACACTAGAATAAACACCGGATGCACTATTTAATACCACGGCGGAAGATCGGCATGATGCATGCATGATGGATGACATGGCAAAGTGCGATGCAATTAGGTCATATTAAGCGGAACGGGTCCCGACAATTAGGTGGTTCATGTTATTTATTTACCCCGCAATTCAAATGTTGTTTTAACATGGTAAAAGATAGCACCGGTTCGCTACACAAGTTTAAATGAGGCCGATATGAGACTAGATTTAACCGCATATGGGCCCCATATTTAATTATGAGGTGAACCGGCATAAGGCCCCCAAACCACATGATTATGCATGCAAGAATGGCAATTAATATGCAACAAGTTATTATATATGATAAGATAGGGTTTCGGGGAGGGTTCACACATTAGGGGTCTCGACGGTCTTGGTGTTCCGGGGTTCAGGGTCGGTCTCAGGGTCCAGGGTTCGACGGGTTCGGACTCGGCGGGAACGTTCTCGGATATCGGAGGTAGGTCTTGGCGCATCTGGTTCTCGGCGGTCTGCGTCCGGAAAGGAGTACTTGGCGTCCAGGATCTCGGTGTCCGGGGTGAAGCACTCGGCGTCCTCGGTTCTCGTCGGCCCGGGTTTCTCGATGGAGAACTCGGTGTGCCCGTGTCGGGTTCTTGTCGGGGTCCTTGATGTTCCATGATGGAGTTCTTGTCGGGGATTATCCGGACACCTTCGGCTCGGTACGGTCTTGGAGTATCGCGCCCGTGGTCTTGCGCGGTTCTTCGGGGTCTCGTATCCGTGAAGGGGTCTCGGCGTTTGGGTGGAGAACTTGCGTACGACGTCGTCGGCATCGGGGTCTTGTCGTTCCGCAGCGTAGATCTTGGGGAGGTTCGGGGTTCCCGACGAAGGCCTTGGCGTTCCGGGACGAAGATCTTTGTGTGCGGTGCTCTTGGCTTACATGAAGGAAAACTTCGGACTCGGACTTGTACTGAATGGCGAACTCGGGTGAAAACCGAAGGTTCCTCGGACCTGCGGCGGTGTCGAACTTGTAAAGGACGAACTTGGCATGAGTCGGGCTGCAGGTACGTGGGCAAGTCCGGAGGAAAACAGCCGGGTCAACGGCGGAGGCGAGAATGCAGGGTGGAGGCGGTGGCCGGAGGCAGGGTCCGCGGGCAGATGCGGTCTGGTGCGCGCTGGATCTGGAGGTGGCGCTGAAGAAGCGCGACGGAGGCCGGAGGTGGGCTTCGGGCGGCGGCGGCGGTGGGAGGAGCTTGGGAGGCCGGAGCCTGGGGCGCGGAGGAGGCACGGCTCGGCGACAAGCCCTGGCGGGCCGGTTGAAGCGGCAGGGCGGCGAGGCAACGCGAAAAGCGTGAGGCAGCGGGCGCCAGGTGGCTGGCGGCGAAGCTGAGGAGGAAGAGGCAGGCGTGTGGGGAAGGCGGCGCGGAAGGCCAGCCGGAAAGGCGCTGGAGATCAGAGGCGGGGAGGCGGTCGCGTCAGGCGGAGATGCGTGGGAGGGAGGAGCGTGGGGCGTGGGGCTGGTGGGGGCGGGTCCCGCGGGGTGGGGGATCCCGAGGGGGCCTGGTCGGGCGCGTTGAGTGCGTGTGGCGTGCGTGTGTGGTGGGGAGAGAGGGTGAGCAGGGTTAGGTGGGGCCGGTGGAGGGAGTGGGAAGAGAGAGAGAGGACAGGGGCTGCTGAGGTGGCAGTTCCTGGTTGGGTAGAGGAGGAGAGAGAGGGTGAGGTGTCACTAGGGAATTGGGTGGGGTGATGTGGCCAAAGGGGTGTGGGTAGATTAGTTGGTAGGTTTAGGAATAAGGGGGGTGGACCGATTATATTTTCTGGGGTGGTCGTTCGGGTCATTCGGCCCGTTCATCGACGCCCTAAAATAATAAATATTTTTATTTGTTTTACAAACACCGTTTGCAAACCGATATCAGACACACAAAAATAATCCGGGGACCCGGGGTTTGATATTTGATTAAAGATGGGGCGTTTTAGAAAACCAAACGGGCTTTGCGAAAAATAGTTTTAGACAAACAACACATGATGATGACGATGCAATGCACAAATTTAACGCGATTTTCTAGTAGTGGTTTTGCGGGATGCCACACCATGGGCGTCCCAAGACTGGCACGGGGCGGAGGGAGTTAGCCTATGTCGATGTAGCAGTTGAGATAACATCCCGAGATAAATAAAGAGGCGTCTGGATCCTTATTATTCGGCCCAAGTTCCCTTGGACGAGGTTGATATTTGTCCTGGTACGTGGCTAACTCGGCTTGAAGGAATAGGAGGCCCATCCGGGCGAAGAGGCTCATGAGCCAAGTCATGGGCTGGCCTAGCCAGATCCTGGTGTGGCCCAGCCGGGTCATCTGACTCGGCCCAGTCGCAGACTGTGCTACGGTGCGGAGAGTGCCTGGGTTGGGCCATGTCTTCGTCCCACCCGGGCTGCTGGTGGCGATCTGGCAGTAGCCGGTAACTACTGTAGGTATGGATGCCTGCCCGCGTTGGGCCAACCAGGTCGAAGGGGGAGCCAGCCCACTCGGGGTCGCAGTGGCGGCGAGGTGGCGACGAAGCCCCGCGATGGGCCGAGTGGCCCTTACTCTGGCCCATCCAGGTGAAGCGATGCGGTATCTCGGTGGTGAGGCCGATCGACTATGGGCGATGGGGTGGCTTCTAGTGGAAACCTCGGTGGAGTCTTTGGCGGGAACGGTGCCTGGGAATGGGCTGGGTTAGGTGATTCGGCCCAGCAGTATATGACTCGGCCCTTATAATCCCGATTCAGTTCTGTACTATGTAATTCGGCCTGGGAGGACCCTGGCCAGGACGAATCTTCTCTGAATCGGCCCAGATTCGTTATTCATTCTCCTTTTACCTATTTTATTTACACTTATCATCTTTAATTGAATAACTCAATGTTTTATTGATTTACTTCATACACTAACTCTAGGGTACCTGGGGGTATACCCCCGACAGTTTCACATATAGAAAACATAACATAGTGGCATTCAGCTTGTCCCTTATGGAGTAGCATAAACACATAGGACTCCTTCATAGTTCATAAGGGTGACTAGATACAAATAGTTCAAGAACAAGCAATATCAACAATATGAATCAATCAATAAGTTTTGGGGCAATGCACATAGAACTAAGAATGGCAACTATGCTCCCTTAATTGGTGCCTAAGGATAGAAGGTGGAGACTCAATATAATAGTGGAAGAAATGCCCTTCATAAAAAGGAAGCATGGATTTCAAGTCTCATAAAGAGCTTCCAAAAATTATGGTACTTGTTAGCTTTCAGCTCTCATTGCCCCTATTGTAAGCATCTTGAAGTGATTAAGGTTAAAGTGAACAAACTATGGAGTATATGCTTGACAAAGTATAAGTTGGCAATCTCATGTCCCTTGAATACGAGGGCCGCTCCTCATGCTACTCAATTTTAGTCAGCGGTAAGTTCTTGTCATAGTAAGTACATGTGTATCATAGAGAACCGCCAACGGGGTACCCCTTGCACATGATACATGAGCTATCCCATATCAAAATGACAAGGCAAGCAGACAATGAGCATCTCAGCATTCTTCTTATTTACCATGGGAAAATGGTGCTTTTTTCTCTGTTTCCTCTTTTATCATTTTTTTTCTTTTTCTCAATCTCTTTTTCTATCTCTTTTTTAATAAGAAGAATGATTCATAGATTGCTCACTATGGTGATGCTGCAAGTTTCCACCATGATTAGGCATGGCTTAGGCTAGCGGCCTAGGCATTTCTCTAACACATATACATAACTCCATGGACTTACAAGCTCCCCTTTCATTTCACACAGACAATATACATAAACAAAAGAGCATGATATCAACTTGGTACAATGTACATGTGGAATGTTGAAAGCGTTCCCCATGACAGCATGGTTCTGCTAATTCCAACGTATAAGTGCAAGCATATACAACATAGATGACACAATGGTTCAAGTTTATTAGGGGCAAGAAAATAAAGTGTGCCATCAAGTTTGTGAGAGCTTTAATCACTAATTTTTCACATAACAAAGTGAATTTTTAATCGGAAGGTAGATAAAACAAGAATATACTTGGAATGGTGTAACACACCATTTATAGGAATTTATAGTGGACACTTTGGAATAACTTGATTTCTTGGGAGTTGGATGCATGAGTAGAGCTTACTCAATACAAGTGGAGGCTAGCAAAAAGACTGGGAGCGACCAACTAAGAGAGCAATAATGGCCATAATCATGCAGAGCGACAAAACATTACTAATCAAAGCATAAAGTGGTACCACAAGTCAAAAACTAAATGATTATAGAGGCTAAGGTGACTTGTTCATAGTCATAACATGGTGTGAGCATGTGCCAAGTCAACCCAAACAAAACATCAAAGGAGAATACCACAATACTATGCTTTTGTATGCTAAAACAATGCATGATTCTTTCAAGGCACATTAATCAATCCTAATTGTTTGGAACAAGTCATGATATAGCAATAATCACTAAGCATAAGGTCAAAACAACATCTAGCATGACATGATAAAGTCTAAGTCATAGTCAAAGCAAGCTCTTTCTTGTACTACTAAAGCAAGAACTTCCTACTCCTTTCCAACACCAATCAACTTATTTGAAACAACCCAGCGAGAACGGGGGTCCAAGTACTTTATTCAAGAAAACTAAGCAAACAAAAGCCAAAAATGAAAACTAAGACTCTCCAAGAACAACATTGTGCATGAAACAATAAAAACAAAGTGTCTACAAAGTCCTGAGATTTTTATTGATGAAGAAGGGGATGCCTTGGGCATCCTCAAGCTTTGACGCTTGTACTTCTTGAATATTTCTTGGGGTGACACAGGGTGGCATCCCAAAGATTGAGCTTTTGTCCATTATTCATCTCATTACATCATTCTTTCCTTACACCTGAAAATTTTCCTTCATACAAAACTTTACACAATCTTCATTAGCAACATTAGTGCATTCAAAACATAATAGACCTTTGGGTTTAGTTTCAAAACATAAAAACTTTCACTAAAGACACAAGCTACTGTATCAATTCCTTCAAAACTCTCAATTTTCCAAAAAGGATCCAAAAAGGAATCGATAAAGAGGCAAATGCAAATAATGCAGAAATCTGTCAAAACAGACTAACAGGTAAAAACCGATTTTTTCGAAGACCTTATGTTGCTCAAATCAAAAAGTGTTAAACTAACGAAAGGTATCTAACAACCTGGGGGATTTATTCCGAAAATTACAGGTCAATCCGAATTACATAGATTTTACACGAAATTTTACAGTGGATCACAAAAATCTGTTTCAAGACAGCAACTCCCCAAATCTTACTTCCCTCTCATTAGAGGTTATTCTTGGCACAAAAATCAAACAAAAAGGATAAGTAGAGGTTATTACAGAATTAATAACTTCCAAGACTCAAGAAAACTATTGGGTTATCTTCCAAGAAGTACTTTTCTTTAACGCCTTTAAGTTAGGCTTGATAGTTTGAGAAGATGCTCTCATAAGAAATATGAATTGAAGTAAAATAGAGCATCAAGAAACAAATATAAAACAATTTTAAGTCTAATCCACTTCCTATGCATAGGAATATTGTAAGAGAATAAATCAAAGAAGCACATAGTAACAAGAATGGGTAGATAAAACAAGAGCAACTTCAAACCTTTTAGCACATAGTGAGGTGTTTCAGTACCATGAAAACTTCTGCAACCATATTTTCCTCTCTCATAATAATTTTTAGTAGCCTCATGAATAAACTCAACAATATAGCTATCACATAAAGCATGCTTTTCATGATATAAAAACACATAATTTTTATCGAGCTAAAAAATAGTGGGATTAAAACCCTCAAACTCACTTTTAACAATTTTATAACAAGATGACTAATCATTCAATATAGGACCATCATCTAGAGCTTTATCATAAACATTTTCTAAGCAGAACTCTTTAGTACCATGCATTTCTAAGTTAGGCACAAATAAAGTATTATCATAGATAAAATGAGCATAATTATTATCACAAGTTTTACCCATAGTAGATATTTCAAAAGAAACCACATGAACATAGCATTCATCCTCCTTTGGTAAGCAAGGGGGAAAATCAAATAATGTAAGGGATAAAGAGTTACTCCCATTAGAAGGTAGGCATGGGTAGCTAATCCATTATTCCTCCTTTTGATCATCAATCTCCTCCTCTTTTTTATCTAATGAGCTTTCAGGTTCAGTAATTTCTTCTTCCATAAGCTCCTACAAGGCATTAGTCTCTTCTGTTTGTGGAAAGTATCTATTAATATATTCAAGAATATAGCCATTTTCTTCCTTGTAATTATCAAGGCAAAATTTAAGTATATCATAAAACTCATATTTATAGGGTGAATCATCAATATTTTCAAGCAAACTAGCAAGTTCAAATGCACCCTTCCAAGAAATAAATTCTTAAATTTGTTCCACATCATAAAATTCATAATTTCCCTTAACATAAGAAGATATGGCAACATTATCATTATACTCACATTGAAAAGGGAGGTGTTTATACATCCTGCAACAATATGTATCACAACAATAAGCAACATTATAAGTAGAGCACACGTCTCTAACAATAGTATTCAATTTATTAATTTGTTCCCATAAGTGTTTCCCTTATGGTGACAAGCGGTGTTCCTTATAATAATATTTTTGTTCTTCCGTGAACCCACCTTGCCAATAAGAACTAGTTTCAAAGAAACCAACCATTGATAGGAAGCATGACAAAGCAAGGCAATAACAGACCAACAACTATTTTTTTTTGATAAGGAAAATAAAACCAAATGAAACTATTTTTTTGGAATTTTTCATAAAAAGAACCAAGCAAAACAAGGCAAAAGAAACTAAGAAAAACAATAACAAAGTAAAGATAAAGGTTGTGAAGGACTCCCCTTATGAAGCCGTCCTTAGCCTCCCCGGCAACGACGCCAGAAAAGCTTGTTGATTGTAGCTCAGATCACTTTAGAGCTTCGTTGGGAAATGATGAGCACAGCAGCAAGTTTTCCCTCAATAAGAAACCAAGGTTATCGAACCAGTAGGAGGAAGGAAACTACTCAAAGGTGTTGCTAGAAACTTGGAAACCCGCACAACACAAACTTAAGACTTTGCCCCAACGAACAGTGAGGTTGTCAATATCACCGGTTTGCTAAAAAAAAGGATTAACCGTATGGTGTGGAAGGTAATAGTGGCTTGCAGAAAGTAAACAGTAACAGTGGAAGATCTATCAATGGTAAAGATTGGATCGGGGTCCATAGTTCACTAGAGGTGTTCTCCTTAAGATAAACAACATAACATGCTAGGTAAAAAAATTACAGTGGGCCTATTGACAGCACAGAGCAAGGCATAACAATGCAATACTAGACATTCATGATCGTACGAGATTTGATTGGGCATTACAACAATATACATGGACCGCCATCCAACTGCATCTATGACTAGTAATCCACCTTCAGGTTATCATCCGAACCCCCTCCAGTATTAAGTTACAACCAACGGATAACTGCTTTAAGCAAGGTGTGTAAAGTAAACAATACAATTATTCCATGAACAAAAGATTGTTGTTTTCTCCCTAGTAGCAACAACACATCTACAACCTTAGAGATTTCTGTCACTTCCCCGGATTCAATAGAGGCATGAACCCACTATCGAGCATAAATACTCCCTCTTGGAGTCACTAGCATCTACTTGGCCAAGATAGCTACTAGAAATGGAGAGCATGCAAGATCTCAAACAACACAGACATGATAGAATCAATAAGATAGAATCATTAATGAATCTGACATAGTAATCTCAATATCCATTGGATCCTCGCAAACACAACATGCATGATTACAAATAGATGATCTTGATCATGAACGGAGCTCACAAGATATAAACATGGTAGCACAAAGGAGGAGAAACAACCATCTAGCTACTGTATGGACCTGTAGTCCAAGGTGGAACTACTCACGCATCATACCGGAGGCTGGCATGGTGATGAAGAAGGCCTCCGGGATGATATCTCCCCTCCGGAAGGGTGTCGGGAAGAGCTTCAAATCCCCTCGATCTAGGGATGATGGTGGCGGCGGCTACGGACTGTTTCGTGGAAGATTGATCGGGTCCTTAGGGTTTAGGTATCGGGGACTTCTTATAGGCGAAGAAGAAGGCCGAAGGGGTGCCCAAGGCAGATGCACCTGTAACATCCCAATTTTCATTAAACCAAAACATTCCCATTGCATTCATATCATCATAACATATGTGCATTGCACAAAAATTTTAAAAGTTTCAAACCTAGCAAAACCCTAATTTAAACCCCCTCTTTTATGCAAATATGGGGCTTGTGTTTCTATTTTTATTTTTGTACCCAAAATATTTTGTAGTGGTTTGATGTGTTTAAAAACATTTTTGAACACTAGGTTTACCCCTCAAAATTTGGTGAAAATTTGAAATGGTTTGGAGTTGATTTGCTAGTTCAAATCTTATTTAGAAAATAAAAACAGAAAAAGAAAAAGGCTAGAGGAGGAAAAAATTACCTGCCACCATTTTCGGCCTAGCACCCCACCCCGCGGCCCAAATCAGCCCACTCGGCTCTCCCCTCTCCCCCTCTGTTTCTCACCGCGCGCACACACACCCCCTCGCTGATGCCCAGGTCCCACAACCACGACGACATCGTTGTCAATCTCACGCCGAAGAGCCGCGCCCTCTCTGCCGTTTTTCCCCAAATCAAAGCGAGTAATAGCGATTGATTCGCGGCTTGATTCCTTCCCCCCGACCCCTCTACTTAACCCCCCTCTCTCCCCGCTCCATTTCCCCTCACCTCACTCCACTAGAGAGCCCCTAGGCTCGACAAATTTCGCCTCGCACCGCCGCCGTCCCGACAAGCTTGGGCGACCAATTACGGTGAGGTATGCCCCCCTCGCCTCTGGTTTGCTCTGTCGCATCTGTTGTCCTCGCGCACACGCACTAGTGCCTTTCGTTTGTCCGCTGGCGCTTTGTAGGCTCGCCTTCGTCAACACCTGCAAGCACCCGACGGTGGGCACAACTCCGATGAGCAATCCCGGCCGAGCCCGTGCGCCCCTCCCTCACCCGTGACCTCCACTGCAACCACGCCATCACCACGACCTTGATAATTCCCTGTGCCTCCCACTTTACCCCCTAGAATCGCCGGATCACCGTCGTCAGACGCGTCGCCACCGCAGCTCGCTAGTAGCGCCACTAGTTTCTGGCCAACGCACTCAGATCCGCTGGATCTAGATCCAGCAGCTAGGATTAGAAGAGAGAGCGAAGGGGTATCGTGTGATCTGGACCTTGCGATCTAACTGAGATCTAACGGCGTGCACATGATCTGTGCGAAGCGGTACGGTCCAATAAGATTGCGCAGCATGTCAGTGCTTCTGTTTTAAAATCCAGATTTGTTTTGTTAGATGTTTAAACTTGCAAAATTCATAACTTTTGATCTACAATTCAGCAAAATACAAATTTGGTGTATATGGATTCAGAAAAATGTGAACTTTATTACTATGGCCTTACTTTGTTCACTTACTTCGGTAAAATTAGAGTTTTGTGCAGACGCATTTGTAGGGCTATTTTGGCTATAAAAATTATTTTGTATATTATTTTTTTAGGTGGTTTTTGTGATCTTTAGACTTTAGAAAGTATACTTTATCTTCTGTACTATAGATTTTGGTTTTAAAAAATGTGGCATTCATATTATCGCATTTACATGCATTCATATTATTTTTTAGTGCTATATTGAATTGTTTATTTTTGTTGTTTGATTTGTTGTGTAGATTGTGTGGATTGTTAAGTCTGTGACTATGAGGATTGTACCTATTCTCCTAGATACCAAGGCAAGTGATATTTCATCTTATATCCTATTATTTTACCTATTGCATTAGTGCTATTTTTAGTAGGACTTGCATGATAGTTTCAAGTATATTGCTATGCTATGGAAAATCCTATAGATTATATCTTGGTAGTATTTTCCTAAGTTAGGAGACATCGTATGCTAGAATGCTTAGTCTTTCTATTAGAATTCGTGGGTGGAAATTCATATTATGATGTTATGGAAAGTTTATGCTTATGTGTTTTTGACTAAGAAAACAACCTTGTTAATGAAACACCTGGGTGGATTGGGACTTGTATGGTTTATGTTGAGTGGTTACTCAGGGCCCATGTCTATGGTTTACCCTGCTATATCACACTTGTGGATGGCCACCCAGGAACAAAGAGATTTGAGATGATTGTGTCGCGAAGCTTCCAGTGCAACCACATGGCATATGGGCTCTGCCTTGACCAACTAAGTTGTGAGAACTCAGCCAAACAGATAGTGGTGGTAGAATTGTTAGGATGGAACGCGTTCGTGGTGGTCTGAGGGATTACTTCTGAAAATTCTCGTCTTGATGTTTGTCGAGTCTTGTGGGGAAAGTGCACCACCTCTAGAGAGGGTAAACCTAAGTACTTAGACGTGTCCCCGGTTATGGACAATTATGAGCGCCAAAGACATTGAAACGGTTCAATAATATCCTCATCACAATTTCTCTAAGTTAAAATATTGTGGGTGAACAAGGGTAGAGGTTCACCAATGTCTATTGGTGGTTCCTTAATGTTTTGTAAAACAAAACTTAGTATTTTCAAACTAGTAGGATAAAACTTTCTTTTTGCAAAGCCATCCAGATCCACACTTAAACATATTCGTGTAGTTATTAGATTCTACTATGCAACTATGGTATCACTTGCCAATACAATTCCAACTATATTTACCCTCTGTGGCTATAACTTATCATGTTGCAGGTTACTCTGATGGTGAATAGGGTTACGAGTCTACCCTCGACATGTTTGCCTATGGCGCATGAATATGAAGACTTTATTATGCTATGTGTTGAGAACTCTAAATAAGTTAGCCTTGGTCTAAGTGAGTTGTAAGAACTATTGTACTCCTAGAATTATGATGTAATATTGACCTTTGTATCTATGTACTTCATCTTAAACTGTGGGTTCTAGCAATTCGATCCAGGGACTAGCACTGCAATCACAGGGATCTCTACCTTATTGGGTGAGATCTTACATATGGTATCAGAGCACTGTGTTGCCTGTAGGTTTGTGACCCTAAGATGGATTATATTAAGAAAGCCACTAGGAAAATGCAACACCACTATGAAATTTTACACTTGTCTCTTTTCATCTCGTAAAACCCTTCCCTAATCTTCTTTCTCATCTCTATTTGTAGATGGACACCATCAACGAATCCGTCAGGAAGGGACCACTGATGACAATGACACTAGAATGTGAGACGGAATTTCCCAAGGCACTCAAAAACCTCATGATCAGCTTAGGGATTAATGGTGAAGCCGTGTACAAGGGATTTCCGGTGATGGATGAAGGAGAAGAGTATTGGTGGGTGCAACTCCACTTATATAAAAATAAGGAGGATAACCACAATGAGTCGGGGTTCTGCATGGTCACCAACTCTGAAATGCATATGTCATTCTTTGACTCTGCAAGGAATGCAGCATGGAATGCCATTGAGGAACTTGGAGAAAGACTTAAAGGTAGAATGCTCAACACTCAGAAGGATCTTAGAGAGGAGAGGCAACATACCCAAGACTTAGAGACCACCATAAAACTCCTAAGGGAGGATATTATAGACTTGGCATGTGAATCTTATGATCAAGACAAACAGATTGCAACCAAGGATGCCCAGATAGCTACCTTGACTAGTGAGTGAAGGATGCAACGTATCTTATAGTTGGACCACCACACTTGATGTTTTCTCACGTTAATAATTTGATCATACCGACCTATGTGGTATGGCAAAAATTTGTCTAAGTTGTGTTTGAACCTTGATGCTTGTGATTGAATAATGTATGCCGCTACTTGTGTGGATTAATGTTTTGTTGAATGTTATTGGATTTTGTTTTGATACTTTATGTTTTTCTCTTTACTTGTATTGTTTCTATTTTTTCTCCATCCTATGAAATAGATGCCTAGCTTTGTTTACAGCACTGCCGGGGAGTTCAAGGGGACTCGCTTTGGGACTCGCATTTTGGAGCTCGTCAGTGTGCTCGCTCTTCCCATCCCTATCATCAAGGGACTTCAGCTTAGGAAGTTTGAGAGGAAGGACTTGTGGGGATTCAGGGTTACTCAGCCAGGACACCAGTCAGAGCCTCCAACTGAGGAAATTGCCTTCAAGATACTCCACAATGACCAAGATAGGGGCCTCGACATCGCCATGCAGGAGCTGATAGGACGCTTATGTGGACGTCACTCTGCCGAGCTCAAGGACCACTACTTCCTTTTCTTTGGGAGACGCGACGAGGACGGAGAGTCTATTGTGTTGGACGAGGCTACTAAGGAGATCATCAAGCCCATGCGACACTACCTCCAGGACTTAGAGAGTCTCATTAGGCACCTTGATACTGATAGGACTAATGTGATGCTTAGCAATGATGAGCTACTGATGGTGGCTTAGTTGATTGTTGAGCTTCGTTGGGAGACCCCAAGAGGAAGGTATGATGAGCATAGCAGAAAGTTTTACCTCTGTAAGAAACCAAGGTTATCGAACTAGTAGGAGGAAGGAAATGACTCAAAGGTGTTGCTAGCAACTTGGAAACCTGCACAACACAAACTAAAGACTTTGCCCCAATGAACAGTGAGGTTATCAATCTCACCGGTTTGCTAAAAACAAAGGATTAACTATATGGTGTGGAAGGTAATAGTGGTTTGCAGAAAGTAAACAGTAATAGTGGAAGATGTATCAATGGTAAAAATTGGACCGGGATCCATAGTTCACTAGAGGTGTTCTCCTTAAGATAAACAAACATGGCATGCTGGGTAAACAAATTACAGCGGGGCAATTGATAGGACAGAGCAAGGCATAATAATGTAATATTAGACATTCATGATCATATGAGATTTGATTGGGCAATACAACAAGATACATAGACCGCCATCCAACAACATCTATGACTAGTAATCCACCTTCAGGTTATCATCTGAACCCCCTCCAGTATTAAGTTGCAAGCAACGGATAACTGCTTTAAGCAAAGTGTGTAAGGTAAACAATCCACTTGTTCCATGAATAAGAGACCGTTGTTTTCTCCCTAGTAGCAACAACATATCTACAACCTTAGAGATTTTTGTCACTTCCCCAGATTAAATAGAGGCATGAACCCACTATCGAGCATAAATACCCCCTCATGGAGTCACTAGCATCTACTTGGCCAAGATAGCGACTAGAAATGGAGAGCATGCAAGATCACAAACAACACAGACATGATATAATCAATAAGACAAAACCATTAATCAATCTGACATAGCAATCTCAATATCCATCGGATCCCTGCAAAAACAACATGCATGATTACAAATAGATGATCTTGATCATGAAAGGAGCTCACAAGATCTAAACATGGTAGCACAAAGGAGGATAAAAAACCATCTAGATACTACATGGACCCGTAGTTCAAGGTGGAACTACTCACACATCATACCGGAGGCTGGCATGATGATGAATAAGGCTTCCGGGATGATCTCCCCTCCGGCGGCGAGAGACTGTTTCGTGGAAGATTGATTGGGTACTTAGGGTTTTGGTATTGGGGGCTTATTATATGCAAATAGGCGAGGCAAGGGGCACCCAGGGTGGCCTCACTGCCCCAGGCACGGGCCAGGCTTGGCAGCGGCGAGGTGTGGCCCCGGTGGCTCCCTCATCTCGTGTGCAGCCTGTGTTCCCCACGGTAAAATATTGACTTTGGCTTTTGTCCCGTCCAATTCCGAGAATATTGATTTTCTTCCTTTTCTGGAACCAAAAACAGAAGAAAACAGGCAAGTGGCACTGTGGCATCTTGTTAATAGGTTAGTCCCAGAAAACATATAAAAATACCTCAAAGTATAGACAAAGCGAAGCAAAGTAGATACTAAACAAGCATAGAACATAAAACATTATAGATACGTTTACGACGTATCAGCTACGCGTCTAGCTGAAAGAGAAGGACAAGGCCTTCGAGGAGCAAGAGAAGCGCATCAAGGAGATGGAGAAGAAGTTTGAAGGGCAAGAGAAGAAATTGAAGAGCCAAGAGAAGAGGGTCCAAGATAGGAACAAGAAGATTAGAGATATGGATACTGAGATGGAGCTTAAGGACCTTGAGCTAGAGGCAGATCACGAGGTGATAGAGAGGCCGCGCTCACAGAAGAGAGAGCTTCAGGTGAAGGTCGATGCTTTGACTACGAGCTTGGAGGAATACAAGCGATTTGTGTGATGGGACTTGCTCTAGTGGAGGAGGAAGTTGACATTGAGGAGTAGAGATATCTATTTTCCTATCTTATTGTTTTATTATCGAGTCGCATTGATCATACAAACTTGTGGGTGAGTTTGCTAGTGTGTTGTTTATCTTTGCAAACTTGTTGTTTGTGATGTTTTGAACCCTAAAGTTTATCATGTGCTTGATTGTTTGTGATTGTTGCTATATGTTGTATTGTGCATGTTAGGATCTTTGGGGTTATATATCATTACTTATCCTTATTGAAACCACAGATGCCTCTGTAACATCCCTAAAATCATGTTTCAAAACTCATGCATATCATCCATGCATCCATGATCATTTAGGGTTCCATTTTCAAAACCATTTCAAAAACAGGAGCAATGTTGTTCATTATTTTATGTGAGTGTGTTCTAGCCTTAGTGCTACTTTATAATGAGAAGAGTACTTGTTTTTGTTCAGTAGTGTTTTTAATTCAAACTTAAGTACTATCCAAAGCTTGAGCAAAGTTTCAAAATAAAGTATGAAATAAAACCAAATTTATGCCTATTTTTATATCTCATGAAGGCTTGGTTTTATTTTATTTTTCAAATGACCCAAGTATGTTTGAGTAAACAGAAGTGTTTGACACTTATTTGAGTACAAAGTTCACTGTACAAAAATCCAGATAAGGTTTGAAATCAAATTGATTTGAAATAGAGTTTGAAAACCATTTCTAGAAAATCAAACAGAAAAAGAAAAGGAGTAAAGAGGAAAAAATAAGCAAACAGCTAATCTGGCCCAACCCAGCCCAACTCGACCCACCTAGCCCAGCTACTCCCTCCCACGAATCGTTTTTCTTTACTCGCAATCAAACCCACAGAGTCACTGACCGCCTGGACCCATCCCCTCTTCCTTTCTCTCGCTGAGAACCGCGGCCCACATGGTAGTCGTCGTCTCCACCCCCCAGCGACCAGTTCATCCCCAAATTACGCCGGGCGTTTCCTGTTTAAATTCGTGGCTTCAATTCATGATCAATGCTCGAGTAAATCTCGCCCGCGTCCTTTCTACTTAAACCCCCTCTGCCCCCTCTCCATTTTCCCCCAAACCCCAAGCACAAAGCACCCCCAGGCTGAGAGAATTCCTCGCCGCGACCTCGCTGCTCCGACGAACCGCGGCCTCAATTCTGGCCAACCCCGACCACCCCTCTGCTCCTGGTTCACACGAGCAGGTTCCACTTCACCTTGCGCACCTCCTAGTACCGCTAGATCGCCCGCGCGTGACCCAGATCGTCGGCAACACCATCGACTGAGCGCCACCGTCTTCGGCTTCAACTCTGACGACCTCCAGTGGTAATTTCCGACCGCCCCTTTTCCTCTCGTTGACACCCGCGTGACTAGCATCGTATTGCGCATCTGACCCACCCCTTCTTTTGCCTTGGCATGATCTGCATCCTCGCCAACGTCGACGAACAGAAGCATCCGCCGCCAGAGACTTCTCCGACGAGCAATCCTCAACGACCCCGAGCGCCCCTTCGCCAACCGAGCACATGTTGAGCTTCAGCACATCGCCGCGAGTCTGGTAAGCCTCTCCGATGGCCCCAACCCCCTCTGTAGCCGCCGCGCCACCGTAAACAGAGCGCACCGCCGCTCACCGTCGCCGTGCGCCGCCAGACTTTGGTAGGTTGATCGAGCACCATTGGATCTGGATCTGACGGGTAGGATAGATCACTTAACGAAGAGGTATGGATCAGATCTGACGGCGCGTTTAGTTAGATCCAACGGCTCGGAAGCGCGATCCAGCGCGAAGCGGTACCAGCCAATCAGATGCCTCCGCGTGTCTGTGAGTTAGGTTTAAAATCAGAAATTTGATCTATTTGATATTAAAACTTGTTTAAATCATAACTTTTGAATGCCACGTCCAAATTTGACAAATTTTATATCAATGGAATCAGGAGAGAAAATCCTTTCCAACTATGCAATGTGTTTAATGTTTTGCCTCTGTTAAAATGGTTATTTTTATAGAAACATGTGTAGGCCTATTTTGTGTATATTAATTATTTGAAAAATGTTTTAATGTTCAAATAAAGTTTATTTAGCTTGTTTTGAACTTGTTTATGACTCATTACCAATCACTTGTCTTGTTTGTTGTAGAAAATCATCACATGGCATTATGCATGCATCCATATATTTTTGCTTGTATTTATTTTGTATGTGATTTTGGTGCTATTATTTTATGTGTAGATTTTGGTGCAAATAGTGATTGTGATTGTGAGGATTGTAGCTACTCTCCAAACTACCAAGGCAAGTGGTGCTTCATGATTTTATTCCTATGTTTTTCAAGTATGCATTAGAAATATTTTGCTAGTCTTGCATGGATATTTTTTATCTATATGCTATGCTTGGGAAATCCTAGTAGTTGTAGAATTGCTAGAAATATTTCTAAGTCTTATCAATGCCATGCTTAGCCTAGCTAGTAGCAACCAAGGGTGGTTATATACTCATGCTATGAAAAATATTTCTAAGTCTTTGGACTTGAGTTTTGTTTAATAAAACAACTAAGTGAATGTAACACCTGGGTGGAATGGAAGGAATGGTTTATGTTGAGTGGTTACACAAGGCCCATTTCTATGGTTTACCTTGTGTATCTCACTTGTGGAAAGCCACCCAGGAACAAAGGGATTTGAGATGCCATATGTTAAGAAGCTTCTAGTGCAGCCACTTGGCAATATGGGCTGCACTGGATCACATAGGTTGCAATAACTTAGCCATTTGGACAGTTGGTGGTAGTGGGATGATAGGTTGGGCAACGTCCATTTGGTCTAAGGAAGGCTTCTGAAAGGTCCTGTCTTGGTGAAAATCAAGTCTTGTGGGGAAAGTGCACAACCTCTGCAGATGGAAGAATCTAAGTACTTAGCCATGTCCCTGGTATAAGACAACTTGAGCATCAAGACATGGAAGCTATAAAGAATCTCCTCATCCCAATTTCTAAGTAAAAACTTGTGGTTGAACAAGGGTGAAGGACCCCAATGTCTATTGGTGGTTCCTTGGGAAAGATTTTGACAAAGAAAAACTTAGTGTTTTCAACTGATAGGTAAAACCTATTTTGAGAAAAGCAAGCCTAAGCTACACTTAGCCAAAATGCATATAGTAACTAGCCTACCAATATTCTACTAAGGTATCACTTGCCAATACTATTCCAATGTATTGACCCACTGTGGTTGTAACTTGTGATGTTGCAGGATATTCTGATGATGATTAGGAGTCATGAGTCTACACTCAACATGCTTGCCTGTGGCACATGAATATGAAGACTTATTTATCTTATTATATATTTGAACTCTTGTATTAGGCCTGTGGCCATGGAGTTTTTAAAAGACTATGTTTGTCTCTGGGATGATATGTAATAATGACCTTTGTTTCTGTGTACTTCATCTTAAACTGTGGATGCTAGCATTGATCCAGGGACTAGCATTGCAATCACAGGGATCCTTTCCTTTACAAAGGAGTGATCTTACAGCCTCCCCGTCAAGCCAATCCCAACAATAACAATAATGGCAATGAGATGCAACAATTGATGACTGCACAGACATAGCTGATGCAGATGATGAATCAGTTTATGGCAAAGCAGAATCAGAATCAGAATTAGGACAACAACAACAATAATAACAATAACAACAACTAGAACAACCCACTAGCTCTTGATATGCTCACAAGGTTTCTAAGGTTGAGACATGTTGATGCGTGCACCCAGTGTTTGACGTGGGACACTTCGTTGGAACCCCAAGAGCACGGTGTGATGAGCACATCAGCAAGTTTCCCTCAGTAGAGACCGAGGTTATCGAACCTGAAGGAGGAAGGAAACATCCCAAAGGTGTTGAAAGCAACGTGGATACCTGCACAACACAAACTCAAGACTTTGCTCCAACGAATCAGTGAGGTTGTCAAGCTCACTGGTTTGCTATAACAAAGGATTAAACGTATGTGTGGAAGGTAATGGTTTGCAACAAGTAAACAGTAACAGTGGAAGATGTATCAATGGTAAAGATTGGACCGGGGTCCATAGTTCACTACAGCTGCTCTCCTTAGATAAACAACATGGCATGAAGGATAAACAAATTACAGCGGGGCAATTGACGGGAACTGATCAAGGCATAACAATGCAATTACTAGTCAGAAAGATCCTATGAGGTTGATTGGGCAATACAAAAATATACATAGACCGTCATCCAACTGCATCTATGACTTGAAGTCCACCTTCAGGTTATCATCCGAACCCCCTCTAGTATTAAGTTGCAAGCAACAGACAACTGCTTTAAGCAAAGTGTGTAAGGTAAACAGTCCACGTATTCCATGAACAAGAGACCGTTGTTTTCTCCCTAGTAGCAACAGCACATATACAACAAAAGAGATTATTGTCACTTCCCTTGGAAACTAGAGGCATGAACCCACTATCGAGCATAAATACTCCCTCTTGGAGTCACTAGCAACTACTTGGCCAAGATAACCACTAGCAACGGAGAGCATGCAAGATCACAAACAACACAGACATGATAGAATCATAAAGATAAAACCATTAATCAAACCAACATAATAATCTCAATATCCATGGATCCCATAAACACAACATGCATTATTACAAATAGATTATATATTGATCATGAACGGAGCTCACAAGATCTATACATGAAAGCACAAAGGAGGAGATACAACCATCTAGATACTACATGGACCCATAGTACAAGGTGGAACTACTCATGAATCATACCGGAGAGAAGGCCTCCGGGATGATCTCCCCTCCGGCAGGGTGACGGGAAGAGCTTCAGACCCCCCCGATCTAGGGATGATGGTGGCGGCGGCTACAGACGGTTTCGTGGATTTATGATCGGGTACTCATGGTTTCTACATTGGGGGCTTCTTATAGGCGAAGGGGCGGGACCGGAAGGCGGCCAGGGCCACCAAACCCTAGCCAGGCGCGGACCCACCTATGGCCGCGCCTTGGGGGGAGGGGGGTGGCCCCTCTGGCCGGGCCCTCCGGCTCTCCTCTGGACTTCTTGTTCCCCACGGAAAGTAATTGACTTTGTCCTTCGTCCCGTCCAATTCCGAGAATATTTCTCTACTAACTTTTCTGAAACCAAAAACAGCAGAAAACAGGCATCTAGCACTGTTGCAACTTGTTAATAGGTTAGTACCAGAAAACATGTCAAAAGCATCTCAAATTGTGGACAAGTAAAGCAAAGTAGATACAAAACAAGCATGGAGCATAAAAAATTATAGATACGTTTCCAACGTATCAGCATCCCCAAGCTTAAATCCTGCTCGTCCTCGAGTAGGTAAGTGATAAAAGAATAATTTTTTAGGTGACATGCAACCTCACAATAAAGATCCAACCATTTGCAAGCATTGAAAGTTGGGATCAAAGAACTCTAAACATGTCCATGAAAGATGGAGTTCTAACAATAGGACATAGTAACTATGCATGCAACATAGCAAGCTACAAACAAAGATCATGAATAATATGCATTGAAAAACGTTTGTTTGTTTCACATGCGGAAAACATAGCATAGTGGCAATCAGCTTGTCCCTCATAGAGTAGCAATATAATGCATAGGACACCTGGAAAGTTCACAAGGGTGACTAGAAACAAATAGCACATGAACAAGTAATAACACAATATGCATCAATTAATAAGCTTTGGAACACTACACACAGAATGACAACTATGCTCTCTTAATGGTGCCTAAAGGTAGAAGGTGGAGACTCAAATAATGGTGGAAGAAAGGCCTTTTTGTAAAGGAAGCAGGGATTACAAGTTTCAAAAAGAGCTTCCAAAAATTATGGTACTAGTTAGCTTTCAGGCATCATTGCCCCTATCATAAGCATCTTGAAGTGGTTAAGGTTAAAGTGGCAAAGCTAGAGTATATGCTTGACGAAGTATAAGTTGGCAATCTCATGCCCCTTGAATACGAGGGCCACACCTCATGCATACTCAACTTTGGGTCTAGGTAAGTTCTTGTCACTATAAGTATTTTCATATCATTGAGAACCGCCAACGGGGTACCCCTTGCACATGGTACAGGAGCTTTCCCATAACCAAAATGACAAGGCAAGCAGACAATGAGCATCTCAGCAATTCTTCTTAAATACCATGGGAATATGGTGATTTTTTCTCTCTTTCCTCTTTTCTCAATGTGTCTCTTTTTTATAAGAAGAATGCTTCATAGATGTCACTATGGTGATGCTACAAGTTTCCACCATGATTAGGCATGGCTTAGGCTAGCGGCCCATGCATTTCTCTAACATAGGATACAAACTCCATGGACTTACAAGTTCCCTCTTTATTTCACACCGGTGACATCCATAGACAAAAGAACAAGATATCAACTGAGTACAACAGGTACAAGTGTAATGTTGAAAACGTTCCCCGTGATAGCACGGTTCTGCTAATTCCAACTTATAAGTAATGTAATGCAATTTCGTAAGCTCGAATCCCGGGAATAACGTTGATATAGGTTTTGAATGCTAGGAATGGTTTCTTTATAATGTGTTGCCCTTTTAGATTAAGTTTCGCACCTGTGCTTCTTATTAAGGCTTGTGAGTATGTGTCAAACGATATATAATTATAATATCATAAAACAATGAGATACACACAAATGTGAAATGCTACTCAAGATTGCTTATGCTATAATTGTTTATCTTCAAATTTTTATTTTACAAGTAATGTCACTTATAAAGAAATTAAGTGTTATCAAACCTAAGTATACAAGTAAAGTATAAAGTAAGGTGATTACGATTAATTGTCATATGTTGACTGAAGTAGCAAAACGAATAACTTTTGAAGAAAAGACTTCTTTATTAAGGTTTAAACAATCCTTGTGGTTAATCAGAGGTGGTCGAGGTTGTTTGTGCTTGCTGGAATAGTTTGGATTTGATATGCTTTATAACTTAATTATGACAGACCAAAGTTAACTATAAAGTATATAATAAAGTTTTTAGTATTATACTTAAACTCCTGTAGACTAAAGTTAAATTTAAAGACATAGATGGACTTAAGGTGTATTGCTTATGCTATTTGTACCTTGTGTACTTCATAATGTTTCCCTAAGGATACTTTAAGAATGGTTATACTTTTATTTGAATAGTGATTTCCTAACTTGATAAATATGTAAAAGGATTTATCTCCTTATAAGGGTATGGTTATGGTTTGTGAATAAGTAAATAATATTATTTACTAATTATGAATTATCTTTGGATTTAGTCCATTATAAAGTTGTGAGTGAAACAATGGTAAAATATTTTATTTGGTTAAAATATTATTCTTGAAGATTTTATAATTGTTAAAGATCTTTTCTAGAAAATAAACTACACATATGGGTGAATGATAATTCAATCA
This sequence comes from Avena longiglumis, assembly GCA_030063025.1. Taxonomy (NCBI): domain Eukaryota; kingdom Viridiplantae; phylum Streptophyta; class Magnoliopsida; order Poales; family Poaceae; genus Avena; species Avena longiglumis. The sequence goes on from CP125978.1 coordinate 123,290,234, forward strand.
ACTTGTATTTAAAATCTGTTGGACCATTTTGACTTTATATTATCAATATTTAAGATTAATACTATTTATTAGACCTTAATTGACTAATTTTAGAAATATTAGAAACTTTTATTTTCCCTTATATGAATTAGATTTAGAATCAAGTTATTAGAGTATTGAGTTTTTATTTACTTTAAAAGTGGAATATTATATTTTTAACATGTAGGTATTATTTTTTGATCATTTTGGTATATTACATCTATTTTTGTGATTTAAAAATAATAAGATATGATTTTTATAAAATTTATTACTTTATAAATACTTAATAAATATCAAATATTTAATTAAGTGAAATAATAATGCATGATTATTGTTTTGAATTATAGTTCTTATTTTTCTAAGATTTTTGGTATTTTATTTATATTTTTAACATTTACCATTATTAAAATATGAATTATCAAAGTTTTATTACTTATAAAATCTTTATTAAATAATAATTATTTAAATTGTTGACATAATAATATTTGATAATAGTTTTAAGTTATAGACTTTATTTTTCTGAAAAAATTCATATATTAAACATATTTTTCTGAATTATAAAACAAAAGATATTGAATTTCTAAAGTTTAATCAATTTCTGGAATTAATAAACTAATCATTAAAGGACTTATTGTGTCAGAGTGACATCAGCATGACATAACTGTGTGGGTAAAACTTTTGGTACTCGGACAAACCTATCCCTAAGGTCAAAGACATGTGGGCCAGTGGCCACGTTGGCACGCCACCTAGGCGTGGACCAGTCAACACGGTGACCCAGGTCAAGGATGACTTCATCTTGACGTCATCCCGCCGAATCCTCGTCGGAACAGTCTCGGAGATGGCGCAGGAAGAAATTCTGGGATGCGCGACTAGGGGTGTTCGATGCAGGGAAGTAAGGGGAACCTAATAGTGACAACGTCGCCCCCTAAAGTTCATCGGAACAGGAAGTCTGGCGACGACGAGCGGCGGAGCACGCAGATACACGGTGAGCGCTTGATCTAGGAAGCGAATAAAAGCTTGGAGAGCCTCGGGAGGATCAGGGACTCACCACGGTGCTCGTAGTGGGTTCAGTGAGGTCGAGGAAGGCCTGAAGATGGCGAATCGACGGTGGCCGGACTTCGGAAGGACGAGACTGTGAGCTCGATTAAGGGCGTGCGCGACCGATTCCTTCCACGAGATGAACCAGGGTGGCACGGCGGTTCCAATGGTGAGCTTGATAGGGCAAGGGGAGCTTCAGAGCGATGACGACAAATGTCCCTGGCGAGCTAGGTTTCGGCCCGAGAGGAATTTTAAGAGGGCGAAGGGGAATTGGGGTCTAGGGTTCCTAAACGGCGGCGCTGAGCTTTTTTATAGATGTTAATCAGCAGCGACACGAATTTGAACGAAGGAGGTCGTCACGACATGGCGGCGGACGGCGGTGATGCCGCCAGATAGCTGCTTGTGACGTTGGGGAGGAAGACGACGACAGACATTTTGCGAAAAAAACCCTGGCATGATTTCAAACTCAACCCACGGTCCTTTCGCGGTCCGCGGGTCAGTCAAAGAGGAAGACATGCTGGGATGGTCTTGGGTTGTGCTTGGGCCACTATTGGGTTGCTGTGGTTGCTCGTGGGCGACGGATAAGAGAGAGAGGGGAAATGGGCCATGGGCCAGATTGGACTGATGCCTCTTCTTCTTCTTTTTTCTGTTTCCTTTTCTAGTTTTTTATTTAAGCAATTGTTTTAACTTTTCTTAATGAAATTTCTTTGCTAAATACTTGCAGCAATCATAAAGTTATTTAGATACAATTTGTGAACCTTTATTATATAATGTTACATTTCTTTATTTTCTTATATATATATATCTTTCCTTCTAGTATTTGTAAGGGTCTTTGTTATTAATTTCGTTTATATGATAACCCATTGATTTATTATATGATATTTATTTATTTAATGATAGAATTTAATTCTAGTTAACTCATAGTTTGGATGGAAATTTTTATATAATGATCATATATCATTATTTGATGCATGATATACAAATGAAATCATTTGGTTAATATTACTCCCATAGATCTAGGGAATAATAAGGTATATATATTTTATTATAACTAACATAGTAGTTAGGGTTTGAATTGTAAATGCTTACCATAAGTTCTTAGGAGATCTAATATTCTCATCTTTCTTTTATAATCATGGGTAAATATTAATGGTTGAGTCATCTTGTTCTCATGTTTGTGATCTTTAATGTTATCACCCTTTGAAATAAAAAGTTATTTTCTGGAATGTCTTATGGAAAAGAATTGATAAAGATAGCTTCTAAGAACATATGGTTATGATAATTGGAAATGACGAAGATGTGCTTAAGTGATTTGCTATAGGAAAATATTCCTACAAAGTATTGTGGAAATAAGACGATAGATCAATCATATGAAATGGATATTCTATTTGGTTAATGATTTAAAGTTGAGTGTTTACCAAGAATTCCTATCTTTTATAATTCACAATCCTGGACTTCTAATTAAGGAATTCATTTCCTAGATATACTACTTCTTCCTATCCATTATCATGTGTTAACATGGTTAGCTTTACTTCACAAGAATATTCTTATCCATTTATTATTCTTCTAAATCCTCTTACAAATCCAATGATCTTGACACTAAAGCCTTTCCTAATCTTCGCATATCTATACTTAGTTATCAAACTATTCTACTGCTAATAATCTCCAATCCAACAAATGGTTACTTACAACTCCATTCATACTCTTCCTTAATCATACATCACTAATATTTCTCCAGTAGATGTATATATCAAACTACTTTCCTCAAAAGATTACTATTTTTAAGAGGAATAACACTACTTCGATAACTCCATGCTACTCTAGCTTTAGCTTGGTCATACTATCTTATATCTACTTTACTCCAGTAGCTTATATTCCAACATCACATTATATCATGGTGTATTGTCATGGCTAACCTAGGATGACATATCTATACTAGGTTTCAATCATGTTTTATCCACCAATGCCACTTATACATGATATAAGTATTCAATCTTGGTGAGTAAGGCATGATCATTATAATCCTTCGATCCTTTATGGTTTAGGTTTCTAGTTGGCTATTCAAGGCTTCATCAATACAACCTTATAGTTGTATTGAAATTATCTTCTTAGTATCTCTATTGGATTAAGGAATGTTATTCATTGACTATACCTACTTGATCCAATAGGTTTACTCCTGGTAACTTTCTTCAGGGTTCATCCTTGTAATCTTCTTTATTACCACATATAGTTATATCTTCCAGATTATTTAGCTATCCATTTAGGAGTGAGTTAACTCCATCAATTATCATAATGATTTCATTCTCTTCAAACTCTTCCATCCTATAGATGATATCTAAGACTAGCATTATCATCTACCTCTTCTTACTTCATTCTCTAAAGGATTTACAGTGAATGTTATGATAAGGACAAGATTTGCTAGGTCAAGAATTGATAGGTTAAGAATTGGTGAATCAATAGTTGATTACTCAACATTGATGAACAACAGATATTAGAATAAGATTCAATAGAGATGATAAGGATTGATATGGAAAGAAAGATATATGGTGAATGATCTTGACTTGGTTTCTTTCCTACTCGATCTCACTAAAGAGTTAAAGTTAGGTATTACCATGATACTCATGGTAGAGATAAATAAGAATAACGTGGGTCAAGAGTTAGTTATTATATTCTTGTTACTTGAATTATATTCATAGCTTGGTATTCATGAGTTATTGTGATGAATACTAGGATGTGATCACTTAAGGATCAAATTATAATCATTAATCAATGTGTAATGGTTTAGTTTCATTTCCTTTGATCTACCCTTAGATCAAATCATGTTTACCCAAAATAAGGTTTTAGCAAAGGTCATATTGAAACTTATCGCAGTCAACTTGATGATCTACTTCAATTCCATCAAGTTGAGAGAATCTTCAATCACTTTGGAAAGTTTTATTCAAAAGCGCGAAAATTATTTGGATTTTCTATGCATGAATGCAATGCACACATCTGTGTTCAGCTTATTTTCTAAGCTCTAATGCTAGGATGTTACAGAGATATAAAGATTTGTAAAGTACATACGGATCTAAATGTGGCAGACCCGTTGACTAAAACTCTCCCTAGATCAAAACATGATCAACACCAGAACTCCATGGGTGTTAGATTTATTACTATGTAAACTAGATTATTGTCTCTAGTGCAAGTGGGAGACTGAAGGGAATATGCCCGAGAGGCAATAATAAAGTTGTTATTATCATATTCCAAGTATATGATAGATGTTTATTTTACATGCTATAATTGTATTAAAAGGAAACATTAATACATGTGTGTTTAATAAACAAATAATGTGTTCCTATTTATGCCTTTCATATAAACTAGCTCGTTGATTAACAAGATGATCAAGGTTTCCTGATCATGGATATTGGATGTTGTTAATAACGAGGTCATAACATTGGTGGAATGATGTGATGAACATTCATCTGAAGTATCATAATATGATCAAAGTCATTCTGTTTAAATTTCATAACATAATTACAAAGTAACTTTAGTCCTTAGACCATGAGATCATGTCAATCACTAACACAGGAAGAGTATCTTGATAACATCAAACGTCAAACCGTATGAGGGTGGCTATAAAGGTGGGTTCAGATACTCCGATTGTGTTATGTAGAGGCTCATGGATCAAGAGTGGAATTTGTCCATCCAAATGACGAAGAGATATACTCTGGGCCATCTCGGTGGTATCACATTGATATAGCTTGCAAGAAAGTGATGGGGATCACTACAATGTTATATCACGGGAACAAGAAAAGAGTACATGTCGGTAACAAGATCAAACTAGGTGTGGGGATACCAATGATCGATCTCGGACATGTAAAATAGCGTGAGACAAAAGGATTTAGTTATAATGTTAAAGGTTCACACGATCATAAGAAGTCATTGTTGAATGTGTGGGAGTTAGTACGGATCTCCAGGTCCCGCTACTGATTATTGATCGGAGAGGGTTCTCGATCATGTCTATAATATTCGCGAACCGTAGGATGACACACTTAAGGGATACCCACACCATTTGGATCAAATGAAATGCCAGAGAAAGAATATCAAAGCGCTGGAATTATTTCAATGGACACAAGAATTGTTTTGGGTGAAATTACTGAAATTGGTTCTGCATGTGAAATTGAAATATAGTAAGGGTTAATGTGAATGTTTGTTAATTAATGTAATTAACAAAATTTTGAATAAATAAATAAAAGGAGTTTTATTAAATGAGAGATTACATTAAATTTGATGGAAATTTAATAGATTTTGAGTGGGGCATTTGTGTGAGTGGGAGCTCTACTCACATGAATGAGGGAAGAGGTGGGGGCACCACGTTTGCCACCGGCCATGGGAGGGGCTGCCCCCTATAAAAGGCACCCCTCCTCTCACATCTCACTCACACCTCCTCGTGAAGGATCTCCCTCCCCCTCTAGTATTATTTCCCCATGGTCTCAGCTTAGCGAGATACATGTTCCCGGTGGATTTTTCTGGAGAAAGGACTTACTTCTTCCGCTGCATTGCTGGAGCGAGGTCACGGAGGTTGTCGGAGGACCGGACGTGTGTGTGATCACGAATGCTCCGCTAAGTTGCGGTGCTCCCGGACTTCTACTCGATCTTGAGATCGGCAAGCGAATGACTACATCATCCACGAGTCCAATCTTGTAAAGCTTTGTCGTTCTTTAAGGGTATGTATTCTATGGATGTATATCCGCCCATTGATTGTATCTAGATAGATAGATCGTGGTGCTTAGTAGTTCCCATCGTAGAATTTTTTTGTTTTCTATGTTGTGAACCCAACAATGCGAACAAGGCTTCACCGCGTGTGACGAGGTTTAATCTCGTCAATGACCATTGTTATGGACTTGGGTTTTGGAGAAGATGGGGATGCTGGAGATCACGGAATGGTTAGCAAACAAGCAACACGGGACACGAGGTTTACCGAGTTCGGCCCGAGGAAAACCCTACTCACCTTGTCTGCTCTTGATTACTGGCGGAACCGGTGATTACAGTGCTTGAGATGCGATCTGGCGTGGAGGTGTGTATGCGAAAGTATGAGTCGAGATCTAAGTCGTGCCCTCTAGCCTTTATATAGACTCAGGCGGTCCCGAGCAGACCTAGTCGATTCTGAGGTTTTAGGGTTTACCCCTTTAAATTTCCTATCTACTCTAGTCTTGCTCTGCAAGGATCCAAAGGCGTCGTGGGCCTTGACCACCCGAAAGTCTTCATGGGCCGGCGTATATTTGCCATGGGCCTTCCTTGGGCTGGACCGGTATCTTTGAGATCATGTGCGTGAGGTATAACCATGTCAAGAGCCTGGTGATCAGTCGAATCATAGATTCGGCTGAGGACTCTTCAATCCTTCGTGTGAAACTACGTATTTCAATAGTTCATGTGTATGGATTGTTGATGCGTGTGCCTGACTCACCCGACGGATCAGGGTCAGTTAACTGTCTTAGGACGAAACAACACGATCTTCTTCAGGTTCGAGTCCCTCAACTCGAACCTGGAACATATGCTGGCGTAATTTGACTCAAGCCGCGGAGGACTTACATGAGTGGAATTCCAGTGAATTTAATTGATGTACCCAACGCGTCCGTCAGGATTTTTCATCGCGTCTGTTGACACGGATTTACACTAGTAGAGCGCAGTCATGTGCGTTACCAGGCCATCAGATGTTATCTATAGGTCTTATCTTTGCGTAGCAGACACAACATCCGAATTTTTATCACCGCGGAGGTGTTTCGGGTGGCCAAGGAGAAAATGTAGCTCACTTAGTATTTAATTGGGGCAAAGTTGCCGAAAAAATGTTGCATGCCGATCCGCAGTCGAAAAGTTCATAGGGTGCGGCCGGTATCCTATGGGAGTAGCTCGAGTGTCATTAGTCATAGACTCGAGCAGAGACTTTAACTCAGTCGTTGTTTGGCTTCAGGTCCATAGGACACAAATTTTTCGGATGCTTGAAATCCGTCCTCCCTATGGGAGTAGCCCTCGAGTCCGTAGTGGAGTCGCGGACTCGATGTAGGACTCGAAGAAAACAGTTCAGTGTTATATTGTGTTGTTCATTTTTCGGGTGCGCGGCCAGCGCTCCTGATAGGAGTAGCCCCCGAGTAATTAGTCGAATCGTAGATACGAGTGAGTACTCTTAACTTTTGAAGCCGAAGAAATTTTGACTGTTGCCAGTATGGCTTTTGATGACGTCAGTGCTGACGATCGATGACCTCAAGCGTCTGCTGCGCCAGAGATGACTTGACTGAACAAATATGGGTCCCACTTTCTGACATTGAATTGACCGGTCACGTGTGGCGTGGAGATAATTACGGCGTCGCCTCGATTTCCGCGCGTAGTGGACGGCGTGTCAGCGACGGTTCGTTGCGATGCTGACACGTGTATGGCCAGATCCCGCCGTTGGCGCTAGGTCTTCCTGATGGACGGTTGTCGTGCATCGTCTTCGTCTTTATAATCATTGGGGGAAAACATTAGTTTGTTTTCACCGTAGCTATTCTCGTGTCACTGCTTCCTTGTTCTTCTGAGAGTTCTTGCTGCGCCTTGGAATATCCTCGGACATTTCCTTCATCCATCCTACGTTCTCGCCACCGGCGCCTTCATACCGCAATGGGGAAGGCGAAGAAATCTTCTTCTGCAGTTGGTACCAGAGCTGCTGGGGGGCCACCCGTGTCACTGACGATGGATGGCGGCGATCGGAGACGTGGGAGAGTGATCTCTGCAAGCTTCGTGAGCGGGGCTTGATCCCGCAGGATAGGGAGGCCGTCCATCTCCCAGGCAACGAGGTAATCCCCGCCCCCCGTTGGGTTTCGGGTTATGTTCGTTGCCTTTTTCCTTCGTGGCTTCTCCTTCCCAGTCCATGACTTCCTTCGTGGACTACTTTTTATTTATGGCATCCAGCTGCACCATCTTTCCCCCAATTCTCTTCTGCACATTGCTTGTTTCATCACTTTCTGCGAGTGCTGGCTCGATATCGAGCCGCACTTTGGCCTCTTCCGGAAACTCTATTCCGTGAAGAGGCAATCTGGTTCGGATGGTGTTTATCCCATTGGTCAAACCCAATCAACTTTTCTTTTATTTTTCCATGTCCGAATCTGTCCAGTACTAGCGGAGGCGATGGTTTTATATCCGCGACTCCATAGTGGCTGGGCAGGATTTTGGTCTTGCTCCTTTCGACCCTTCGCAAATGATCGAGCCGAAAAGGTCCTGGAAAAACCAGATCTTGGATGGCGAGGTCGCGGAGATAGTCTCTCTCTATCGTCGGGTGGAGGATCTCCAGCTGATTCCTGATAAGGAGGTGAACAGTGTGGATATCATCCGCACCTTCCTGAAACGTCGGGTGCAACCGCTCCAAGCTAGGGCGCACCCGATGTTCCTTTACGCTGGGCGTCGTGACCCAACGAGGGTTTCGGCTGAAGAGTTCTCTAGGGGATATCTCGACGGTGTTCTTCGCCCACTGCTGAAGTTCAAGGCTGGAGAGGATATCCCGGGGAAGTTGCTGACTTCTCCGTTCTCTGCTTCGCGTCCTGTTCCCCAGGTGCAGATCCGGGTCGTGCGCGTAGCGCTTTTTTCGACTGCATTATTTTTTTATTTGTTTGCTAACAAATTTTCTTTTCCTATGCAGGAGTTTATGGTGCAGGGAATGTCGCCACAGCTTCCCGAATTGTTTCCGGCTGCACCAGACAATGAGGTAGTGGATTCCATGTCCGAACTGCCATCGGCGCGGTCTCCGGCTGAAGAGGCCAACAAGTTGAGCGAGGACCACACCCGCAAGCGGACACGGAGCTCCAGCGAGTCTTCGGATGCCTCGACTCCTCCGACTCCTAGGAACCCACTATGCCTTGACCGTCATAATGATGGGCATGGGGGCTCTTCCTCTCCGATTCCTGCCATTCACAATGGGTTGTGGCGCCACTTGGCCGTGGAAGAAGGAAGAGAAGAAGGAAGAGAAGAAAGAGGAGAAGAAGGTCCGGAGGACTCCTCCCGTCTTTGACTTGAGCGAGCTTGACTCGTAAGTTTCATTAGTCTTGTATTGTCTTTTTCGCCTGTCTCCTTTGTACTTGTGCTAATTTGTCATTGTGCAACCACTCTTCCAATGATTCTTCCAGCGATGGTGCTCGGGAGATGATGGGGGAGTCGAAAGTCGTGCTTCCTCCTCCTCAGACGGTGGCCACCTCTGAAGGCGTTTCTCCAGATCCTTCTCCGCAGGAGGTTCGGGTGGTTGCGCCTCAGAAGGCTGTAAGCGGACCTTCGGCATCGCCGTCTAATCATGTAAGTAACTCTACTTCTTGCCACGGGGGGAGCCCCCGAGCCTATTTTTGGGTGATTTTGGGTTTATCTCTTTTGTCCTTACCTAGGGGGAGCCCCCGGGCATATTTTGTCGTTTTCTTTCGAGTCCCGAGGGGAGCCCCCGAGTTTTTTCGTATGTGTGACTGTCTTCTGCTCGTTCTTTTTGGGCGTAGCCCCCGAGCCCTTCTTGTGACTAGTAGTTCTTCTTTCTTCAGCCTTTTGTGCAGGATGCCAATTGACTGGTGCAGCAGCACCTAGCGCTGGAGGCCAACCTCAAACAGCTGCAAGGTACTTCTTATGCCTTGGTCTTTGTTTCTTCTTGTATTCTTGTCTTGTTATCTGACACTTGTTTTGGTTTGATGCATAGGATCACAACGCTTCTCTTCGTGAGATTGATGCTCTCAAAAAGAGCCTCGGTCAATCGGAGAAGAAGGCCGAGGTCGCCGTTGGTGCTAGGGAGCGCCTCGAGCTGGAGTTGGCCCAGTGCCGAGGCGCTGCAGCGGGAGGCTACGGACATGCGAGCAGCTTGCCACATGTGCTGCGCGTGAAAGAGAGGTGGCTGGCAAGCTTATGGCGGCTGCCAAGGCTGTTTCGGGTGAGTATCTTCAACTGCGTCATTTTTTGTTTTCTTGTCTTTCTTTTGTGGTGTTTTCTTCATTCCTCGTATTTATTGTCTCAGATACCGCGGGCATCGAGTTTGACCATGGTGCTCTGGAGCACGGGAGTGCTCTGGATGATGCTACTACAGCGGTCGAAGATCGCTGCAGCACCGTCATCAACTCGCTCGCCAAGGCTAAGGAGGTCCTTGGTCGCTTCTACAAGGAGCTTGTCCCCAAGGGCGCAGCCCTTGATGATGTTGATGCTCTGGCGGAGGCACTGTCAGCCGAAGCACCTGCGGCGTACAAGCACAAGCAGAAAGGCATCGGTGCATCCGTCGGGCTGGCGATGGCCTTGGCAGCTGGAGCGGAGCTGGACCTTCCCCAGGTCACATACCGGATGCCGACGACTACGGATGGGTCTGAGGTAGCCTTCGCTACCTATGCTTTCATTGTAAGTGTTATGGGCGGTGATTGATCTGTGACCGACGATGCAGCCTTCGGCAGAGGGAAGCCAAGGCGAGGCAATCCGTCTCTGAGGCGACTCAGGGTGCCGCGTCGTAGGCGCTGTAGCTGTAGGATAGTTGTAGCTTCTTTTGTTGTAAATATTTAGATGAACAATTTGTGCCACGTGGTGGCTTTTGCTGCACTTAATGAATTTGCTGAGTTGTGTGCTCCTTTATCTGCGTGTTCATGTCCTTGCCTTTCTGTTGATCTAGGGCCCTTCGGGTGGTGATCCCGTGGACACCTCGCCTGCCACGTGGCTGCGGCCATCTTTGGATGATTCGTCGCAGCTTGCGTTTCTTCGAGACCATATTCGCAGTCTCGAAAAAGAATTGCTTGGGATGTGTGGCCATGCCGACTTCTAGAAGTCCAAAGCGGATCGAGGTGCTGCCAGAGAGGAGTACTTTATGGCGGAATTGCTTCGATTATCTAAGAAGCTTCAATGTAAGTTTTTCGAGCTGCTGCTCATTTCTTGGATCTTTCTTGTGCATCTTCTTGTTGTCTTGAGTATCGCAGGTGCTAACCTTGCTCCAAGGGAGGAGAAGGAGCGTGTTGCTGTTCGGGTCAATTGCTTGACTCAACAGGACATGGAAGCCGGCGGGTTCTTCTGGATGGATCGTGACCGTGCCATGGCTTTGGCGACGGTGCAGGATCGCGTTCACAAAGTATCGCGGGTGCTTCGTCAAGTGCAGACTTCACTCGCGTCGGTTCTGCATATGATGTTTCCATTGGATGCTGCACCACCAACCCTTTCAGGTCTTCTATCGAAGTTTCGAAACGTGCATCATGTCAAGGAATTGGTGCGGCATCAACTCGTCGCAGGGGTGAAGGCTGCGCTGTCCCTTGTGAGGCTACATCGCCCTGACGTAGATATGTCTGTTGTTGCGGCTGGGCTGCCTCTTCGGCCGGATGGTGGCGAGTGGGATATGCGTCCACATTATGCGGCTGTAAGGCAGTATGCCGAGTAGGTCGTAGATTTGTTTGAGCAGCGTGCTCAAGTTATTCTTCAGAATAGGTAGTACCTGTAAAAAATGACGAATGTAAAATTGTATGTATTTGTCTGGGCATGTTTCGCCCTTTGTTATGAAGATTTGGTTGTTTTTTGAGCACGTAGTGCTTTGTTCGCATACGTGTCCTTTTCGTTAGCCTGACGTGGTCAGCTACTCAGGTGTACACGTGTTATCCTCAGTCGACGAAATCGTGAGGTGGGAGGATCCCCCGAGTGCGTTTGTAGCATAAGAGTGCGAATAGTAAACGAAAGTTTTTGGGGCGAGACACTTAGCTTTATTTATATCGTAATGGAGGAGGTACATTGTTCGGCTGAGTAGCCTTGGCTGAATAGCCTTATTGAAAGTAAAGAGGAGGGTGGTTAGGGGTAGAATCGTCACAGCTGTGCGACGTTCCATGGATTGGAGTATGCGACTCCAGATTCCACATGCTTGAGGCGATAGGCGCCACCTGGGATGACTTCGGTGACAAGGTAGGGTCCTTCCCATGGTGACTCGAATTTCTTCGGTCGCTCTTGCTTGATCGCAAGGCGAGGTCTCCTTGACGAAGGACCTTGGGGGCGTAACGTCGGTAGTGTTCGGAGACTCTGGTATACTGCGATCGAGCTGCTGCTATGTCTTGCCTCGTCGAGTGTGTCGGCGTCATCAGTGCAAAGAGGATTCGGCTTTTATGGCGGCGACCGGGGGCTGGTGGCGTGCCGGATGGTAGCACGGCTTCGGCTCCGTGCACCATGAAGAATGGTGTGTATAGCTGTTTGGCGTGGTACGCAGGCTCCATAGGACAGAGGGTAGCTCTTTCGTCCAGGATCCGGCGAGTCGCTCGAGTGGGCTCATGAGGCGCTTCTTGATGCCAGCGCCGATTAGGCCGTTGGCCTTTTCTACCTGCCCGCTCGTTTGCGGGTGCGCCACCGAGGCGTATGTGATGTTGATTCCGAGGCCTTCGCAGAAGTCTTGGAATTCTTTGGAGATGAAGTTCGATCCATTGTCGGTGATGATGCTATGCGGTACGCCAAACCTGTAGACAATGGATTCAAAGAACTTGACGACAGTCTTGCCCTTTTGGTTAGTGACCGGCATGGCCTCGATCCACTTGGTGAATTTGTCGACTGTGACCAGGAGGTATACGTGCCTCCCTTTCGAGGATCTTGGCAGTTTGCCAATCATGTCGAGGCCCCATTGAGCAAAAGGATAGGCTAGAGGTATGGGCCTGAGCTCTGACCCGGGTGCGTGTGGTTTGTCGGCGAACCTTTGGCACCCCTTGCATCTTTGGACGATGTCTTTTGCGTCGTTCATGGCCGTAGGCCAGTAGAATCCAGCTCATAGAGCTTTAGCGACAAGGGAGCGGCTGCCTGCGTGGTGGCCGCAGATGCCCTTGTGGATGTCTTGGAGTATGGTTTTCCCTTCACCGATGGTGACACACCTTTGTAGTACACCTGTAATTCTGCGCTTGTACAGCTCTCCATTGATGATGGTGAAAGCTTTTGACCGGCGAGATATGCGCCGGGCATCCGTCGGGTTGTCAGGCAGTTCTCCGTCTATCAAGCTGAGGTAGTGATGCGTGTTTCTTCGAATGCCATGACCTGCATCGGGTTGACCACGGCGACCTCTGTGTCGATTTTCGGTCCTTCGTGACCTTGGTAGCGTGGCTCGAGTGCTGCTCTCTTGGTGATCCCTTGGGAAATTTTTGCTTAATGGATGGCACGCAGATCTGTTCGAGGAACACACCTGGTGGCACCCTTGCGCAGGTGGAGCCGATGTTGGCGAGTCTGTCGGCCTCCTCGTTGATTTCTCTTCGAACGTGCTGAAGCTTGCAGCCGTCGAAGCCTCCTTCGAGTGCGTTGTAGAGTGCGCGGTATGCAATCATGTTTTCAGCGTGTGCGTCGCACTCGTTCATTGTCTGTTGGACAACGAGGTTGGAGTCACCGTAGATGACCAGGCGCGTTGCGCCGCAGATTTTTGCCATCCTCGTGCCGTGGATGAGGGCCTCGTATTCTGCCTCGTTGTTGGAGGCTCGAAACTTCATCCGGAGGACGTACTTCATCTTATCGCCCTGCGGGAAGGTCAGTATGACCCTGGCTCCTGCTCCGGCTTCATGCTTGGAGCCGTCAGTCTGTCGTCCATGATGCGTCATATGCAGGGTGTCTGGCATTGCGGCTCCATCCGGTGTCAGGAATTCGGGAGGACTTGAGACTTGATCGAGTGGTGCTTCTCGTAGATGATGGCAAGAGGTGACAGCTCGATGCCCCACAGGGCCACGCGTCCTGTGGCCTCTGGGTTATTCAGGATGCTGTTTAGGGGTGCCTCATTGACGACCATCACTTGGTGCTCCTGGAAGTAGTGGCTCAACCGACGAGTCATCATGAACACGCCGTAGGCGAGTTTTTGGTAGTGAGGGTACCTCTGTTTTGTTGGCATCAATACCTCGCTGAGGTAGTAAATTGGGCGTTGGACCCCATGGGTCTTGCCTTCTTCGGGTCGCTCGACCACCAGCACGGTGCTGACCACCTGGTGTGTGGCTGCTATGTACAGCAGTAGGGGCTCGCGCTCCTTTGGCGTGACCAAAACGGGCGAGGTGGAGAGCAGTCGCTTGAGATCTTCGAATGCGTCGTCCGCTTCGGGCGTCCACTCGAATTTATCTACCTTGCGTAGCAGCTGGTAGAATGGCAGGGCCTTCTCGCCCATGCGGCTGATGAACCTGCTCAATGCCGCTATTCGCCCTGCGAGCTGCTGGACACCCTTGAGATTCTTCGGCTTCTCCATCGCCATGATGGCCTGGATTTTCTTCGGGTTCGCCTCGATCCCTTGTTGGGAGATGAAGTATCCAAGCAGCCGACCCGATGGGACACCGAAGGCGCACTTTTCGGGATTGAGCTTGATCCTGTAGTGGTCGAGGTTATCAAACGTCTCGCAGAGATCGTCGATGAGCGTTCTTGCCTCCTTGTTTTTGATGACTATGTCGTCGACATAGACTTGGACGTTTCGAACGAACTGGTCCTTCAGGCATGCCTGCATGCATCGCTGGTACGTGGCACCTGCATTCTTTAGCCCTAAGGGCATTGTGTTGTAGCAGAACACTCCGAACGGTGTGATAAACGCCGTTTTCTCTTGATCTTCGACCTTGAGTCCAATCTGGTTGTAGCCTGAGTAGGCGTCGAGGAAGGAGAGTTTCTCGCATCCTGCAGTCGAATCGATGATCTGGTCGATCCGAGGAAGAGGGAAATGGTCCTTTGAGCAGTTCTTGTTCAGCGACGTGACGTCCACGCACATCCGCATGATGTCCATGTCCTTCTTGGGGACCATCACTGTATTTGCGAGCCACTCGCTTTCTTTGATCTTCCTGATGAAGTCTGCAACGAGTAGTCTATTGATTTCCATCCCGATGGCCCGGCGTGGCTCGGGTCTCCGGATGGGTACTTGAGCTTGGTATTGTGATGGCCATCCACCACGCCGAACTCGAGCGCGCCGGAAGTTCGGCTCACGAAGATGACGTCGAGCCATATCTTTCCAGGAGGAATATGCCCTTTCCTGAACGATGTCGTGGAACATTGTGTGGCTATTCCGGTGCACCAGGATCTGCATTTTGCTAGGGTGCTTGCGAACATCGAGTTGATGCGTGCGCCGTCCATGAAGACGCGACTCATCTCGAAACCTCCGATCTGTGCCTCGAGCACCAGGGCAGCATGACCTGGGCGAGGGACCTGGCAAAGGTGACCCGAACGGTTGAACGTGATGCAGGACTCTGATCCGCTGAGGTACTCAGGGATGGCAGGTGGAGCTGTCACGGCCAGGTTGATCTGACGGGTGATTTTCTTCTGCACCCTATTCGTTGGGCGTCCCTTCTGGATCATCAGTGCTCCTTTCGGCGGGGGATACCCGTGCCCAGCGTTGTTCTGTGCTGGTGCGACTGGTTGGTTCGGGGCTCCTACAGGTGGCGGTGGAGGAGCTCCATGCGCTATTTCTCCTGGTGCGGGTGCGTTCCCGAATCCAGGGGGTGGAGCTTGCTGCCTCATCTGAACCATGCTTTCGCTGAGCTTCTGGAACTCATGGCAGTCCTTGAGCATGTGGCTCGCCTTCTTTTTGCCATCCTGCTTGTCGATGTAGAAGTGGATGGTGCATGGACCTGAAAGTTTTTCGTATGCTGAGGGTCCGTTATCGCGATCGCGGCGCTGCCACGACTGTGTTGGTCGTCCTCCATCGCGGAAATTTCCTCCGCGGTATCCTCCGCTGTTACGGTTGGCGTCATTGCGGCGATCGGCGTAGCCGGCCGCGACCATGTCGGGTCCATCGCGATAAATCGTGAGCGCGCGATCTCCCTCTTCTTCTGGCGCTCTGCGTCGGCCGTAGTCGTCCTCTTCCTCCGAGTGCGCCCGGTGGATGAAATCTTCGCCGTCAGCCCACCTGTTGGCGATGTCCATGAGGTGGTCGAGTGTCTTGGGTTTGACGCGCCGAAGTTCCTCCTTGAAGTCCTGGCGCTTGACGCTGTCCTTGAAGGCATCGATGGCCCTCTCTTCGGAGATGTGCGCTGCGGAGTTCTTGGTGTTGGACCAGCATAGTATGTACGAGCGAATGGATTCGCCCGTTCGTTGAGTGCAGGCCTGCAACTCCTCTATTGAGGCGGGCCTCTTGCTGGTGCCTTTGAAGTTTCGGATGAAGCTATAAGCCAGCTCCTTCCAGCTTCGGATGGATCCTGAAGATAGGCTGCTAAGCGGTTAATTGCGCTGTCACTGGTGAAGGCATTGCATGGCGTTTCCTTGTTTCGCGTGCGACAGCCGGATGTGGTGGTTGCTGAGCCACGCCTTTGGGTCTTGTGTGCCTTCGAACTTCGGAGTATCCAAAGGAAGTTTGAAATTTCGCGGCATCCGTGTTCGTCGAACAGATCTGCTGAAGCATCGGGCTCCGCAGAGTTCTCCTTCGTCTTCGTCCATCTCGGATTCAGATGAGCATGCGCGCTTGGCTCGCGCTTTGTCGATTTTGCGCTGTGTGAGCGCGTCTCTGGCGTCATAATCGCGGTTGCGATGGCGTGAGCTCTTGTGCCTTCGGGGAAGGTCATGGTCCTCCTCTTCGGATGAAGGAGTGGGGTTGCGGTCGAACCTGACCGGAGGTTTCTTCTTCGGCTCCGTAGGAGCTTCCTAATGGAGCGCTGCTCCGACGAGTCCAAGTCCGGTAAGTGCGGACTTGTGCATGTCTCTTTTTGGGTCCCCCTCCGGAGGTGGTGGGATGCTAGGTACGCGGTGGCTGCCATGATCGTAGCCTGTGGCATTTTCGGGATGATGTTGCCGTCGGCATCCATCTCCATGAAGGATGCGTGGAGGGTTCGGGTCACCTCACGGCGCTCCTTGGGATCCATGTTCTCCATCCGGGAGCGATGCTTGTTGTCGTGGTTGCCATTCGAGCTGGAGCTGATGCCCATGTCGGAGAGCGCAGCTCGTCGTGCGCTGGACTCCGAGGCTGCTTGCTTGCGTTTGTCAAGCACCTCTTGCATCTTGACCTGCTTCTTGTGCTCCTCGATGAGGAGTAAGTGGTATGCCATCAGCAGGTCCCGTGAGGCGTCTGCAGGCAGGATAGTGTTACCCGCCACGACGGCGCGTGCCTGGGCCCATCCTTCTTTGCAAAGGCGGATGACCTGGCTGGGGTCGTCCCCTTTGGGTGGGGGGGGGGGGCTGGCTTCTTCTGTTCTCAGCGTTTCTGTTCTGCGGGTTAGGTAGCATGTTTGGCGGCGGGTTGGGCACTCGCTGTTCCACGTCACTCTGGATGACTACGGCGCATTGGTAGCGTTCGTAGATTGGTCCACTGGTGCCGCAACTTTCAGATCCGGAACTGTAGGTCCCTTCGTCCGATGGCGGATCACACAGATCGGAGTTGCATTTCTTTGTCGTGAGATTCATCTGTTGATGATGATGTCGAGTACGGTGTGGGGCCCATGAAGCGGGCCTGATCGATGGCAGGGGCACCCGCTCTGGGAGGCGGAGAGTGCCGGTTTGCCCCACCTGGAAGCAGAAGCTCCCGAATAGGATCTCGAGTCTATCGCCTACGGGCTCGAAGTCCTTCATGGTGGCCGGTGAGTGGGCGGTGAAGTCAAAAGCACCGAAGAGGAGGTGACTCTCCGTCGCCGCAGAGTTGTAGATCGCTCGGGTTGGGACCGTCACGATCGCACAATCAGCGTCCCGGTTCCAGACGGCGCCAATTGGCGAGGTTTAATCTCAATGCCCATTGTTATGGACTTGGGTTTTGGAGAAGATGGGGATCTTTGAAGATCGCGGAGCAGTTAGCAAACAAGCAACATGAGACACGAGGTTTACCGAGTTGACCCGGAAAAACCCTACTCAGCTTGCGCTCTTGATTACAGCGGAACCGGTGATTCTGAGTGCATGCGATCTGGCGTGGAGGTGTGTATGCGAAAGTATGAGTCGAGAGATCTAAGTCGTGCCCTCCTAGCCTTTATATAGACTCAGGCAGGTCCCAGGCACAAACCTAGTCGGTTATAGGTTTTAGGGTTTACCCCTTTGAATTTCCTATCTACTCTAGTCTTGCTCTCTAAGGATCTGAAGGCGTCATGGGCATTGACCACCCGAAAGTCTTCATGGGCTGGTGTATATTTGCCGTGGGCCTTCCTCGGGCTGGACCAGGTTGTTGGAATTATGCCCTAGAGGCAATAATAAAGATGTTATTATTATAATTCTTGTTCATGATAAAGTTTATATTGCATGCTAGAATTGTATTAAGCGGAAACTTTAATACTTGTGTGGTTTGTGAACAACACCGTGTCCCTAGTACGCCTCTATGGACTAGATCATTGATCAAAGTGTTGGAGATATGCCCTAGAGGCAATAATAAATGTAGTTATTATTATATCTTTGTGTTTATGATAAATGTTTACATTCATGCTATAATAGTATTAACAAGGAAACATTAATACTTGTATGATTTGTAAACTTAATTTGAAGTCCCTAGTATAGCCTCTATACTTCACTAGCTTGTTGGTTGATTAATGATTGTGGTTTCCCTATCATGAACATTGAGATGTTATCAACAACAAGATCATATCGTTAGGAGAATGATATGGTGGACATACTCCTATAGATAAGCGTAGCATAAAGATCAAGTCATTTCAATAGTTCAATTGCTATATGCTTTCTGATACATAGTAACCTCATTCCTTCGACCATGAGATCATGCATATCACCTTTACCGGATGGATGCTTTGATGACATCAAACACCACACCGTAACTGGGTGGCTATAGAGGTGGCATTGAGTGTTCGGAAAGTATAGGTTGAAACACATGGATCAAGAGTGGGATTTGTCCATCCATATGACGGATAGATATACTTGTAGGGGTTCGTAGCATGGAAAACAAAAATTTTCTATCGCATACAAACAAACAAGCCAAGATCTATCTACTAGATTGTAGCAACGAGTCGATGGAATAACTTACCCTCGAAGATTCCAAAGCGTTTAACGAGGCGGTTCGTGGGTGATGTAGTCGTACTCTTCCGATCTCAAGATCGTGTGATCCTTCGGTATGCGTTCCCAGGCGCTCATGATCGGTCCACCGTTGTACTCGGCGAAGACCTTCCTCTCCCTTGTTCCAGCAGCGGAGGTTGTAGCACTCTCCTCGCGATTCGGCTGGCAGTGGTGCGGAAGTAGAGGAGATCCCGAGGCTTCGCCTTAAGCGGTCGGTATGGTGAAGCTTATGAGAGAGGCTATTAGTGGTCTAGTAATTAGACACACCAATTAGAAGGCTCTAAACCAATTAGAAGGCTCTAAACGTGGCTAAAGCAATTAGAATCTCTAAACCAAAGCGGCTCTAAACCGAGATCTAGAGGTGAAACTTGTGTGTCTCTAGGAGGCCCTGCCTCCTTTTATGGGAGGGGGTCTTGGCCTTGAGGGAGGAGGAGTCCCTCCCCAACTCGGCCTCGGCTGGGCGCCTGGAGGTCCAACTCCTCCTCCGGTTGGTTCAACTCCTCTTGCTTGTTTCCCACAGTTTCTTGTTTTGGCAGTTTGACTTTCAAACTGGACATTTGACTTTTCTGTTTTAGGATTCAATTTAACCCTTTATTTGGGACAGCAAGAACACTTAGTACATGATGCAATCATTCAATAAGTAATGACACATTCATGTACCCCTTCCCCCAGTGCTTGGGACAATCAACCTTCTAGAACATTCCGATGAAAACAAGGAATCATTCCCGAACTCGAAAAGGACTTTCCTTATATGAATCTTATTCTCGGACCATTCCGGATCACCTCGTGATATCCTGGATCCCATCAAGACTCGAACAACATTGGTCTCTTTCTCATAATACCATAACTACTCAAACAACGTCGAATCCTTAAGTGTGTCTCCCTACGGTTCGTGAATTATGCGGACATGATCGAGACACTTCTCGACAATAACCAATAGAGGAATCTAGAAATTCATATGGCTCCCACATATTTCTCGATTACTGCGATCGAATGAACCACTTACATACAATACCAATTTCCTTTGTCTCACGATATGTTACTTATCCGAGGTTATGATCGTCGGTATCTGCATACCTAGTTCAACCTCGTTACCGATAAGTACTCTTTTCTCGTTCGTGATATGTGATCCCTTGTGACCAAGTCACATGCTTGCAAGCCAATTGGATGACATTCCACGGAGGGCCCGAGTATATCTATCCGTCATGTGGATGGACAAATCCACTCTTGATCCATGTGTTTCAACCAATACTTTCCGAACACTTAATGCCACCTTTATAGCCACCCGATTCACGGTGTGGTGTTTGATGTCATCAAAGCATCCATCCGGTAAAGGTGATATGCATGATCTCATGGTCGAAGGAATTAGGTTACTATGTATCAGAAAGCATATAGCAATTGAACTATTGAAATGACTTGATCTTTATGCTACGCTTATCTATAGGAGTATGTCCACCATATCATTCTCCTAACGATATGATCTTGTTGTTGATAACATCTCAATGTTCATGATATAGAAACCACAATCATTAATCAACCAACAAGCTAGTGAAGTATAGAGGCTATACTAGGGACTTCAAATTAAGTTTACAAATCACACAAGTATTAATGGTTTCCTTGTTAATACTATTATAGCATGAATGTAAACATTTATCATAAACACAAAGATATAATAATAACTACATTTATTATTGCCTCTAGGGCATATCTCCAGATCTCCACTTGCACTAGAGTCACCTAATCTAGATTACATGGTAATATACCGAACACCCATGGCGGTTTGGTGTTGGTCATGTTTTGCCCTCGGGAGAGGTTTAGTCAACGGATCCTCCACATTCGGATCTGTGTGTACTTTGCAAATCTTTATATCCCCATCCTGGATATGTTCTCGAATAGCGTGAAAAGCAGCCTTGATATGTGACTTCTTGTGTGACCTTGGTTCTTGCGCATTGGCTATGGCGCCCATGTTATCACGATGAATAGACATTGGGTCCAACGCACTTGGAACCACACCCAGCTCTGTAATGAACTCTTTCATCCATATCGCTTCTTGTGAAGCCTCAAAGCGACCATGTATTCGATTCGTTGAAGATCTACGCCACAACGCTTTGCTTTGCACTCCTCCATTAGCTTCTTTGCACCATTCAAAATAAATACGTGCCGGATTGTGATTTTGAATCATCCGGATCGGTGTTCCAACTAGCATCGGTGTAACCATTAACAACGGTTGTTCATCACCTCCATAAGAAAGAACCATATCCTTAGTTCTTCTCAAGTACTTAAGGATGTTTTTTGACGTGTCCAATGATCCACTCTGGATCACTTTGATATCTGCTAGTTAAACTAACGACATATGCAATGTCGGGTCTAGTACATAGCATATCATACATTAGAGATCCTATGGGTGAGGCATGGAGTCTTACTCATCCTTTCTCTATCTTACTTGATGTCGAACTTTGAGTTTTACTCAAGGTCGATATTGCAACATGGGCAAGAACCCTTTCTTGCTTTCTTCCATTCAAATCTCTTTAGAACTTTGTCCAAATATGTACTCTGTGACAATGATATTTGGCGTTTGATATATCTCTACAAATCTTTATGCCTAATATGTAAGTTGCTTGCCAAGATCCTTCATTGAAAACTATTATTCAAATATTCCTTGACACTATTAAGAAGGTCTACATCATTCCCAATCAACAATATGTCATCCACATACATTATTAAGAATGCTCTGAGCTCCCACTCACTTTCTTGTAAATACAAGCTTCTCCATAAGTTTGTATAAAACCAAAACTTTGATTACCTTATCAAAGCGTTGATTCCAACCGGGATGCCTGCTTCAATCCATAGATGGACCGTTGAAGTTTGCATACCTTGTTAGCATCTTTAGGATCGAAAAAACCTTTGGGTTGCATCATATACAACTCTTCATCAATGTCTCCATTGAGGAAGGCTGTTTTGACATCCATCGCCATATCTCATAATCATAATATGCGTGATTGCTAACATAATCCTCACAGACTTTAGCTTCGCTGGGAGAAAGTCTCATCGTAGTCAACTCCTTGAATTTGTGAAACCCTTTTGCGACAAGTCGAGCTTTATAGACGATAACATTACCATCGACATCTGTTTTCTTGAAAATCCATTTGTTCTCGTGACCTTAGGCCATCCGTAAGTCCACCAAAGTCCATACTTGGTTTTCGTACATGGATCCAATCTCGGTTCATGGCTTCTTGCCATGAATTGGAATCTGGGCTCATCATCGCTTCCTCATATGTCTCTGGGTCATCGGTGTTGTCCACCAACATGACACTCATAGCGGAATCATACCAATGCAGGTGGTACGAGTTCTCGTTGACCTCAGAGCTCTGTAGCAACTTCAGCAAGTTTCATGATCATCATCATTAGCTTCCTCTCTAATTGGTGCAGGCACCACGGGATCCTCTTCGTGGGCTGCGTGACGCTCAATGTCGAGAGAAGGTTCGACAACCTCGTCGAGTTCTACTTTCCTTCCAGTCACTTCTTTCGAGAGAAATTCCTTCTCTAGAAAAGATCCATTCTTAACGAATGTTTTGCCTTGGATCTATGATAGAAGGTATACCCAATAGTTTCCTTGGTATCCTATGAAGGCGCATTTTTCCGCTTTGGGTTCAAGCTTGTCAGTAACTTCTTTACATAGGCTTCATCCCCAAACTTTAAGGAGCGACAATTTAGGTTTCTTCCCAAACCATAATTCATACGGTGTCGTTTAACGGATTTATCGGTGCCCTATTTAAAGTGAATCTGCTGTTTCTAATGCATAACCCCAAAATGATAGCGGTAAATGTAAGTGACATCATAGAGCGAACCATATCTAAGAGAGTTCGATTGACGTTCGGACACACCATTCTGTTGTGGTGTTCCCGGTGTCAATTGTGAAAGTATTCCACTTCTTTAAATGCTCGCCAAACTCGTAACTTAGATATTAACCTCCACGATCGAGCGTAGAAATTTAATCTTCTTGTTACGTTGATTCTCTACCTCACTTTGAAATTCCTTAAACTTCTCGAAAGTTTCGGACTTATGTTTCATGAAATAGATATACCCATATCTACTCAAGTCATCCATGAAGGTAAGAACATAACGATAACCACCGCGCGATGCTACACTCATTGGACCACACACATCGGTATGTATGATTTCCAATAAGTCTGTAGCTCGCTCCATCATACCAGAAATGGAGTCTTAGTCATTTTACCCATCAGACATGCTTCGCATCTATCAAGTGATTCGAAATCAAGTGATTCAAGAAGTCCATCGGAATGGAGATTCTTCATACGCCTCACTCCAATGTGACCAAGACGACAGTGCCACATATAGGTCGAGTTATCGCTCGATTTCAAACGTTTAGCCTCAATGTTATTAATATGTGTATTTACACTATCGAGATTCACTAAGAATAGACCATCTATCAAAGGTGCATGTGCATAAAACATATTACTCATATAAATAGAACAACCATTATTCTCAGATTTAAACAAGTAACGTCTACATAATAAACAAGATCCCGATATAATGTTCATGCTCAAGCACTAAATAACAATTATTTAAGTATAAAACTAATCCGATGGTAGATGAAGGGGTAGCGTGCCGACCGCGATCACATCAACCTTTGATCCGTTTCCCACGCGCATCGTCACCTCGTTCTTCGCTAGCTTCCGTTTGATTCTGCGACTGTTTGAGTTACAAATATGAGCAGCCGAACCGATATCAAATACCGGGCACTACTACGAGTACTAGTGAGATACACATCAATAACATGTATATCAGATATACCTTTATTCTTGATGTTGCCGTTCTTCAAATCCGCCAAGTACTTTGGGCAATTCCGCTTCCAGTGACCTTCTCCCTTGCAGTAAAAGCACTCAGTATTAGGCTTAGGTCCAGCCCTGGTCTTCTTCGTTGGCGTGGTAGCTTTCTTACCACCCTTCTTGAAGTGTCCCTTTTGCTTAGACTTGCCTTTCTTGAACTTGGTGGTCTTATTGACCAACAACACTTGGTGCTCTTTCTTGATCTCCACTTCTGCAGATTTTAACATGGCAAAGAGTTCGCAGCGTCTTGTTCATGTTACGCATGTTGTAGTTCATCACAAAGTTCTTGTAACTTGGTGGTAGTGATTGAGGACACGATAAATCCCCAAAGCATTAGGAATCACTATACCCAAGCTTTGAAGTTTGTTTGCGTGCCGGACATTTTAAGCACATGCTCACCGACGAGCTGCCCTCTTCCATCTTGCGATTAAAGAACTTTTCGGAAGCCTCATAGCTTTCAATTGCCGCATGAGTCTCAAAAATCAATTTGAGATCCTCGACAATATCATATGGGTCTGAATCTTCAAACCTTTTACAAGCTCGATTCTAAACCATACAAGATAGCACACCGAACTATGGAGTACCGATTCTTCCGAGCGAGGTAAACATTCTTTACTTCATCGGAAGCATTATGGCAGTGGGTCACCAAGTGCATCCGAGACATAGGTCAAATTACCATTGTGAGGACAATCCTCAAATTGCGGAACCAATCCATGAAGTTGCTTCCATTGTTTTCAACTTTTCTTTCTCTAGGAACGCATTAAAATTGATGGTAGGGGCTGCCATTGATCTACAACATATTTGCAATAGTTTAGACTAAGTTTATGACAAATTGAGTTCAAATTAATTAATGAAATTAAACTAGGTGAACTCCCACCAAAACAATATCCCTCACATTGTTTTAGTGATCACACGAACCAAATCCACCATATCAACACCGATCATCACGAGTTGACATAGTTTCAATGGCGAACAATCGACATGTTCATCACATCTACTATATGATTCATGCTTTACCTTTCGGTGATCCGTGTTCGAGACCATGTCCGTACATGCTAGGCTCGTCAAGATCAAACCTTAGTTTCGCATGAGCAAATCAAGCTTGCTCACGTTGTATACACTTGCGTAATCTAGCACACCCGATCATCACGTGGTGCTTGAAACAACAAGCTTTAGCAAGCGGTGCTAACTAAGGTGAACACTTTATGATTTGAAATTGATGTGCATGAGGGATCATCTTATAATGCTACCGTCGTCTACTAAGCAATACAAGATGCATAAAGGATTAACATCACATGCAATTCAATATATATGTGATATGATATGGCCTTTCTTGTTTGTGCCTCCGATCTCCATCTTCAAGCACCGAACATGATCTCCATCATCACCGCATTGCATCAAGGTCAATGGCGCTTCTCCATGGTTGTCGTCCACGGCTTCAACTATTACAACTACTTTGAATAGACACGCGGTCTTAACATAAATTAAAGACAACCATATGGCTCCTCGGTTGCCGACTTACAATAAGGAACATTGCATACATCAAATATAATCACAATCATGGCCATATCACATCAGACACCGCAAAACAAAGTTAGACGCCTCTACTTTCTGTGCATATTTTACGTGGTTTGGGGCTTTCAATAAGTGTCGTTCTAACTTACGAACAAGAACCACAACATTGATACTAGCATTTTTGATCACCCGTTGTAAATTGGATCCTAACTATGCTAGGAGAAACAGGCACCCGCAAAGCCACTTATGCAATACAAGTTGCATGTCAAGCGTGGAGCAAGTCTCATGAACGATGTCATGTAAGGTTAGCCCGAGCCGCTTCATCCCAACATACCGCAAGATGCAAAGTACACAAAAAGCAATCTACAATAAAAGCATCAACGCCCACAATGACCATTGTGTTCTACTCGTGCAACAGATCTACATATAGACACGGCTCGATACCCTGTAGGGGTTCGTAGCATGGAAAACAAAATTTTCTATCGCATACAAACAAACAAGCCAAGATCTATCTACTAGATTGTAGCAACGAGTCGATGGAATAACTTACCCTCGAAGATTCCAAAGCGTTTAACGAGGCGGATTCTCGTGGGTGATGTAGTCGTACTCTTCCGATCTCAAGATCGTGTAGACGATCCTTAGGCGCCACGTTAGAAGCTCCCGCAGTCGGTCACACGTTCGATTGACGAAGACCTTCCTCTCCTTGTTCCAGCAGGCGGAGGTTGTAGCACTCTCCTCGCGATTCCGAGACAACCGTGGTACCTAAGTAGAGGGAGATCCATGAGGCTTCGCCAAGCCGCGTAGTATGGTGAAGCTTATGAGAGAGGATATTAGTGGTCTAGTAATTAGACACACCAATTAGAAGGCTCTAAACCAATTAGAAGGCTCTAAACTGGCTAAAGCAATTAGAAGCTCTAAACCAAAACGGCTCTAAACCGGAGATCTAGAGGTGAAACTTGTGTGTCTCTAGGAGGAGCCCGTCCTCCTTTTATGGGAGGGGTCTTGGCGCCAGGGAGGGAGGAGTCCTCCCAACTCGGCCTAGGGCGCCGGCCTGGAGGAGTCCAACTCCTCCTCAAGTTGGTTCCAACTCCTCTTGCTTGTTTCCCACAGTTTCTTGTTTTGGCTTGACTTTCAAATGGACATTTGACTTTTCTGTTTAGGATTCAATTTAATCCTTTATTTGGGACAGCAAGAACACTTAGTACATGATGCAATCATTCAATAAGTAATGACACATTCATGTACCCTTCCCCAGAATGGAAAATCAGAACCTTCTAGAACATTCCCGATGAAAACACTAATCATTCCAACTCAAACGGGACTTTCCTTATATGAATCTTATTCTCCGGACCATTCCGGATCACCTCGTGATATCCGGATCCCATCCGAGACTCAACAACATTCGTCTCTTTCTCATAATACCATAACTACTCAAACAACGTCAATCCTTAAGTGTGTCTCCCACGGTTCGTGAATTATGCGGACATGATCGAGACACTTCTCAACAATAACCAATAGAGGAATCTGGAAATTCATATGGCTCCACATATTTCTACGATTACTTTGCGATCAAATGAACCACTTACATATGATACCAATTTCCTTTGTCTCACGATATGTTACTTATCCGAGGTTATGATCGCTTGTATCTCTGCATACCTAGTTCAACCTCGTTAAATAAGTACTCTTTCTCCCTGATATGTGATCCCTTGTGACCAAGTCACATGCTTGCAAGCCAATTGGATGACATTCCACCGAGAGGGCCTAGAGTATATCTATCCGTCATGTGGATGGACAAATCCCACTCTTGATCCATGTGTTTCAACCAATACTTTCCGAACACTTAATGCCACCTTTATAGCCACCCGCCACGGTGTGGTGTTTGATGTCATCAAAGCATCCATCCGTAAAGGTGATATGCATGATCTCATGGTCGAAGGAATTAGGTTACTATGTATCAGAAAGCATATAGCAATTGAACTATTGAAATGACTTGATCTTTATGCTACGCTTATCTATAGGAGTATGTCCACCATATCATTCTCCTAACGATATGATCTTGTTGTTGATAACATCTCAATGTTCATGATATAGAAACCACAATCATTAATCAACCAACAAGCTAGTGAAGTATAGAGGCTATACTAGGGACTTCAAATTAAGTTTACAAATCACACAAGTATTAATGGTTTCCTTGTTAATACTATTATAGCATGAATGTAAACATTTATCATAAACACAAAGATATAATAATAACTACATTTATTATTGCCTCTAGGGCATATCTCCAACAATACTGGGCCTCTCGGTGGAATGTCATCCAATTAGCTTGCAAGCATGTGACGCTCAAGGGATCACATATCACGGAACGAAAAAGAGTACTTATCGGTAATGAGGTTGAACTAGGTATGCAGAGATACCGACGATCATAACCTCGGATGAGTAAACTATCGTGAGACAAAGGAAATTGGTATCGTATGTAAGTGGTTCATTCGACGCAAAGTAATCGAGAAATATGTGGGACCATGAATTTCCGATTCCTCTATTGGTTATTGTTCTAGAAGTGTCTCGATCATGTCCGCATAATTCACGAACCATGGGAGACACACTTAAGGATTCGACGTTGTTTTGAGTAGTTATGGTATTATGAGAAAGAGACCGAATGTTGTTCGAGTCTCGGATGGGATCCGGATATCACGAGGTGATCCGGAATGGTCGAGAATAAGATTCATATAAGGAAAGTCCGTTTGAGTTCGGGAATGATTCCGTGTTTTATCGAATGTTCTAGAAGGTTCGGATTGTCCGACTCGGGGAGGGTACATGAATGTGTCATTACATATTGAATGATTGCATCATGTACTAAGTGTTCTTGCTGTTCCAAATAAAGGATTAAATTGAATCCTAAAACAGAAAAGTCAAATGGCCGTTTAAAAGTCAAACGGCTAAAACAGAAACTGTGGGAAATAAGCAAGAGGTGGTTGGAACCGACTTGGGGAGGAGTCCTCCAAGCCGCACGCCAACCAAGGCCGACTTGGGGGACTCTCCCTGGCCGCCTCACACCTATAAAAGGAGGGTGGCCTCCTCCTCTGACACACAAGTTCCTATCCTCTAATCTCCGGTTTATAGCCGTTTTGGTTTAGAGCTTCTAATTGCCCTAGCCTTCGGTTTAGAGCCTTCTAATTGGTGTGTCTAATCTCTAGACCACTAATAGCTCTCTCATACTCCACCATACTCGCCTCCGTCTTAAGGCGGCCTCATGATCTCCTCTACTGCAGACCACGCCAGTTGCCTTTGGAATCGCGAGAGTGCTACAACCTCCGTCACTTTGGAACAAGGAGAGGAAGGTCTTCGTCGAAAATCAACATGTGACCGATCATGGAAGCGCCATTAACGCAGCGCCGAAGGATCGCTCACACGATCTTGAGATCGGGAAGAGTACGACTACATCACCCACGAGAATCCGCTCGTTAAACACTTTGGAATCTTCGAGGGTAAGTTATTCCATCGACTCGCTACAATCTAGTAGATAGATCTTGGCTTGTTTGTTTGTATGCGATAGAAATTTTTTGTTTTCCATGCTACGAACCCCTACGGTGGTATTAGAGCCGTGTCTATATGTAGATCTGCTGCAGTAGAACACAATGGTCATTGTGGGCGTTGATGCTTTATTGTCGATTACTTCTTGTGTACTTTGCATCTTGCGGTATGTTGGGATGAAGCGCCCGCTAACCTTACATGACATCGTTCATGAGACTTGCTCCACGCTTGACATGCAACTTGTATTGCATAAGTGGCTTTATGGTGCTGTTTCCTAGCATAGTTAAGATCCAATTTACAACGGGTGATCAACAATGCTAGTATCAATGTTGTGGTTCTTGTTCGTAAGTTAGAACGACACTTATTGAAAGCCCCAAACCACGTAAAATATGCAAAGAAAGTAGAGGCCTAACTTTGTTTTGAGGGTGTGCTGATGTGATATGGCCATGATTGTGATTATATTTGATGTATGCAATGTTCCTTATTGTAAGTTGGCAAATAGGAGCCATATGGTTGTCTTTAATTTATGTTAAGACCAGCGTCTATTCAAAGTAGTTGTAATAGTTGAAGCCGTGGACGACAACCATGGAGAAGCGTCATTGACCTTGATGCAATGCCTGATGATGGAGATCATGTTCGGCTTGAAGATGGAGATCGAAGCACAAAGAAGAAAGGCCATATCATATCACATATTATTGAATTGCATGTGATGTTAATCCTTTATGCATCTTGTATTGCTTAGTAGACGGTAGCATTATAAGATGATCCTCATGCACATGAATTTCAAGTCATAAAGTGTTCACCCTTAGTTAGCACCGCTAAAGCTTGTTGTTTCAAGCACCACGTGATGATCGGGTGTGTTAGATTCTAAGTGTATACAACGTGAGCAAGCCAGTTGCTCATGCGAACTAAGGTTTGATCTTGACGAGCCTAGCATGTGCATATGGTCTCGGAACACGGATCACCGAAAGGTAAAGCATGAATCATATAGTAGATATGATGAACATGACGATTGTTCGCCATTAAAACTATATCAACTCTCGTGATGATCGATGTTGATGTAGTGGATTTGGTTCGTGTGATCACTAAAACAATGTGAG
This sequence comes from Avena longiglumis, assembly GCA_030063025.1. Classification (NCBI taxonomy): domain Eukaryota; kingdom Viridiplantae; phylum Streptophyta; class Magnoliopsida; order Poales; family Poaceae; genus Avena; species Avena longiglumis. Next base: position 123,320,175 of record CP125978.1, read on the forward strand.
GGTTGTTGTTTTGAGTGGGAGTTCACCTAGTTTAATTACTTAATTAATTTGAACTCAATTTGTCATAAACTTAGTCTAAACTATTGCAAATATGTTGTAGATCAATGGCAGCCCCTACCATCAATTTTAATGCTCCTAGAGAAAAAGTTGAAAAACAATGGAAGCAACTTCGGATTGGTTCCGCAATTTGAGGATTGTCCTCACACCGTAATTTGACCTATGTGCTGGATGCACATTGGGTGACCCACCCACTGGTGATGCTCCGATGAAGTAAAGAATGTTTACCTCGCTCGGAAGAATCGATCTCCATAGTTCGATGTGCTATCTTGTATGGTTTGGAATCGGAGCTTGAAAAGGTTTGAGAATTCGACCCATATGATATTGTCGAGGATCTCAAATTGATTTTTGAGACTCATGCGGCAATTGAAAGCTATGAGGCTTCAAAAGTTCTTTAACCGCAAGATGGAAGAGGGCAGCTCAAGTGAGCATGTGCTTAAAATGTCCAGGCACAAACAAACTTCAAAGCTTGGGTATAGTGATTCCTAATGCTTTGGGGATTTATCGTGTCTCCAATCACTACCACCAAGTTACAAGAACTTTGTGATGAACTACAACATGCGTAACATGAACAAGACGTTGCGAACTCTTTGCCATGTTAAAATCTGCAAGTGGAGATCAAGAAAGAGCACCAAGTGTTGTTGGTCAATAAGACCACCAAGTTCAAGAAAGGCAAGTCTAAGCAAAGGACACTTCAAGAAGGGTGGTAAGAAAGCTACCACGCCAACGAAGAAGACCAGGCTGGACCTAAGCCTAATCGAGTGCTTTACCGCAAGGGAGAAGGTCAGAAGCGAATTGCCCAAAGTACTTGGCGGATTTGAAGAACGGCAACATCAAGAAGAAAGGTATATCGATATACATGTTATTGATGTGTATCTCACTAGTACTCGTAGTAGTGCCAGGTATTTGATAATCTTGGTTGTTGCTCATATTTGTAACTCAAACAGTCTTTGCGAATAAACAAGCTAGTGAAGAACGAGGTGACGGCGCGTGGAACGGATCAAAGGTTGATGTGATCGCTATCGCACGCTACCCTTCATCTACCATCGGATTAGTTTTATACTTAATAATTGTTATTTAGTGCGTGTTGAGCATGAACATTATATCGGGATCTTGTTTATTGCGAGACGGTTACTTGTTTAAGTCGAGAATAATGGTTGTTCGATTTATATGAGTAATATGTTTTATGCACATGCACCTTTGATAGATGGTCTATTCTTATTGAATCTTGATAGTGGAAATACACATATCAACAACATTGAGGCTAAACGTTTGAAATCAGCGATAATTCGACCTATATGTGGCATCGCTGCCTTGGTCACATTGAGTGAAGCGTATGAAGAAACTCCATTCCGATGGACTTCTTGAATCACTTGAAAGATGCGGCATGTCCGATGGGAAAATGACTAAGACTCCATTTTCGGTATGATGGAGCGAGCTACGGACTTATTGGAAATCATACATACCGATGTGTGGACCAATGAGTGTAGCATCGCTGATGGTTATCGTTATGTTCTTACCTTCACGGATGACTTGAGTAGATATGGGTATATATATTTCATGAAACATAACCGAAACTTTCGAGAAGTTTAAGGAGTTTCAAAGTGAGGTAGAGAATCAACGTAACAAGAAGATTAAATTTCTACGTTCGATCGTGGAGGTGAATATCTAAGTTACGAGTTTGGCGAGCATTTGAAGAAATGCGAATACTTTCTCGATTGACACCGCCGAACACCACAACAGAATGGTGTGTCCGAACGTCAGAATAGAACTCTCTTAGATATGGTTCGTTATGATGTCACTTACAGATTTACGCTATCATTTTGGGGTTATGCATTAGAAACAAGCATTCACTTTAAATAGGGCACCGTCTAAATCCTTTGAACGACATCGTGAATTATGGTTTGGGAAGAAACCTAGATTGTCGTTCCTTAAAGTTTGGGGATGCGGGTATGTAAAGAAGTTACATGGACAAGCTTGAACCCAAAGCGGAAAAATGCCTTCATAGGATACCCGAAGGAAACTATTGGGTATACCTTCTATCATAGATCCGAAGGCAAAATCTTCGTTAAGAATGGATCCTTTCTAGAAGGAATTTCTCTCGAAGAAGTGACTGAAGGAAAGTAGAACTCGACGAGGTCGAACCTTCTCTTGAAATTGCAGTAGCGCAGACCTAAGAAGTTCTGTGGTGCCTGCACCAATAGAGAGGAAGCTAATGATGGTGATCATGAAACTTCGGAAGTTGCTCTGAGCCTCGGAGGTCAACGAACTCGTACCACTCAGTTGGTATGATCCTGTTATGAGTGTCATGTTGGTGGACAACACCGATGACCCCGAGACATATGAGGAAGCGATGATGAGCCCAGATTCCAATAAATGGCAAGAAGCCATGAAATCCGAGATTGGATCCATGTACGAAAACCAAGTATGGACTTTGGTGGACTTACCGGATGGCAAGGTCATCGAGAACAAATGGATTTTCAAGAAGAAAACAGATCTTGATGGTAATGTTATCTATAAAGCTCGACTTGTCGCAAAAAGGGTTTCGACAAATTCAAGGAGTTGACTACGATGAGACTTTCTCACCAAGAGCGAAGGTAAAGTCTGTGAGGATTATGTTAGCAATCACGCATATTATGATTATGAGATATGGCGATGGATGTCAAAACAGATTCCTCAATGGAGATATTGATGAAGAGTTGTATATGATACAACCCAAAGGTTTTGTCGATCCTAAAGATGCTAACAAGGTATGCAAACTTCAATAGTCCATCTATGGGTTGAAGCAAGCATCAAGTTGGAATCAACGCTTTGATAAGGTGATCAAAGTTTTGGTTTATACAAACTTATGGAGAAGCTTGTATTTACAAGAAAGTGAGTGGGAGCTCAGAGCATTCTTAATACTATATGTGGATGACATATTGTTGATTGGGAATGATGTAGACCTTCTTAATAGTGTCATGGAATATTTGAATAATAGTTTTCATGAAGGATCTTGGCGAGCTTACATATTAGGCATAAATATTTATAGAGATAGATCGAAACACCAAATATCATTGTCACAGAGTACATATTTGGACAAAGTTCTAAAGAGGTTTGGAATGGAAGAAAGCAAAGGGTTCTTGCCCATGTTGCTTACGACCTTGAGTAAAACTCAAAGTCCGACATCGGAAGATAGAGAAAGGATGAATAAGACTCCCTATGCCTCAGCCATAGGATCTCTAATGTATGCCATGCTATGTACTAGACCCGACATTGCATATCTTGCCGTTAGTTTAACTAGCAGATATCAAAGTGATCCAGAGTGGATCATTGGACAATGATCAAAAACATCCTTAAGTACTTGAGAAGAACTAAGGATATGGTTCTTTCTTATGGAGGTGATGAACACTCGTTGTTAATGGTTACACCGATGCTAGTTGGAACACCGATCCGGATGATTCTAAATCACAACCGATGATTTATTTTGAATGGTGCAGATTAGCTGGAGGAGTGCAAAGCAAAGTTGTGGCGAGATCTTCAACTGAATCGGAATACATGGCTGCTTTGGAGGCTTCACAAGAAGCGATATGGATGAAAGAGTTCATTACAGAGCTGGGTGTGGTTCCTAGTGCGCTGGACCCAATGTCTATCTACTGTGATAACATGGGCGCCATAGCCAATGCGCAAGAACCAAGGTCACAAGAAGCTGAAGCATATCAAGCTGCGTTTTCATGCTATTCGAGAACATATCCAGGATGGGGATATAAAGATTTGCAAAGTACACACAGATCTGAATGTGGCGGATCCGTTGACTAAACCTCTCCCGAGGGCAAAACATGACCAACACCAAACTGCCATGGGTGTTCGGTATATTACCATGTAATCTAGATTAGATGACTCTAGTGCAAGTGGGAGACTGTTGGAGATATGCCCTAGAGGCAATAATAAATGTAGTTATTATTATATCTTTGTGTTTATGATAAATGTTTACATTCATGCTATAATAGTATTAACAAGGAAACATTAATACTTGTATGATTTGTAAACTTAATTTGAAGTCCCTAGTATAGCCTCTATACTTCACTAGCTTGTTGGTTGATTAATGATTGTGGTTTCCCTATCATGAACATTGAGATGTTATCAACAACAAGATCATATCGTTAGGAGAATGATATGGTGGACATACTCCTATAGATAAGCGTAGCATAAAGATCAAGTCATTTCAATAGTTCAATTGCTATATGCTTTCTGATACATAGTAACCTAATTCCTTCGACCATGAGATCATGCATATCACCTTTACCGGATGGATGCTTTGATGACATCAAACACCACACCGTAACTGGGTGGCTATAAAGGTGGCATTGAGTGTTCGGAAAGTATTGGTTGAAACACATGGATCAAGAGTGGGATTTGTCCATCCATATGACGGATAGATATACTCTGGGCCCTCTCGGTGGAATGTCATCCAATTAGCTTGCAAGCATGTGACCTGCTCACAAGGGATCACATATCACGAACGAGAAAAGGGTACTTATCGGTCGAGGTTGAACTAGGTATGCGGAGATACCGACGATCATAACCTCGGATGAGTAAACTATCATGAGACAAAGGAAATTGGTATCGTATGTAAGTGGTTCATTTGATCGCAAAATCGTAGAAATATGTGGAGCCATATGAATTTCCAGATTCCTCTATTGGTTATTGTTAGGAGAAGTGTCTCGATCATGTCCGCATAATTCACGAACCGTAGGGAGACACACTTAAGGATTGACGTTGTTTGAGTAGTTATGGTATTATGAGAAAGAGACCGAATGTTGTTGAGTCTCGGATGGGATCCGGATATCACGAGGTGATCCTAATGGTCCGGAGAATAAGATTCATATAAGGAAAGTCCCGTTTCGGAGTTCGGGAATGATTCCGTGTTTTATCGGGAATGTTCTAGAAGGTTCCAATTGTCAAGACTTTTCGGGGAGGTACATGAATGTGTCATTACATATTGAATGATTGCATCATGTACTAAGTGTTCTTGCTGTTCCAAATAAAGGATTAAATTGAATCCTAAAACAGAAAAGTCAAATGGCGGTTTAAAAGTCAAGCGGCTAAAAGCAGAAGCTGGGAAACAAGCAAGAGGTGGTTGGAACCGACTTGGGAGGAGTCCCTCAAGCCCAGCGCCAACCAAGGCCGACTTGGGAGGGACTCCTCCCTTGGCCGCCCCTCCCACCTATAAACGGAGGCAGGGCCTCCTCCTCTAGACACACAAGTTCCTATCCTCTAATCTCCGGTTTAGAGCCGTTTTGGTTTAGAGCTTCTAATTGCCCTAGCCTTCGGTTTAGAACCTTCTAATTGGTGTGTCTAATCTCTAGACCACTAATAGCTCTCTCTCATACTCCACCATACTCGCTCCGGCAAGGAAGCCTGGGATCTCCCTCTACTTAGGTACCACGCCGTTGTCTTTGCGGAATCGCGAGAAGTGCTACAACCTCCATTTCTTTGGAACAAGGAGAGGAAGGTCTTCGTCCAGAGCGATGTGACCAACTGTGAAGCGCTGCCGGAACGCAGCACCGGAAGGATCGTCTACACGATCTTGAGATCGGGAAGAGTACGACTACATCACCCACGAGAATCCGCTCTCGTTAAACACTTTGGAATCTTCGAGGGTAAGTTATTCCATCGACTCGTTGCTACAATCTAGTAGTTAGTTCTTGGCTTGTTTGTTTGTATGCGATAGAAATTTTTTTCCCATGCTAAGAACCCCTACACAATGATGGTTAAGGTTTCCTAACCATAGACATGAGTTGTCAATTGATAATGAGATCATATCATTGGAGAATGATATGATGGACAGACCCAAACTAAGCGAAGCAATTAGATCGTATCATCGTGTTCATCTTTGCAAAGCTTTTCCTATGTCAAATATTGTATTCCTTAGACCATGAGATAATACAACTCCCTGGTATCGGAAGAAAGCTTTGAGGTCATCAAACGTCATCCTATGAGAGGGTGATCATAAAGGTGTCTCTCAGGTGATCGGAAAGTATCTATTGGGTTGTATGTATCGAGATGGGATTTGTCCCTCCCAAGTCGGGAGAGATATACTTTGGGCCCACTCGGTGTCGATATCAACACGCTTGCAAGCATGTGGTTAAGGAGTTAATCACAAAGTGATATCGGATTACGGAGCAGTAAAGTACTTGCGTGAGCGAGATTGAACTAGGTATGGCGGTGCAGCGATCAAATCTCGAACAAGTAAAATATCGCGAGACAAAGGGAATATATATATGGGATTGATTGAATCCTGGCATCGTGGTTCATACGATATGATCATCGATGAATGTGTGAGTCAATATGGGTGCCTGCACCCGTTGTTGATTAGTGATAGAAGATCATGTCCGCATATTCTCGAACCCGCAGGTCACACACTTAACGTGTCTCGGCTAGGATAGATTGGATAATTGGTTTATGATTTTTGTTGGTCTCGGATGGGATCCGGGACATCACGAGAGGTTCGAGTGGTCGGAGAATAAGATTCATATAAAGGTGCAGTTTTTGGAGTTGAATTGTTCCGGGTTAATCGGTATTGTACTGAAGCTAGAACCTTCGGAAGGGACCAACGTGGCCCCACCCGGGAGGGCATGGGCCTATGAGGGTGTCCTGTCGCATTGGGCCAGGGCACAAGGCCCCATAGGGCCCAGCCGATCCTATAGGGTTTAAATCGTTTAAACTAGGGATAGAATTTCTAGAAGGAGGAGAGTCCTTGCCCCTCCTCCCTCCCTTGGCCATGCCCAAGGCTTGGAGGAGGGCAGGGCTGGCGCCCCCTCTATAAATAGAGGGCTGGTGCGCCCCTCCCCCTACACCTTGCCTCCAATCCTAGTTGCCTTGCTACCCTCCTCTCTCCCTCCGGACTGTTTGTAGGCGAAGCCCTGCTGCAGAAACTCTCCACCATATACACCACGCCGTCGTGTTGTAGATCCCATCTATCTCTCCACCATACTTGCTGGTCCGAGGAAGGAGGAGATGTCGAGGTGCTTCACGTGTGAATCTCACGGAGGCACCGCCACTTGTGGTGCTAGATCGGATCGGATCGCGAGGAGGAGAAGCGAGTACGACTACATCACCCACGTTCCGACGAACGTTCCGTTGTGCGAATCTTCAAGGGTATGAAGATCTAATCCAATCTCTCTCGTTGATTGCATCTCCTAGATTAGATCTTGGTTTTCCCTCTATTCGCATCCGTAGAAAATTTTGATTTACTATTCCGCGAAACCCTTCAGTGGTATCAGGGCTAGATCTATGCGTAGATGTGTTTCACGAGTAGAACGCAACATGGTTGTTGCGGGCGTTGATGTTTTCTGTTGCAAGCCTCTTGTTTGTGTTCTTCTTATGACGCGGGATAGTGAGATTTAAGCGGTCCAGGCCAACCTTACGCGACGTCGTTCGCGAGACCGGCTCTGCACTTGACGTGTGGATTGTTCCACACATGCGGCTGGTGGATGTCAGTTTCTCTCACCATAGTTGTCATGGGATTAACACCGGAGTTTGGCAACCATAATATCACCGTTGTGGCTTTCCGTAGGTAAGAATCGTTCTTAGCATCTACTCCCATAAGCCACCTAAAACATGCAACAACAAAGTAGAGGCGTCTAACTTGTTTTTTGCGAGTGTTCTGTGATATGGTATGGCACAAGATGTGATGTGTATATTGTATGCGATGATCATGTTTTGTAATGTTTCACGACTTGCATGTCAATGAGTACACAACCGACAGGAGCCATATGGTTGTCTTTATAATTGTGTATGACCTGCGAGTCAACTTCTTATACGCCATGTAATAGCTTTACTTTATCACTAAGTAGTTAGCAATAGTTGTAGGTGCTATTCGTGGTGGGGGCAATCATGGTGGAGTGATGGAGATCATGCCGAATGCACAAGATGGAGATCATTCTTGAAGATTGGCTATACCATGTCACATAAAGTTATATGCATGTGATGTTTATCCTTTTATGTATCTTATTATGCTTAGATCGCGACGGTAGCATTATAAGATGATTCCTCATAAAGATCAAGATAAAACTGTTCTCCCCAAGTATGCACCGTTCAGTTAAGTCGTGTCCAAGAATCATGTGATGATCGGGTGCTATAGACTCTCGCTCACATACAACGGGTGCAAGCCGGTTTTGCACACGCGGAAATACTTGGGTCTAGCTTGACGAGCCTAGCATGTACGGACATGGCCTCGGAACACAAGAACCTAAAGGTTAAGCATGAGTCATATGAATGATATGATCGACACTTTGTTGTCCACCATTGAAACCACATCTCTTCTCGTGATGATCGGATTAGGTGTGGTGAATTTGGATCGTGTTCACTAAACAGCTTGAGGGATGTTGAATTTAGTGGGAGTTCATCTAGTAATTTGATTAAGTTGAACTATTTATCATGAACATAGTCTAAATTGTACTTTCAAATCATAGATCACATGGCCAAGTCCAACTTCAACTTCAACGTTTTTGCTGAGAAGAAAAGCTTAGAAACAATGGGTCTAACTTCACCAATTGGTTCGCAATCTAAGAATCATTACATGCGGCGGACAAAGGACTATGTCCTTGGGAAAGCGTTAGGTGACCCCCTTTAACTTCTGGTGATGAGAAAGCATCTATCGATCGGCAAAGATGATTATGGTGTGATTAAGAGCACCATGTTGTTTGCTATGGAACCAGAACTTCAAAATCGTTTTGAAACCTATCCCGGGCCCTTTGAGATTCTCGAGGAGCTGAAAACCAATGTTTTAGACTCAAGCCCGTTCTGAGAGATATGAGATCTCTGAGAAGTTCTTTTAACTGCAAGATGGAGGAAGGGAGTTCCGTTAGTGGGCACGCCATAAAGATGTCGGGCTACACTCAACGCCTTGAGCAACTGGAATGCATGATTCCATAGGAGCTCAAGATTGACAGAGTTCTGCAATCACTCCCTCCCAGCTACAAAAGTTTTGTAGTGACTCACAATCAGATTGGTTCCACTGATACGATCACCGAGCTCTTCGCAGTCAAGGCCGGAAGTGGACATCAAAAGGATAATCATGTGTTGATGGTCAACAAACCCTCCTTTAAGAAAGGTAAGGGTGCAAAGAAGTCCTTCAAGAAGGGCGGCGCAATGCCCTCGCCGGAAGAAGCTCAAGTCTGGTCCTAAGCGGACAGGTGCTTCTATTGCAAGGACAAGGGTCCTTTGGGCGCATCGTCCAAGTACTTAGCGGACAAGAAGGCTGGCACCATCAAAGGTATATTTGATATACATGTTATTGATTTTTCCTTACTAGCCCTCGTTGTAGTGCAGTATTTGATCTGGTTCGGTTGCTAATATTTGTAACTCGAAGCAGAGCTACGGAATGAGCGGCTTGCGAGGGATGAGGTGACGATCTTGCGTTGGCAACGGATCAAGAGTTGATGTGATGGCCGTCGGCTCTCCTTACTTTTACCTTGATTAGTTTTAAACCTTAATAAATGTTATTATGTACTGCTGAGCATGAACATTATTTCCGGATCGTGTTTATTTCAAGACGGTTATTCATTTAAATCGGAGAATAATGGTTGTTCTATTTATATGAGTAACATATTTTATGGTCATGCACCTCTTGTGAATGGTTTATTTCTTATAAATCTCGAAAGGGATGAAACACACATCCATAACATTGAGGCTAAGAGATGCAAAGTAGATAGTGATAATACTACTTATTTGTGGCAATCGTCTAGGTCATATTGGTGTAAAGCGCATGAAGAAACTCCATTCGATGGACTTTTGGAGTCTCTTGATTTTGAATCATTTGACACATGCGAACCATGCCTCATGGGCAAGATGATCAAAACCCGTTCTCGGTATGATGGAGCGAGCAATGACTTGTTGGAAATCATACATACCGATGTATGCGGACCAATGAGTGTTTCGGCGTGGTGGATATCGCTATTTCCTCACTTTTACCGATGACTTAAGTAGATATGGGTATATCTATTTAATGAAACATAAATCTGAAACATTTGAAAAGTTCAAGGAATTTCGAATGAAGTGGAGAACCATCGTAATGAGAAGATTAAGTTTCTGATCCGATCGTGGAGGTGAATATTTGAGTTATGATTTTCTCACGCATCTTAAAGCAAGTGGAATCGTTTCACAACTCACATACGGAACACCACAGTAGCAATGGTGTGTCGAGCGTCGAATCGAACCCTATTAGATATGGTCCGATCAATGATGTCTCTTCTTGATTTGCGTTATCATTTTGGGGTTATGCATTAGAAACCGCTGCATTCACTTTAAATAGGGCTCCATCTAAATCCGTTGAGACGACACCGTATGAACTGTGGTTTGGTGCTAAACCTAGGTTGTCGTTTCTTAAAGTTTGGGGATGCGGCTTCGTCAAGAAGTTGATGCTTGGGACAAGCTCGAACCCAAAGCGAGAAATGCCTTCATAGGATACCCTAAGGAAACTATTGGGTATACCTTCTATCACGAGAGCCGAAGGCAAAGTGTTTGTCATGAAACGGTTCCTTTCTTGAGAAGGAGTTTCTCTCGAAAGAAGTGAGTGGGAGGAAAGTAGAGCATGACGAGGTTATTGAACCTTCTCTTGAATTGGAGAGTAGCGCAGCACCTGAAATTGTTCTAGTGCCGCCTGCACCAACAATAGAGGAACCTATTGACAAGGATCATGAAGCTTCAGACGATGCTACTACTGAATGTCGCAGGTCGACAAGGTCGCGTGCCCCTCCTGAGTGGTACGGAAACCCTGTCTTGACTGTCTTGTTAGTAGAAGACAGTGAACCTACGAACTATGAGGAAGCTATGATGAGCCCAGACTCTGAGAAATGGCTAGAAGCCATGAAATCCGAATTGGGATCCATGAGAGAAAACCAAGTATGGACTTTGGTGGACCCTCCTAGCGACCGAAAGGCCGTTGAGTGCAAATGGATCTTCAAGAAGAAAACGGACGCAGATGGTAATGTTACCGTCTATAAAGCACGGCTTGTCGCAAAAGGTTTTCGACAAGTTCAAGGTGTTGACTGCGATGAGACTTTCTCTCCCGTAGCGATGTTTAAGTCCATTCGGATTTTATTAGCAATTGCTGCGTTTCATGATTATGAAATATGGCGGATGGATGTCAAGATCGCTTTCCTCAATGGAAACATTGATGAAGAGTTGTATATGATGCAACCCGAAGGTTTTATCGATCCTAAGGATGCTTGATAAAGTGTGCAAACTTGAGATTCCATTTATGGATCAAGCAAGCATCTCGGAGTTGGAACCTTCGTTTTGATCAAGTGATCAAGAGCTTTGGATTTGTTCCAAATTGCTCTGAGCTTGCATCTACAAGAAAGTGAGTGGGAGCTCGGTGGCGTTTACGGTACTATATGTGGATGACATATTGATTATTGGAAATGACATCAACATGCTTAACGATGTGAAGAGTTATTTGAACAAGTGTTTTTCAATGAAAGACCTAGGTGAAGCTGCTTATATATTGGGCATCAAAATCTATAGAGATAGACAAAGGCGCTGATAGCTTTAAGCTAGAGTACATACCTAGACAAAGTTACGAAAAGGTTCGAGAATGGATAAGGCAAAGAAAGGTTCGGTGCCTATGTTGCGGGTAATATATTGAGCAAGGCTCGTGTCCTACTGATGAAATGATAGGGAAGCTATGAGCAAAGTGCCTTATGCCTCGGCCATAGGTTCCATCATGTATGCCATCTTGTGTACTAGACGGATGTGTCCAATGCTCTTAGTTTGACGAGCGGATATCAAAGTGATCCGAGTGGAACCTTTGGACAGCCGTGAAGAACATCCTAAAGTACCTAAATAGAACTAAAGAAATGTTCTTAGTCTATGGAGGTGATGAACAACTCGTCGTAAAGGTTACGTCGACGCTAGTTTAATCGACAAGGATGATTCCAAATCTCGGACAAGATCGTTTATATTTTGAATGGAGGGCGTGGTGGAGAAGGCGCAAGCAAAGCGTGATCGCGGGATCTATAGTGGAAGCGGAATACATGGTCTGCCGCAGCGTCAAGTGAAGGAATTTGGATCAGAAACTTCATCACTGAGCTTGGCGTGGTTCCAAGTGCATTGGACCCACTGGAGATATTGTGTGACAACACTGGCGCCATAGCACTTGCTAAGGAACCAAGATATCATCCAAAGACCAAGCATATCAACCGCAAGTTTCATATAATCCAAGATTATATTGTAGATGGAGATATGAAGATTAGCAAAGTACATATAGATCTGAATGTCGCAGATCCATTGACTAAACATCTTCCACGTGTAAAACATGATCTGCACCTCAGTGCCATGGGTGTGAGATTGTTGCCAAATGTAAACTAGATTATTGACTCTAGTGCAAGTGGGAGACTGTTGGAATTATGCCCTAGAGGCAATAATAAAGATGTTATTATTATAATTCTTGTTCATGATAAAGTTTATATTCCATGCTAGAATTGTATTAAGCGGAAACTTTAATACTTGTGTGGTTTGTGAACACCACCGTGTCCCTAGTACGCCTCTATGGACTAGATCATTGATCAATGATGGTTAAGGTTTCCTAACCATAGACATGAGTTGTCAATTGATAATGAGATCATATCATTGGAGAATGATATGATGGACAGACCCAAACTAAGCGAAGCAATTAGATCGTATCATCATGTTCATCTTTGCGAAGCTTTTCCTATGTCAAATATTGTATTCCTTAGACCATGAGATAATACAACTCCCTGGTATCGGAAGAAAGCTTTGAGGTCATCAAACGTCATCCTATGAGAGGGTGATCATAAAGGTGTCTCTCAGGTGATCGGAAAGTATCATTGGGTTGTATGTATCGAGATGGGATTTGTCCCTCCCAAGTCGGAGAGATATACTTGGGCCCACTCGTGTCGATATCAACACCGCTTGCAAGCATGTGGTTAAGGAGTTAATCACAAAGTGATATCGGATTACGAGCAGTAAAGTACTTCGTGAGCGAGATTGAACTAGGTATGACGGCATCAGCGATCAAATCTCGGGCAAGTAAAATCGCGAGACAAAGGGAATATATATATGGGATTGATTGAATCACGGCATCGTGGTTCATTCGATATGATCATCGATGAATGTGTGGGAGTCAATATGGGTGCCTGCACTTGTTGATTATTGATAGAAGATCATGTCTGCATATTCTCGAACCCGAGGTCACACATAACGTGTCTCGGCTAGGATAGATTGGATAATTGGTTTTGAGTTTTTGTTGGTCTCGGATGGGATCCGGGACATCATGAGAGGTTAGGAGTGGTCCGAGAATAAGATTCATATAAGGCGGTGCAGTTTTGGAGTTCGAATTGTTAAGGTTAATCGGTATTGTACGAAGCTTCTAGAACCTTCGGAAGGGGACCAACGTGGCCCCACCTTCGGGAGGGCATGGGCCTATGAGGGAGTGTCCTGGCGCATTGGGCCAGGGGCAAGGCCCCATAGGGCCCAGCCGATCCTATAGGGTTTAAATCGTTTAAACTAGGGATAGAATTTCTAGAAGGAGGAGTCCTTGCCCCCATCCTCCTCCTTGGCCGCCCAAGGCTTGGAGGAGGGTCAAGGGCTGGCCCCCCTCTATAAATAGAGGGTGCGCCTCCCCTACACCTTGCCTCCAATCCTAGTTGCCTTGCTACCTCCTCTCACCCTCCCATTGCTTGTGGCGAAGCCTGCTGTAAACTCTCCACCATATACCACGCCGTGTTGTAGATCCCATTTATCTCTCCACCATACTTGCTGGTCCGAGGAAGGAGGCGTCGAGGTCTTTGCGTGTGCATCTCACGGAGGCACCGCCACTTGTGGTGCTAGATCGGATCGGATCGCGAGGAGGAAGCGAGTACGACTACATCACCCACGTTAAATGAGCGTTCAACAGGCGAATCTTCAAGGGTATGAAGATCTAATCCAATCTCTCTCGTTGATTGCATCTCCTAGATTAGATCTTGGCTTTCCCTCTATTCGCATCCGTAGAAAATTTTGATTTACTATGCCGCGAAACCCTTCACAGGTATGCGGAGATCATGTGCCCGCGGGGTATAACCATGTCAGCGTGCGCCGTTGCGCTGCGGAGATTCCAATCCAGGGATCTACTTTCGCACACCCAGCGGGATCGGGGAGCCAAAGGTCATCATCGTAAACTGTATGTGTACGAAACCACGAGGGGCCACACTTGGGGCACCTTGGATGTCGTGAGTCGAACGTCTACATGATGATGGAGCAAGGGGTGACCTGCGAGGAGCTTCGCGACCTTGAGGTCAACTACAAGCACAACTACTTCAACCACATTCCCCTTGGAACGTTTACCGCTTTCAGACTACAAGGGTATGTATCCAAAATCTTCGGTCGTTACTGCATTACTAATAGATAGATCTTGGGGATTAAGGCGATCCAACGTAGGATTTTTTTTGTTTTCTGCACCGAAACCCCGACAATTATTTCTACCCTTTATTCTTTTATGGTTGTTTAGCTTGTATAATTGCTTGCTTGTCATACAAGGAATTTCACTTAGTTGCATATTTAGAAAAAATACCTTCGCGTCAATCCTAAATTGATTCACCCCCTCTATTTTTTCGTACCGATCCTTTGAGCCTTCTTCATTTCCTCTATCAAAGAAGAGTGTTATTAAAGTTTCATTCATCCCTGGAGTAACCTTGCATTTTACCTTAGTTAAGAGGGCTCGATTTGGATCACTAGTATACCATGTGAATAAACCACTAAAACCCACTTATATGGTTTGCTAGATCAACATTCCCTTCTATAATACATCCATTGTCATTCACAAGGCTTCTAATCAAATTTCGATTTTCTCTTCGAAGCAAAGTGATGAAAAAGCTAGTGTTTATGTCACCATGTCGGAGCCAATTTTCACGTCCTCGTTGTAACCACGACACCTCTTCATGTTCAAATAAATTTTCTAGAAGTGACAAGATCTCCTGTTGATGGTCAAGTGTCTCATCACTCATTGTCCGTCGCCTAAACTCTTCCAATTCAGCCTTTAGTTTATTAATCCTATTCTTTGGTCCCTTAAGAACCTTCTTATCCCACTCATGCAAATCTGAGTGCGTATCAGGCAAAGTACCAAATAGGTGTTGATTATTTTCCTTTGCTCTCTCCCATGTCCACCTAATAATTTCATCAATTGATGGCTCACTGATCCATCTAGATTCAAATCATTTACAAGAGTTCATGCTTGGTGATTCTACCCCACCATAATATTCCATGTCCACTAACACCGGTCTATGGTCGTATTTGGATATTCTTGCATTGATAGAAGATGAATAAGGGGATATATCATATCACTCTCTATTGCAAATTGAGCAGTCCAATCTCTCACTAACCCTCCCTCCCTGCCAAGTAAACTAATCACCAACGTAAGGCAAATCTTCCAACCTACAATTATCTAGTGCATCTCTAAATTCCTGCATAAATCTCAAAGGTGGAGAACTACCAACTTCCTTCTCACTATCACATTATGGTTCTAGTCTGGCTCACCATACACTCTAGTTGAACGGCAGACCAATTCAGTGTCTATAGTAACACCAATATGTTGATTAGGAACATTTCTCTCCCTTTTCCACATCATTAGGAGACCTCCTCCTTCCATCCCTCTCCTCAGCTAACATAAATTGAAAGTTCATATGCCTCGTGGGTTTTTCTATCTAAGCTATATTCAAATTTGTTTCAGACAGGAAAATCAATGTCTGGTTTATGTTGCCTCAATATATTCCGAAGCACATACATTACCTCAAAACTATCCAGCCAGTGACTATTCCATCCTACAATTTTGATTATGTTCCTACCCATCTTACATATGTAGGGTCTTGGAGTGAACCTAACTGTTAGTGATGAGCTATTTGGAGTTTGTTATCCTAATTGAGCATCATACTTTTGAGGATTAAAGGGAAGTTCATTTTAGATCCTAATAAGTAGAATATGCGTAGAGTTAAACCTCCCGTTTCTGTGATCTGCTGGACTTCGCTTTTAGATGGGCAGACTTAAGCTAAATACAGATGGCTCCTTTGGCAATGATGGTGGCGTAGTTGCTGGGATAGTTTTGCGAGATCATAACGGTGATATAATTCTATCATCGGCTCAGCAATTATTTTCGTGCAGGGATACACTTGGGGCAAAACTGAAAGCACTATTGTAGGGCATATCCATTGCATTGGAGCTCCGGCTGCGCGTTCGGTTAATTTGGTTAATTCGGTTCGGTTAATATGATTATATAAATATTGTTTCAATACTTCAGTAAATACGGTTTTATACGAAAATACAGTTCGGTTTGGTAATAAACCATTAAATATTGGTTCGGTTTCGATAATAACCAAATTAACCATAGTTGATGCGATTTTTAACTTGTATGGTCGTATATATTATTTTAGCATTGTATATGATCATACTAGATGTGTTGTAAGAGATAAATAAGAAAAACAATGAATTTTGGCCAAAATAAAATAGTTTAGTATTTTAACTGGGTGTATTGCAAGAGAGAAATAAAGAAAAATCGGTAAAATAAAAATTAGTTCTCACACGAGAGTTGAACTCATGACCTTTGGAGAAGAAAGGGATGTTAGCACATGGTAACCAGTAGGCTAAAAAAAAGGTAACGGTGAACCATACCAAACCAGACCGAACCACCAGACCAGACCATTCTGCAACCGGGACGTGACGCAGCCGCCTCCACCAGGAACCAGATAAACAGCGCACGCGCCTCTCAGCCCCGAGCCCAGACCGGAGCCCTGTTCCGCCGTGGATCGCTGGGGGAGAGGGGCACTGGCCGGACCCCAACGGGCCAGATGGTGGGCGACCCCCGCGGCGGGGGCGAGTAACACGGCTTCGAGCGCCGGCGGCGGACGGATCGGCGGCGCCGCGAGGCGGCGGGGCGGGCCACCATGTCTGCCGTAGTGTGCGGCAAGAGGTCCTCCATCTTCGCCGACGATCTCATCCCTTCTTCGCCCTCTTCCCCTCCCCACCACCACTCCTCCAAGCGGGCCCGCTGCTCCCCGACCCGCGCCTTCGACGACGCCGCCGCGGCCCACCGGCGGGAGGCGCTCCTCCAGCACCTTCGCGTGCTCTTCCCTCACATGGATCCCCAGGTCCGTCTCCCTGCTACGTGTATTTGCTTTATTAGTTGTGGAGCGGGATTTACCCTGTAGGAGTCGTCGTTTGGACGCACTAGGGTGGCTCCTTTATTGTGAATTTTGTCATCTGTGGTTGGATTGTGTTGTGCCTGGAACTGTGAATGAAGCATGGCTGGTCATGCTCCGTTTGGTGGTGAATCTAAGTATTGTTGTGGTGGTGAATCTAAGTATTGTTGTGGTGAGAGATTGGTGTTTGGGTACTTGGATGTGAAAAGCCTCCTTAGCTTTGATAGGGTTGTGATTTTGCATTTTTTTCTACTTCTCCCTATATAATTATGGCGCTTGAATGCTGAACATGGTCCTTCTGTTGTGAGGTTACGGTGTTCCTTGCTTAGCTTGAGTATAAGCGTTTGAAGCATACGAGTTTAGGTTATTATTGCTACTCCCTCCGATCCATATTACTTGTCATTGAAATGAATGTATCTAGTACTAAAACATGTCTAGATACATCCATTTTAATGACAAGTAATATGAATCGGAGGGAGTACTCAAGTGCTGTTTTGATGGTATGCGTAATTTGTAAGAAGCAGAGCAAAGCTTTGATGAATGATACCTAGCTTTATTTGTTCGTGAATCAACAAACGGATAATAATTTGGATCATAGTTATCAGATTAGCTTAAACCTTTATGGAACCTCGATCCCGGATGAGTGATCTGGTCTGCAGCTTGACCACGATCTTATTTCCTAAGGTTCAGACGAGAACTCTGCTGCTAGTGTTGAGCGCGATTTGTTTTGTAGGAGTTGGAGTTTGGAGACATCAAGGTGACTTCTTTTCAGTGAATTTTGTGCTCTGTGGTTGCATTCTGTTTTCGCCTGCCTTCTTGGAACTGTGAATGAAATAGAGGTAAGCGTGCCTTGGTAGATTTGTGGTTTTGCACTATTGTAGTGTGATATTGGTGCCTGGGTGTGAAAAGCCTCTTTGTCTTGGTAGATTTGTGTTTTTTCACCTTTTTTCAAGTAATCTTACGGTTTTCCATATGCTGTGGTGTTTGGATGCTGAAACCTTGTCTTTTTGTTGTAAAGTTGCGTAACTTGATGCAGAAGCGTTTGAAGCATATATGAGTTTAGGTTATTGCTGCTCGAGTGCCGTTTGATGTCCTGCCAAAAAAATGCTGTTTTGATTGGACGAGCAATTTCTCAGACATGAAGAAAAGCTTTGATATATCACCAAACTGTAGCTCATGCCTCAAAGGATAATAGTTTGGATCAACTTAAACCAATATCAAGCCTCGGTTTTGTTCAATTTATTTGGTTGGGCGTTGGATCACCCTAAAGAGCCCTACTATTATGACATGGTGAATGTCAAACTCCAGACCTGGATCATGGACCCGTCAAACTGTGACTCATATAACATGCTTTGGATAGTTATCAATCAATCTAAGGATAGTCGCTGCTATTGTCGATGAGAATGCTTCCATTTCATGGCAGGCTTTTCTAAGGGATGTGTACATATTTGTGCCTGGAAACAGTTGGCAATAGTTTTCATTAATTTTCGACTTTGATGTAGCCTGTATATAAAATGTGTCATTCATACAGATTTCGTTATCAATCCATTCTATTTATCTGCACCTCCTGTCATGCTTCCATTGTGCAAATGTATTTTCCTGGTTAGTACTGTTTGTTCTATGAAGTTGGGTATCTTATATTGGAACTTTGGTTTAAGTTTAGACTAGTCATGGTGGTTGGATTGTTTTTGCGATGCGTAATTCAGGTTATCATTTTAGTGGTTAAGTAGTGAACTCTCATTGCAGCGATATGATATTGATATTACTGTTTTCAAAATGATTCCAGTTGCTCGAAAGAGCTCTTGAAGCATCTGGAGATGATTTGGATTCTGCAATAAGGAGTTTGAATGACCTACGCCTGGAGTCAGCTGAGGCTATTTTGTCATCTGCTGTTTGTGAATCTGAGAATGGCCTGTCAACAGCCCTGAAGTTATCAGCTGAAGGTATTGCTCACTGAATTTACACCAGAATGCAGTTGCATGCTAAACATTCATCAGATTGACTGGTTTGTTTATTGATGAAAAAATGTTTAATAAACAAAGCCATGTGCTTTGTTGTTCTGCTTGATGTTTTGCGGCAATGGTAGCCAGCCTTGTCAAATAGGTACCTTTCTCTGAATTTCCCTTATTACACTATCATAGTATGCATGGACCTGTCATGTTTTTATGTCCCTTATGTTTACCATGCACACTTTGGTGTTCTTTCCACAGCCTCTAAAACCAGACTGGAGATCTGACCACCTGGTTCTTTCTGTTTTTTTTTACTTCGGATTGTTTGGTAAAAAAAAGAACCGGTGGAAATCACCCATCTTAGATGCTGCACTGCTTCGGATTTGAACTGGGTAACCAAGCCCTTCCCAGCACAGGAACTAGCCACAAGTTGCCTGGATCTTCTGTTCTAAAACAAGCATAATACATTAGGTGGCTGAAACACCTATATTCATTATTCCAAGTCATTTTAAAATTAAGAAAGTATAAACTTGAACTGTGGATCAACCAGTAAAACTAGTGGTCTAACCATTGAACCAAGCAGATTGGTGCTGTGACTGTGACTGATGTCAGGCTTGACTTTGTATTATGTTGTTAACAATTATGCAACCTATGTGGTTATTTGAAATAGACTACATTCCTTACTTTATAATTTGTGCATGCTACAAAATCTATGACACTACATTTCCAATTGGTATTATAGCAGTGGCAGATCTACAAACAAGCGGTGATATCAATTGACATCACAGTTCGTGTATAACACTCTTTAAATTGTTTCTAATCATCAAAAACGTACAATCATGAACAGTTTCAGTAGATTGACATCACATAGCCGTATCTAGCACCACAACTTCTTATATGACATTTTTTGGTACTAGTTAGGCTTTCATTACTTCCACAATGTCTATTGATTGGCAGTCAACCTATATTGCTATATCTTTATGAATCATATACCCCTTTTATTAAACAAAATTCTAAATGAAAATGTTGCGCAGCAACTGTGGTTTTTTTTGTAACCGTATAATTTGCAATCTTGGACAGGTGTTGTCAGTAATGGCCATTTAGATGTTATTAGTGGTAATCCACCTGCGACGGATAATTGTCAGACAAATCACCATAGCTCTGAATGGGTTGAGCTATTTGTCAGAGAGATGACGAGCGCCTCTGACATAAATGATGCCCGTGCTCGTGCGTCAAGAGCTCTGGAGGTATTTGAGAAGTCCATCATGGAGCGAACAGGAGCTGAGGCAGTGCAGAACTTGCACAAGGTACTAGAACACATTGACCTAAACTTCACAATTTACTTGTACTTCTCCATAGGCAAGCTAAAATAATCATGTTTTTTTACTTGTACATAGGAAAATGCGATGCTGAAGGAGCAGCTAGCAATAGTTCTGCGAGAGAATGCTGTTCTGAAGCGGGGGGTTGCAATCCAACACGAAAGCCAAAGGAGTATGATGATAAGACACATGAGGTTCATAATCTGAAGCAACTGGTTTTGCAGTATCAGGAGCAAATAAAAACTCTTGAGGTATTCTCTAGACCTTGCCTCTTTGACTTCTAACTATTTTTGCATCAAGGGTTCTTATTGATCTTCTGGGAACCTTGTGACGTTGCAGATCAATAATTATGCTCTTAGAGTGCATCTACAACAGGCCCAGCAGAACAGTTCGATGCCGGGGCGTTTCCACCCTGATGTCTGCTAATACACTTTCCACTCCTGATGTCTGCTAGTATACCTTGAGGAGTCCCTCTCATACTACTGGTGAGAGGGATTCAACTACTGGTGCATATACGTTATATTTCCAGAAAGACCGTCATTTGAAATGCGCAACAGCGAATCACTGGTATACTACTCCCTCCGTCCTAAAAAGGATGTCTCAAGTTTGTTTGAATTTGGATGTATCTATATGCTAGATAGTGTCTAGATACATTCAAGTTTAGACAAACTTGAGACATCCTTTTTAGGACGGAGGGAGTAGAATAAAGATTCCCGTGCTGCTGGAAAGTTGAGAAGAGATGATTTGTTGAAGAGGACTTGAGGCGGAAGGTGCTACGATGCCTATTGCTTAATGTACACTTTGTAACAGTGGTTTTGTGTGTGAAAGTGAAGTTGGAGGATAATGTATTTATATTGACAGTGGTTTTGTGTGTGAAAGTGAAGTTGGGAGTAATATAAATGATGAGTGAAAAAGGACCGTGTCGATATTCATCTCTTTTTCTGTGTCATCGATTTATAATCTTGTCAAGATATTATTTTTGGTCCTTTTTTCTTTTTGAAAGATGTCTGTCCACAGATGTTTTTGAACAGAGATAATACTCCCTCCGTCCAAGAATAGATGTCTTAGCTTTTTCAAATTATCTGGATTCATTCAAATTTTGATAAATTTGAGACATCTATTTTGGGATGGAGGGAGTAGTTGATTTGTCATGTGCATGCTAGACATGAGAGAAATGTTGGCTTCAGGTGTGTTTCTGTTTCACCTTAACTGGTCTGTTTGTTCGAAACAGAACCGCATACTCTGATGACTAATGTAACCATCAAAAGGTAACAGAACAGAATGAGATTCGTATAACAAAAGAACGGAAGGCTGAACTATATCTACATGGTCTACCTTGGAACACACCTTTTGCCAATCTGGGCATGATATAGGCGCACCCAGAACCCTACCGATGACAGGCAAATGCAACATTTTGAGTGAAAACTATCCAGCAGAATGCTTCGTTTATTTGCTCAACCGTGCTTGTCTTCGTCACCCAAAACGTATAGGTGATCACATATCAACGTTTGTGCGAATCAAATCGGGGGAACACGGACCACGGCGTGCAGGAACAGGTCGTTCTTCCGCCGGACGGTGAGGCCCATCTCCTCCGCCATGTCGAGCTCACCCGGCTTCGCCCCGCCAGGGAGCTCCCAGTCGAAGTGGTAGAGAAGCGCGGCGAGCACGATCTCCATACTGGCCTGCGCGAACGTCATCCCGGGGCACATCCTCCGCCCCGCCCCGAAAGGTATGTACTCGAAGTCGGTGCCTTTGAAGTCGACCGCGCCGGACTCGAACCTCTCCGGCTTGAACTCCTCGGGGTCCTCCCAGTGCTTGGGGTCTCTGGCGATCGCCCACGCGTTCACCAGCACCGTGGTGCCCTTGGGAATGTCATACCCGAGGATCTTGCACGACTCCATGGCCTCCCTTGGGAGGACCAGTGGCGCGGCGGGGTGCAGCCTCATCGTCTCCTTGATCACGAGTCTGAGGTACTTGAGGTTGGCCAGGTCGTCCTCGGTGATCTTGGGCTTCCCTTGGAGGTTGTCGCGTACCTCGGCTTGTGCTTTCCGCATCACGTTCGGGTACCTCATGAGCTCCGACATGGCCCATTGGAGCGTTGTCGCAGATGTTTCGCTCCCTGCACCAAATAGATCCTGCAGGAACGCCGCCGATTTACAAAATTTAGGAATTGTCAGTTGTTGTTGACATTGACAATACTAAATCTATCATGAACATGTTCTTTCAGAATGTATAAATAGTTTTGACAAATGCAACATAATTTTAAGGAACTCTATATATGGTCAATGTATAACACGGCCGTGAAGAACATGTAGTATTATGAATGAAACAGAGGAGAGGATGCTGAAACTGATGAGGAGCTGCTGTGTGTAGTACTTACGAGTATAACCGCTTTGACCATTCCCATGGTGAGAGGCACCTCGAGGCCACCCTCCTTCCGTACCCGCAAGAGCGCGTCCACCAGGTCCTCCTCTCCGTCCTCCCCCACGGCGCCGTTGGCGGCCCTGTGCTCCTCGTGCTGCTTTATGGCGTACTCCATGAGCTCGAAGCTCTTTCGGTGGTTCTCCTCTGCCAGCCTCGCCGTGCCGCTGAAGAAGGCAGCGAGCCGCGACGACGGGAACAGGTCGCAGAGGTTGAACCCGGCGACGAGCTTGACCCCGGCGTCGAGCGTCTGCAGGAACTCCTCCCTCCTCTTGAACCTGTCCCCGATGAGCGCGCGCACCGCCGAGTCGGTGATGAGCACGGCGATCCGCTCGCTGACGTTCACTACTTCGCCGGACGCCGCCGACTCCGCGACGGCGGCCACGAGACGGACGACCTCGTCCTCCCTGATGCCGCGGAAGGACTGCACGCGGCGCGCGCTGAGCAGCTCGAGGATGCAGATCTTGCGGAGCTGGCGCCAGAGCGCGCCGTAGCGCGCGAATATGATGCCTTCCCCGTCGGCGTTCATGATCTTCATGGTGGGCGTCCACGGCCTCGTGGCGAAGACGACGTCGTGCGTGCGCATGATCTCGCGGGCCGCCTCCGGGGACGTGGCCACCACGACGGGGACCTCGCCGAGCTTGAGGTACATGAGCGGCGCGTCGAGGCGGCGCGCAAGGTCGGCCATGACGCGGTGCACCAGCGGGTTGCCCGCCAGGTGGTGCAGGCTGCCGATGACCGGCAGCCTCCACGGGCCGGGCGGCAGACGGACGGCGCCGTGGACATGGCCGCCGGCACGTTTCCTGAGTACTAGCTTGAGGAGGAGGAGAGGGAGGAGGATGGCCAGGAAGAGGCGGAGGTAGTAGTACGCCGGTTGCTCCATGCTGCCGTGCCGGCGCGAGTTCGTAATGCTGCCATGTCGTACATATAAGGAGGGAGGGTACGTAGTAGTCTGGACGGAGAGCACAAGAGTTACTGCACGAGTTAGCTGACGTCCTGGCTCACGCACGTACGGTAAGCAGATCAGAACGAACCTAACCCTAGCTTTGAGTGCGGATTACACAGTTAGCTAGCTACTGATTAACTAGGCATGCAATTGTCCCGGCGTGATGGAGCATATATACTCCGTGTCCGTGGTCGATACGATTTACGATTCTTTGGCACTGCATGCAGCATGTCGTTGTTGGAGGCTAACAGGTGGAAATTGACCGCGAGTGACGACACCCGATTTCTTCGCAGCTAGCGATTTCTTCTCGTCTCCTCCCGTATTTTCGCGAAGAGGGTCAAGATATCTTTGGTGTGTGAGTTGAGTGTGACACCATGACCGCGTAGCCTTTCTTGGCCTCGTCTTGGGCTGCAATAGACATACTATATGCCTCTACGGAAATAGACACGTACTCCCTCCGTTTAGAAATATAAGATGTTTTAGATTTGTGAAGGAGATGTATCTAAACATCTTTTAGTTTATAGGTTTAAATTCTTACATTTATACGGTGCGGTAGATGGATGTTGGGCGTCTCCCGATCGATTGTGGGGACATTGTTTGATTCTCTCTCGAGATCGAGGCAGCAAGATCGAAACCGACCTGCATCTTGTGTTCTTTCCTCGAGTTATGATGACGATGGAGGCCAAAAGGAGGAGGAGCCAAACTGAGCTTCGCCGTCGCTCGGGGTCCGGGATAAGGTGATGCGCGCATTCGGGCAGTTGTGCGCCCAACAGTTTTACGTGGAGAACAGGCCGTACGTGGGGCGCGTCGCTTCGATCGCTAGGTTGTGCGGCTGTCTAGCTAGCCTAGCCACGCCAAGGTCGATCGAGGACTCGTGACCAGGAGTTTTTGCACGTATTTGGTATGCTGCATCAATTTTGGAGCTCCCTGTGGGTATATATGTTCATACATAAATGGCTTTCGAGCCATGTTTTCCTTCTTTGGGAGCTGCTGATGCACTGTTAGGATCAAAATTGTCACAATGATTTAAGTAAAAATCTCCCTTTAGAATCACCTCTTATCCTCCTATGGGGCATTTAGCTAACACCTTACACTATGAAGAACAATGGGCTACACAAAAGCACCCACGTGCATATTAGTGGACGTGTTTCGCCATCTGACGGCCCAACCATGCTGGTATCTCGCGCTCGGTCTCCAAGGCAAGGCGAGCCATCGTCGATGGCGAGAGTCCTATCTGTTCCTAGAAAACTAACACCGCCAACTAAAATTATCAACACTTATATCTGAAACTGAATGGAGAGCCATCATCGATGGCAAGAGTCCCCTGTGCACACGGCTCCCCTTCACCGTCATTTTCATCTGCTTGACCACACGTCTGAAAGGATATTTTTGTAGTAAATATTAATCCTAAAATATTGTGTTATATTGCAGACTTGGAGTATAAGTTGTAGAGTCCTAATCTATCTCTAGCCCATACACGTATATGTACTCTAACATCCCCTCAATCGAAGCGGGAGTGAAGCGACGCTTGCGACTGGATTTGAAGTATTGCGCTTCCGACTTTATCTTCTTGTCATCATCACCTGCGTGGACATGTTCATGGCTGGCACCTAGGGGCGGTGACTGCGTCCCCTTCTAGTGCCTCTCTTCTCTCCCGCAGTCACAACGGCAACGGGAGTGGCGTGGACGCAAGTGACGATGCAGACGTTGTTGACTGGAGTTCTTGAGTTGTTGTAGACGTTGTTCTTGATGTCGATGTCGAGGTAGCCGATCGTGACGTAGCCGTGGTCGAGGTGGCGTGGTCGATGTCGTAGTCGTCGTATGTTATGTGGCTGCCATTGCCGAAGGCGCAAAAAATTGCACGATTTTTTTTTTATTGTTGAGGAAGCTGCAGTTGTGAACGTTTTGCACCTTATAGAGGTACCGTCGGGGTGTCTTTTGGGCACGGTCATAAGTGAGATCACCGGTTTTGCCAGGACCATAGGAACCCACCAAGCACACAAGATTTTGCCAGAACCATATGCGCGGCGGTTATAGGGGCGTCACAATTGTGATGCCGGTTTGTTGATGCAGTCATCGGAATCGTGGATGCGGCGATGCCGTCGTCGTGCCTTGCAGTTGTAGACTCCTAATCTATCTCTAGGCCATACACCTATATATACATACTCTAACAATTTTGTGTGCGACGGATCTGAATAATTATTGAAAAATTGCTATGACTTTGACCATGATTCTGAGAAGATACATTTTATGAAACTCAGGTGCCGATATGGTCGGAATGGAACTCTATCATCGACGTGTATATTTTTCATGTAGAGCTTATTGTGAAACGAAGCATAATTGTATTGATTACAACAGGTTAGGAAAGAACATGTTTGAGAGATAAGAGAGAACAAGTTCATGTTCAATCTCACCTCACCTCACATGCAAGCTATAGGTGAATACCTCTATGTGCACCAAATCAAAAACTTGCAACACAAGAGTTATAAAAAACAACAAGATTTGAAGGAAAATTTCAAACGGTTGAGCGTACGACCAATATGAAAAACACGTCAAAAAGCCCTAATTTGACCACAATTATTAGAAAATACAGTTCACGAGACCCGTTCTGATTATCAGAATGGAACTCTATCATGGATGTGCATCTTTTTTCTGTAGAACTTATTTTGAATTAAAGCATAGTTGAAAGAGTATATGATGGAGATAAAGAAAGGTGCGAGGAAGGAGATGAAGAAATATATGTGAGTGAAAGTAAAGCTCACGTACCTATGCGAACCAGATTCCCTAACTCGTGCACGCGCACAACCTGCTCAAAAAAACGGTTTGTTTCGATAGTTCTTTCAGAGCCTTATCCAGGTGATTTACGATTCGTGCGAAACATGACATGGAGATGGCGCATAGAACCAATCGGTACAATTTCGTTGCGAACGGGCCTGATCCTTCCTCGTGCGGACTACCGAACACCCCCAGAGTCATCCGCCACTAGTCTAGCCAAAATAACTCCATTGCTGGCAAGCTCATCCTCGAGTCCACGAGCTCTTTACACACGTGTACGTATAGTACGTCATTTCCACCTACCAACCTACATGTAGCGCGGTCTTCTTTGACACGCCTGACACACGTACACATGGGATTGCCAACTGCTAAGAGGATCACAACATCAACTTGCATTTTTCACGAATGCAGTGCAAAAAAATTTCAATGCTCGACCATTCGGTTTCTTGAATTTTTTAGTACTCTTTCCGATCCATGTTAATGATCTCAATTTTATCTACATATTTACATATAAATGTATCTAGTTTAAATACAAGACTGTCTAGAAATCAGGCGACGTTCTCAGTCATGCATCGAGCAAAGCAAGAGGTTCCACAGTTGAGCTGAGCATTGTCTAATTTTCTTTGAGGCATGAACCGTACTACTATTTCCCCTGGCCAATGGGCCCATTGTTTCTGGGCTAGCTAGTTTCTACTTGCTTTTGTTTTAGTTTGTGCCAACTCGGTGAATAATTGATCAAAATCACATGAAGGGGCCTCGTTTATCTGTTAGTAAATAGATTTCCTTAGTGGTACCAATTTCCAGATAGTATAAAACCAATTTTTGTCAGTTGCAACTAATTTGCAACTAACAAAAATTAGTTACAACCCACTTACAACTCGAAAATTTCGATTGCAACCCACTTGTAACTCCCAGCAAGCTTGAATCATGATGGTAATCCAATGGTCGGGAATACTTTTGACGGTTGCAACCTTCTTGCAACTGGAAAATTACGGTTACAACCAACTTGCAACTTGTAGCCAACATGAATTACAAAGCTAATTAATAAAAATGTCAAAACAATTTTCACAGTTACAACCCAAATGTAACTAGAAAAAACTTAGTTGTGA
Source organism: Avena longiglumis (assembly GCA_030063025.1). Classification (NCBI taxonomy): domain Eukaryota; kingdom Viridiplantae; phylum Streptophyta; class Magnoliopsida; order Poales; family Poaceae; genus Avena; species Avena longiglumis. The sequence continues at coordinate 123,347,925 of CP125978.1, forward strand.
CCCATTTACAACTTGAAAATCACAGTTACAACCCACTTACAACTCATAGCCACGATGGATCAGGATGCTAATATAATGTTCGGAAATAGTTTCTCGGTTGCAATCCAATATGAGACTAAACATTTACAAAGAATAGAAACTTTTTACACAGGCAGATCAAAATGTAAAATCAATTTTTTACATGTGTACATTCTATAATAGAAATGGGAGAAATAAATGAGATAAAAAAGGTAAAAAAAAGCCTTCACCACTCGATCTCGATCTCCCTCTGTCCGTGAAAGAAAACATGCAAAATAGCCTTAGGGGCAAGGACCCATAAATGCTTTGAAGAAAAAGGCCCATGCGGCCGCTTTGCCAACGCTGTAGAACCGGACAGAACAATGAGAAAAAAAGGTTGCACAAATCTTGACACCTCCTAATTTGATGGCTAGGAAGGTGACTAAGATTTAGCTAGTTCTCAGATGTCTGAAAACTAGCTAATCCGTTTAAATACTTAACTAGATATTTATGAATTTAGACAAAGTTAAGATTATTAATATAGACCGAAAAAAAATCAAGAAGATAGAACTAGCACTCTATTTGTAAGCCCGAGAGAAGCCCGAGAGCTAAAATAAACCTATGTTAACCATCAACTGTTATTTTTTTAAGCGAGGTAGGAGATCCGTCGTCTCATTGATCACGGAGGAGCATAGGTGGACCCAACCGTCTCTAAGCCTTGGCGCATGCTCAGCCTTTCGACAGTCGGCAAACCTAATTTGATGGCAATTTGATTAAAGAAATAGTGTCATTAGTCTTGTACGAGCATCTCTAGAAGTGCCCATAAAAGGACCAAAATCATAAAATAATCGTCGGTTATGGGCTACGAGCGAAAAATTGACGCCGATCAGCGCCCGTAAAAGGGCCGAAACCATAAAACTTTTTATGGGCGCCGATAAAAATCGCGGGCGGAACTGAGAATTTCCGATTCCGCACACGGAACCGACGCCCAGCCTACATCCCCTTCCGCCCGTTGGCGGGAGGTACATTTCAGCTCGTTCCCCTCCCACGCCCTAGATCCTCCGCCGCCACCAACGCCGATTTCCCTATCCCCTTCGTCTCTGGCGCCCCTACCCAGAATCGATGGCATGGACCTCTACGGCCTCCTGCCAGTCGCTACAAACGTCGCAGCGCCGCCGCAGCCGCTAGCCCCCAAGGCTCCCGCCGCTCTGTTCGCTGTCGTCATCGCCCACACGGTGGCCGCCACCTCCGTGAAGAAGAGGCGGCGTGTGGAGGGGCAACGCCAGAGCAAAGCCTGGGCGGGCGGTGGCATCGACGTCCTTGCCGGGGATCAACGGCGTGCGGTGGCTCGTCTTGAAGCTTCTTGGTCGGGGCGATTTAACGGGCCGCAGCCCCCGCAGTCACGACCGTCCTTGGGCTAGAGGCGGTGAAGCTGGCGGACCCGATGGTGTCTGGCCAGTTTTCATCATCTTCGCCAGACCGGCGGCGGCGCTGTGGAGGACCTAATCCGGCTCCGCAACATGAGGAGCCCCGAGGTGGCGACCCTGGGTTCGACGTTGGTGGTCGTTTCCTTCGTCGGAAGTGACCAGCCATGGATTGCGGCTAGAGGGATGGATCTCGGTCCGTCTTATAGTCCTGGCGGCGAGACGTGCAGTCATATTCGCCGGTGAAAACCGATATGACTTCGGTCTTGGCGGACGATGGCGGCGTGTTTACACCGTTACCTTGATGAAGGCATCGTCGTGTGACTATTGTTGACCCACTCATTCTGTTCCAGGGAAAATCCTAGGATCTGGCTTTCATATCGGGCGATGACGGTGCTGCGGTGTCGCGTTCTCTCTTGGGAGGATCGCTTGTGGAGTAGTGCTGGATGGAAGAGGCAGGAGAGGTGGAGCGGTTAGTGCGCAGGGAGGTGCTGCTGCTTGGCACCGTGGTGGTGTCGGTGGCTGGTGTGGCTAGAGTCTACGCATCGATCTACATGCTTATGACGGTTTGGCGGAAGATAGTAAAGACGACGACATCCGGAGTGTGTGTGTGGGGCCATTCCGTGGATAGGCTATGCGGTTCTAGGGCCCCTTTTGCCTGATTTTGAGCTGCCGCGCTCAGGCACTCTAGCTTCTCTTGGCGAGTGGCAATGGTGAGAGTGACCGTTGGAGAGGGTCGAAAGAGGCAGCTAAGTGTTTGCTAGATCATGTTTGGGATCTGACGATACAGTTATCGTTTTGCTCGGTGTTTTGTTTTGGCGAATCCGGTTTGTATGATATTTATAATGGACTTTGCCAAACGCCGTGTTTCTAATAATGAATAAAGGTTGTGTGCATCGGTTGATGTAGAGGCCGGGGCTTCCCTCCCCATTTCGAAAAAGAAAAAAAAACGTCTTGATGAGTGATGATCAGTGATGTGGTCGACAATGTGTCTTGAGGAGTGATCTGTGGTGTGGTCGACGATGTTTGTAGGTAGCTCGCATGAAGAGGTGAACGTGGTTGTAATCCTTCCTTGGCCACTTGTCCCGTGTGTTCATTCATGCTCTAGGGAGAGCTACGCTGCCTCTCGACGGTGCGACGCCCTTCGAACCTGGGCGAGAAGGTAGGGAGGGGCCTTCTTCGGAGGTGGAGGAGGATTTTAATTCATGGACGGTGGGATGGAGGATGATGAAGGCATGATCGTTCTCCGGTGGCGTACTTTGCTTCATGGCGTGTCGTGTCTTCTCCATTGTTCTGACCCTTAGATGGGCGAGGGCTTCGACCTTCAAACTGTGTTTCTCTGTTATCTTTTTCTTGCTGTGTGTGTTGCCTTTAAGCTGATCGTTGAGTACTTTGTATCTATTGTTTGTGGCTTTATTAATTTAAAGTTATGTGTAAAACCTACAGCTTTTAAAAAAGAGGCACCCGATTGTCTCAGGAAGGGTTCCCAACTATTCGCCGCATCATCGGAGGTTACCATGCTAGTGAAAAGTTCTATAATGCAAGTCTACATATACGTTAGAGTCCCGGCTTATCTACCATCCACATGTTCAATTTACATCAAGATTGGTGACTTCATTTTACAAAAAAACACCGCCCACTAACAGGATTTGTGATGGCACAATACCTACCCAATTTTCACACCAAACCTCTGACTTCTTTGTAAGCTCGTTCTTTTTCAAACCTTCAACCTGACACCGATGAAAAAAGTGGATTTCTTCTTGTGCACTCGCTCAGAATGAATCTTTTCTATCTATAGTTTATGGCCTATGCTCACATTGTCGTAAGAACAAAATCATCCATATCATTACATACTCGTCCCTTTCCAAAGTCTCAATGTGTACATCGCGTTCAGAAATACATCTATGTAGAGGATCTGCCTGCTTTTCCACAAGAAAATCATCCATATTATTATACAAACAACCTGACATGTCACTCGTGGAAAACGGGTATGTAGTCCCAGGCCGTAATGGGCTCTAGTCCCGTTTTTGGATCCGGGACTGCAAAAATCGGGACTAGATGCCCATATCTTTAGTCCTGGTATGCTACAGCCCGAGATTAGAGTCCACCACGTGGCAGTTTGCGCGCGACGGGGGGCGAAACTCCTCTAGTCCCGGGTTCTAACACCACCCGAGACTATACTGGTTCTTGACGCGGCAGAGATTCGTGTGTTTCTCTGCCGCGACAAAGATCCGTGTGTTTCTCTGCCTCGACAGATATTCTGTGTTTTTTCCATTCCGTTTCTTTTTTTATTTGTGTTTCACTATAATTTTAAACATGTTTTCATACACTTATTCTACTCTACTACATACACAGTATACGTTGATGCATATATAATTAATATTCGATCCCTTGCGGGCATACATATATATACAATATTCGATCATATCAAAAGGAAGGGAATGATTAAAATTACATGGTCATTGATGATATATCATATCAATTATATGGATATCACTAAGGCATATCGAGTTCCACGTCCTCCACATAATTTTCTCCCTTTTTATCAAGGATCTCCTTTATCAGAAATCCTGCCAGTTCCTCTTGAATTGCCCGTATGCGTTGTTCTGGCTCTATATTCTTATGCAAACCATGAATATAATGTGAATCAACTTCCCGTTCACTGGTCAACTCGCGAATGTAGAATCCACATAAATGAGTCCCCGATGGCTGCTGCAAGCCCTTCACCGTTTTATAAGTTAGCTCATCTTTGAATGAACCATCTATTTTCTGTTTGAACTATGTCCAACAACTGCTCGGCAAAGAAAATGAAAAAAGAGTTATTATTTACTTGATATCAGGAAATAAACGAAAGAGGCTGATATAATGCGATAATGATTAAAATTACTTATGAAGCATTGCTTTCATGTTGCTTCACTTCTCTTGATCCCAACTTAATGAGTCATGGACTTCAACTATGGGCTTGTCAACTTGAATGTTTAGCAAGATCCGGTGAAACATGCGCACGTTTACATAAGTATACATGCATAACTCATCAATTACACTAAAAAAATAGACAGAAACACTCACTTGAAGTTGTAAGGAAATATTATTTCCTTAACGTAATTATGCTCAATTAAAAACATGCACAGGTCTTCCTCCACATACCTGGGATGATTGTATAACGTATATTCATTAACGATATATGGGTTAATAAACCCAACGTCATATCTTCCAGCTCTTTTGTATTCAAGCATCTTCATTCTGCATAATATAATACCGTACAAAGGATATATAGTCAAAATAATATATTACATGAAATGAACGAGCTGATCTAGGGACTTAATTATAAAAATAAATCACTTACAGACAATAGCAATGGAGGATAGGTTTGTCGAGGACGCACTGATTGTATAAATAAAACAGTTCGGTCATTTGAATTTGTATCGAGTACCCTTTGAAGGGATGCTCCTTTCTAACATTCACTGAAAACAATTCTTTCTGGTGCTTTTTTTTTGTTTGCGCAGTGTACCAATCATGCAGATTTCACATATATGTTGATAGACGCGTGAGATCCTCACGACTAAATAGAGACTCCCCTTTGACATACTGCCGTACTATCTGACCCACTGGCATATGTTCATAGTATAAGAATTGACCAAGAGACATACCTGCGTTGGTAGCAAGTTCTTTGGTCTTCACTACAATGATGCCCATTAGTGCAGCAGCAGCCCTAGCTCCAGGGTCCATTATTTGCATGTCATTATCCATTTCGACTCTGAAGGCCTTGTCGGTATCTGAAATCACTTTGAGCGGGGGGACCGATTGAATCTTCTGTTGTCCGAGTTGCGCAACTTGTTTCCTGCTTTTTCACTTGTTATTCTTTTCTGCTTTGCTTGCTTAATAATATCGTGGTCATAGTCTAATTCCAGATTTATCGATATTTGGGATGGTTTCTCAAGAAAGGACTTAGATCACATTTTGGTTTTTTCATCAAATACTGGCTTTGGCTCAGGCTTTTTGGGTGCAAAAAAAAGCCTCAACTTAGGCATCTACATCCGCGGCATTTTCCTCATCAGTCTTGTCATAAGGTCTCTTGGGAAGATCTGGAGGGATGTCGACTATCTTCGCCATTTGACCTTTCTTTTGAGTGAGGCTCGGGGGAGCGGCGACCTTCCGTTTCTTCACGAGGTAGTATTGCACGGAGGCGGAGATCGAGTATTGCGTGGAGGCAGAGATCGAGTTGATGTACTCGTGTTGCGGCCATCGATATTAGGGTGGGGTGGACTTGGAGGTTGACGATCATCGAGGCAGGGTGGACTTGGAGGTGGACGATCATCGGGGTGGGGTGGACTTGGATTCCTTTGAGTCGGTGGCCTTGGCGCCAAGCCTGGAAACTTGATGTACGTCTTCTTCCATAGAATGATGTTGTGCTTGACATCTCCTAGTTTCCTAAGGCCTTCAGGCGTAGCGATGTGAATCTCTAGGTCCGCATAATCCTCCACTAGGAAATCCACCGTGACACAAGCATAGCCAGGTGGAATCGAAAGTGAATGGTGGAGTGCCCTAGGTAGACAAGGTAAAGCAGTGCCGATCGCCACCTTGAAGGATTGGTTGTTCATTGGATGATGTAGCTCACATTATTTCATCTCTCTAACATCATCCACGGGGTAGCAAAGGACCCGGTGCATCATCTAGCAGTGCTTGATCATCAGCCCGGACCTCCGTGTAAGCCACACTGCTTCTCCGCTGGCTAAGATCCAATGCAGGATCATCAGCCTGCGGCTGAGATGATGACCTTTGGCTAAGTGCTTCCATCATCTTCTCCATCCCAGCTAGGTCCTCTTATATCTTTCCGATCAGGTCTGCCTTTCGGTCCTTCTTTCTCGGACGGCTTCTGTAACTATCATCATACCCGGGAAACCCTTTCTTCCATGTAACATCAGTGCCTTTGCCTCGTGTTTGTCCAGGTTTTTTAGGATTCCTGAGGGTGCGTGTCAGCTCGTCGTTCTCTCTCTCTCAGGCCGGAACAATCCTAATTGAGCATCGGCCATTACTTTAACAAGTTCTCTAGAGGGTTTTAGAATTTTTGCTTGAAAATTTGTCTTCCCAGTTTCTGGATCCAATGATCCCCTGTGCCAATACCCCCAGTGCTTTGACCTCTCGGACCATCCATCTGTACCGGGAGTGATCCCTCTATTTCTCATGTCCCGCTCCATAGTTTCCCACTTAGGCACGACACTACTATAGCCACTTGTCCCCATTTTATGGTGGTATTTCTTTTTGGCAGCATTTATCGCATTCTTTTCCGACTTTTCCTTGGCTACAAAAGATAGCTTGTACTTTACAAATTCGGGACACTTTTCTCTCAACTTCTCGTATGTTCCTTTGAAGTCTAGGGTTTTCTTTTTGCGACATACTTCGCGTATTAACCTTTCTTGTGGTTCTGGAACAGTTCGGCCATCTTCATTAGAGCCCACTCCTTGACTTTCTCTCTTCTTTCAAGCCCACCCGGCCTTGGGGTAGTACCATCCGCCTCGAATTCTTCATACTCTGGAGGTAGTATGAAATGTGCTATGAGCTTCTGCCAAATGTCATCTTTGGCATCATTGGTGACATAATTGTTGGATTTTTCACCTATTTTTTTACTTAATCCATTCTTGAATGGTGATCGGGAGGTTGTCCCTAACAATCACCCCGCATTGATTTGTAAACATCCTCCGGTGCTTTTCTGGAGCAATCGGGTCTCTATTATCATCTATTTCGTCGATCGTGAACCTTTCATTACCATCCAACTTTCTGTTCGAGCCTCGTTTCATTCTAGCTGTCAATTGCTTTGATCCGGTGGGATAAAATAAGAAGAGAGAGTGATTAATATATATATATATATCTAGATCAATTAATGCATAGAGATCACACGAGGCTTAATATATATACCTCGCCGGATGCTGTCGAGGGGCCATCATTGTTGTTTGTTTGCCTTTCGTCCATCCGGTCTTGCCCTTCGGACATTAGGTCTTGCTCTAGTCCATCACCGGATGGATTCAAATATGAGGATATCTCTTCCTCAAGCTCGATATCTTCACCGGTAATAATAAGAGAAATTTCACCTCTTATCATGCCATGAAGAAGATCTTCACTGTTGCGATCATCCATGGCTTAACTATTCCAGAAAGAAAGATAAAAAGGTTAGAAAAAATAGTAAGAAATGAGCAATGTACTAAAAAAGGGTTACCTTTTTATGTAGATATGAGCAAATAATATTTAATTGAATAAATATTCTAGCAAATTAAATATTACTCTAACAAATATTACTACTAACATATTTCTACACTAACAAAATTTCTACCAAATATTACTAACAAAATTTCCACATGGGTGCGTGTCTGTCAGCATCCTTCAGAACATATTTTCCGTCAGAACCATTTCCAAAGATTATTATTTGATCCAAATCTTTGACCATATCAAATACATCAGCACCAATACGTTCCTTTGGCTTCATCTGGTGACATGCCTGGTCGGTGAAATGCTTGCCTTTCTATCTTAAGCCATGTTTGGCAAAAAGAAATCGACGATGCCCCATATACATATTCTTCTTACAATGTTCCAAATATATACTTTTAGTCTTATCTAAACAGTGCGTGCATGCATTGTATCTCTTGTTTGTCTGTCCTGAAAGATTACTAAGAGCAAGTCAATCATTGATTGTTACGAAAAGCAACGCTCAGAGGTCAAATTCCTCCTGCTTGTGCTTATCCCACACACGGATGACGGGTTCATGCCATGACTGTAAAAGTTCTTCAACTAATGGCCTTAGATACACATCAATGTCGTTGCTGGGTTGCTTCAGGCCTTGGATCAGCACTGTCATCATAATGAACTTTCATTTCATGCACAACCAAGGAGGAAGGTTATAGATACATAGAGTCACGGACCATGTGCTGTGACTGGAGCTCTGCTCCCCAAAAAGATTCATGCCATCTATACTTAGACCAAACTTAAACTTCTTGTGTCATCTACAAAGTCCTGATATTTTTTATCGATTTTTCTCCATTGCGACCTATCAACGGGGTGTCTCAACATCTTTTCTGACTTATGCTTCTCTTTGTGCCATCGCAATAACTTGACGTGCTCTTTATTTCTGAACAAACGTTTCAACACTGGTAATATAGGAACATACCACATCACCTTGGCAGGAACCCTCTTCCGGGGGATCTCCCTCATCATCACTAGGGTCATCTCGTCTGATCTTATACCACAATGCAGTGCATACCGGACATGCATCCAAATTCTCGTACTCCTCATCGTGATAGAGGATGCAGTCATTAGGGCAATGCATGTATCTTCGGAACCTCTAAACCTAGAGGGAAAACAACCTTCTTTGTTTCGTACGTACTGGCGGACAATATATTATCCTTTGGAAGCATATTCTTCATCATTTTTAGCAACTTTTCAAATGAGGAGTCAGCTTTACCATACTCTGTCTTCCATCCCAGCAATTCCAGTGTGCTACCCAGCTTTTTCAAACAATTTTCACAATTTGGGTACAATAAATTTTTGTGATCCTCTAACATGTGATTGAACTTTTCCCTCTCTTTTTCATTTTCGCAGTCTCTCCGTGCATCAGCAATGGTCCAACTAAAATCATCAGTGAGCTCATCATGTGTCTCTTCTTCAGCCTCCCCTTCAGCTTCCCGCACAGATGAATTCATGCACGCAATTAATAAACTCGTCAGAGCGTCAGTCAGTACCGTACATCCATTCCTAGACCATCTGCATTATTGTAGTAGTATATAAAAACCATTACACAACATCAGGAATAGAGATCAGTGACCAATTTAATACAAGTTATAATGTGAGCTTCTAGAGCATTAAATTTGAATTTTGAGAATTTTACATGCACAAAATTTTGAATTGGAGAAAACAATTAACATGAAAAATGTGGAGTTTTTAATTATTGTTCTAGCAGTGAAAATCTCATTACATTCTGAGCTCTGAAACTATAAAATTACACATTTCAATTTTTAGTAACTTTTTGCCTTATCAAAATTTTTCTAAAATTACATATCTAAAAATCCCTCTAGTTCTAGAGCATGCAAATCCATCTCTACTTCTATCGCATTGAGCTAAACTAACAATAAGATACGGAATGATGAATTTCCTAATATTTTAAAATCTTGGATTTAGGGGTTGCAACCAAATCTTGACAATCTTGAGAAAAAAAAGACATGAACTCGGCTTGCTTGGAGGAAAAAATGGCCATAGCTCGGGCATGAAAGAAGTTGCCTTATATAGAGGAACCAACTAGTCCACTAGTCCCGGATCATATTACAGACCAAACTAGACATCCGAAACGGCTCGGGACTAGTGATTACCACGATTTGTAGTCGTTGGAAACGTTAGTCCCGGTTCGTAACCAACCGGAACCGGTGCTAGGATTTAGTTCGAACCGAAAGACTCTTTTCACTGGTGTGCTCACATTCTCGTAAGGAACAAAATCATTCACCAAAAAAGTGGGAGAAATCCCGAACAGAAATTCGTTCTGCATGTTCTTCCTCTCAAATCCTTAGAGCCCAAATCCAAATTTCTCTAAATTACAACAATGGTATTTCAGCAGCTCCAGGATGATGATCCTGCGGAGCTGGCGCCACAGGGGGTCAAACTGCGCGAACACGAGGCCCTCCCTGTCGGCCAGCAGGATGCGCATGGTGGGGCTTTGGGGCCGTGTCGCAAAGTTGACGTCGCGCGTATTCATGAGCTCGCAGGCGGCGTCGGGGGACGAAGCGACGACGACAGGGACCTCGCCGAGCCTGACGGACATGACTGGCAGGCGGCAGCTGCCACGGGCCGGGCGGTAGCCTCACGGCATTGCTGCTGCTTTGGCGCCTCCTCGCCTTCAGCATCAAGACTCGAGAGGAGGAGAGGCAGGTAAAGAGCCAGGAAGATGCGCATGTTCCTGAGTTGCTCCATGAAAATGGCCATGAAGATGTCCCTAGGGATGCGGTGCCGTGTCCACAAGTTTGGACAGAGTGTAAATAGTGAGAGCAAATAATAAAGTGAAACTCAATGTAGTACTTCACGTACTAATCATCTTTTGCTCGCAGATTTCATAGTTGTGATCAGTGCAAAAGAACAAAAGAACGCTATATCAGGAAATAATGGACTAATTAAGGCCTGTATATGAGACCGGGTAAGCACACTGTAAAGATTAGGTCAAGTAGTTAGAGCATATAGACTGCATAAGCGTCTCTCTAATAACCTCTTCTCCCTAGTCTTCAGGATAGAACGGGCCTGTAGCCACTCATGCGTCTGCGTGCGCCCCTGTCGTGGCCGCCCCGATAGGCCTCTCTCCTTCTACCTAGTCTCTGAACCCATGTACTCTGAATCATATACAATACAAAACATTACAACCTTATGTTCTTCTCTGGCAATATATTTTTCTTTTTGACAACTGCGTGCAAGATTATGCCAAGACAATAGCTTTTGACGTCTTTGATGTTCCATGGACGAAGTTCCGACGGGATACACATTTCCCTTTGTTTTGAATATAAATGGCCTTGCCCCTAGCTTTCATTAAAGAAAGCCGCATATCAGTAAACAGTTTTGTATTCGTTTTTATTACAACCAAATCTGGGGCAAACTCAATCTACAGATATCAAACTTTCTTCAGAATTTTCCCATGCAAACAGAAAAGAACACATTCCACAACTACACTAACTAAGGCATAACCAAATAACATGAAGGATCCACACTCTCCAATTCTCTTCACACACCCAGCGTCCATCCTTTGCTTCGGTGAAAGATTTCATTAGCCACTCTAAGCAGCTTCTAGGCCCCCCTTTTGTTGATCATTTCAAAGTTCTGTACTCTGCAAACGTGTCCAAAAATGAATACCATGTGAAACACGTGAAATACCACTATCAGGATCTATAGGTACTATATTCTTAAAGCAAGCTTCATTCAAAACTTTCTAGAAGGGTCCATAGCACTCCAGCTATCACAGCAGCCATAAAATATTGCAAGCTATTTTTCTCAAAAGCCAAAACCCAATCACAAACATCCTCAATTATGGAAGGTACATTTTGTACATCCAAAGTACATGCTACCACATCCCAAACATACATAAAGCCCACTCAAAAAAAAATGATTAATTGATTCTTTAATTTGTAGTGGCAGAATCTTCAAGTTTCTATACCTATCCAACCTCCCTTGAAAAAATCATCCTTATTAGTAAGAATACTCTTCCTAAAACAAATCCAAATAAACAGTTTCAATCTAACATGAATCTTGGCAACCAAAATTTCTTATAAGGAATATTAACAGAATGGGTCTTCAAAGCCAGGTACCTAGATTTAATAGAAAAGATGCCTTTATTATCTAACAACCATCTAAAACAATCTCTATTATCATTAAGATAAATGGAACCACACAAATATTTCAACTTACCCTACATGATAAAAGCTTCCCCATAAAGCTTTATCCTAAAACAAATACAACCCCATCCTTAAGACAAAACTTCTGCAACACTAAAATTTACAATAAATGTAAGAAAGTATAGCCTAGGAAAACACTCTCTAAGGGGTTTATCTTCTAACCATACATCCTCCCAGAATAAGGTATGTTATCCATTACACACTATATTTTTACAAAAATGTTAAAAATAACTAGAAACATTCATAAGCCTCTGTCATGAATTTGTTTGATTAGGTTTTTTTTAGCACATTGAGATAATGAGAAATTCTTTAAATACTTAGCTCTAACCAAATCTTGCAAAACGCCATCAGAAGTTTCCAATTTCCATAACCATTTACTAAGAAAGCATTTATTCATAGTACCTAGGTCCATCACACCCAAACCACCCATACTTTGAGGTTGATAAATAACCTCCCAATTCACCGGATGATATTTCTTAACCCCCTCTTTCTCTTTCCAAATTAACCATTTCATAAAGAACTCCATTCTGTTCTTAGGTCCTTTAGGAATTTCATAAAAATAAAGCATATATAAAGGGACATTGCTTAGATAACCTCTTAACAAAACTATTCCCCCATAAGACAAAAAGTTACCTTGCTAAGAGGTTTTTCTCCGCCTTATCTTTAGAAGGTTTCCAAGCACTATTTCTCAATCTCAAATTATGAACTGGAACACCTAAATATTTAAAAGGCAACTTCCCTTCTATACAAGTAAAAATTGTAGTGTAATCATCTACTTTATCTATAGCATCCCCTAAGCAAAATGACCCTACTCTTATGAAAATTAACTTTTAAGCATGAAAGGTGTTAAAAAGACAGAGAATAAGCTTTAAATTTCTAGCACTCTATAAACTATCTTTTTTTGAAAGGAATGCAGTAGAGGAAGCCCCTACATCGAGTTTTTTTTGAAATAATAAGACCCCAAATCTGCATCCATGAGGACTTGAACCTGGGTGGCTGGGTTGTACATCCACTTTCCTAATCAAGTGAGCTGGACTCACTTCTTCTATAAACTATCTTAAAACAAGAATATAGCATCATCTGCAATGTAACATAAAATACCATTAGGAACTAAATGACCAATGACCCCTTTAATCAGTCCTTGTGAGATCTATATATTAATATATATAAACCATCCATAATAGTATTAAAAAGGATTGAAGACATATGATCTTCTTGTCTTAAACATCCCGAGCTGATTAACGGCAGATATGATGACCGGGTCCCATGGGGCAATGACTATGTGACATTGCCTATCCACATGCCATCACTTCATGCGCCCTGTTTCTTTTAAAAAAAAAATTTCATAAAATTTTGGCCAAATCTCATAAAAGGTGACAAACATTTTAAACGTTCAATCCAAATTGTTCAAACTTTTCCATTGTAGTTATGTATATTGTTAGATGATTACATGTGGGCCCAAGTTGTCAGATATGCTGTTAGTCAGCTTAATATGAAGTTTGGGCCTAAATGCAACCAATAGTTGGTGGTTTATATAAAAACATGTAAAATGAATAGTTTACGTAGGGACATAATCGAATTGGATCAGAATTTTCCATTACCATATATATCCTATACCATATTTTCTCGTCGGATTCGGAATAGACCGGATAATGACCGGTTGTGGATTCTAACACGAGTATACGAGGCCACATATTTGGAACAAAAAGAAGTGGTCTCGGGGCAAAATAAAATATTAATCAAATATGTATGCGCATAAGTAGGTCGGACAAACCATACAACCAAAATTAATCGACAAAATGATTTTAACAAAACACCCATAAAATAAATAATGTAACACGGCAAAATGAATAAATATACGGTTTTTCTACTTTTAGACCGGTCTGAAAGTGTCCAAACCAGGCGGGCTGGCTCTGTCCGTTGGATTTGAATCCAACGGACGCGGACATCGTTGCGTCGCCCGCGTGGTTGGTTGCTTGCTTTAAGCTCGGCACACCTGATCCCGTTTCCCTATTCACCTGGGCCCCACTCGTCATCCTCTCCACCCCTCCCACTTCTCTCGACCGTTTCGGGAATCGCGGTGCTCTCTCTCTCTCCTCTTCTTCCCCTTCGGTGATTTGAAGGCGGATACGGCAGTTTCCGTCGGTTGCTCGTCGATTCTACTCGCCATTGTCGTCGCCGACGCGTCTACTCCCTCCAGGTGTGCTCGCAAGTTCTCTCCTCCTCCTCAAGTTTCTCTCCTCCGCTGCTCCGACCCTTTTCCTCTGTTATTCTCTGTTTCCCGGTGGTTCCATTTCGCCGGGTTTGTGGTTAGGGTTGATTCCTGCAGGTCCTGCAGATTATGGTTGTGTGTAAGTTGTAAGTTCTATTGCGTGCGTTTTTGCCCTGTAATTTTGTCTGGCTCCTGCATGCATAGGGTTTGAATGCTGCCTCTGATCCCCTTTTGTTGTCCTTTGAATAATGTTGCCTTGTCAGATCTGCTGCGTTTGTTGTAGTTTTGATGTTCAAATGATGTGATCAAGTGTGCTGTTCCCCCATGGTCTAATGGGGATTTTGAACATTTTGGTTGATAACAACAGATCTAGGCATGGGTAACAACTGATGTATGTATGGGTAGCAGTGGGATATGATCCCTTGATAACCTCAAAAATATGCATGGGTAACATTGGACAGGATCTGTTGATAACAGAAGTACTAAAGTGTTATGTGCTAAAATTTTCAATCATGTGTATTTTGAGCAAAATACATGATAATGTGTATGTATTGACATGGATAACTAGTGTTATGTTGGTATGATAACATCATGGTCTAATGGGGATTCTAAACATTATTGCTTGATAACAACAGATATAGCCATGGGTAACAACTGATGTATCTATGGGTAACAGTGGTATATGATCCCTTGATAACCTCAAAAATGTGCATGGGTAACATTGGACCTGTTGATAACAGAAGTACTAAACTGTTATGTGCTAAATTTTTGAATCATGTGTATTTTGAGAAAAATGCATGATAATGTGTGTGTATTGACATAGATAACTAGTGTTATGTTGGTATGATAACATCATGGTCTAATGGGGATTTTAAACATTATTGCTTGATAACAACAGATATATCCATGAGTAACAACTGATGTATGTATGGGTAACAGTGGGTTATGATCCCTTGATAACCTCAAAAATATGCATGGGTAACATTGGACATGATCTGTTGATAACAGCAGTACTAAATTGTTATGTGCTAATTTTTTGATTCATGTCTATTTTGAGAAAAATGCATGATAATGTGTGTGTATTGACATGGATAACTAATGTTATGTTGGTATGATAACATCATGGTGTAATGGTGATTCTAAACATTATTGTTTGATAACAACAGATATAGCCATGGGTAACAACTGATGTATCTATGGGTAACAGTGGTATATGATCCCTTGATAACCTCAAAAATGTGCATGGGTAACATTGGACAGGATATGTTGATAACAGCAGTTCTAAACTGTTATGTGCTAATTTTTTTATTCATGTCTATTTTGAGAAAAATGCATTATAATGTGATGGATAACTAATGTTATGTTGGTATGATAACATTAGCTTATTATCATGGGTAATTTGTGTTCTGTTTGTATGATAACATTAGGTTATGATGATTGATAACTTATATACTGATTGTATTGTTTTATTTTTTCTATGAATTCTTGTGTATCATTATGGTTTAATTTTGTATTTATTTTTTCATTTTAAATTGTTTGTAGTTGCCACGATGCCGAGGAAACGGAAGGCTGCTGATAATGTTGTTGAGGGTGAAAAACAACCTGCCCGTAAACGTAACAGGGCATCTCCTTCGTGACGGTTTCTTGGATTTTCTATCGAATGATCGAAGGCAACAATTGAATCAATAAAGTTTGATAGTTTGCTAGATATCAAGTGTTCATCAACCGCATTGATTATGACTTGGTTTGCTAGTTTATATGACAAGCATACACGTGAATTTGTTGTGCCGGGTCGAGGAAGGATACCCCTCAACGAGGATAGTGTATTCAGATGTTTGGGTTTGCCGCTTGGTGAAGAGTCGGTTCCTTATTATGCTGATGCAGAAATTCAGGGTGCTCTTGCTCCTTCTCTTTTTCCTGATGATTCTGGCATACCTTTGAGAACTCGAGTTTTTGAAATCTTGAAGGATATGACTTCATATGGAGATGAGTTCAAGCAAGTATATGTGATGTATATTGTGTCTACACTTCTATCACCCACCACCAGGAACCGTGTTTACCACAAATGCTATCCTATCATGGTAAGTTTTGGTTGTAATGTCTGTTCATTTTCAATATATGAGTTTGGCTGGTAACTTATATATTTTTGTGTTGATAACTTTCTGTTTGTTGTGATGATAACCTGTGTGTTATAGGGGTGGTTACATTTTTTATGTTTCTGTGGTGGTGTGTAATATATGTGCAAGTTTTGATGTTATGTTGACAGTTTCTTTTGGATCCTATAATTTCAGCACAACATTGAAAATGTGTCCAAGTTCCAGTGGTGCAAGTTTGTTTCTTACCAGCTGCATGAGGAGCTTTCTAGTGGTAGTCATACGCAGGCTTGCCTTTTTCTGTTACAGGTACACACTGCTGTTTTTATATTGTGTGAATACTACTTTCTATATTGAAATTTGTTTTATGTTTTAGTTAGTGTACTTATTGTTTTCTTTGTCTGGTTTTAATTTGTTTTCTTGCAGCTGCTTTATGTTGACTCACTAGATGTTAGTGGTTTGGATATTGATTTGCCGGAAGGGCGTTATGCTGTGAACATATGGTCAAGAGAGTTAATTGATGAAGTGTTGATTGCTGATCTGCAGAATGATGGGAATGCATATGGAAAGCTGGAGGTGTGTAATATATTTTGTAGCATTTGTGTTTTTATGTTGTTGATAACTTTTTATGTTTAACTGTTGGTAACATGTTGTATGTCTGTTTGATTACATTGAGTATAAATAGTGGGTAACTTATGTGTTTATTGGGTGGTAACATGTAGGTTATCATGTGATTAAGTTGGGTAATATGTAGAAAACTGGTTGATCACATTTGCTAATTTTGTATATGTTTCTTTGTGCAGTTGAAGCCTCGGTATGGCATGAGCTTTGGTATTTTTGGTGGCGTGCAAGGGTTTAACAAATGGTTTGACACTTGTGCAAACCCTAGTTGTTCAAATGAGGTGATATTTTTAGCATTTTGATATTGTACTTATCTTTTTATTGTCATGTTACTTTTGTTTGCTTCTTGTTTTGGTAATGTTCTTGTTGTTTCCTTTCTTTTTATTTGTGCAGCAAAAGTCGTAGATAGCAAATCTTATTGGCAGTTTTGCATCTGGTATTTTTGGGTTAATGAGTAACCTTGTGCAAGGCTTGATGGCGGTGCAAGGCAATGCTGGTGCTGAAATGGCGAAACAGTTTACTGCCCAGTTTGGTGGTCAACTTGCAACGCAACCCATTGGAGGAATATTCATGGGTGGAGCTAGCTCAAGTGGTGCTCGTGGTGGTAGCTCAGGTGGTGCCCGTGGTGCTACCTCAAGTGGTGTCCGTGGAGCTAGGCTTACTCGTTCTATCACTCGTGGAAGGAATGTTCCACGCACTAATGAAGTCTTGTCTCCTATTCTTCCTAGTGATAATACAATTACGAGGATTCGACAGCAGATTCGGCGGTGGAGCTGAGCGGTTTGTCGTCTTGAAGGAAGGGTAAGGGTGTTGTTGGTGGTCGTGCTGGTGGTTCTTCCAATGTCCAGCTATCTTTGACTTTCCCGGATTCTAATGAAGAGCAGAATAATAGTCCAGGAGCAAGATCACATGACGATCGTCATATGTCACCACCGGAAGCTAGGTCACCTGTTGTAGATCCTATCTCACCTGTAAACCGGGTGACTGATACTCCAGTTGTGGAAAAAACCCCTATTCGTGTGTATGAAAGGTCTAGAAAGAAGAAGTCACGTCCGGTTGAGGATGTTGATAATGTGATCAATTCACGTACTGTTGAAGATATTGATAATGAGATCAAGTCTCTTGTCTGCAAAGATTTGGGTCTTACTCCTGCCATGATGCGGGCTGCTGTTTCTAATAGGTATGAGTGGGCATAATTATTTATCTCAGTCATTGGATAACTTTACTACCTTAGTGTTGATAACTGTATCATTTTCATCTGATAACTTGTTTATGTTAACATGGGTAACCTTTATGCTTTATGTTGATAACTGTATATTGATAACTGTATGATTTGTCATCTGATAACTTTTTTATGTTTATTATGATAACTGTATCATTTTTCATCCGATAAATTCTTTATGTCTATACTGATAACTATAGCATTTCTCTCATGATAACTTCTTTATGTTATTGTCGATAATTGTAGCATTTCTCACATGATAACTTCTTTATGTTAGTGTTTATAACTGTAGCATTTCTCACTGGATAACCGTAGTATATTTCATCTGATAACTTGTTTCTGTTCATGTTGGTAACTTTTCTGTTTTCTGTTTATTATGTTCTGATTTTTTGTTGGAAATTATTTATTACAGCAAAAAATTACCGAAGAAGGCATCGGTGCCTGCTACAAGGTCTTCACCACGGTTGGCAAAACAACGTTCTGCAGATGAAGGCACATATATTATAGATGTTGATGCATCCTCTCCTATTCCTTCGCCTACTCGTGTTGAAGGACATTTTAATATTGTTGCAACTGCTGATGTCGTGGATGCGCGCGTTGTGAATGTTGAAGAAGTTATATCTAGTGGAGAAACATGTGGCAATGGTGGTGCTTCTGAAGATGTTGCTGTGAAGAGTGCACCTGCTACAGTTGTAGTAGGATTATCTGTTGATGTGGCAATGGATGTATCTCAACCAGTCTCGGAAGCTGCAGTGATTATGCATACCATTGATCATCCTGTTAGCAGCAGCATTGTAAATATCATGGCAAACGAGACGAAGAACATCACGGAAGTTGCTGCTGCCACTAGATATGCCCCTCATGTTGATGCCAATGTTGATGATGCCCCTCAAGTTGATGCCAATGTTGATGCAGGTGCAGGTGGTTTTGTTTGTCCTGATGGTGCTGTTCTTGTTCCTGCGTCATCGCTGTTCACCAACGTTGCAGCAGGTGCTACTTCTGTTGATGTTGCTGCAAGTCCTGCTGTTTGCTCGCTTGGAGATCCATCAACCCAGGGTGAGAGTGAAAAGGAGCCTTATGTTTCGAATGATAGTACTGAAGAAGATGTACAACATGTTTTATCTGCTCCTTTGGTTCCTGCGTCTAGTCTTTTCGACCCTCCTAATAGGAGGTAGTCCAGTGTGGTCGAGACATCTGCTGGTCCTTCGAGTGGTGATGGAAGTTCTGAAGCTGAAGTCACTGTTATCAAGAAAGCAAAATTGGTTGCTCGTGATGGAAAGTTGAGTCTTGCTGCTGGGATACCATTACATGTTTATAGGGATGTTGTGTCGTATTCTGTGCCTGATGCGGATCCTCCTGTTTCTCCTACTGCTGGTGCCCGTGCAGAGCCTGCTCCTACTGTTGGTGTCTCTGTGCAGCCTGCTGCTACTGCTAGTGCACCTGCGCAGCCTGCTCCTGCTCAGCCTGATCTTCGTATTGTTGCACAAGGTGATTCTAGTGTTGTCCCTGTTTCTCATCACATTTCTGCTGATCCCGGTGATTTATTCCATGTATTTGAAGCAGAAGATGTTGGGAATATGCCCTAGAGGCAATCATGTATGATGAGATTTCCCATTGTATTCATAAAGTTATTAAGTAGTCCTTGTATAAACATCTGATGTGTATCATTGAATATGTGATTCAGTTGTGGAACTATGCATTCATGTTGTTTGTACTAAATATCCTTGGTCATTGAGGTTGTGCTGGACACACAACTTAGACCAATGTGAAAGTTGGCTTGATGACTCGGTTCCACTTGTCATGGGCATGGAGATGCTATTCCAACTTACACAGACTAGGCTAAAGAGTTTAGCGAGTCGGATTGACCCATATTGAGGTACAACGAACTAAAATTTGTCATTTGTATGTCTCAATCAATGTAATCCTTAGACACGAGGTTGTTGCATAGTCGAGTTGAGGATCACCGACTTAGGTTACATCAACGCTGATCCAGAATCGGCGATTATAAAGCGAGTTCGGGTCGATCGAGAATCAAGCTGCGTGATGTGAATAACCAAGATGGGATTTTGCCCTCCACTCGGAGAGATATTCTGGGCCTCTCGTGAGATATGATTCGGAAAGCATGGCCATGCACGACTCGGTTAAGTGTTAGCGAGGCGATCGGCCTAAGTTAGTCGGGTGAATCACTTATCTCGGATCGAGAAGAGAGTTGGACTATTTAAGGGATGACATATATTCGCCTATAGTCGACAAGGTATATCGTGAGGCAAAAGGGACTCGGGCGTAAGTCGCATTGGAAAACAAGTCGTCATGACTCTTTGGTACTTGGGAATCGGTATGTTACGCTGGAGCCGATGCCGATTGATCGATTGTGAGTTGGACTCAAATCGTGTCCAAGTAACCATGAGCTGTGAGGTCACACACTTAAGAGCGGGAGAAGGTTGGATTGGATCCGAATCATATAATCTGGTTGGGTTGGACCTAAATCAGATTAGGGCTGAGTTAGTGAGTTGGACTCACGGTGACTAGTTATATATGGGCTTTAGTGAATGGGTCGTGCAGAGCCCACGTTCACTCCTATATATAGTGGAGCACGAACCGTAAAGGTTAATCGTGGTTCGGTTAGGTCATTCCATGTGTTGGAAACCCTAGCTCCACGAGTCCGGCCGCCAGAACCTAGCGATTCGCGGCGCTCCTCCTTAATGCGTGTGGATACCGGCGGAGGTGTCTTTGCGATCGGCACCGGGGCGATCGGATCGTGAGGGCGCACGCATCAAGCGGCCGCTTCATCGATGTCCGCAACCGCGCGTCTAGTGGTAAACCTCGTGGCCTTCTACCTCAGCTAGGTCTTGGGATCACCACGTTAGAGGAAAAGTTTTTTGTTTTATCTCTGCGTGGCCCAACAGAAGATGTTCTTCCTTTGTCTTGGGCACCTTCTCCCAGCACTGGTACACACCTTCACCCTGATAACTTTATATATATATATATGCCCTGGATCACTTTTATATATTAGTGCTGATAACTGTGTCTTATTTATGTTGGTAACCTACACTATTTTTTAAGGTTTTCGCAGCATAGTAAATCAAAAAAATTCTACAGATGCGAATGGGAAAGCCAAGATCTAATCTAGGAGATGTAAACAACGAGAGGGGATAGAGGAGATCTTCATACCCTTGAAGATTCGCACAGCGGAACGTTCAACGGAACGTGGTTGATGTAGTCGTACTAACTTCTCCTCCTCGCGATCCGATCTGATCCAACACCGCAAGTGGCGATGCCTCCGAGAGATGCACACGTACGATACCTTGACGTCTCCTCCTTTCTCGGTCCAGCAAGTGGGGTGGATAGATAGATTGGATCTACAACACGACGGCGTGATGCAAATGTGGTGAGTTTCTGCGGCAGGGCTTCGCCTACACGCAGTCGAGAGAGAGAGAGAGAGAGGAGGGCAGCAGGTAGGCGGCTAGGCTTGAGGAGGTGTGGGGGGAGGGTGCGCCCCTTCCCTCTTTATATAGAGGGCTGGCCGGCTTCCCCCTTGCCCCTCCTCCAAGCCTAGGGCCCGCGGCCACATGGGAGGAGTGGGGTGCAAGTCCCCCCTTCTAGAAGCTCTCCCTAGGGTTTCCCCTAGGGCTTGGCCGGCTGGGCCTATGGGACCTTGTGCCCCTGGCCCAATGCGGCCAGGGCACTCCCTCGTAGGCCCACGCCCCCTCCCGGCAAGTGGGTCCACGTTGGTCCCACTCCGGAAGGTTCTAGAAGCTTCCGGTACAATACCGAACAATCCGAAACAATTCCGAAATCCAAAAACTGCTTTCCCTTATATGAATCTTATTCTCCGGACCATTCTGTAACCTCTCGTAATGTCCTGGATCTCATCCGAGACTCCGAACAAAAACTCATAAACCAATTATCCATTCTATCCTAGTGTCGAGACACGTTAAGTGTGTGACCCTACAGGTTCGAGAATATGCAGACATGATCTTCTATCAATAATCAACAGCGGGGTCTGCAAACCCATATTGACTCCCACACATTCATCGATGATCATATCGGATGAACCACGATGCCAGGATTCAATTAATCCCATATATATATTCCCTTCGTCACGCGATATTTTACTTGCCCGAGATTCGATCGTCGGTATCAGCATACCTAGTTCAATCTCGTTCACAACAAGTACTTTACTCGTTCCGTAATCCGATATCACTTTGTGATTAAGTCCTTAACCACGTGCTTGCAAGCGGTGTTGATATCGATTACCGAGTGGGCCCGAAGTATATCTCTCCGACTTGGGAGGGACAAATCCCATCTTGATACATACAACCCAACAAGTACTTTCCGATCACCTGAGAGACACCTTTATGATCACCCTCTCATAGGATGACGTTTGATGACCTCAAAGCTTTCTTCCGATACCAGGGAGTTGCATTATCTCATGGTCTAAGGAATACAATATTTGACATAAGAAAAAGCTTTGCAAAGATGAACACGATGACACGAGCTAATTGCTCTGCTTGATTTGGGTCTGTCCATCATATCATTCTCCCAATGATATGATCTCATTATTAATTGACAACTCATGTCTATGGTTAGGAAACCTTAACCATCATTAATCAATGAGCTAGTCCATAGAGGCGTACTAGGGACACAGTGTTGTTCATAAACCACACAAGTATCAAAGTTTCCGCTTAATACAATTCTAGCAGGGAATATAAACTTTATCATGAACAAGAATTATAATAATAACATATTTATATTGCCTCTAGGGCATAATTCCAACAGTTTTTTGTTTTTTCAAAGGTTTAAAATGCTTGCAACTTTATTATATGTTTGTCTTATATGCTTTTTTTGTAATGTAAAACTTTATTCTTTTAATTATGATTTATTTCATAGTGTATGATGTGTCTTTATCATTTTGTGCATTTCTGGTTTGTATTGATAACTTTATTTATATGCCCTTGATCACTTTTATATACCAGTGATGATAGCTTTAGCTCATTTATGTTGGTAACCTACACTGTTTTTATGCTGATAACTTTAGTAACAGATTATATGATATTAACAATTTATTTTTTTGTCCCTTTTTATTCTTGTCTTTCTTTTGGGACATATTCTATGCAGCTGTTAACTTATTAAACTTACCGAAAACAGGTGGTAATAAAAATGAGGGTGCAGACGGATCTAGTTAAATGTCCCTTTTGGATGAGAAAATTGAAGATCATCGTTGCGATGGCTGATTGGGGCTTAGGTTTCAAACTTGAAGATCATGATTTAGTTTCATGGCAGTTTGGATCTGTTTTATGACAGCCGTAGTTAAAATTAGGTTTCAACTTATGAGAACTTTTATTTTGTGATATGTTGTTGATGGAACAATTTGTGTTGTAATTTATATGACTCTATGTTTGTGTGATGTAATTAAACTACCTTTTATTGTTTAATATATGTTATTTTTTTAATTTTTTCTTTATGGTGATATACATGTGGTTTTCTTTTTCCACATGGGTTCTGCCATTTCTAACCTTTTTCATTTGGACATTTCCTTTTTCCGTTCTTTATTCTTTTTGTAGTGTATCAACAAAAAGTTGATTGTAATTGCAAAAAGCCGGTAAATGATGAAAATGTAGTTATTTCTTCTGATGATCTATTGGGTGAAAATATTGGTTATCAAGCTATTTGAAGTTTTACAAAAGATACCAAACAATTAAACTAGACTAGTTGTTCCGTTCCAGGTAACTAAACAAAATTGTTTAGTTACTATTTATGTATTTGAATGTATATTTTTTACGAGCTGTATTATTTGTTTTGTTTTGTTGTAGTTGTTCCTGATTATTCTACTCATGGTATCGATTCGCTCTTCCGATTCTTTACGTGGTAGTGTTACACGAGGCAGCCTGCGTCTTATTAGACTTATTCATCCTGCCAAGTCTCTTCTTCCTCCGTTCTCCTATATTAAGACAACTGCAGAAGAAGATGCATTGTATAAGAAGATTATCATACACACGCGTGATGCGAATAAGTCGAAGATTAAAAAGTATGTACATGTTCTTTTTTATAATATTCAATCCTTTTTAGTATTCTCTATTGGTAACGTTTAAATGCTATCATTGGTCACTTCTAATGTTTTATGCTTGATAACTTGACTTTATATGTTATCTGGTTGATAAGTTGTAGTATTACTGGTGGGTCACTTATAGTATTTTAGTGGATAACTCTTAGTTTAACAGTGGATAACTTGGACCTTTTCTTTGTTGTTAGTTGTTTGCTAACCTATATTATTACTTGTGTATCATTTTGTTCTTCTAGTTGCTGAAATTTATGGTTTTCATTGTGGATCATTTTTAATATTTAGGGTTGATAACTTTACCTTTTTATTTGTACCTCGATGATAAGTTGTACTAATACTGGTTGGTCAGTACTGGTTTTGTTTGATAACTCTTTTGTTGTTATTTCAGTGGATAAGTTGAACTTTTTTTATACTGGTTTGATAACTTGTATTACTAAAGGTTGATTACTTGCACTGTTTGTTGGTGATAACTACTAGTTTTCATAGTGGATAACTTGTATTCTAATCATTTTTTTGCAGCACATCAATTTGTAACATTGATCCAATGTGGGTGACAACTAGTGATTTTGCTGAAAGTGTGATGCCATATGACGAGCTTTGTAACAATATGTGTGATCTTGCTATTTCTGCAATGTAAGATAATTTCCCATCCAACAAGATAATGTTTCCTTATATCATTACTAAATATCTGTTGGAGGGAAGATTCACTGCAAATCTTGTTCGGAGGTCGTTCAGGAGAGATGACAACTATAAACTGAGCCATAAACATATTGTATGCTGTCTAATTTGATTTTATTTTTATTTTTATAGTATGCAGTTGATAAGTTCAGGCATAGTGTATGATAACCATTGCTTATGTTGTATTGATAACTCTTTCATTTCTGCCTGGATAACCACTATTTTTTCTACACGTGCATTTACTTATCTTATGTTCATTTTTTTTCTGTAGCTTTGCTTTGCTCTCCTTCAAGAGCTAGGGACTAAAAAGGACCCTTTGAGCCATTGGTACATGTTTTCTGTTAATATGCCTGCAAAAAGGTTTGAAATTCTTGACTCGCTCCGTGGTGAAGCTAATGTAGAAATGATTGAACATGCGACTAAACTAACGAAAGCAATAAAGAAAATGTATATCGTTAATTATTCTGATTTTAGAAGACAGATTGAAGATTTTGAGTTGATGCATGTCCCTGTTCCGAGTCAAGTTGACAGGTTAGTTGGCCGGTTAGATTTGTACGCATGTAATTTTATTTTGTTTTTGTATAATCATTGATACTATGTTTGTTTATTCACTGTTTATTTTTTATTTTTCAGCACTGATTGTGGGTTCTTCATGCTTAAGAACCTTGAATTGTGGAATGGAAGCGTCGTGCCTTGTATTTCTCAAGATATGATACCTGGAATTAAGAAAAAGATGACTTCTTTTTGGTTGAACCATCCTCATAATGTTCTTCTGAATTGGAGGTCACTTTTGGAAGAAAATAAGTTCTGAGATATATTTTTCCCAAGTTTATCCATACTTGTACATGTTAGTTATCCACACTCTTAAATGTTTGTTATCATGTCATATTTCTGTTAGTTATCCACACTGTGTTAAATAAGTTACCCACCTTATACGGGGTTTTTGTATATATGAGTGTTTTTTATGCTTTCTTTCTAATGTCAATTCTGTTTGATAATTTTTCTATTAATTTGTTTGTGGTATAATTTCAACACATAGTTATGGATAAATGTACTTTTTATTTACCTGATAACTTCTATTAGTATGCATGGATAACTATTGTGATTGTTGGTTGATAACTTGTAGTCATATGTCTGGATAACTTCTGTTTTTAAATAGTATATTAATGTTTAGTGTTTGGTAAATTTTTATATATACGCATTGATAACTGTAGATTTAACCAGTGGGTAACCTTTTATTTTTGTATGCATTGATAAGTGGTGTGTTATATGATGGATAACTTGTACTCATATGCATGGATAACTTCTGTGTTATCTTGTGGATATTTTGTACTCATATGCATGGATAACTTGAAAACCACAGAATGTACAGCATGAACTATTATATATAGAAACAATAAATATATCATTTTCATTTTGTGTTACATAAACATTCTAGATTTGATATCCTAGGAGCTTCAACCTTTCCTGGCATTTGCGGATGGTGTGACCTTCTGCACCGCAGTGGCTGCATTTCTTTGATTTCTTTGTAGCAATGTCTAGTGGATTTTTGTTTGCTATTTGTCGTGGTCGCCCTTTGGTTACTGACTTCTCTGGGTTATGTATGTGCTTTGTTGATGACATGTGAGATCCTGATGTGATTGTTGTTTGAAGTGCTGCATAGTTGCTTGTTGGTATGCTTTCTGTTTGGTAGGCGGGTTATGAAGGTGTCATGCTTGCTTCGTTTGGAGCACTAGACGATGACATAGTAATCGCTACATTTTGGCCTCTCTTTTCTTCTTCTCTTCTCTTATTGCTATCACATCTAGCTCTTGTTTCATTTCCTTCAAGTGTTTCCTGATGATTTTTCTTCCATCATCTATCTTTACTCCTATCTTTGCAGCTCTGGCAAACTCTTGTCTGTATGATGCAAACACCATCATATTTCTTGAGTCTTCAGGCATCTATTTCTTCCCTTGTTTATGTTTGTCATGTGGTTCAACTAGGATAGTTTCCGCGTCCAATGTCCACCTTTTCAGTATGTACATTTCTGGGATTTGATAGACTTTTATATGCGTCATCACTTTTATAATGTGGCAGCATAACATACCATCATGATCGAATTTGCAGCAGTTGCATTCATATGCTCCTTGTTCCCAGTTTGCGAATACCCTATAATTTCTATAACCATAGTGTGGAACCGGTATCCCTGTTATGCTCAGTTCAAATTGGTATCCGTTGAGGTGGTCGCATTGGTATGACATGCTCTTTCGTATTTCGCTCTGAAACCCGAAGAATATTTTCCTTGTGTATGATTTTGCCATTTGTCTCTCCATAATGCTTCCACACCACCACTCCGGGTCTATCAAAGTTGTATCACACTCTGCCTTTAGCTCAGCATTGTAAATCTTTTCTTGTACTGACATGTATTGTTGTACAAACTCATAAATGGAGTTGCTTGGTTTGACGTAACGCTTGAGCACGGCGTTGAACCCTTCGCTTCTTGTTGTGGTCTGAAGGAATGGGAAAAAGGCATGCATAAAGTATGCTGGTACCCAAACCTTTCTTTGTTCCCATAGTGAGAACAAATCCACATTGTCACGGATATTATGAGTATTTATCATATGCATCCAAGCATCCTCAAATTCCTCGGGTGACAAGTTGTTGTTCACACATGCATTGAAAGCGTCGAGAAGCTATGGGTAGTTGGCCATGAATGTCCCTATTTTCTCAGTTGCATTCTGGATGACGTGCCATCTGCAATTTCTGTGAGTTGCATCCGGGAAAACAACACTTATAGCACTAGCCATGGTAGCGTCTTGATCAATTATTATATTTTTTGGTGCTAAGCCATCCATTGCCAGTTTGAACATTTGAAACAGCCACACAAAGTTGTCCTTGAGCTCTCGATGCACGAACCCGCATCCAAACTGAACCGATAGTCCATGGTTGTTTATCCCAATAAATGGAGCGCATGGTAGTTTATACCGGTTCGTTAGGTAGGTAGTGTCGAACGATATGCAATCATTGTATCCAGACTTGTATGCTCTTCGTGATGCCCCGTCAACCCAAAACAGGTTCTCAACCCTGTCGTCTTCATCAAGTGTAAATTTGTAGAAGAAATCTAGATCTTCTGCCTCCATCTTTTCGAAGTATGCCAAGGTGTCTTGCATGTCGTGGTGATTGTTTTCACTGCGAAAAGAAGCCCTTAGGTTCGCCACGCCTTTTTCTATGTATGTCACATCATTCAGACTGCCGTAGAAACTTGCCATCAGCTGCATCTGTCGGCATGTTTCGATGTTGCATGCATAAAGCATCCGCAAGAACACCTTTTCTTCTGCTGGTATGTTTCGGTGTGAACGCAAGAACCTTGTTAATGAAGGTTTTATTATCAGGGGATGGTTATGATCATCCGATGAATGCTGAACATACCACCATGCATCCTTTCTCTTTACATATAAGTGTGCTGTGCACCTAGTCCTTGGATGTGTATTTTTTCCTCTTCTTGACACATGATTTGGGTTCTGGGTGTCTTCCTTTTCTTTGTGAGGTTTTCCAGCTTTTGTGCACACAAGATATGCCTTATTTATCTCATGTCTTGCGTCTTTTCTTGGCCAATCTATCCTTATTCTGAAACCCTTCCGTTGTGAATACGACATGTAGTGTTCTCTAGCTGATTCAAAACTGTCAAAACGCATTCTATTTGTTGGTGGTTGCGGTGTGGAATGTACTTCATCTCTTGCATCATTATTATGTGCATTATTCTCCCCATCCTCATTTGAATCTGCTGTGTACTGCTGTTTCTTCGATTGTCCCACCCGTTGTTGTTTCTTGTGCAGCTTGTTCAACTATAGTATACATGCAATCATTGTCAGTACGTTCTTCAATTTGGACATCACCTGTTATGCAAATAAACACAAGTTATCATTTCTGTTTTTTTGTAGGAATGGTTATATATAATGAGAAGTCATGGATAACACCAGTTATAATAGGTGGGTAACTTTTTATACTAGCAAGTATTCTATAAACATGTCATCTGTTTTTTGCAATGGTCTACATTGATAAGTTGTACTCATAGTTATGGATAACTTCTGTATATAGGCATGGATAACTGTAGCTTTAACTAGTGGATAACTTGTACTTATGTTCCTAGATAACTATATTTTTAGCTAGTGATACCTTCTACTCATGTTGCTGGATAACTATTCTAATATGTAAGCATGTTTAACTGTAGTATTATATAGTGGATAACTTCTGTATATAAGCATGGATAAGTTCTGTTTTAGCTAGTTGATAATTTCTGCATATAAGCATGTACTGCTGATATGTATGTATAACTGTAAGCATGGATAACTTCTGCTCATATGCATGTATAACTGTAGTTTTAGATAGTGGATAACTTATGTTCTATATGGTGGGTAACTTATGCATGTAAGCATGGATAACTTATGTTCTATCTTGTTGATAACCTATGCATGCAAGCATGGATAACTTTTTTAAAATACAGCTGGATAAGTTGATTGCATATAATCATCATACCTTCGTTTACAACTTGCACAATAGCATTTGTGTGTGAACCATCAGCATGACCTTCTTTTATTTCTTGATT
This sequence comes from Avena longiglumis, assembly GCA_030063025.1. Taxonomy (NCBI): domain Eukaryota; kingdom Viridiplantae; phylum Streptophyta; class Magnoliopsida; order Poales; family Poaceae; genus Avena; species Avena longiglumis. The sequence goes on from CP125978.1 coordinate 123,377,233, forward strand.
TGGTTCTGCATTTAGGTCGATATCCATGGTTTAGCTAGTTGATAACATATGGATGCAAGCATGAATAACTTCTGTTCTAGCTAGTTGATAACTTCTGCTTTTATAAGCATGTATAACTTCTGTTTTATCTAGTTGATAACATATGGATGTAAGCATGGATAACTTTTGTTCTATCTAGTTGATAACATATGGATGCAAGCATGGATAACTTATGTTCTAGCTTGTTGATAACATCTGCATGCAAGCATGGATAACTTATGTTAAAATACTGTTGGATTGCATATAATCATCATACCTTCATTTATAGCATGTATAACTTCTGTTTTAGCTAGTTAATAACATATGGATGTAAGCATGGATAACTTCTATTCTAGCTAGTTGATAACATACGGATGTAAGCATGGATAACTTCTGCATGCAAGCATGGATAACTTATGTTCTAGCTTGTTGATAACATCTGCATGCAAGCATGGATAACTTATGTTAAAATACTGCTGGATTGCATATAATCATCATACCTTCATTTACAGCATGTATAACTTCTGTTTTAGCTAGTTGATAACATATGGATGTAAGCATGGATAACTTCTGTTCTAGATAGTTGATAACATACGGATGTAAGCATGGATAACTTCTGCATGCAAGCATGGATAACTAATGTTCTAACTTGTTGATAACATCTGCATGCAAGCATGGATAACTTATGTTAAAATACTGCTGGATTGCATATAATCATCATACCTTCATTTACAACTTGCACGATAGCATTTGTGTGTGAACCATCGGCATTGTCTTCTTCTATTTCTTGATCTGGTTCTTCATTTAGGTCGATATCCATGGTTTCAGATCTGTTCAACCAAAATATTCATGATGTTTGAAGATTTAGTTGTTAGGATGACGCAATTAATAGGAAATCATATCTATTTAGTTGTTAGTTGTCCTAAATTAGATGTTTTTAATGCAGGGATCAACATATACTGTCAATGAAGCTTAGGATGATTGATTTCTTATAGTTTGAACAACATTGAACATATGTCAGATGCAAAACCGAGGAGTAGTTATAGATGACTTGTTTTTGGTTTAGATCCATGTTGTGCAGCAGTATATTGTCATATTGAGAACAATATAGAAACTTTGCTACCAAAATCATGTTGATTTGAAGAGATGATTTTGAGAAGTACCTGCTGTTTTTGCCTGTGTGTTCCTTTTTTTGCTTTTCAGTAGCAGGGCGCTGGGCAATGGCGTCAAGATGGAGCTTCAATGGCGTTTTTCTCTAGAGGATGAAGGCGAGATGGGCAGGTGAGTAATCGGAGAAGGGTATAACGCTAGATCTAGGGGGGGGATTTCGTTTCCATTCTGGTTTTTGCTTGGAGAGGAAGATGGTCCAGCCAGGTTTCCGTTTTTGGACCTGGTCACGCGCCAAGGTGGAGCGCGACGCGGCGACGCTGGTCGTTGTCGGGACCTGGGTCGGAAGCGCCCGCCAGATTCGATCGTTTTCAAGGCGTCCGCCAGGTAGGCGCGTCCTAAATATAACATAACCCTATGAACAAATTAGGTCCATATTGATACAATAACGGGAACACAAGGGCTAGGATAACATCGCATATTTCAATATATAGCGTACTATCCTAACAGGTTTGGACTCTGTATTCCATACAGTGTCTATGTAAGTGAGCTATTGCATTACTGGATGAACTCATCAACTCACTAACTTACAAATGTGTTTTATTAGCTTCGACATTTCATTCAGATAAAAGTCAGTTATTTGGATAAAACCTTCGGACAATCCTAAATAATTTTTGTATCCGGATATCTTGGGGCTATTTGGCATACCACACTACAGGAGAAGCTGAATACGCCATTGGTCATTTGACCTGAAATCCAGAAAACCTTGATTGAGATAGGTCATTTTGTGAAGGTTTTTTTGAGACACGATCAATATATCAAGTTTTATATTTTTCCATGCAACTATGTCACATAATATGACACCACGCGAAGGTTTTGCATTGTTTCGATAGTTTTTGAATTTTTTATGCCCGTTTTAAACTATCGTCAAACTTTCTAAATCGAGGGGCATGAAAATTCTTAGCTCGGGGCTGAGCCTCACTAAACTTGCATTAGATATCTGATGAAATAGCATATTGTGAACCTAAAAATGATTTTTGCAAAAAATCATGAACATTATATCATGTGCATGTAGTTCAAATCTAACTCATTTCCTACTGATTCGGCAGGAATTTGTCTTTTTCACGAGGGGTGGACGAAAAGGTTTGAGATACCCCGGTTGGAAAATTATCCATTCAATATGGTATAATATTTTTAAAAAATATGGTATTATCATTTTGAAACTTTTATTTCGTGGTTGCTTCACAAAAATACCCCGGTTTTTGCACTCGGAAAATGAAAAATGGCTTTTCGGTGCGACGAAAAGGAAAACTTCCTCCTGCAACATTGTTCACCATCCCATGATACACATGTGTGCACAATATGGACACATTATCGCAAACTATACCGCGATTATAGCAATAACATTGGTCATTTGACCTGAAATCCAGAAAACCTCGATTGAGATAGGCCATTTTGTGAAGGTTTTTCTAAGACCCAATGAATATACCAAGTCTGGTATTTTTTCATGGAACTATGTCATATAATATGACACCACACAAAGTTTTTGCATTGTTTCGATCGTTTTTAATTTTTTATGCCTATTTCAAACTATCGTCAAACTTCCTAAACCGAGGGGCATGGTGATTCTTAGCTTGGGGAAGAGTCTCACTAAACTTGCATTAGATCTCTGATGAAATAGCATATTGTGAACCTAAAAATGATTTTTACAAAAAATCATGAGCAATATATCATGTACCCGTAGTTCAAATCTAACTTATTTCCTACCGATTCAGCAGGAATTTGTCTTTTTCACGAGAGGTGAATAGAAAGGTTTGAGATTCCTAGGTTGAGAAATTATCCATTCAATATGGTCTAGTATTTTTGAAAAATGTGGTATTATCATTTTGAAACTTTCTTTCGATGGTTGCTTCCCAAAACACCCCGTTTTTTGCACTTGGAAAATGAAAAATATGTTATACGATAGTATTTGTACTTTTTATGTATTTTTTTGAATAAAAATATATAATATTTGAGTTTATATAGATATATCTTATTTTTCTGCAAATTTTGATATATTATATGTATTTTTCTGAATTTAAATGATTTAGTTATGATTTTTCAAAGATTAATGTGGCAAAAAAAAAATAGCTACGCCGACGGCTTTGCCGTCGGCATAGGTCTGAAACCTGCCGTCGGCGTAGACTTCACGCCGTTGCTCCGCCGTTAGCCCAATGGGCTACGCCGACGGTCATGTTTACGTCGACGACGGCCGTCGGTCTATTTATTCTACACCGACGGCAAAACTGGGCTGACGACCCGTCAAGCTACGCCGACGGCCGCGACATTTTGCCGTCGATGTATAAAAAGGCCGTCGGCCTATTTAGTTATTCCCGTAGTGCCATATCCGGATATCAGGTTTGGAATATCAGTCGAATTTCTTCAAATCGGGTACGGATTGTCTAAAGCGGATTCAAAAACAAATTCAATGCAAAAAATTTCTTATGCATTTACTTACTCCTACCTAAATTTACGCACATCTTTTTTCTGCGAAGCACAACAACCACATCAATAGTTAGTGGTTTGTGCAATGTGCTCGGACAGAGTTTCGGACGAAAAGATTGTTGGCATTCCCTGACCGGCATTTCCAGCGGGTACCCGCCACATAGCACGGCTCCAAAGAAGAAACATATTACTTACTAATTTTGGTTTTGAGTTTTTTGCAAGTCCGTACATGCATATCGAAACAAATAATCAGAACAGGGTCGATCAAACCGAGTCAACTGAGCATCGGAGATTCCCGGAAATAGAAAACTTAGCATCGGAGATTCCAGCATTGTTGTTCTAAATTTGTAAAGCAAATGTATCTAGATATTTTTTATGTGTAGATTTACTTAAACTTATTCCCTTTTTAGGTATGTGAACGAGATGTATTTAGACACACACTAAAATGTGTCTAGATACCACTAGTAGAAAATAGGCCATCCGTCCACGCCCCCTCAGAGCACTAGTCCCGGTTGCGCCACCAACCGGGACTAATCTTAACGCGTCCGGTTGGAGCGGACGCACGGGCCAGGGGCATGGGTCCCGGTTGGTAAGGGGCATGCGTCCGGTTGGAGCCACCAACCGGGACTAAAGGTTAGCCACAGCGTGGCCTGGCACCTTTAGTCGGTTCTTGGCTCCAACCGACTAAAGACCGCCCTCTATAAATGTAACGCCTCTGCCTCCACTCTGTTTTTTGAATGGTGTAAGCTGTGAGGGTGTGTGCTAGTTTTTCTCATGCATGCATGGAAGGTGTTTGTTGAAATGTTTGAGTGAAAAATCCCGTTGAATTTCTCATAGAACATAAATATAGAAGGTGTCCGAGACGCGCTGAGCTTATTTCCCTCGATCGAGGTTAGCAATCTTATCTTTTCTAGGTCATTGATACAATTCATGTGTCGGTGTGAATTGGTTATTTCACTATTTATGATGTCCTGTTTTTTGATAAACTTACTTATATGATGCAGATGAACGGTCGGGAATGGATGTACGGTGACCGGCGGGTAGCAGGGTATATCAAAGGCGTGGATAAATTTATCGATGTGGCTACGGCAAACAAAGAGAATGGATTTATACGTTGTCCATGTGTTCAATGTCGGAACAACAAGGAGTACTCTTCCTCGAAAATCATTCGCGCCACCGATTATGAAAGGTTTCATGCCCAACTATAATTGCTGGACCAAGCACGGGAAAGAGGGGTTATGATGGAAGATGGTGAAGAAGAAGATGATGATAACAACTATCATCATATGTTTCTGAATCTGGTGATACCTGCAATGGAAGACAATGGAGAGGAAAAAGGTGAAGAAACGGGCATCGGATGAGCGGTGATGAACTTGGTAGGGTCATTTCGATGCAAAGCGAGGCGTAAACGAAAATGAGAAGTTGAAGTTAGAGGGCATGTTAGAAGATCACAAGAAATTGTTGTACCCAAATTGTGAAGATGGCAGCACAAAGCTCGATGCGACCTTTGGAATTGTTGCGATGGAAGGCGAGTGTGGTCTAACGACTCCTCATTTGAAAAGATGCTGAAAATAATGAAGCCAAGTTTCCAAAACATAACGAACTTCCGATAGTACCTCTGAAGCAAAGAAGACTCTCATCCTCTGGGATTAGATGTGCAAAGATACATGCATGCATTAATGACTGCATCCTCTACATGATGAGAGTATGAGAATTTAGATAAATGCCGGTATGCAGCGTTGCGGTATAAGATTAGACGAGATGACCCTGGTGATGTTGAGGAGAGCCCCTCCGGAAGGGTTCCTGCTAAGGTTATGTGGTATGCTCCTATAATACCAAGGTTGAAAGCATGTTCGAAACAAAGAGCATGCCGGGTTGTTGCGATGGCACAAAGAAGACCGTAAGAAAGGCGGGGAGTTGAGACACCCTGCGATGGGTCACGGTGGAGAAAAATCGAGAGAGACTTCCCGGACTTTGCGGTGGCGCAAGGAACTTATGGTTTGGTCTAAATACGGATGGCATGAATCCTTTTGGGGAGCGAGCTGCGATCACCTGGCCCGTGACTCTATGTATCTACAACCTGCCTCCTTGGTTGTGCATGAAGCGTAAGTTCATTATGATGCGGTGCTCATCCAAGGCCCGAAGCAACGAACGACATTGATGTGTACCTTAGGCCATTGGTTGAAGAACTCTTACGGTTGTGGGGCAAACCAGGTGTACGTGCGTGGGATGAGAACAAGCAGGAGCCATTTAATCTCGAGGGTTGTTATTCGTAACCATCAATGATTGGCCTGCTCTTAGTAACCTTCGTGACGGACAAACAAAGGATATAAGGCATGCACCCTGTTTAGATAAGACCGAAGGTACATATTTGCATAAATGCAAGAAGGTTGTGTACCTAGCGAATCGGCGATTTCTTCCGACCAATCATCCGTAAGAAAGAAAGGCAAGCATTTCAAAGGTGAGGCGATCACGGAAGAAGCCTGAACTCCCGGTGGTGATGATGTATTTGGTATGGTCAAGGACATAGAAGTAATCTTTGGAAAGGGTCGGCGGTCAATCGGTTCGAGCAGCGTCGCTACGGGACACGCACCCATGTGGAAGAAGAAATCTATATTTTGGGAGCTGCCATATTGGAAAGTCCTGCGTGTCCGCTCTTCAATCGACGTGATGCACGTGGCGAAGAATCTCTGCGTGAACTGCTAGGATTCCTAGGCGTGTATGGGAAGACAAAAGATACACACGAAGCAGGAGGACCAACAAATTATGAAAGACCCAAAGAACATGCATACAGATAACAAGGCGGATAAAGGCGTCACTTAAGTCGTACCCGGCTATGCTCTTACCAAAGCGGAAGGAAATCTTTTTGAAGTCCTTTACGGTATCAAGGTGCCGTCGGGCTTCTCATCTAATATAAAGGGATAATAAATATGGCGAGAAAAAGTTCCAAAACCTGAAGTCTCATGACATCACGTGATTATAAGCGATTGCTTCCGATTGCATTGAGGGGCTTCTACCGGAAAATGTTCGAGTACCCATTGTGAAGCTGTGCATTCCTCAATGCAATATCTCGGAAGGTAATCAATCCGGATATTCGCCAAGGTTACGAGAAGGATGTGGTACAATGTCTTGTTAGTTTTGAATTGGTGTTCCCACCATCCTTCTTCAATATTATGACGCATCTCCTGGTTCATCTAGTGGAAGAGATTGCCATTCTCGGTCCGGTATTTCTGCACAATATGTTCCCCTTTGAGAGGTTCATGGGAGTCTTAAAGAAATATGTTCATAACCGTGCTAGACAAGAAGGAAGCATCTCCAAGGGATATGGAACAGAGGAGGTCATTGAGTTTTGTGTTGACTTTATTCGACCTTAAGCCGGTTGGTGTTTACTCGCGGCATGAGGGAAGACTAAGTGGAAAAGGCACCTGGGAAAAGCAGCGATATGTAGGGACGGGATTCTTTCACTAAAGCACACTACAGTTCTACATAATTCCACCTTGGCAGCTCCGTATATGGAGGAACACAAGAATATTATGCGCTCAAAAACCGGGAAGCCTGAATCATGGATTACTGAGATGAACACATGAAGTCTGCCGGTGGTTGGATGCGGACACATCTCTTGAATGACACCACTGTTGGAGATCAGCTATACTTGTTGGCGCGTCACCATCTTCTCTTGTATTGAATTTCCAAAGTGCGAAATAAATGGGAATACATTCTACACGATCGCCCAAGATAAAAAGAGCACCAACCAAAATAGTGGTGTCCGCTTTGATGCAATAGGCGAGAATGGACAAAAGGACACATATTATGGTTACATAGAGGAGATATGGGAACTAGACTATGGAGTCTCTTTTAAGGTCCCTTTGTTTCATTGCAAATGGGTCAACCTGAATGGGGAAGGGTAAAGATAGACCGGTTATGCGGAATGACAACAGTGGATCTCAACAATCTTGGTTATAGAGATGAACCATTTGTCCTAGCCAATGATGTGTCTCAGGTTTTCTATGTGAAGGACATGTCCTCCAGACCGAAAAAAAGAAAAAATATGCAAACGAATACATCATATAATGAGCCAAAGCGTCACATAGTTCTTTCAGGGAAAATAAACATCGTGGGAATCGAGGGCAACGGACATGTCAGAAGATTATAATAAGTTTGATGAAATTCCGCCCTTCACAGTGAAAACTGACCCAAGCATTCCGTTAAGTAAAGAAGATGCTCCATGGTTACGTCTGAAGCGGTCATAAGGAATGACATATGCCAAGAAGTTCATGCTCATATTATGTAACTCTAGTTCATGTCTTTCGCGGTTTGTGGCTTGACCGAAGGATATCTTTCGCGGTTTGTGGCCTTTAGTCCCGGTTTTGTAGTCTCGGTTTTTAATATTAATAAATGTCTTGAGTGTTAGTCCCATTTTGTGGCTGGACCGGGAGTGCCTCTATGACCAGTTTCTCGGAGATCTTGGGAGGCCCAGGCTCGTCAGCATCTCCCAGGCGCGCGCGATGGTGTCCCTGCTCTCGAAAACCATCTTGCAGCTTGTAACTTCACTAACTAGATCAATACGCCTCGGAGCTAACTAATTTCACATATTAGGGTGCCTCTATGACGATTTCGGAGATGCTTGGGAGGCCCAGGCTCGTCGGCATCTCCACACTGGCCTTGATCTTGTCCTGCTCTCGAAAACCATCTTGCAGCTTGTAACTTCACTAACTAGATCAATACGCCTCGGAGCTAACTAATTTCACATATTAGAGTGCCTCTATGACCGATTTCTCGGAGATCTTGGGAGGCCCAGGCTCGTCGCATCTCCTGGCGCATGATGGTGTCCCGCTCTCGAAAACCATCTTGCAGCTTGTAACTTCACTAACTAGATCAATACGCCTCGGAGCTAACTAATTTCACATATTAGAGTGCCTCTATGACGATTTCTCGGAGATGCCGGAGGCTGGGCTCGTCGGCATCTCCACGGCGGCCGTAGTGGTGTCCTGCTCTCTAAAACCATCTTGGAGATGCCTCAAACTGGCTGGAGGACTGGACTCACAAGGATGCATATTTATAGTACAAGCAGCTCGGCATAATGTCGACACTCACGACATAATGTCGACACTCACCCCTATTATTAGTCCTGACTCATCTTTAGTCCCGGTTGGTGTCTCCAACCGGGACTAAAGTTTCATCTTTAGTCCCGGTTGGTGACACCATCGGGACAAGTACTAACCATGCGACATAATGTCGACACTCACCCCTATTATTAGTGTTGTCGGCCCACTGCGCAATCCCTTTAGTCCCGGTTTGTGACTACATCCGGACTAAATGTCTTGAACAATGATCATGTGTGTGTGGACATTGGTATGTAGAACAATGTTGCAGAGGAAGTTTTCCTTTTTTGTCGCACGGAAAATCCCTTTTCCATTTTCCGGCGCAAAAAAACGGCGTTTTGAAGTAACCACCAAAATGCCGTTTGAATGCTACCGTCCTATTTTCCTAAAATACTAGACCACCTTACATGGACTATATCCCAACCGTACAAATCGGGACTAAATATGAACCCTCTCTTTATATAGGCATTTCCTCTATTTATTAGGTAACACTTAAGACATTTATTAATATTAAAACCGGGACAAATCGGGACTAGCTAACACTCGGGCCTAAAGCCGCCCCTTTAGTCATAATCATGCCTAGTCCTATAATGCGACTTGAGGTCTTCATCGTCGTCATCATCATCGTCATCGTCACTGCCACTCGGGATCCTCGGCCCATCCATGGCATATACCGGGGCCATTCCAGCCTTGGATTCACGGCGGGTGGGAGAGGGTCTCTGGAAGGCGATGCTACGCCGGGACGATGTGGGGCCTGTGGCGGGTGGACTCGTGGGCACCGTGGCGAGATGGTCTCCCGGCGATGTAGCGCATCACTTGATGATAATACGGTTCTCCCACCACGAGACGGCCGACCGTTGTTGTTCACCGGTGGCGGGCCATCACCCTCGTACTGGCGAGCTCCTTCCCGCCTATTAGCGAAGAAGGCATTCCAGTGTCATAGTTGTCGGGATCCCACTGGGATCCATCCGCTCGGCGTGAGCTCGTGGTAGAAGTGGTTTGTGATGGCCTGGCGTGCGGAACCTTGAGGGACGGGAGGGCGGGAACCCCTCGGCCTTCGGCATCCGGCCGGCGGCGGCGGTACCCGATGGACAAGGATAGTTGGGCGCCACGCCTCGGTCTCCTCGAGGTCGAGAATGGCCCGATGGCGTTGTCCATTGTTCTAAGAGGAAGGTGTGGATGTGTGGATAGCCATGACACGATCACCCTAAATATAGAGGAAAGCGGAAAACTTGGCATGAAGCTTTGGGAAATGGCGGAAATATCTTTAGTCGGTTAGTGACTACATCCGGGACTAAAAGCTCTAGTAGAAAGGAAAGGCGGAAAACTTGGCGGGAAGAGGTGGGAAATGGCGGAAAATATTTTTAGTCCCAGTTTGTGACTACATCCGGACTAAATGTGTCTTAACAATGATCATGTTTGAAAAACCTTCACAAAATGACCTATCATGTTCGAGGTTTCATGTCTTTCGGTCCAAATGACCGATGTTATGTGCTGAATCACGGCATAGTTTATGATGTTGTTTCCATATTATGCATGTGTGTGGACATTGGTATGGAGAACAATGTTGCAGGAGGAAGTTTTCCTTTTTGTCGCACGGAAAAGCCCTTTTCCATTTTCCGGCAAAAAAGCGGGTCGTTTTGTGAAGTAACCACCAAAATGCCGTTTGAATGCTACCGTCCTATTTTCCTAAAATACTAGACCACCTTACATGGACTATATCCCACGGTACATCTCAAACCTTTTCGTCCATCCACGGTAAAAGGACAAATGTCTTGAATCGGCGGAAGTGGGTCGGTTTGTACTACAGTACATGATCTATCGCCGTGATTTTTTGAAAAAATCGTTTTAGACTCGCAATATGTGGTTTCTTGAGATCCAATGCAAGTTCTAACGATGCGTCCCTATCTTCATGCACACCGGTTCGACCATAGTTAGAAATTCAAATAATTCAAAGCGGGCATAATAAATTCAAAAAATCCGAACAATGAAAATCCTTGGCGTGGTGTCATATTATGTTACATAGTTGAAAGGAAAAATACCGGACTTGGTATATTGATCATGTTTGAAAAAACCTTCACAAAATGACCTATCATGTTCGAGGTTTCATGGCTTTCGGTCCAAATGACCGATGTTATGTCTGAATCACGGCATAGTTTGTGATGTTGTGCCCATATTATGCATGTGTGTGGACATTGGTATGGAGAACAATGTTGCAGGAGGAAGTTTTCCTTTTTATGCATCGGAAAAGCCCTTTTCCATTTTCCGGCGCAAAAGCGGGAATTTGTGAAGTAACCACCAAAATGCCGTTTCGAATGCTACGTCCTATTTTCCTAAAATACTAGACCACCTTACATGGACTATATCCCAACCGGTACATCTCAAACCTTTTCGTCCATCCCGGTAAAAGGACAAATGTCTGTAGAATCGGGAAGTGGGTCCGGTTTGTACTATGTACATGATCTATCGCCCGTGATTTTTGAAAAATCGTTTTAGACTCGCAATATGTGGTTTCTTGAGAGATCCAATGCAAGTTCTAACGATGCTAGTCCCCTATCTTCATGCACACGGTTCGACCATAGTTAGAAATTCAAATAATTCAAAGCGGGCATAATAAATTCAAAAAAATCCGAACAATGAAAATCCTTGGCGTGGTGTCATATTATGTTACATAGTTGAAAGGAAAATACCAGACTTGGTATATTGATCATGTTTGAAAAAACCTTCACAAAATGACCTATCATGTTCGAGGTTTCATGGCTTTCGGTCCAAATGACCGATGTTATGTCTTGAATCACGGCATAGTTTGTGTTGTTGTGCCCATATTATGCATGTGTGTGGACATTGGTATGGAGAACAATGTTGCGGAGGAAGTTTTCCTTTTGTCGCGCGGAAAACCCTTTTCCATTTTCCGGAAGCGCAAAAATTCGTTTGTGAAGTAACCACCAAAATGCCGTTTGATGCTACCGTCCTATTTTCCTAAAATACTAGACCACCTTACATGGACTATATCCCAACGGTACATCTCAAACCTTTTCGTCCATCCGGGTAAAAGAACAAATGTCTTAGAATCGGTGAAGTCGGTTTGTACTACGGTACATGATCTATCGCCCGTGATTTTTGAAAAATCATTTTAGACTCGCAATGTGGTTTCTTGGAGATCAATGCAAGTTCTAACGATGCCGTCCCTATCTTCATGCACGGTTCGACCATAGTTAGAAATTCGGATAATTCAAAGCAGCATAACAAATTCAAAAAAAAAGCATATAAGTTCAAAATCCAAACACTTCTTTTGTTTAAAGTTTTCTAAATTCCAAATTGATATTAAAAAATATAAGTTAATTCATTTTAATTGTAAATGGTTCATATTTTAAAAGGTTACATTAATTATTTTTAAAATAGAATATGTTTTGAATTATTTATTCAAATCCATACACTTCTTATATTTAAAGTTTTCTAAATTCCAAATTAATATTCAAAAATATAAGTTAATTCATTTTAAAGGTTACATTAATTATTTTTAAAATAGAATATGTTTTGAATTATTTATTCAAATCCATACACTTCTTATATTTAAAGTTTTTCTAAATTCCAAATTAATATTCAAAATATAAGATAATTCATTTTAAAAGGTTACATTAATTATTTTTAAAAATAGAATATGTTTTTGAATTATTTATTCAAATCCATACACTTCTTATATTTAAAGTTTTCTAAATTCCAAATTGATATTAAAAATATAAGTTAATTCATTTTTAATTGTAAATGGTTCATATTTTAAATGGTTACATTAATTATTTTCCAAAACAGAAAATGGTTTCAATTATTTATTCAAATCCAAACACTTTTTATGTTTAAAGTTTTCTAAATTCCAAATTAATTATCATTTAAAAACATTACAAATTTAAACCCAAAATAAAAAAAGGCGGAACAGAGAAAATAACTGAAAAAATTTGAAAGCAGGGAATACGTCCGGTTGGAGCCACCAACCGGACGGAAGAGCCTCATCCTTTTCTTGAAAATTGGACTATTGGTCCGTTGGTGGCTCCAACCACGAGGCGTATCTTTTAGTCCCGGTTGGAGCCACGAACCGACTAAAGGCCCTTTAGTTATAACCGTGCCTCTCTTCTTCTTCCTTCCCCACTCACTTCTGCGCCTCTCGCCTTCAGACGTGCCATCCTTTCCTACGACGACAGCCGTCTCCTTCCCCGACGGCTGGCCGTCCGGCGTCTCCTTCCCGCACGACGATCAAGCCCGTCCCCACCGCTGCGTAGTGCAGCCGCCCTCTCCTCTCTGTCCCTCCTCTGCTGCTTGGTGGTGGCGCGGTGGCGATGGCGGCGACGGCGGCGTCGAGGCGACCTTGACCGAACGGGCGGGGCCCCTTCCTGTTCTCTGGCTTGGCGCGGGCCATAGCCAGCCCGGCGGCCAGCGTTGCGGCGCGCGTGTCGCGGCGGCTGTCGTGCGGCTCAGCGGCAGGCGTGGTGGCGCGTGGAGCTCCGCGGTCGGCGCTAGGGTTTGGCGGGAGCTGCGTCTGCGGCCTCGTCGGCCGGCGTGGCGATCTCTGCTAAGCGGGCGCAAGTCGGTGGCGGCGAGTGGAGGGCGCCGCTTGGGGCACCGGCGCCTCGTCTGTTGCGGCACGGTGGCGGAAGCTTCACGGGCCCGGTTCTAGGGTCGGGAGAAATCCCGTCGGTGCCATCGATACCGACGGTGGCGTCTGGGCGCCACCTTCCTTGTGTAGGGCGTCGGGTGTACCTCCTATTCTCCTCCGTGTCTGGAGAAATCCTAGGACTTGTCCGGCAGCGTCGTCATCGTCGTCCCCTTCTTGAAGGTGTTGCTTGGTACACGACGATCGAAGGCATAGGGTGTGGTGGGAATCCTCCGGAGGCACATGGGTTGTGAGTCATCGCTTTTGTCGATCCGGCGTTGACGTGATTGTCTTAGGAGTGTGGTGGGAATCCTCGGGAGCCTGACTTTGTTCTCGTGATTGTACCGGTTTGTGTTTGCTATATTAATATAGCGGGGCAGCCTATTCGAGGAGGCGAGGGCGCGAGCCTGCCAGCGCAGGCGTGCCAGAGAGGTAGAGCAGAGGCGGATCTGGGCTGAGCAACTGGCCATGGCCCGGGCGCATAAAATCCGTACCATACCATATAACGATAAAAGAAATTTGGCCCGTAGTACCCCGGGATCGCCCATCTTACTGTTTGCTCGACCACGAGTCCGTGAGAAGCCTCATCGCTCAACTCCTTCAAGGCGTCCAGCTCTCTCTGTCGCTAGTCGCTATAGGAAACGTCGCCACCAACAAGCCGCATTGTTCGTAAAATGTTCAACAACTTAAATGACAAGTTTAATTAGAACACCCTAGTAACCCTAACGGTGATTCCGGAGTTCCTTGAGTTAGGGTTTGCCTCTAACCCCAATTAACTTGTCGAGAATGCTTTAGGGTTACATTCAATGCACATTAACTTGTCGTATCATCACCATTGCTTGAGCATTGCATCGATGCCATGTGTTGATTGTTTCCTTTCTTCCGGTGATTTGGTTCTTCTCGGTAGAATACGATATCGAGATTGAGATCAAGACCGAGATCAAGACCATAGATAGATCGAAGACCTTTGTAGCCTTATACTCATGTTCCCTCTCATAGCCTTAGGGTTTAGGGTTTCTCTTCATTTTATTATTGTGTATGTATATATTAGGGTTTCATCTTCATTAGCCGCTTTGACTTATTCGTAACTTTCTCCTTTAGCCGCTTTGACTTATTCGTTTTTCCACCTATGCAGAAAATATGGACCCACACGTCAGAGACGAAGAAAAGGAAGAGTTGATCCAGGGTGTGATCCGTGGGGAAGATAATTTAGACGTATCAACGTTTTACGAACAACTCGTGAGGGTGATCCTCTTTACCGGAGTAGACAACTTGTTTGAGGTTGAAGGTGTTGCCTTCATGAGGGAGAAGGCGATGCCTTGTGTAACCGAGAAGACGCATTCCGGCGAGGTGCATGTAATATAAATCAATTCATTAATTAATCATCTGCTATCTATATAGAAATAGTAACGACGATCTTTCTTCTTTTAGCCCTCCGGATCGAAGGAATCTCTTGAAAAGAGCGAGAGGCCCAACCAAAAGTTGGAAGACCATGAGAGGTTCAATCGAAGATGTCGGCAAGACGGCAGCTCCCGAAGTTATCGCAACCAAATTTGTGGCACAATGCGGAGTAATCGTTAGGGACTTAATCCCGATCACGATTAGAAATTGGAATAGGCCTGCTAATGCGGATGAAGAGGAACATGTTTATTTGTCCCTAACCACGCCAAAGATTTCTTGTGGAAGAGGCTCATGGTTAATTTCAAACTACGAAGATAGAGCTGGATCCAAATGCGGAGGATCCAGATTGAGGACGCCTTACAACATGGGAGAGCCATGGAGGCTAAGGTCGTGGAGGGCTTTGAAGAAGATGGCCCAAGTGTTTCACCAATCGGAAGAAAAGATTGCACCTTGACTATGTCGTGAAAGAGAAGACTCATTTCAAGAAGACTCGCCTAGGAAGATAAAACCATTCAGGCTGAGTTTGTGGAATACAAGACATCGGAAAAAGCTAAGGAAATGTATGCAAGAATAAGTGAATCTCGCTAACAAGTATCACCATACTATGGGGCAAGGTGGCTCTGGTGGCATTCCTAAGTGGGAGAAACTTGAGCAGGAACTGCGTGATAAAAATATCACCCCAGATGCATTTATTGGGTAGAACATGCAAGGAATTGGTTTTACGGGCATGGGGCACGTTGGACTCGGAAGGAGGTGTATATATACCATACGACATAAAGAAGACCCTTGCCAATCGAGAGGATGAGAAAAGCGAGAAAGGCTGTTAAAGATGGGGACTTCATTCCCGATAGAGAGAATGATGAGCTCACACTCGCCTTGGAAATAAGGAACATGATGGACGAACACGAGGCACAATAGGCTCCCAATCATGGAGAACTGGGTTTCAAGAGAGGAAGAAATATCCGATAGAAGCCGTCGGAGGAGTAAGGCGATGGCGGTTGAAGCGAAGAAGTCGAAAGAGCGAATGCGTTTAATTGAAGAACGATTAAAGCAACAACAAGATGAAATTAACTCACTTAAAGAGCAAAGTACTACCGCGCCCATCTCAAAAGACACCGCATTCGATGCTACCGCCTATCGAATAATCGAAAAAGCGATGTGGCTTCCACCGAGGTCCCGGTGATGACAATGGCGATGCCGATGATGCACCGACGATGGCTCCTGTTGGCTACCCAAAGTGGATGATATCACGAGATGACACACTGCGAGCTACATGTCAAAGTTGTGAACATATCAATGAAGGTGGCGGTCGGCTATGCCTTACCAATTGGACCCACACCAACTTACCACAGTCGCCCGGTTCCAGAGGGCTACGCTGTTGTCGGCGTGGATGAAATCATGCCCACCTTTGAGGTTTTGGATCTTCACTACCGCCGGTGAAGGGATGTGATCGCTGGGTGACGAAAACGTCACCATTCTATGGCGAAGGATTGTATCGTGCTTCAAATCACACGCCAAGGCCATCTTCGCCGCCGTCTCACCCGTCTCCGCCGAGGTCGCCGCCGCTGCAGCCGCTTCGTCGCCTCACCGGCCGTCTCCACCCGTCTCCGGTGCAGCCATCGCCCTTGGAGCCATCGCCCGGCGCCTCGGGATAAAAAGCGTAAAGCGCATCGCTCTTGGCCGTAAGCGATCGCCGAAACGTAAACAAGAGCCTCTTCCAAAAGTACCAACGGTTCCTCCCAAGAGAGCTTATGATCAGTCTTGAAGAGGAGATCGGCGATCGTTGATGCTTGAAGCAGCGTTTTTAAGCTGAGGCGGCGAAAGAGCCAGAGTTCCCAGACCAAAGAAGAAAAAGCCAAAGTGTTGAAAATGCTAAAGACTCTTCATCAACCCGAGCCAAAGCTGTCATCGGACTATGAGCGTTCTATTCTCAAGTCACATGCACAACAAGCCTCGAAGAGCGATCACTGATGCAAGCGAAATCTGTTGCCCAGCTCGAGAACAAGCAAAAGTCTTGCGCCCTCTCAAGGTGATTTCTCAAACCAATGGGGTCGAGCAAATATGGGGCGAAGAGCAGCGGTATGATCCAGAGGTAGTTGCTGTCACGGAGAAGCTGCGCTGCTCAAGGTATGAGTATTGCCAAGACTTATCCCGATTAGAGTTCTTCCCGTGAGTGAAGTAGCATACAAATACCAAGACGCAAACCTCTCGTCAAACCTGAGGAGGTAAATAATCTTTCAACAAAATGCGAAGATTGCATAACTGGTACATGCACGCCACAAGTGCCGGGCTAATCGGATAGTGCTGAGGGTTACAAAAAAGCATCATGGGAAAGAAAGTGATGACATGATATCCATTGAATTTGTTGAGCTATTTCAATTATTCAATCAAGACGCCTTGGACAAATCGCTCATCGGTGCCTATTGTCTGTAAGTACTAATTCTGTAATTAACTTAGTCTCCACTATCTCACTTTGTTTATTGCATGTATATAATCATCTGTAATATGCGAATGAAGATTCTCGAATGCGGAGGACAAATCTATGATATTGGCTTCATTGACCCATATTGGGTTCATGAAGCTAATCTCAAAATAAGCCCAGGATACGGAGGATAATATAGTACAGCGTTAAGGTTTCAAGAAACCAAAGGAAATACTTTTTCCTTACAACTTCGAGTGAGTGTTATTGTCTTGTATACACTTTCTATTTCGCTTACTCGATGTTAAGTATATAATTGATTAGTTATGCATTCGCAGCTTCCACTATATTACATTAATCATTCAACTTGACAAAGGCGTGTACTAGTCATGGACTCGAAACATAAACCCCTTGAGGCGTGGAAGGACATGCAGATACTTCTCCCGGTAATTCTAATCATTACGACACTATATCGGCAACGTTCGTGAATTTTATGATATCAAGTACTTAATAACTTCTTTTATTCGTTTTCTTAGCGCAGCGCTTGAAGCAGTTCACCAAGAAGGCTAGGGGTGTTTGGAAAGAGCTTACATTTCAACCACTAGATGTAAGCACCACTAGCTATATCCAGCATCTCTTTGATTCTAGTTTTGATACAGTTATTATCATGCTTGATTATTATTTTGATTGAACTATGTTACGGTGAAGTGCCCGCGCAGGACCGGTAACAATCTATGTGGATACTATGTATGCGAGTTCATCCGGCAGACGTCGATGAGAAGGGCAGAAATTTAGAGCAACTCCGTATGTAAACAATTTATATAGTTTTATTTTCAAACAAATTGTGTTTAGTTTCATTCATATAGACTGACTCCTTTTTAAATCAGATCGAGCGTCTACGGGACGGTCTTACGCCAAAGGATCGCGTCACGAGCAATTCAGGAGGAATTGGCGGGATTCTTGGATGCGAAGTCCTAGACCGAAAGGGAATACTATTCTGTGTATAGACAATAGGGATTGTAAAAATAGCAACTCGATCCGTGTATAGACAAGGGAACTTTTGTATGTAGTGCATGAACTCGATCCGTGTATTGTCATGATGATCTTGTGTAATATAAGGTTCCTTCATTGATAAGTGCAAAACACTAAATAAACAATAAAACAACCTAAATGAATTCTCTGCGGCACAAAAAGTGGCGAAAATGCTGTGGCAACAAAATGTGCAAAATGAATTTTTCTGCGGCGAAAATGGCCAAATCTACGCAGCGAAGGTTATTAGTCCGGTTAGTATTACGAACCCACTAAACCCCCTCCTCGCAGGTGCAGCTGCCACGTGTATGATCTTTGTCGGTTGGTGGGGCAAGGGACTAAAAGGTTCGAACTTTAGTCGATTGCCCGTCCGGTTGAACAGGACTAATGCGCTTTCTGCGGGACACATGGGGTTGTTTCCACCAGTGTACATCTCCTTTACAAACCTAAAACATTTTATATTTCTAAATAGAGGGAGTAGGTTTGTCTAGATATACCTCATTTATAAACCTAAAACATCTTATATTTCTAAACGGAGTAAGTAGATACTAAAAAGTGCGTAGATACATTAGCTTCACAAATATAAAATATCTTATATTTTCAAACGGAGGGAGTACTTACTAATTTTGGTTTTGAGTTTTTGGCAAGTCCGTACATATCGAAACAAATAATCAGAGCATCGGAGATTCGCGGAAATAGAAAACTGAGCATCGGAGATCCACATGATTCCACCATTGTTGTTCTATGCCGCAAGCAAGATCGATAGGTGGACTGATTGGATGTCGCTGTACCTACACACATTAGAGAACGAATCAGTCGCTGCTGCCCGTGTCGCTACCAAATTGTCTAAGCATGGTATTTCGGCTGTCGCCGGTGGATCGGGTCCCCGCGCCTGCCGGCCTTGCGAAAGCGGTGGCCGGGCCGGCGAACATCAACGTCGACGTCGCGTGATGCAGACGGTTGTCTACAAGCGTGCATACGGCCAGCATACGTCAGTATCGAAAGTACACATGTGGATGAAACGAGACCCGGTCGATCCTAGCAAATTCTAGTACTCTTTTCGTCTGAAAATAAAATATTTAAGTGATTTAGATTTGTCTAGATTTATATGTATATAAACGATAGTTGATCTGATACATGCGAATCTAGACAGATACAAGTCACTAATTTTATAACAAAAGATTTTATAACAAAAGGATGAAGTACATACGAATATATATTTTAGATATAACTAGGCATGCCATCGAAAACGAAACCACCCTTGCATGGCCCCGATTGTGCACCTTAAGGCGATGGCAAACGAGCACCTCAGCCTTCCTATCCGTTCGCGCATTCGAGAAGATGGATCCTATGCTCTGAATTTACACGGATGCATGCGCAATTAATTAACCACCTGTCTCGATCTGTTTCTGAAATCATCCGTAAGCATCTCTCCATAAGTGTAGGATTATTGTAGAAACCAGACTCTGAATAATATCTGGGATGGCAATATACGGGTATATTGACCAAATCAGCAGGTGCGGATCGAGTAAACTGATCTAGTAGTAGTAGCTTCCACGAAAACAGTTGTTTAATTACGTACGTCTTGGAATATGCATGAACAATAATCACAAGTTACCAGTTATAGCCATTTGATCGAGTCGCTGGAAAACGACATCCAAAAGTATGCGACGCCAAACGGGCATCTCGTATCGACCAACCAGTTAGCTCACACAGGGAAATGCTTAGTTAGCTAGCTAGGAGTAGATAGTTAGCTGTCCCGTGTAATAATCCACACTAAAATGAAAGCTAAGGTTCAGTTTGATCGTACGCGCTGTTAGAGTTTGTTTTGTATACGTATATGGTCTCGTCTATGTACTGCCACGGGTGGGCTCTTCCGTCCTCATATAAACATACAACCAATCGTTTTTTTTTAAATGGGCGCTTTATTGTTTAGTACTAAGTTTACATCCGGTCTCTGCATAGCTAGGATGCACACAGCCGATCAACTACACAGTATCGGACCAAAGTAATAAAAACGGAATTATAAAATAATGTAAATCAAAACACACTTCTTTAAACTAGCTAAGGAAGATCTATCCGCAACGCTTGCTGTCATCCATGTCGTGAGAAGATATTCCGCGCCGTATCCTCCAACCGCCTACAGCCCTCCGTAAACAAGTCGCGGAACTCCATACGTTATAGAGAAGTCCATGATCGGAGGACAGCCGTGGCTCGATAGATAACCTGCAAGAGAGAAGATACAACGTTATTAAAAATCTTGTCATTTCTACATAGCCAAAGCAACCAAATAATGGCAAGCGCTCCCACCCTAAACAAAGTCCCATATTTACCTCAATCTCATTCATCCAGTTGCCAAATACATTGACTACCAATCGAGGAGGAGATAAACTAGAGGCTATTTGAATGATTGACCATATAGCACGAGCGAATTTACAATGGAAGAATAAATGGCGTATTGTCTCATTATGGTGAAAAAATATGCATTCAGTGCTACCATGTCAATTCCTCCTAACAAGATTATCTTTTGTGAGAATCACCCCTTTACGGAGATATCAAGCAAATATTTTCGTTTTAAGGGGTATCCTCATCTTCCAAATTTTACTGTTGTCATCGACTGGAATATTAGGTTGGATCAAAGCTCTATAAAATGAATCAACAGAAAATTTACCACTATGTAGTAATTTCCATTTGAATTCGTTCATGCCCTCAGATAGCTGTATCCTGGATAATCTCACTAAAAGATTATTCCAAGACACCAGTCTAGGACCTAAAGGACTTCTTCTAAAAGACACATTAGGAGAATTGGTTTCCATTACCTCAGCAAGAGTATCTCCTTTGTGCCTAACGATCGAGTATAGAGCTGGATATTGTTCACGAAGAGAATTTTCGGCAAGCCATTTATCTTCCCAGAACCTAATCTATAAACCATCCTTAATATTAAAATTGCCAAACCGGAAGAAGTGCTTTTTGGAAGCCATTAGCCCAGCCCAAAAGTGCGAATCACCTAGTTTCCAAACCAGTTTAGACACCGTTTTTGAGCCAACATATTTCCTCCATAGAATGGTTTGCCATACCCCTTATTCGGTAAGAACTTTGAATAACCATTTACCCAGCAATGCGGTGTTTTTGAATTTTAAATCATGTATTCCCAATCCACCATATTCTTTGGGTCGGCAAACGACATTCCATTTGGTCAGTCGATATTTCTTTTTCTCACTATCCGCCTGCCAACAGAATCTTGAGTGGAAATAGTCCACTTTTTACAAGACACCTTTTGGTAACTGGAAGAATGAGATCATATACAGTACCATGTTGGTGAGTACTGAATTAATGAGTACCAGTCTTCCACGGAGGGATAGCAATTTACCTTTCCAACTATTAATACGTTTCTAGAGTCTTTCCTCGACGAGTTTCCATTCAGCAATCGTGAGACGCCGATAATGTATCGGTATTCCCAGATAATTGATTGGAAATTGCCCCTGACCACAGCCAAATAGATCGGCATACATGTTAGCCTCGTCTTTAGCCTCGCGAAAACAATACAAGTCACTCTTATGGAAGTTTATTTTCAATCTAGAGAGCTGCTCAAATGATGATAGTATTAATTTCAGATTCTTGGCTTTCTCCAGATCATGTTCCATAAATAGTATTGTATCATCGGTGTATTGAAGAATAGATAGTCCACCATCAACAAGATGTGGAACCAATCCTTCAATTTGGCCATCAGCCTTTGCTCTCTCAATAAGGATAGCCAACATATCTGCCACTATATTAAATAGTATAGGCGATAGTGGATCCCCTTGTCTCAGCCCTTTTTTGGTATGGAAGTAATTACCTGTGTCATCATTGACATTTATGGCAACACTTCCACCAGACACAAAAGACTGTATGAGAGCACACCACTCTTCTGAAAAACCTTTCATACGGAGCGTTTGCTGTAGGAAAGACCAATTAACTTTATCATATACTTTCTCAAAATTAATCTTGAACAATACACCATTTAGTTTTTTTGAGTGCAGTTCATGTATCGTTTCATGCAGGATTACAACTCCCTCTAAGATGTTTCTCCCTTGCATAAAAGCAGTTTGAGAAGGGCAAACGACATGATCAACCACTGAATTCAGTCTAATCGTAGCAACCTTTGTAAAAAAGTTAAAACTAACGTTAAGGAGACAGATTGGACGATATTGCTGTATATGTTCTGCGTTGTTAACCTTAGGTAGTAAAATTATGTTGCCAAAATTTAACCTGAAGAGGTCCAGCTGACCAACTTGCAAAAACTCAAACAAGCGCATCAAATCCACCTTGATAACTTCCCAGAATTTTTGATAAAACTCTGTTGGAAAGCCATCAAGCCCTGGCACTTTGTTATGTTCGATTTGGAAGACAACCTTCTTAACCTTCTCCTCAGTATAAGGAGCAGTCAGATTTTCTTTCCTCAATAGAAACCTGAGAAATATCCTCCGTTCGAGACTCATCCAACAAAAAGGAATTTTCTGATGGTGCCCCAAACAAGGATTTATAGTAGTTGGTAATATAAGATTTAAGATGTTGTTGTCCTTCAATTGTCCCTTCATCTTGAATTAGAGAGTAAATAAGTTTCTTCTTATGCTTGCCATTTGCAACAGCATTAATAATAGCAGAAAGGCGTATTTTTTCCTTTTTAAGAATAGCAGCAGTATGTCTAGCCCAACTATGGAGGAATTTGCGCAAGACGCGCATTTTGTTGTTCCAACGTTGTATAGGTGTGCGAGCACTAACTGGTTTTTCCCAAACATCCTTCACCAGGTCATAAAAACCATCACGATCAATCCATCCCAGTTCAAACTTGAAACTGTTTTTGGATTTTCGTGGTGGTGTTACGACAGACTATCTAATTTTTTGTATGTAGGCTCCGGAAGACTATTAGCCCAAGTAAACCGTCATCCTAACATTGTAATCTCTCTTAAGTCCAAGCTGTCAATGATAGCATTAAACATGAAAGGCTAATTTTCATCAAACCGTCATCGACTTTTCTCATGAGGGAATCTTAGCAAATTGAAATCCCCACCTATAAGGATAGGATAGGGATTGTCCTTAGCTAGATTTACCAACTCACGTAAAAAGTCAGTTTTATAAACATCCTGGGCAGCCCCGTATACGGGGACTAGAGACCAAACGAAATCATGAGCCTTGTTCCGGATATGGAGTTTAATAAAAAAACTCCAACCGAACTGGCTAAGATTTCCATAGTCTCGTCTCTGACGCCTAACAGTATTCCCCCGGATCTCCCCTGCGGCGGACGTAATACCCATGTAAAATCCATTCCACCAGAAAGGCGATTGAGTTGACTTTGTGAGAAATCACGTCTACCAGTCTCAGAAATACCCAAAAAATCCAACTTATAATCTCTCACACAATCGGCAAAGAACAAATATTTAGCCAAGTCACGAAGACCTCTGCTATTTGCGAACATGGCATTCATTGAGAAACAATTGGAGATTTGGATACACGTGACCTCTTACGAGACCTTTGGCTCTTTGATTTTCGACTAGAAGCTGTAAGATCATATAATGAATCCAGTCCAGTCTCATCAAAGCCCACTTATGATACTTCACCAACTAAGTGAGATAAGAGTTGACCATCTACTGTGGCATGCAAATCCTCCTCCTCCATTGGTGAAGTGTCAGGAACAACAGATATTTTAGGAGTAACCTTTAGACGGCCAACCTCCATATGTCTTAAAAAAGAACTAGAAAGATTAACTTCACTTACAAATCTCCCAAACTAACACCAACGTTAGCCAGCTTATCATAATAGAGTTGTTGGAGAAATAAAGAAAGGATTTAGAAGATATACCCGGGGTGTCCAAATTCTTTTCTGCCTTCCTCCGCATGGCCTTTCCCAAGGAGTCCTTATCTGTGGCTGAGGCCCCCAGAGCGTCGACACCATGACGAGAGCTCCTGCGAGCTGGGGTCCCGGCCACAAAGATAGGACCATCTACGGCTGGGGACAAGCCCAACCCCTCTTGGGTCAGGTCAATCCCCCCGGTCACAGGTCTACCATCCAAGCTAGAGCGCCCCTCCATGTCCGTCGGACAAGCACCATGGGAGGGGCCTCCAACATCATGCGTCAGCGACGAAAGGGGTTGTATCGCCAGGGGCATAGGTGAAGCACCATGCGCCCCGGCAGCCAACCCAACAACCCCGCGGTCGGCGAGCCCCACCTGGGACCGCCTTCGCGCCGAAGACCCAGAGACGACCTCCTCCACAACCAGTACCTGTGGGAATTATGCCCTAGAGGCAATAATAAAGATGTTATTATTATAATTCTTGTTCATGATAAAGTTTATATTCCATGCTAGAATTGTATTAATCGGAAACATTAATACTTGTGTGATTTGTGAACAACACCGTGTCCCTGGTACGCCTCTAAGGACTAGCTCATTGATCAATGATGGTTAAGGTTTCCTAACCATAGACATGAGTTGTCAATTGATAATGAGATCATATCATTGGGAGAATGATATGATCGATGACCAAACTAAGCGAAGCAATTAGATCGTTTCATCGTGTTCATCTTTCGAAGCTTTTCCTATGTCAAATATTGTATTCCTTAGACCATGAGATAATGCAACTCCACAGTACGGAAGAAAGCTTTGAGGTCATCAAGCGTCATCCTATGAGAGGGTGATCATAAAGGTGTCTCTCGGTGATCGAGAAAGTATCTGTTGGGTTGTATGTATCGAGATGGAATTTGTCCCTCCCAAGTCGAAGAGATATACTTGCCCACTCGTGTCGATATCAACACCTCTTGCAAGCATGTGGTTAAGGAGTTAATCACAAAGTGATATCGGATTACGGGCAGTAAAGTACTAGCGTGAGCGAGATTGAACTAGGTATGGCCGGTACGCGATCGAATCTCGGGCAAGTAAAATATCGCGAGACGAAGGGAATATATATATGGGATTGATTGAATCCTGGCATCGTGGTTCATCCGATATGATCATCGATGAATGTGTGGGAGTCAATATGGGTGCCTGACCCCATTGTTGATTATTGATAGAAGATCATGTGCGCATATTCTCGAACCCAGCGGTCACACATAACGTGTCTCGGCGCTAGGATAGATTGGATAATTGGTTTATGAATTTTTGTTGGTCTCGGATGGGATCCGGGATATCACGAGAGGTTCGAATGGTGGGAGAATAAGATTCATATAAGGCGGTCGGTTTTGGAGTTGAATTGTTCCGGGTTAATCGGTATTGTGGGGCTTCTAGAACCTTCGGAAGGGACCAACGTGGCCCCACCTTCGGGAGGGGCATGGGCCTATGAGGGAGTGTCCTGGCGCATTGGTCCGGGGCACAAGGCCCCATAGGGCCCGATTCTAGAGAGATTTGACTCGTTTAAATCTCGGATAGAATTTCTAGATAAGGAGAGTTTAAATCGTTAAATTAGAGATAGGATTTCTAGATAAGGAGAGTTTAAATTGTTTAAACTAGAGATAGGCTTGGAGGAGGGCAGGGCTGGCCGCCCTCTATATATAGAGGGTGGTGCCCCTCCCCCCTACACCTTCCTCCAAGCCCTAGCAGCCTTGCCTTCCTCTCTCCTCCCGACTGTTTGTGGCGAAGCCTGCAGTAAATTCTCCACCATATACACCACGCCGTCGTGTTGTAGATCCAATCTATCTCCACCATACTTGCTGGTCCGAGGAAGGAGGAGACGCCGAGGTGTCTTTGCGTGTGCATCTCACGGAGGCACCGCCACTTGTGGTGCTAGATCGGATCGGATCGCGAGGAGGAAGCGAGTCGACTACATCACCCATGTTCCGGAGCGTTCATGTCGAATATTCAAGGGTATGAAGATCTAATACAATCTCTCGTTGTTTGCATCTCCTAGATTAGATCTTGGCTTTCCCTCTGTTCGCTCGTAGAAAATTTTGATTTACTATGCCGAAACCCTTCGGTGGTATGAGAGCTAGATCTATGCGTAGATGTGTTTCGAGTAGAGCATAACATGGTTGTTGCGGGCGTTGATGTTTTCTGTTGCAAACCTCTTGTTTGTGTTCTTCTTATGACGCGGATAGTGAGATTGAAGCGGTCCAGCCAACCTTCGCGACGTCGTTCGAGACCGCCGACTCCTTGACGTGTGGCTTGTTCCACATGCGGTGGTGGATGTCGGTTTCTCTCACTATAGTTGTCATGGGATTAACACGGAGTTTGGCAACCATAATATCACCGTTGTGGCTTTCCGTAGGTAAGAATCGTTCTTAGCATCTACTCCCAAAGCCACGTAAAACATGCAACAACAAAGTAGGCGTCTAACTTGTTTTTGCAGGAGTGTTTTCGTGATATGGTATGGCCCAAGATGTGATGTGTATATTGTATGCGATGATCATGTTTTGTAATGTTTCACGAGTTGCATGTCGATGAGTACACAACCCGGCAGGAGCCATATGGTTGTCTTTATAATTGTGTATGACCTCTTGAGTCAACTTCTTATACGCCATGTAATAGCTTTAATTTATCGCTAAGTAGTTAGCAATAGTTGTAGCTGTTCATGGTGGAGGCAATCATGGTGGAGTGATGGAGATCATGCGGAGCACAAGATGGAGATCATTCTTGTGGAGATTGTCTATACCATGTCACATAAAGTTATATGCATGTGATGTTTATCCTTTATGTATCTTATTATGCTTAGATCATGACGGTAGCATTATAAGATGATTCCTCACTTAAAGATCAAGATAAAAACTGTGTTCTCCCCAAGTATGCACCGTTGCGAAAGTTAAATCGTGTCCAAGCATCACGTGATGATCGGGTGCTATAGACTCTCGCTCACATACAACGGGTGCAAGCCAGTTTTGCACGCGGAAATACTTGGGTCTAGCTTGACGAGCCTAGCATGTACATACATGGCCTCGGAACACAAGAACCGAAAGGTTAAGCATGAGTCATATGAATGATATGATCGACACTTTGTTGTCCACCATTGAAACCACATCTCTTCTCGTGATGATCGGATTAGGTGTGGTGAATTTGGATCGTGTTCACTAAACAACTTGAGGGATGTTGAATTTAGTGGGAGTTCATCTAGTAATTTGATTAAGTTGAACTATTTATCATGAACATAGTCTAAATTGTACTTGCCAATACTGTAGATCACATGGCCAAGTCCAACTTCAACTTCAACGTTTTTGATGAGAAGGAAAAGCTTAGAAACAATGGGTCTAACTTCACCAATTGGTTCCGCAATCTAAGAATCATTACATGCTGGACAAAAGGACTATGGAGGTGACCCCTGCTTTCAAGCTGCGGTGATGAGAAAGCTCTATCGATCGGCGCAGATGATTATGGTGTGATTAAGAGAACCATGTTGTTTGCTATGGAACCGGAGCTTCAAAATCATTTTGAAACCTATCCCGGGCCCTTTGAGATTCTCGAGGAGCTGAAAACCATGTTTCAGACTCAAGCCCGTTAGAGATATGAGATCTCGAGAAGTTCTTTAATTGCAAGATGGAGGAAGGGAGTTCCGTTAGTGAGCACGCCATAAAGATGTCGGCTACACTCAGCTTGAGCAACTGGAATGCACGATTCGGAGGAGCTCAAGATTGACGTGGTTCTGCAATCACTCCCCACTACAAAAGTTTTGTAGTGACTCATAATCAGATTGGTTCCATCGATACGATCACCGAGCTCTTCGCAAAGTCAAGGCTGCGGAAGTGGACATCAAGAAGGATAATCATGTGTTGATGGTCAACAAGCCCTCCTTTAAGAAAGGTAAGGAGCAAAGAAGCCCTTCAAGAAGCGTGGCAAGCGCAATGCCCTGGCGAGAAGAAGCTCAGTCGGTCCCAAGCGGGACCTTTGGTGCTTCTATTGCAAGGACAAGGGTCACTTTGGGCGCAAGTCCAAGTACTTAGCGGACAAGAAGGCTGGCACCATCAAAGGTATATTTGATATACATGTTATTGATGTTTTCCTTACTAGCCCTCGTTGTAGTGCAGGTATTTGATCGGTTCGATTGCTAATATTTGTAACTCGAAGCAGAGCTACGGAATAGACGGCTTGCGAGGATGAGGTGACTTGGCGTTGGCAACGGATCAAGAGTTGATGTGATGGCCGTCGGCACGCTCTCCTTAGTTTTACCTTCGGGATTAGTTTTAAACCTTAATAAATGTTATTATGTGCCTGCGTTGAGCATGAACATCATTTCCGGATCGTGTTTATTGCAAGACGGTTATTCATTTAAATCGGAGAATAATGGTTGTTCTATTTATATGAGTAACATCTTTTATGGTCATGCACCTCTTGTGAATGGTTTATTTCTTCTAAATCTCGAAAGGGATGAAACACACATCCATAACATTGAGGCTAAGAGATGCAAAGTAGATAGTGATAATACTACTTATTTATGGCACTGTCGTCTAGGTCATATTGGAGTAAAGCGCATGAAGAAACTCCATTCTGATGGACTTTTGGAGTCTCTTGATTTTGAATCATTTGACACATGCGAACCATGCCTCATGGTCAAGATGATCAAAACCCCGTTCTCCGGTATGATGGAGCGAGCAACGGACTTGTTGGAAATCATACATACCGATGTATGCGGACCGATGAGTGTTTCGACGCGCGGTGGATATCGCTATTTCCTCACTTTTACCGATGACTTAAGTAGATATGGGTATATCTATTTAATGAAACATAAATCTGAAACATTTGAAAAGTTCAAGGAATTTCAGAATGAAGTGGAGAACCGTCTTAACAGAAAGATTAAGTTTCTACGATCCGATCGTGGAGGTGAATATTTGAGTTATGATTTTCTCACGCATCTTAAAGCAAGTGGAATCGTTTCACAACTCCATACCCGGAACACCACAGCGCAATGGTGTGTCGAGCAGGAATCGAACCCTATTAGATATGGTCCGATCAATGATGTCTCTTCTTGATTTGCCGTTATCATTTTGGGGTTATGCATTAGAAACGCTGCATTCACTTTAAATAGGGCTCCATCTAAATCCGTTGAGGCGACACCGTATGAGCGTGGTTTGGTGCTAAACCTAAGTTGTCGTTTCTTAAAGTTTGGGGATCTGAAGCTTCGTCAAGAAGTTGATGCCGACAAGCTCGAACCCAAAGCGGAGAAATGCGTCTTCATAGGATACCCTAAGGAAACTATTGGGTATACCTTCTATCACAGAACCGAAGGCAAAGTGTTTGTCGAAGAACGGTTCCTTTCTTGAGAAGGAGTTTCTCTCGAAAGAAGTGAGTGGGAGGAAAGTAGAGCTAGACGAGGTTATTGAACCTTCTCTTGAATTGGAGAGTAGCGCAGCGCTGAAATTGTTCGATGCACTTTGCACCAATAGAGGAAGCTAATGACAAGGATCATGAAGCTTGGACGATGTTGCTCTTGAACGTCGCAGTCGACAAGGTCGCGTGCCCCTCTGAGTGGTGCAGCAACCTGTCTTGGTGTCTTGTTAGTAGAAGACGGTGAACCTCGAACTATGAGGAAGCGATGATGAGCCCGGACTCGAGAAATGGCTAGAAGCCATGAAATCCAATTGGGATCCATGAGCGAAAACTAAGTATGGACTTTGGTGGACCCTCCTAGCGGCCGAAGGCCGTTGAGTGCAAATGGATTTTCAAGAAGAAAGCGGACGGATGGTAATGTTACCGTCTATAAAGCACGGCTTGTCATAAAGGTTTTCGACAAGTTCAAGGTGTTGACTACGATGAGACTTTCTCTCCGTAGCAATGTTTAAGTCCATTCGGATTTTATTAGCAATTGCTGCGTTTCATGATTATGAAATATGGCGAGATGGATGTCAAGATCGCTTTCCTCAATGGGAACATTGATGAAGAGTTGTATATGATGCAACCAAGGTTTTGTCGATCCTAAGGATGCGATAAAGTATGCAAACTTTAGCGTTCCATTTATGGATCAAGCAAGCATCTCGGAGTTGGAACCTTCGTTTGATCAAGTGATCAAGAGCTTTGGATTTGTTCCAAATTTCTGAAGCTTGCATCTACAAGAAAGTGAGTGGGAGCTCGGTGGCGTTTACGGTACTATATGTGGATGACATATTGATTATCGGAAATGACATCAACATGCTTAACGATGTGAAGAGTTATTTGAACAAGTGTTTTCAATGAAAGACCTAGGTGAAGCTGCTTATATATTGGGCATCAAAATCTATAGAGATAGACAAAAGGCTGATAGCTTTAAGCCGAGTACATACCTAGACAAAGTTCGAAAAGGTTCGAATGGATAAGGCAAAGAAAGGTTCGATTGCCTATGTTGTCGGGTAAGATATTGAGCAAGGCTCGGTGTCCATTCTGATAAATGATAGGAAGCTATGAGCAAAGTGCCTTATGCCTTGGCTATAGGTTCCATCATGTATGCCATCTTGTGTACTAGACGGATGTGTCCAATGCTCTTAGTTTGACAAGCGATATCAAAGTGATCCAGAGTGGAACCTTTGGACAGCCGTGAAGAACATCCTAAAGTACCTAAATAGAACTAAAGAAATGTTCTTAGTCTATGGGGTGATGAACAACTTGTCGTAAAGGTTACGTTGATGCTAGTTTGACACCGACAAGGATGATTCCAAATCTCAGACGGGATACGTTTATATTTTGAATGGAGGAGCTATGGAGAAAGCAAGCAAAGCGTGATCGCGGGATCTCTGATGAAAGCGGATTACATGGCTGCTGCAGCGTCAAGTGAAGGAGTTTGTATCGAAACTTCATCATCGAGCTTGGCGTGGTTCAAGTGCATTGGACCTTTGGAGATATTGTGTGACAACATCGCCATAGCACTCGCTAAGGAACCAAGATATCATCCAAAGACCAAGCATATCAACATAAGTTTCATATAATCCGAGATTATATAGCGGATGGAGATCTCAAGATTAGCAAAGTACATACGGATCTGAATGCAGATCCATTGACTAAACCTCTTCCACGTGTAAAACATGATCAACACCTCAGTGCCATGGGTGTGAGATTGTTGCCAAATGTAAACTAGATTATTGACTCTAGTGCAAGTGGGAGACTGTTGGAATTATGCCCTAGAGGCAATAATAAAGATGTTATTATTATAATTCTTGTTCATGATAAAGTTTATATTCCATGCTAGAATTGTATTAAGCGGAAACATTAATACTTGTGTGGTTTGTGAACAACACCGTGTCCTTAGTACGCCTCTAAGGACTAGCTCATTGATCAATGATGTTTAAGGTTTCCTAACCATAGACATGAGTTGTCAATTGATAATGAGATCATATCATTGGGAGAATGATATGATGGACAGACCCAAACTAAGCGAAGCAATTAGATCGTTTCATCGTGTTCATCTTTGCGAAGCTTTTCCTATGTCAAATATTGTATTCCTTAGACCATGAGATAATGCAACTCCTGGTACGGAAGAAAGCTTTGAGGTCATCAAACGTCATCCTATGAGAGGGTGATCATAAAGGTGTCTCTCGGTGATCGGAAAGTATCATTGGGTTGTATGTATCGAGATGGAATTTGTCCCTCCCAAGTCGGAGAGATATACTTGGGCCCACTCGGTGTCGATATCAACACGCTTGCAAGCATGTGGTTAAGGAGTTAATCACAAAGTGATATCGGATTACGGAACGAGTAAAGTACTTGCGTGAGCGAGATTGAACTAGGTATGATGCAAGCGATCGAATCTCGGGCAAGTAAAATATCGCGAGGCGAAGGAATATATATATGGGATTGATTGAATCCTGGCATCGTGGTTCATCCGATATGATCATCGATGAATGTGTGGA
Source organism: Avena longiglumis (assembly GCA_030063025.1). Classification (NCBI taxonomy): domain Eukaryota; kingdom Viridiplantae; phylum Streptophyta; class Magnoliopsida; order Poales; family Poaceae; genus Avena; species Avena longiglumis. Next base: position 123,409,211 of record CP125978.1, read on the forward strand.
GTCAATATGGGTGCCCAGACCCGTTGATTATTGATAGAAGATCATGTACGCATATTCTCGAACCGCACGGTCACACACTTAACGTGTCTCGGCGCTAGGATAGATTGGATAATTGGTTTATGAATTTTTGTTGAGTCTCGGATGGGATCCGGGATATCACGAGAGGTTCGAATGGTCCGGAGAATAAGATTCATATAAGGCGGTGCGGTTTTGGAGTTGAATTGTTTGGGTTAATCGGTATTGTGCAAGCTTCTAGAACCTTCGGAAGGGACCAACGTGGCCCCACCTTCCGGGAGGGGGCATGGGCCTATGAGGGAGTGTACTGGCCGCATTGGGCCAGGGGCACAAGGCCCCATAGGGCCCAGCCGATTCTCGAGAGATTTGACACGTTTAAATCTCGGGATAGAATTTCTAGATAAGGGAGAGTTTAAATCGTTTAAACTAGAGATAAGATTTCTAGATAAGGGAGAGTTTAAATTGTTTAAACTGGAGATAGGCTTGGAGGAGGGGCAAGGGCTGGCCGCTCCCCCTCTATATATGGAGGGTGGTGCCCCTCCCCTACACACCTTCCTCCAAGCCCTAGCCTTGCTACCTTCCTCTCCCTCCCATTGTTTGTGGCTAAGCCTGCAGAAATTCTACACCATATACACCACGCGTCGTGTTGTAGATCCAATCTATCTCTCCACCATACTTGCTGGTCCGAGGAAGGAGGAGGCGTCAGTCTGCTGCGTGTGCATCTCACGGAGGCACCGCCACTTGTGGTGCTAGATCGGATCGGATCGCGAGGAGGAGAAGCGAGTGCGACTACATCACCCACGTTCGACGAGCGTTCCATTGTCAATCTTCAAGGGTATGAAGATCTAATCCAATCTCTCTCGTTGTTTGCATGTCCTAGATTAGATCTTGGCTTTCCCTCTGTTCGCTCCGTAGAAAATTTTGATTTACTATGCCGCGAAACCCTTCAGTACCACCTCCTGTAGCATCGGCTCTGCTCGCGTGGGAATAGAACGACCCATCATGTTAGGTCTCCCACGCGTGGGAGAAGCTGGAAGCGAAGAAACACAAGTCGTCTCCAAAGAGCCAGAAGCCACATGCAAAGCCTCCTGAAGCTGTGAAGGAGAGACACGAGGAGAGCACAACACCGGTCCAGAACCGCGCAGGGGAGAGTCCAACGGAAGCGCCTCCAAAAGTTCCTTACCGCGGGGAGTGACAGGGTTAGCATTAAAAGGAGTAACAGCAAACATTAGCACAGGATCCGAAGGCACTGAACAGTCCAGCTGAGCATCCTGCCTGGTAGGCGTCTGCGCCGAACCACCCTGCCTAGTAGTGGTCGAGGAAGAGGTAGCCCCAACCGCCTATGAGTCACCCCTGTGTCAGATGTATCCATAGCATCCTCAGAAGGCTTATCATTCGCATCATCATCGTGATCATCATTCCTCTTCCTCCATAAGTAAGGTGCAAACTCAGGCTCAGGTACATAACCCTCCGGCTCCAAACGAAAACGAAGCTCATAAGCTTTGAGACCCATCACATCATCGGTCACAATATAATGTCCAAGGGAATCTTGCAACCTCAAGAAAACACTGGTATTCGTCATAGCAACAAGAATCCGAACGACGCCACATCTCCTCAAACTGAAAAGGTCCACATCCAAAGTAGTGCCCATGAGACCACCGATCGCCCATAAACCCAAGAAAGACCGCAAACAGTGTGGCACCCCCTCAACATGCAGCCAAACCTCCTGCAGCTCAAGCTTGTGGGGCACCTCCTATGTCCGGTAAACAGAAAACAAGAGTTGAGAGGTGCATAGTGGCACCAGCACCTGGATCCCATCCACCCTGTCCAAATCCTCCATCGTCGGAAAACTCACAAGAAAGGCAGATTCTCCATAGGGCATCGCTTCCCACTTCCACTGACTACGAACCGGGCATCTCTTGGCAATCTGTCGCTGAACTACATCTGCAGGGACCATCGGCCCAGTGACCTGAACAAGAGCTATGGGGGTCAAGTTGGCCCCAAGTGTTGGAGATATGCCCTAGAGGCAATAATAAATGTAGTTATTATTATATCTTTGTGTTTATGATAAATGTTTACATTCATGCTATAATAGTATTAACAAGGAAACCATTAATACTTGTGTGATTTGTAAACTTAATTTGAAGTCCCTAGTATATCCTCTATACTTCACTAGCTTGTTGGTTGATTAATGATTGTGGTTTCCCTATCATGAACATTGAGATGTTATCAACAACAAGATCATATCGTTAGGAGAATGATATGGTGGACATACTCCTATAGATAAGCGTAGCATAAAGATCAAGTCATTTCAATAGTTCAATTGCTATATGCTTTCTGATACATAGTAACCTAATTCCTTCGACCATGAGATCATGCATATCACCTTTACCGGATGGATGCTTTGATGACATCAAACACCACACACCGTGCGGGTGGCTATAAAGGTGGCATTAAGTGTTCGGAAAGTATTGGTTGAAACACATGGATCAAGAGTGGGATTTGTCCATCCACATGACGGATAGATATACTCAGGGCCCTCGGTGGAATGTCATCCAATTGGCTTGCAAGCATGTGACTTGGTCAAGGGATCACATATCACGGAGAGAAAAGAGTACTTATCGGTACGAGGTTGAACTAGGTATGCGAGATACCGACGATCATAACCTCGGATAAGTAAACTATCGTGAGACAAAGGGAAATTGGTATCGTATGTAAGTGGTTCATTCGATCGCAAAGTAATCGTAGAAATATGTAGGAGCCATATGAATTTCCAGATTCCTCTATTGGTTATTGTTAGAAGTGTCTCGATCATGTCCGCATAATTCACGAACCGTAGGGAGACACACTTAAGGATTGACGTTGTTTGAGTAGTTATGGTATTATGAGAAAGAGACCGAATGTTGTTCGAGTCTCGGATGGGATCCGGGATATCACGAGGTGATCCGGAATGGTCCGAGAATAAGATTCATATAAGGAAAGTCCGTTTGAGTTCGGGAATGATTCGGTGTTTTCATCGGGAATGTTCTAGAAGGTTCGGATTGTCCCGGCACTCAGGGGAGGGTACATGAATGTGTCATTACATATTGGAATGATTGCATCATGTACTAAGTGTTCTTGCTATTCCAAAACATGAAAGTCAAATTGCGGTTTGAAAGTCAAGCGGCTAAAAGCAAGCTGGAAGCGAGAACCGTGGAAACAAGCAAGAGGAGTTGGAACCAACTTTGGAGGAGGTTGGACTCCTCGGGCAGGCGCCCAGCCCTAGGCCGAGTTGGGAGGGACTCCTCCCTCCCTGGCCAAGGCCCTCCACCTATATAAGGAGGCGGGGCTCCTCCTAGACACACAACTTTCTACCTCTAAATCTCCGGTTTAGAGCCGTTTTGGTTTAGAGCTTCTAATTGCTTTAGCCAGCGGTTTAGAGCCTTCTAATTGGTTTAGAGCCTTCTAATTGGTGTGTCTAATTACTAGACCACTAATAGCCTCTCTCATAAGCTCCACCATACTGCACTTGGCAAGGAAGCCTGGATTCCCTCTACTTAGGTACCACGCCGTTGTCTTTGGGAATCGCGAGAGTGCTACAACCTCCGCTGCTTTGGAACAAGGGAGAGGAAGGTCTTCGTCAAGCCGAGCGTGTGACCGACAAGGGGCGCTCTTGGGAGCGTGGCGCGGAAGGATCGTCTACGATCTTGAGATCGGAAAGAGTAAGACTACATCACCCACGAGAATCCGCTCTCGTTAAACGCTGGAATCTTCGAGGGTAAGTTATACCATCGACTCGTTGCTACAATCTAGTAGATAGATCTTGGCTTGTTTGTTTGTATGCGATAGAAAATTTTTGTTTTCCATGCTATGAACCCCTACGATGTATCGAGCCGTGTCTATATGTAGATCTGTTGCAGTAGAACACAAAGGTCATTGTGGGCGTTGATACTTTTATTGTCGATTGCTTCTTGTGTACTTTGCATCTTGCGGTATGTTGGGATGAAGCGGCCCGGGCTAACCTTACATGACATCGTTCATGAGACTTGCTCCACGCTTGACATGCAACTTGTATTGCATAAGTGGCTTTGCAGGTGCCTGTTTCTCCTAGCATAGTTAAGATCCAATTTACAACGGGTGATCAACAATGCTAGTATCAATGTTTTGGTTCTTGTTCGTAAGTTAGAACGACACTTATTGAAAGCCCCAAACCACGTAAAATATGCAAAGAAAGTAGAGGCGTCTAACTTTGTTTTGCAGGGGTGTCTGATGATGTGATATGGCCATGATTGTGATTATATTTGATGTATGCAATGTTCCTTATTGTAAGTCGGCAACGGCGAGCCATATGGTTGTCTTTAATTTATGTTAAGACCAGCGTGTCTATTCAAAGTAGTTGTAATAGTTGAAGCCGGTGGGCGACAACCATGGAGAAGCGTCATTGACCTTGATGCAATGCCGATGATGGAGATCATGTTCGTGCTTGAAGATGGAGATCGGAGGCACAAAGAAGAAAGGCCATATCATATCACATATATATTGAATTACATGTGATGTTAATCCTTTATGCATCTTGTATTGCTTAGTAGAGCGGTAGCATTATAAGATGATCCTCATGCACATCAATTTCAAATCATAAAGTGTTCACCCTTAGTTAGCACCGTTGCTAAAGCTTGTTGTTTGAAGCACCACGTGATCGGGTGTGTTAGATTCTGCAAGTGTATACAACGTGAGCAAGCAGATTTGCTCATGCGAAACTAAGGTTTGATCTTGACGAGCCTAGCATGTACAGACATGGTCTCGGAACACGGATCACCGAAAGGTAAAGCATGAATCATATAGTAGATATGATGAACATGACGATTGTTCGCCATTGAAACTATGTCAACTCTCGTGATGATCGGTGTTGATATGGTGGATTTGGTTCGTGTGATCACTAAAACAATGTGAGGGATATTGTTTTGAGTGGGAGTTCACCTAGTTTAATTTTATTATTAATTTGAACTCAATTTGTCATAAACTTAGTCTAAACTATTGCAAATATGTTGTAGATCAATGGCAGCCCCTACCATCAATTTTGGTTCGTGTTGATCACTAAAACAATGTGAGGGTTGTTGTTTTGAGTGGGAGTTCACCTAGTTTAATTACTTAATTAATTTGAACTCAATTTGTCATAAACTTAGTCTAAACTATTGCAAATATGTTGTAGATCAATGGCAGCCCCTACCATCAATTTTAATGCGTTCCTAGAGAAAGAAAAGTTGAAAAACAATGGAAGCAACCCGGATTGGTTCCATAATTTGAGGATTGTCCTCACAATGGTAATTTGACCTATGTGCTGGATGCACATGGTGACCCACTGCGACCAATGCTTCCGATGAAGTAAAGAATGTTTACCTCACTCGGAAGAATCAGTACTCCATAGTTCAAAGGTGCTATCTTGTATGGTTTAGAATCGGAGCTTGAGAAAAGGTTTGAGGATTCAGACCCATATGATATTGTCGAAGATCTCAAATTGATTTTGAGACTCATGCGGCAATTGAAAGCTATGAGGCTTCAAAAGTTCTTTAAGCGCAAGATGGAAGAGGCAGCTCCGTCGGTGAGCATGTGCTTAAGATGTGCAGACGCATAAACAAACTTCAAAGCTTGGGTATAGTGATTCCTAATGCTTTGAGGATTTACCGTGTCCTCAATCACTACCACCAAGTTACAAGAACTTTGTGATGAACTACAACATGCGAACATGAACAAGGCGTTGCGAACTCTTTGCCATGTTGAAATCTGCGAAGTGGAGATCAAGAAAGAGCACCAAGTGTTGTTGGTCAATAAGACCACCAAATTCAAGAAAGGCAAGTCTAAGCAAAGGACACTTCAAGAAGGGTGGTAAGAAAGCTACCACGCCGAAGAAGACCATGCTGGACCTAAGCCTATCTTGAGTGCTTTTACGCAAGGGAGAAGGTCCTTTGGGCGGAATTGCCCAAAGTACTTGGCGGATTTGAAGCGGCAACATCAAGAAGAAAGGTATATCGATATACATGTTATTGATGTGTATCTCACTAGTACTAAGTAGTAGTGCACAGGTATTTGATCTTGGTTCGGTTGCTCATATTTGTAACTCGAAGCAGTCTTTGCGAAATAAGCGGAAGCTAGCGAAGAGCGAGGTGACGATGCGGCGTGGGAAAGCGGATCAAAGGTTGATGTGATCGCGGTCGGCACGCTACCCCTTCATCTACCATCGGGATTAGTTTTATACTTAAATAATTGTTATTTGGTGCTGCGTTGAGCATGAACATTATATCGGGATCTTGTTTATTGCGACGGTTACTTGTTTAAGTCGAGAATAATGGTTGTTCGATTTATATGAGTAATATGTTTTACGCACATGCACCTTTGATAGATGGTTTATTCTTATTGAATCTCGATGGTGGAAATACACATATCAACAATATTGAGGCTAAGCGTTTGAAATCAGCGATAATTAGACCTATATGTGGCAATCGTCTTGGTCACATCGGGTGAAACGTATGAAGAAACTCCATTCGATGGACTTCTTGAATCACTTGATTTTGAATCACTTGAAAGATCTGAAGCATGTCGATGGGTAAAATGACCAAGACTCCATTTTACGGTATGATGGAGCGAGCTACGGACTTATTGGAAATCATACATACCGATGTGTGTGGTCCAATGAGTGTAGCATCATGTGATGGTTATCGTTATGTTCTTACCTTCACGGATGACTTGAGTAGATATGGGTATATCTATTTCATGAAACATAAGTCCGAAACTTTCGAGAAGTTTAAGGAGTTTCAAAGTGAGGTAGAGAATCAGCGTAACAAGAAGATTAAATTTCTACGTTACGATCGTGGAGGTGAATATCTAAGTTCTGAGTTTGGCGAGCATTTGAAGAAATGCGGAATACTTTCACAATTGACACGCTGGGAACACCACACGGTAATGGTGTGTCAAGCGTCGTGTCGAACTCTCTTAGATATGGTTAGTTCTATGATGTCACTTACAGTTACCGCTATCATTTTGGGGTTATGCATTAGAAACAACGCATTCACTTTAAATAGGGCACCGTCTAAATCCGTTGAAACGACACCATATGAATTATGGTTTGGGACGAAACCTAAATTGTCGTTCCTTAAAGTTTGGGGATCTGAAGCCTATGTAAAGAAGTTACTGACGGACAAGCTTGAACCCAAAGCGGAAAAATCGTCTTCATAGGATGCCGAAGGAAACTAGTGGGTAGACCTTCTAGCATAGAGCCGAAGGCAAAATCTTCGTTGCCAAGAATGGATCTTTTCTAGAGAAGGAATTTCTCTCGAAAGAAGTGACTGGAAGGAAAGTAGAACTCGACGAGGTTGTCGAACCTTCTCTCGAAATTGCAGTAGCGACACGGAAGAAGTTCTGTGGTGCACCAATAAGAGAGGAAGCTAATGATGATCATGAAACTTGGTTGAAGTTGCTCTGAGCCTCGGAGGTCAACGAACTCGTACCACTCAGTTGGTATGATTCGTTATGAATGTCATGGTGGTGGACAACACCGATGACCCGAGACATATGAAGCGATGATGAGCCCGATTCCAATAAATGGCAAGAAGCCATGAAATCCGAGATTGGATCCATGTACGAAAACCAAGTATGGACTTTGGTGGACTTACCGGATGGATGGCTGTCGAGAACAAATGGATTTTCAAGAAAGCAGATCTTTGATGGTAATGTTCTTGTCTATAAAGCTCGACTTGTCGCAAAAGGGTTTCGACAAATTCAAGGAGTTGACTACGATGAGACTTTCTCACCGATGGCGAAGCTAAAGTCTGTGAGGATTATGTTAGCAATCGCTGCATATTATGATTATGAGATATGGCGGATGGATGTCAAAGCGAATTCCTCAATGGAGACATTGATGAAGAGTTGTATATGATGCAACCCAAAGGTTTTGTCGATCCTAAAGATGCTAACAAGGTATGCAAACTTCAACGGTCCATCTATGGATTGAAGCGGGCATCCGAAGTTGGAATCAACGTTTTGATAAGGTAATCAAAAGTTTTGGTTTTATACAAACTTATGGAGAAGCTTGTATTTACAAGAAAGTGAGTGGGAGCTCAGTAGCATTCTTAATACTGTATGTGGATGACATATTGTTGATTGGGAATGATGTAGACCTTCTTAATAGTGTCAAGGAATATTTGAATAATAGTTTTCAATGAAGGATCTTGGCGAAGCCTTACATATTAGGCATAAAGATTTATAGAGATAGATCAAAGCGCCAAATATCATTGTCACAAAGTACATATTTGGACAAAGTTCTAAAGAGATTTGGAATGGAAGAAAGCAAGAAAGGGTTCTTGCCCATGTTGCTATCGACCTTGAGTAAAACTCAAAGTCCGACATCGGAAGATAGAGAAAGGATGAGTAAGACTCCTATGCCTCGACCATAGGATCTCTAATGTATGCCATGCTATGTACTAGACCCGACATTGCATATCTTTGTTAGTTTAACTAGCAGATATCAAAGTGATCCGAGTGGATCATTGGACGTGATCAAAACATCCTTAAGTACTTGAGAAGAACTAAGGATATGGTTCTTTCTTATGGAGGTGATGACAGCTCGTTGTTAATGGTTACACCGATGCTAGTTGGAACACCGATCCGGATGATTCTAAATCACAATCCGGATCGTATTTATTTTGAATGGTGCGGCGATTAGCTGGAGGAGTGCAAAGCAAAGCGTTGTGGCGAGATCTTCAACTGAATCGGAATACATGGCTGCTTGGAGGCTTCACAAGAAGCGATATGGATGAAAGAGTTCATTACAGCTGGGTGTGGTTCCAAGTGCGCTGGACCCAATGTCTATCTTTGTGATAACATGGGCGCCATAGCCAATCTTGCAAGAACCAAGGTCACACAAGAAGGTGAAGCATATCAAGCTGCGTTTTCACGCTATTCGAGAACATATCCAAGATGGGGATATAAAGATTTGCAAAGTACACAGATCTGAATGTGGCGGATCCATTGACTAAACCTCTCCAGGGCAAAACATGACCAACACCAAACTGCCATGGGTGTTCGGTATATTACCATGTAATCTAGATTAGATGACTCTAGTGCAAGTGGGAGGCGTTGGAGATATGCCTAGAGGCAATAATAAATGTAGTTATTATTATATCTTTGTGTTTATGATAAATGTTTACATTCATGCTATAATAGTATTAACAAGGAAACCATTAATACTTGTGTGATTTGTAAACTTAATTTGAAGTCCCTAGTATAGCCTCTATACTTCACTAGCTTGTTGGTTGATTAATGATTGTGGTTTCCTATCATGAACATTGAGATGTTATCAACAACAAGATCATATCGTTAGGAGAATGATATGGTGGACATACTCCTATAGATAAGCGTAGCATAAAGATCAAGTCATTTCAATAGTTCAATTGCTATATGCTTTTCGATACATAGTAACCTAATTCCTTCGACCATGAGATCATGCATATCACCTTTACGGATGGATGCTTTGATGACATCAAACACCACACCGTAATCGGGTGGCTATAAAGGTGGCATTAAGTGTTCGGAAAGTATTGGTTGAAACACATGGATCAAGAGTGGGATTTGTCCATCCACATGACGGATAGATATACTGGGCCCTCTCGGTGGAATGTCATCCAATTGGCTTGCAAGCATGTGACTTGGTCACAAGGGATCACATATCACGGGAGCGAAAAGAGTACTTATCGGTACGAGGTTGAACTAGGTATGCAGAGATCCGACGATCATAACCTCGGATAAGTAAACTATCGTGAGACAAAGGAAATTGGTATCGTATGTAAGTGGTTCATTCGATCAAAGTAATCGTAGAAATATGTGGGAGCCATATGAATTTCAGATTCCTCTATTGGTTATTGTTAGGAGAAGTGTCTCGATCATGTCGCATAATTCACGAACCGTAGGAGACACACTTAAGGATTCGACGTTGTTTGAGTAGTTATGGTATTATGAAAGAGACGAATGTTGTTCGAGTCTCGGATGGGATCCGGGATATCACGAGGTGATCCGGAATGGTCGAGAATAAGATTCATATAAGGAAAGTCCGTTTGAGTTCGGGAATGATTAGGTGTTTTCATCGAATGTTCTAGAAGGTTCGGATTGTCCGGCACTCTGAGGGAGGGTACATGAATGTGTCATTACATATTGGAATGATTGCATCATGTACTAAGTGTTCTTGCTGTTCCAAAACATGAAAGTCAAATTGCGGTTTGAAAGTCAAGCGGCTAAAAGAAACCCGTGGGAAGCGAAACTGGGAAACAAGCAAGAGGAGTTGGAACCAACCCGGAGGAGGTTGGACTCCTCCAGGCGGCCCAGCCCTAGGCCGAGTTGGGGAGGACTCCTCCCTCCCTGGCGCCAAGGCCCTCCACCTATATAAGGAGGCAGGGCTCCTCCTAGACACACAACTTTCTACCTCTAAATCTCGGTTTAGAGCCGTTTTGGTTTAGAGCTTCTAATTGCTTTAGCCAGCGGTTTAGAGCCTTCTAATTGGTTTAGAGCCTTCTAATTGGTGTGTCTAATTACTAGACCACTAATAGCCTCTCTCATAAGCTCCACCATACTCGCACTTGCTTAGGAGAAGCCTGGATTTCCCTCTACTTCGGTACCACGTTGTCTTTGCGGAATTGCGAGGAGAGTGCTACAACCTCCATTTTCTTTGGAACAAGGAGAGGAAGGTCTTCGTCAGTACCGAGCGTGTGACCGATTGCGGGGAGCGCTTAGGAGCGTGGCGCGGAAGGATCGTCTACACGATCTTGAGATCGGAAAGAGTACGACTACATCACCCACGAGAATACGCTCTCGTTAAACGCTTTGGAATCTTCGAGGGTAAGTTATACCATCGACTCGTTGCTACAATCTAGTAGATAGATCTTGGCTTGTTTGTTTGTATGCGATAGAAAAATTTTGTTTTCCATGCTACGAACCCCTACACCAAGATGGTCCCGCACCATAGAATCAGGAATCTGAGAGAACAAAGTCAACTCATTGCCAATAGCAGACATCACCGGGGTAGGACTTGTCTACTTAAGAACGGGACATCTCAAAGTGGGATGAGCAGAATTGTCACAAATATAGCAATTATGAACCGCCTTAAATCTTTATTTGCATGCGTATTGACCGCACACTTCCAGCAATGAACGGACTTCTGGTTCTTCTTACCCACGACAGCAGGCACCGGTGCAGCAACAAAAGTCTCCAAATCTGCGTTAGCCTGAGGAACATTGGCAACGGTCCCCTGAGGCCCGTACTGATATTGTGGTTGCTGTCCTAAAACCTGAGAAGATGTCCCCGGCTGAACAGCGGGATACCCATATTGCTGAAACTGTGACGGCTGCTGAAGCGGCTGCAAACCTGGCTCAAGACCCACCTGCAACTGATCCTGCTTCTTCTTCTTCTTTCGCTTCGGCACCTGCGCACTTACATTTCCGACCCCGACCGCAAACTGCTGCGACGGCACCCCCTACTGGATCATAGGTGCCCCACCCGACGGATGGCCGCGATACGGAGGCTGGAGTGGCTGCAAGGAGAACTAAGGCTATGGCGCCGGGAAGTAAGCACCCTGGGGCGACAGAAACGGCAGCGCCATCCCCTGACTGAAGCGAGCCAGAGGCGGCATCCCGGGCGGCCCGGAGAATGGCGGTACAGCATGCGAAGGTCGCGACCCAGATCCCTGCCCCAGGAAATAGCCGGCGGAAGGGTTTGCCGATGCCGTCCCGAACCTAGCAGACTGTTGCGGCGCCATCACCTAAGCGCGAGGGGGAGCAGCCAAACCTGCCGGCTGAATGCGAGCGCGGGGAGCCAGAGCACGAGGTGCCACAGCATCACCCGACGGTGGAGCAGCAGCACGCTGCGGCGGCACTGCCATCGAGACAGAGCCGAGCAAGGCTTAGACGAAGGAACGAGTTGGAGAAGACGGCGCAGTCGATCGCGATACAGGAAGATCGCGAGGCAGAGGCGTTGGAGTAGCGATACGACGTCCGGCACCAAGTCTTCTCGCAACCAGTACCACCCCGTGCCCGACACGGGCCCTTCGACGTCAGGAGGCCCACACACATGAGTCCTTTCGTCCGTCCGCAAGTCAACCAGTGGGGAAAACAGATCACAACGCCTCCCGATCGCCCTTCCAGCAGCAGCCTCATCATCTCGCGCGTCCGTCCGCAAGTCATCATGCGGGGAAATCGGATCACGCCTCCCAATCGCCCTTCCAGCGGCTGCCTCAACGAACTTAGCCAACATCGGCGGCGCCGACGATCTCCTCACAGGGAGGGGTCCCCTCCATGGGCGAACCAGAGGCCCCCGGCGCAACAACCGCCCCACCACCGACGACCCACCCGAACGGCGAGCCTGCAGCCAGGTAGAACAACAAGGTTACATCGAGCTCCGCGAGAGCGAAGAAGACGCACGTTCCCAGAATCGAGATGCCGACGTAGGGAACCCCATCTCCTCCCAAAACTCATGCTTTAAATCTGCATCGGTCCTCCTCCTCCGGTGACAAACAGTAGTCCAACCCAGCTCGCCGGTAGGATCCTCTAGGGCGTCAAGCCTCTCTCGCGCAGCTAGGGCCTCCCCGCCATCAGAGTCAGAATCGGAGCCCAGACACTGGAACCTTGAACCTGAGCTCGACGACGGTGAAGGCTCAGCCTGCTCCAGAGACCCGAGCGCCCCGGGCGCCAGCATGAGCCTCCTCCCACGTCGCCCCATCAGATCCCCCGCACCCACTTCAATCCTCTTGTATCATCTATAATTTCTAAACGTTTACCTCGTTACTCTCTATATAACGGCCGACAATTTTTTGCGCTAACGATCGTTCTCTCACGTTTAACATGGTATCACGAGCCTCCTTTCCCATCTAGCCGCCGACGTCGCTTCTCTAAGCACTGCCGCCATGAAATCTTGCCAGGATCAGGATCCCTTCGTCGTCGCCCTCTCCCTCCCTCCCAGCGGCAACCCCTCCTCTATCAACAAACAATCTAAACCCTAGCCACATACACCAGGACCAGGATCCGATCTCGCAACCTTCAGGCGCCTGATCATCTCACACCCCCAAAACCCTAGCCAACAAAAATCCTCTTTCTTTCTTCACCGTTTGTCTTTTTTCTTCAGGATCAATGATGACAACTTTCTCAGCATCCTCGTCCTCTTCGGCGTCCACCATTGGTGCTCCGTCGGCAATGAAGCTCACGCGGGAGAATTTTCTGTATTGGCAAACTCAAGCCCTCCCTACTCTTTGTGCCGCCCAGGTCACGCGGGTTATTTATTGATGATTTCAGCAAATTCACTTGGATATATTTGCTTAAAAATCATTCTAATGTTTATCAAGTGTTTCTTAATTTTCAACAATACGTCGAGCGCAAGTTTAATAGGAAGATCATTATAATGCAAACTGATTGGGGTGGTGAATATGAAAAACTTAACGGTTTCTTCCAAAAAGTGGGCATCACATATCATGTCTCATGTCCTCATGCTTATCAACAAAACGGTTCAGCCGAATGCAAACATCGACATATTGTTGAAGTAGGCCTTGCTTTTCTTGCTAATTCCTCCATGACTTTAAAATATTAGGATGATGCCTTCCTCACCGCCACGTTTCTTATCAATCTTCTACCTACAAAGGTTCTAGATTTTCAAACTCCTACAAAAAAACTCCTTCAAATTAAACCAAATTATGAACCTCTTTGAGTTTTTGGTTGCGCTTATTGGCCAAATCTTCGTCCTTACAACAAGCACAAACTATCCTATAGATCAAAAAGATGTGTCTTTCTTGGTTATAGCCCCCTGCACAAAGGAGTCAAATGTCTTGATGTCACTACTGGTCGTGTTTACATCTCAAGGGACGTTGTGTTTGATGAGAATGTCCTTTTGCTTCACTTCATCCTAATGCAGGCCGCCGTCTTAGTGAGTAAATTCTCCTTCTTCCCAACAACTCGCCATCTACCGTGTCTTGTTATAGGGGTGTGCATACTAATGATCACTACTTTCCTATTGTTCCTATTGTTGAGCCTCCGCAGGTTGTAGTTGAAAATGAAACTATGCAAAATTCTGAGCACAATACTGAAAACGACACATCAAATGATTAACAAGAGCAACCTGAGGCTACATGAAAAGAAAATCCGGATCCCCACGCTGATTTCCGTCCAAAATCTATCGCGGATCCGGTGCCAATACGGACTGACGGGGCTGACGCGCCGCAGACACCCCCACGCCACTCCTGTCGCGACACGTCACCCTCCTCACCTCCAGATGCAGTGTGCTCCCGCTTGCACCAATCAGGAGACGGCGTCTCTCCTGCCTCGTCTCGCGCGTCGCCCAACCACGCGGGCCCCGTGGAGATCCCATGTCCCCTAGGAGGCGCAAGAGGCGACGAACGGGACGCCGCGTCCAACATGCCCTCCCCGCCTCGTGCTTCACCTGACACGAAAGCCAGCAGCACGGGGGACAGCAGCATCAGGATCGGAGCGTCAGGTGCTAATGTTGACTCTCGCCCAGGATCCTATGGCTGGTGTGCCAGGATACTCTGCTACAAGTGACGTTGTGGCTAAACCGCGCACACGGTTACGAAGAGGTATCAAACAACCAAAATCTATACTGATGGTATAATTCGATGGCTATTGTTAACATCTACAGGTGAACCCGAAAATCTAAATGAGACACTTAATGATAAGTGGAAGCATGCGATGCAAGATGAATATGATGCTCTTATTGCAAACAAAACATGGCACCTCATACCTCCAAGTTCCAACAAAAATATCATTGACCGAAAGTGGGTCTATCGTATCAAAAAAATGCAGATGGCACTGTTGATAGGTACAAGGCTCGTCTTGTTGCGAAAGGCTTGAAACAAAGGTATGACATAGACTATGAGAATACATTCATCCCAGTTGTCAAAGTAGCAACTATTAGACTTGTTCTTGCTATATCAGTTTCTCGAGGATGGAACTTACGGGAGCTAGATGTCAAGAACGTGTTTTTTCATGGTGTTCTGGAAGAGGAAGTGTATATAAAACAACCACCTAGTTTTAAGACTTCCGCTACGCCAAACTATATTTGCAAACTTGACAAGGCTATCTATGGACTGAAGCAGGCACCTTGAGCTTGATACTCTCGGCTTAGCTCAAAATTACACACTTTGAGTTTTGTGCCTTCCAAGGCCGATACCTCTTTATTCCTTTTCAACAAGCAGGTATTCATATGTTTCTACTTATTTATGTTGATGACATTATTGTGATAAGCTCCTCAGATACAGCTGTTACAACTCTTCTTTAGAACTTGAGTCATGAGTTTGCTCTTAAGGATCTTGGTGAGCTTCACTATTTCTTGGGTCTTAAAGTTCACAAACAGTTAAATGGCTTATTGTTAAATCAGGAAAAAAATATCACAGACTTGCTCACATGAGTTGGTTGTTAGGAATATGCAACATGTATTACTCTGGGGGCCAAAGGCCACAATATATATTACATGTACAAGTGGAAATATGCAAGAAGACCCCCTAACAAGTGGGGACATACAATATACAAATATACATCTAACACCCCCCCCCCCTCAAACTCATGGTGGCTCCACAACACCGAGTTTGGATAGAAAGAATGTATGATGCGCAATGGTTTGTGCCTTCATAAAGAAATCCGCCAACTGTAACTTTGAAGGCACATACTGAAGAGCAACAACCTGAGCCTGCACCTGAGCACATGTATAGAAAGCATCAACACAAAATATTCTTGGTAAGCTCATGCTTGACCGGATCACGTGCAACACTAATAGCACCTGTACTGTCAGACAAAACAAGAGTGGGTGTGGTAATAGAGACCCCAAAATCCGCAAGTAACCACCATAACCAGGTCACCTCAACAGTCAACAAGGCCATAGCACGCAAGTTAGCCTCAACACTCGAACAGGAAACCGTTTGCCATTTCGTCTTCCAAGCAATGAGCGAACCACCAAGAAACACGATGGCGAAAGTGAACGGAGATCCGAAGGATCACTTCGCAATAGCGTCGAATAACCTTTGGAGCTGGAGGGAGCTGGAATGAGGAAAGAAAAGGCGACGAGTGATCGTACCATGAAGATAATGAAGAACACAGAGAAGATGACTATAGTGAACAGTGGTAGGAGCGGAAACAAACTGACTCAGAATATGAACAGGATAAGAGATGTCAGGACGAGTGACAACAAGATAAACAAGACTCCCAACAAGATGACGATAACACGTCGGATCAGGAAGATGATCACCATCAGTAGGGTCAAGCTTAACATTAAGCTCCATAGGGGTCTCAACAGTGCGCTCATCCCCAAGAGCAGCACGAGCAAGAAGATCCTGAATATACTTTTCCTGGGAGATGTAAAAGCCATCAGAAGTGGAGGAAACCTCAATCCCAAAAAAGTATCGAAGAGGACCAAGATCAGTCATAAGAAACTGATCACGAAGACGAGCCTTAACAAAGGCGATATACTCAGAATCATCACCAGTAATGATCATATCATCAACATAGAGAAGAAGAAGAAGAAGAGTGCGTCCACGAGGAGAAGTGTAAACAAATAGCGCTAGATCATGAGCACTAGGGGAGAAACCAGCAGGAGTCACTACAGAGGAAAAGCGCTCAAACCAGGCACGAGGAGCCTGTTTGAGGCCATAAAGAGAACGTCAAAGACGAAAAACCATCCCTGCGGGAACAGAATACCCAGGAGGAGGCTGCATATAAACCTCCTCACTCAACTCACCATTGAGGAAGGCGTTCTGAACATTAAGCTGGGACACAGACCAGTGACAAACAGAAGCAACAACAAGAAGAGTACGCACAGTGGTCATATGAGCCACAGGAGCAAAGGTCTCATCATAGTCACGACTCACGACCATGCTCCTGTTGAAAACCATGAGCCACAAGACGCGCTTTATAGCGCTCAAGAGATCCATCAGAGCGGGTCTTAATCTTATAGACCCACTTACACGTGATAGGAAGAACACCGGGAGGGGGAGAAACAAGATCCCAGTGCCGGTCGCTCAGCGCGATAATCTCCTCAGCCATGGCCAGCTGCCATTCAGGATGATGCTCAGCATCCCGATAAGAAGTCGGCTCGGAGGAAACAGAAAGACCATACTGACTAGGAGAGTAACGGTTGGGGGAACGACGCTGACGAACAGGACGAGTAGAGAGAAGCTCATCAGAGGAAGACGACTCATGATATGACGATGAAGAAGAAGGAATAGCAGAGGAAGGCTTCGGAGAACGAGGAGAACTAGGAGAACTAGACGGAGAAGAGGAGGATGGTGTTGAAGAACAGACATCAGGGGGAGAGGGTCCTAAAGAAGACACAATAGGAGTAGAAGGAGGTGTGTCAGGAAAAAGAGGAAAAGATATATGTTCCACCGGGTAGGTACCAGAGGTTGGCCGAGGATATAAAGGATGCGTCTCATCAAAAGTGACATCATAAGAGATACGCATCCGACGACCAACGGGGTCCCAACAGCGACAGACCTTATGCTCATCACTGTATCCAAGGAAGACACACTCAACAGACTGAGCGGTCAATTTGGTGTGTTCGCGAGGAGCAAGGAGAACATAGCAAACACAACCAAACAAGCGAAGCATGGAGTAGTCTGGAGAATGTCCAGATAGATGCTCAAGAGGAATACCACCCTGCAAAGCGACAGAGGGATGAATATTGATGAGGTAAGTTGACGTAGCGACAGCCTCAGCCTAGAAATGCGGAGGAAGGGAAGAAGCAATCATCATGGCCTGAGTGGTCTCAAGGAGATGGCGATGCTTACGCTCAGCAACGCCATTCTGGGCATGGGCGCCAGGACAGGAGAACTGAGCAAGGGTACCCTGCTCAGCAAGAACACCTCGCAACATCTGGGAGATATACTCACCAGCAGAATCAACACGAAACACACGAATGGGTGTAGAATATTGAGTACGGACCATGGCCGCAAAACGCTGATATATGGAGAGCACTTCACTGCGAGAGCGCATAAAATACAACCAAGTGTATAGAGAAAAATCATCGATGAATAAAATATAGTAGTGATGGCCCCCTTTCGAAGCGAAAGGAGCCGGACCCCAAACATCGGAATGAACTAAATCAAAAGGTCGCTAAGATACAGACGCGCTAGTAGGATAGGGAAGCTGAATCTGTTTGCCCAACCTACAGCCCTGACAATGTAAAGACCCATCTCCTGAGACAGACCCCAGAAGACCACGATGAACTAATGACGACAGGCGAGAGTCACAAAGGTGACCAAGACGGTGATGCCATTGCTGAAAGGATCAAGCTGACCCCAGAAGACCAAGACATGTGCCACAAACATCAGTACAGAGAGAATCAAGCTGATGCCAGATAGCATCACTCTGAGTATAGAACTCATCAATAGTGGAATCACCCTGCTGAAGAGCATGCTCCTGGCGAACCACGGACGGGTAAAGAGCATCCCCAGACGGTTGATAGCGCTGACGAAGATGTGCCCACTAAGCGGCAACAGTAGGAGACTCATGAACTCAACAACAAACTGGGGCAGAACACTGGAGGTGAGAACAACAGCAACCGAGCATCCTCATCGACCCACTGAGTGTAGGCAGTCAGATCGTGGCGATAGGTCTCGAGATCAGCAGAGTACTGCTTGAACTTCAGGTCATAAGCAACAACAGCACTATCATCGGCACTCTGAGCAGCATCCTTGGCCTCCTGAGAAGCATCATCGCCGAGAACAATCGGCGTCGGCGGAAGAGAGCCAGGAGCGAGGGGCAGGCAGGAGACCTCGCCGGAGAGCACACCCCAAAGACGGAGACCGCGCATGTGAACGCGCATAAAGGCAGCGAAATCAGGATAATTCGCGCCATCGGAGATCACCGGATAGCGAGGAATCGCAACATAACCCGATGCAGAAGACATCTCTCTCTTTGTTTTTTTTTTCTCGAAATCAAACGCAGATCAGATCGGATCTGGCGGTGCTGGCGGCCGGGTGGGGCTGAAACGCCGGGCTGGTCTTTGGCGGTGGAGCACCGGCGAGGTGGGGGCGGAGGCAGTGGCGGCCCTGACACGTCTTTGGCGAGGTGGAGGCCGGCGGAGAGTGGAGCCGGCGAGGTGGAGCCGGCGGCGGCGAAATCGGCGGTGGCGGCGACCCGGCAATGGCGGAGATCGGACAGACGACGTCCGACGGCGGCGGCAGAAATCGGGCAGGCGGCAGCAGCCCGAGAGAGAAGCAGACGACAGCGGCAGCCGGCGGCGGCGACGTCGGCAAAGACCGGCGACGATAGGGACGGTGGCGGCTGTGATGATGTTGCGAAAAAAAAGTCTAACCTAGCTGTGATACCATGTTAGAAATATGCAACATGTATTCCTCTGGGGGCCAAAGGCCACAATCTATAGTACATGTATAGGTGGAAATATGTAGAAAGACCCCCTAACAACTGGGGACATAGAATATACAAATATACATCTAACATTGGTATGACCATGTGCACACCATGCCCTACACCCTATCTAGTACTGATACTTTGTCTTTACATGACGGTACTCCTCTTGGTCCGGAGGATAGCACACGTTACAGGAGTGTTGTAGGAGCTCTGCAGTATCTGACACTGACACGACCTGATTTGTCCTTCTCTGTTAGCACGGTATGCCAGTTTCTTCATGCTTCAACCACTGTTCATTGAACTGCAGTAAAAAGGATCTTGAGGTATATACATGGTATGTGCACGGTTGGTCTAACATTTCAGCAGTCACCATCCAGGTTGCTCAGAACTTTCTAAGATGCAGATTGGGCTAGAGATCTAGACGACAAACGCTCCACTGAAGGTTTTGCAATTTTCTTTGGTCCAAATCTCATTTCTTGGAGTGTCAGAAAGCAACCCCACAGTGTCACGTTCTAGTACTGAGTATAAGGCTCTTGTAAAATGCTACTGCTGAATTAATTTGGGTTGAGTCTCTTGTTCGAGAACTAGGGAGTAAGATTGCAGGAGAAGCCTTGCTTATGGTGTGACAACCTTGGTGCTATATTTCTCTCTGCTAATTTGGTGTTTCATGCCCGCACAAAATATATTGAAATTGATTTCTATTTTGTTCAAGAATGAGTTGCTAATAAGCAACTTAATGAAAGATTCATCTCTAGCAATGATCAGATTGCACATGGTTTTACTAAAACTTTGTGTGCTAAGAAGCTTGATGGATTTAAACGTAATCTCAGCCTTTTCAAGATTTGGATTAAAGGAGAGTATTTGAGTTTGTTTTATATACGTATATGATACGAAGTAGTACTCTAATTATATACATATCTCGTCTATGTAGTGCCATAGGTAGGACTCTTTCATCCTCATATAAATATGCAAAACTTGGTAAGCGATGCTCTAGCCAAAATGGCTGAAAACGAACCGCATGGCTGCTGTTTGGTTATGTTCGGAACCAAACTTGATACCTACTCCCTCCGTTTTAAAATATAAGATGTTTAGGTTTGTGAAAAAAATGAATCTAGACTTCTTTTAGTGTGTAGATTCTTCCCAAAGTTGAATGAACCTACATACTAAAATACGTCTAGATTTATTTTCTTCACAAACCTAAAACGTCTTATATTTTAAACGGAGGGAGTAGACTCTAATAAGGACTGTAACTCTGATGGTTAAGTAATACAAATTCTATTCGAAAAAAAAGTATAAACATGCAACCGATCGGCCTTAGGGTCTAACGATCGTTCTGCCACGTTTAGCACGCGCGTCATCCTCGCGTAGTAACACTTGCCTTCTCCGTTCAGATCAGTACCGCCGTGGCGTTATATATACGACCTGACCGATCCACCTCAGTCACTCAAATCAAACACTCCATTGAAAGCAACCTCCTCAAGCTAGCTGACCATCGTTAGTCAGGCAAACGGGCACGACCCGCTCCATGGAGCAACTTGCGTACTACTACCTCTACCTCTTCTTGGCCCTCATCGTTCCTCTCCTGCTCCTCAAGCTGCTCAGGCAACGTGGCGGCGGCGGCAATGGCGGCGTGCGTCTGCCGCCCGGCCCGTGGCGGCTTCCGGTCATCGGCAGCCTGCACCACCTCGCCAGCAGCCCGCTCGCGCACCGCGTCATGGCCGACCTCGCGCGCCGCCTGGACGCCCCGCTCATGTACCTCAAGCTCGGCGAGGTCCCCGTGGTCGTCGCCACGTCCCCGGAGGCCGCCCGCGAGGTCATGAAGACGCACGACGCCGTCCTGGCGTCCCGCCCCTGGAACCCGACCGTCAAGATCATGATGGCCGACGGGCAGGGCGTCGTCTTCGGCCGCTACGGCGCCCTGTGGCGCCAGCTCCGCAAGATCTGCATCCTCGAGCTCCTCAGCCCGCGCCGCGTGCAGTCCTTCCGCGGCATCCGGGAGGACGAGGTCGCCCGCCTCGTGGCCGCCATCGCGGAGTCCGCGTCCTCCTCCTCTGGCGCGCCCGTCAACGTCAGCGAGCGGATCGCCGTGCTCATCACCGACTCGGCGGTGCGCGCCATGA